>JANZLQ010000001.1:26946695-26963684 GCA_026212715.1 Elanus axillaris | reverse complement strand
CCAGCAGCTTCTCACAGAAGCCACCCCTGTAACCCCCCCCCACTACCAAAACCTTGCCACAGAAACCCAATACAGTATTGTAAGTGCACTTACAGAAAGATTTCTCAAAATTTCATGCTTATTTCAGTCTTATTTTATTATCTAATTTTGTCCTACACATTCGTGTTACTCTTTCTTCATCATCCTTAGTAATTTAAACTACTTTCCATTTCCTACCTATACATACAGTCCTTGTGCTTGAGACCATAAAGAGTTCATAGTTTAGTCAAATTATCCTTGCCACATTTCCTATTTTTCCTCTGCCATGGGATAATTTGCAGTTGTGTTCTTATTAGCGTCTCTTCAAATTAACTTCCAAACCCTTACAGTACACTTGATAAAAGAAATATCCTGATAAGGGTATCATAAAGAAAAAATCCACTCAATCCTCTTTTCAAAATTACTGTCACTACTGGTTGTTTGGGGTACTATAATGCAGTACTACCATTTTGCTGCACAACTTAAAAATCAGGCAAGATGGCTAGCCTGTTATTATTTCTATTAAGAAGCAACTCCCTCTCACTTCTGATAACTACCCTTTGCACTATCTTAAAAATAAGTGTAGTATTTCACTCTCATTTTAAAAGCAATAATCAGTAACTTACTATTTAGTATCTCAAATGCTAGTTTAAAGATGGATCCAAGCGGCATACCGTCTTCAGCTTGCCTGCTGGAACAGGCAGATGTATTACCCTCACCCTTTCACTTTCTAAATCCCTGGCTTTATACTACAGTAAATAATTGAGCCTATCATTCTGAGAAGTAAGAACAAAACAATGAACACTTCACATCATTTTTCCTCTGTCCTGATTCTCATTTTAAGAATGAGCTTAAATTCCCAATCACTGGGCTTTAAATTCATGTTTATACATTCTTCTAATTCTCACAAGAGTACCATGAACATTTAACCTCACTCCATACTTAGCGATTGGTAAGACTGAAGAAAGGCCGGCTTTTCTGACTGAAAGGCTGTACATATTTTACAGAAGACATATGGTTTGAAATGTTGCTTTATATCTCTAAACTTTTCAAAACTTAACAAGAGCTGAAACTACATAATTCAAAGAAGGAGTGTTTTGGTTTTGTGAGGTGAGAAGAACTGGCAGAAGACACCAGGGAGGGCAAACACTGCTACTACAAAGCCATGGCTTCCTCCTCCTCGTGATGTTTCTAGTAGTTATAATGCCACTTACTGGTAAACACCAAGTAATCCTCTGCTTTTCCCTTTGAATTGCATATATTTGTAAAACCAAGGGAAGCAAGGCTGCTCTTATAAACTTAAGATGTGGAGGTACGACGTGTGATGTACAAAACTCCAACAAATGGTCCAAACTTGGATCTGTTACCCTGGTGCAAATCTGTCATCATTCCTTTTAAGTCTGCAGTCTCACTAGGATTACCAGCAATACAAGTGTGAAATTTGGCTGATTAACTTCAGCAGGCGGAGCTCTGTGTAGAAACAACAGCTGCCAGGTCAGATACTATAGCAAGCATTTCTCAATGCAAAGCAATAGGAAGAGGAGTTACCATGGTATTTGTTAACACAGTTTCGTATCTTCACTTTGATACTACATGAACAGAAACTGCTACATGCTCTTTGTTGACTAATAGTTCTTAAATTGCTGCATAGAGAAACTCAATGAAGACATGAAGTATGTGAAGACTGAATGGAAAGAGGCAAACAACTATGACGTTACCCATATAGGAGCATTTGTAGAGGGAGGACCACAGCAAGCAAGTCATGCAGAACGACTTGCAATCTAGGGAGAGGATCACAGCTTACTTGGTCCTCTACCTATTACCACATATTCTGGACTACATATTGCAGCTCTCCCTCCATTTCTGTGCAAATATCCTGAATCATAACATCTCCTTGCATATATAGTTGCTACAGTAGCATGCCACATTTGGCAAGAGAAGTTTGCAAAGATAGGGATGAAAGACTGGCTCCTTACTTAAGGTCAAGGCTTATACAGTCCTGTGGATACACCAGTCGTGGTTTCACAGTTAAGTATGCATTCCCAAACGGGTTTAAAATATGCCATATATTTTTGCAATAGATACAGCCTTCCAGAATGAAACCATACTCCAGAATATACTCACTGTTGTATAACCTAAGGACTCTCACCAAAGTCCCTAATTCAGGAGCTGAAGTTCTTCAAGCAGGTGATTAAATAGGTAGCTCTGAACTTGCATTTTGCAGTTGCAGTTCAATCACCTACAGATGGAGTCCACATTTTTAACATGGTCCACTGCAACAGACAGCATAAGCGACCTCCCTCCACCTCCAGTGGCAGTACCTACACCCTTGGAATTTCTGTATAATTCTCCCAGAATTTTCAAACCTATTCTCTGGAAGTATTTGATAGTAGAGTCTGGGTGAAACTTGTCCGTAATTATAGTATATAACTGCCAGCTCAGGAGAAGATCAGGCAACTGAATTTACCATTAACTTGCTTTTACGGGCTTTGATCGGGAAGATGCTTGATGACCTTAGCTACTTACAAAGGAAAGAATTCCTTAGATATTTTTAAAAAGCATAGTCAGAGTGGAGAATAGAACAGGAAAGAGAAGAGTAAGTCCATTTGCCAGTAGCAGAATGTTTACATTAAAGAGAAAAATATATGTAAAGTATTCTAAATGCACCCCTTAAAGGTGTGACATGTATTAAGTTTTGGGGTTTTTAATTTAAGGCCCATTTCACTACAAGTTTTGCAAAGACAGTTTTTATCTTACAACTTTCTGCCAACACAGAAATCCAGCCTTCTACAACACCTTTGTCCCAGCACATGAACTTCAAATATCCTCTGTTAAACACTTCTGAAAGTTACACCAAAAATTGAGTCATGCAAACTGTAATTCAGTCCTCTGATGTGTTCTCTATTATAGAAGAACAGAAATGTATGCACATTTGAATAGAGTACCATGACTGATACCACAATTAAAAAAAAGAAAAAAGAAAAAAAAATATAGGTATATCTTTAGACAACACTGGAGCTAGACTAGAAAATAGCCACACACATTTTCTTTCCCCAGATTTAACAGCACTTTTTGCAACAATGAGCTCCAGAAGAGTCATTATTCTACATGAAAAAAATAAAGGAAATATGCCTCCAACACAAACTGAGAAGTAGTTGTCCTATGGCGTGTGGTCTCACCTGCAGCAGAGTATTTAATTCTTCGTATCCACGATAAAGGATAGGAAAAATTAACTTAAGATAGGAATAAGAAGAAATCATAAGAGCAGCTGGATTCCAGTGTGGTAAGAATTAGAAAACTTCACCTGGTTTTGAGATTGTAAACCTCTGTGCCTACAAGAACAGAGGTTTGGACAAGATGAGCCTTGCTCAGTATTTCTATTTCTGTATGTGCATATTCAAACAAAATAGTGGAGAAAATCTGTAAATCAAAGACCACCTGGTCTTCTTATGTTGGGCTAGGTATAGAATACAGATTGATAAATCAATCCATCAGGCAGGGGTGCACAGTTAAAATCAGACTTGGGCAAAAACTACAGAAAATAAAAATACCTGGATATTCTGTATGGAAAGTTTTTAAAGATGACCTTTGTCATGCAGTAAGAAATATGAAAAAAAGGTATAAATAGTCAAACGTTTGATGTGTTTCCAAATAATACTTGAGCTGTGACAGCAGGGATTGACCCACCAGGGTAGCAATTAAGGTGAAGGAGGAAAAAGCCCAGTTCCCTCTTCTGCATAAAACCATCATGCATGAAGCCTAATAACCTGGACACAGCATGAGGGACAAAGCTCTAAGTATCAATGTATCTCTTACATGAAGCAAGGACTTGTTAGTCCCTGTCTGATAAAGCTTATTGTGTTGAGCAGCAGGTACCTCTTAACTTGAAAAGGATTTACAAAGTGAAAAAAGACTGAGGCAAAGCAATATAAAAAGCAAGCTCTGAGAAGTCTACAAAATACAAAAAGTTAAATATGGACACCCTAGGAACAATGCATGACAGACACAGAGGCAAGAGGGAGGACAGTATATTTGAAAGACTTCTGAAGTAAAGAACTCTGAAAGGTTTGGAGAATAGAAAGAAATGAAATAAAAAGATATAACTGAGAAAAACAGGTCTGAATATCAAGGAAAGCTTCTTGACACCAAAATTATTCTGAGTGATATTTAATGTTCATGGTGGCAGCCTTTTTGAGCTGAACCAGACTGTGGAAATAATCTCCCAAGAGAAACTGAGAATCTTAATCGCACATGCATGTGTATCAAAACGGAATGAAATGGTGTTACATGTACAAGAGAAGCAATTCCACATTGACAAGGAGCAGATTAGATGACAAGCAATAGGTACTATGATTGCAGTCATTAAAGACAAATTGCAATAAGGTATTTATAGTCAGTGTCAAACTTTTCTTTTATGAAGTACAAACATGGCCTTGCTTGATTTCAAGGAGGCTGTCTTTCAGAAATAGTTTTATCACAAGTTTTGGTCAAGACAGCAATAAAACGAAATTTAACAGAAGCAAACAAAAGCACAAATATATGCTACAAACTAACAATGATGTCCCCAGTGCAGTGTATTTTGTTGTGTCCATTCTACAGCACAAAAGTGGGTCCTTCCTCCACAAACAGAGTTGTCAAAAGCTTAATATCATAACATGGACATATATAGAAGTATCTCTATATTTCTCTGCATAGAGAAATAAAATCTTTAGCTTAATAAGAGGCGAGGACTTATTTCTGTTTGAAATTTGCATTTTTATTTTCCTTTGGTATTGCATTTTTTTGCATTTGAAATGCAGAGAACAATGTAAATAATAACAGAATCACTGTGATAGGAATTATGTACCTATTCCTGCAGACAAGTAAAGCAGAAAAACTTTTCACATCTATGCTTCTGTCAAACCTGGTTGTTGACAACTGAACATTTTAGTAGTTCTCAATATAGTGGCAGTTACAAATTCTGGAAAAAGGAAGCTTGCTAAGAGTCCCTCTCACTCTGCAAGTGGAATTTTCCACTTTATATAAATACTATTTTTGTCAAAGCAACTTGTACAGTCGTGCTACCACCGCACATGAAATGGAAAGTTCCACAGCTGTAATGAAACTGGGAACTTTTGCTCATGAAACACTTTTATTTTCATATTAAGGACAAACTTGCGTCATAGTCAAGAGCAGTGTTGCTTATATTTGCAGTAAATACAAGATTTACAGCTTTATTCCTAAATATAATTTGTATCTGATTTTAAGTGTTAATTTTACATAATGTATTGGTAGCACAGTTCATGATATAACACCCCAAGCACAGCTGCTAGTTGCCATGTCCCTTACACCTACCGTAACAATTTGCTCACATGCAAACCACCATGAGCTGAATCAGCGAAAAGCAGAAACAGCTTTCATTTAGGGACATTAGGATTTGTGCAAGTTGCAACAGAGATATCTATCAAATAACTTATACTTACTCTTTATAGAGTGACGGCAAATTTCAGCCATTATCACTAGATACATCAAAGCATTTTGATTAAAAGCTGATCACTGAATCATAGAAAGTGGGGCTAGATAATCTCAAATCACTCAATCCATCTACATGAAATAAACCAAGAATTCTACCTTAAATCTACAGTGTCAGTCAAACCCCACGTTATTTGAAAATCACTTCACTATAAATAGCACTCAGAACAGAGAGAAAAGAAGTAAAGGTAAGTGAAAAGCTGGCAGGAGAAGGAAAAAAAAAATTACTGCTACTGGCTCCATGGAATTTGGTGCATTTTCTGTGCACACATGTAGCTCAAGAAATGATATATTTGAAACAGATCTTAGTGAACTGTAAAGAGGTATTAACTAGAAACTGCAAAAATCCCTAATACGTCTCACATTTAAAAGAAGGGTCAGCAAGATTATGTGATATTTGCAGAGTAAATAGCAAATACTGACAAGCATCAAGATCTTGCTCATAGTCTGGAACTTTAATTAATCGAGAGAAAATATAGAGGAAAATAATTAGACAGATTATAGTTCTTAATTATGCAGAATAATTGATGGAGTGACAGCAACTACTTAGGCATTTCAAAGTTCATCCTTCAAGAGCAACTAAATGTTAAGAAAACTGTTCTGTCTAATACCAGTGAGAACAACATAGACATACAGTCCAGCTTTCCCTGAAAGCCTGGAATCCTCCTGCTCAGAGTTTTGCTTGCACTGGAAAAGTTACAGTTACAAAAGTATAAATACATATTTGGCTTGCAAGAAAATTGTCATTGGTAATAAAGCAAAAAAGAATCATATGCAACTTTCAATTTTCAGAAGAGCTTATAGTGCTGGACTTAGGGGCAATAATAGCTTTGCTTGTAGGTTGAGCAACTTAGCGAATCGGTAAGATTTAACACACACAACACGTCAGAAGGGAAATGCTCCCTGAAAGATTCAAGCAAAGGACTGAAATGGGATATAAAATTTCATTCTAAGACAAGGCACAGAATTGAGCCTGAAGGGATACAGACTTAAGCGGGCACTGCTTGGCTTGAGGCCAGCCTGGAGTGACCTGGTGGTCCTCAGTTCCTCATATGATAGACTTGCAGTCACATTTGGCACTATTACATACATAACTGTCTTCAGGAGAGCAAACAGGTACAGGGAAGCCTCCACTATTTATATTATAACCACTCTGCGAAAGGACCCTGTCAGTCTCAAATGCTGCTGCTATCCTGTTCCTCATGAGAACAAAACTCATTTTATTAACTGACCTGGCAACTACAGTCCCACAGTTCCACTGACCCATGCCAATTAATGTCATCAAGCATGTTTAGCCAAGTTTATTTCACTCTCATTTAGATCCCCACCATTCTGTCTCTTTTCTTTTACTGCTTTATGGATAGCTGAATGTATCTGACGAATGACTAGGTGGCAGCTCTCACCCTGATGTCCACCCTTCAAAGGTTAAAAGTAAAAATGACAGAAATCTTGACATTTGTGAATTTCCTTGCAATGCCTTTCAGCTGACAGTCAAACATGTCCAAACAGTTTTCGTAGTTGCTTGCTGTGACATCACACCGATGAGCTGACAGCAGAATTGGTGAGAATATGCAAGACGACTTATTCTCCCCCACCTGACTGGTATCTCTCCTCAGCACCACACGCCTGCTGCTGTTGGTAGCTCTCATAGCAAAGCAGAAGCCCCTGCCTCAAGCTCCCATCCCCACCCCACCCAGGGTGGCTTGCTGCCCCAAGAGCCTGCTCCTGTAGACCATTCCACTTTTCATCATTGCAGCTTAACACAAAATAAGTTTGAACACTGGTCTGGAAGAGAACCCTTGTAGAGAGCCTGTATCAGTGCTGACTACAAAGATAACTTCCTGATGTGGTCCATATTTGGAAGGGGACCTGTTTGTATAAGCTTGAAAGACATATAGGAGAAAATATCCAAGACAAAAATGTCATTAGTTCATTCAAACTAATCCCGAACTTTTCACAAGAAAGTGACGGAGCTGTTAACACCAAGTAATAAATAGCTTGTAACAGTGCTCTCCTTTGAAACCTGCAGCTCCTATGTTAACCACAGCAGCAGCTGTATCAGTCACTTCCTTAAGCAGATCTGGTCTCAATTCATACAGCAGAAGAAGCTGTAAGCAAACAAATGAATAACTGCTATAAGATCTCAGTTTAAATTTTAAGTTGTCACACAACAAGTCAGCATATGACCAGTCAAAGACTATGTAGGTTAGAGTTTCAGTTTAAGTAAGAGTTTTAAGAGAGTCTAATATAACTGGGAGCTTCAAAAAATGTGTTATTTTATTTGAATTACATGTATGCTTTGGATTTACCTATGGGCTTTTGAAACCAAAAGACTGCTCAGAAAGCTTTTGTATCTGAGACAAATGAAAACAAATATGGAAATCAAGCCTGCAGCGAGAGTTGGATGAGTTTCACGGTGCAAACAGGCTAAATTATTTGAATAAAACAAATTAAAGAAAACAGACTAATGCTGTCTTCATTTAGGAGGGACACAAACAGGTGTAACTGGAGTCATGAGTAACCGAGAACCACACGAGTATCTGTCCAGTTCTCTCAAGTCTAAAACAGACATCAGACAGTACCTTGTGCTGTTGTCAGTGAATGAAGCTGTTCTGTTTGCCTGCATCAAAAGAGGGTTTGTGTGATGCTGTCAAGTCAGACTCTGAAGAACAACTGGCTGCAATCTCCATGCTCCATCTTTCTAATGGAGGACAAAAACCTTCTTTGAAAACAGACAGTTCAAACAATCAGGAACCCTGGATTCAAGAAATGAGGTGACATCTTTACGGAGCCCTAATGTGGTATGTTAACTGGAGAAAGCAGCACTCAAATTCAGCTAATTTACGATTCCAAAAGGTGTCTTGGTATATGCTGCACTGACAGCGTGCATACATATGTATTATGAGGCCGAATTCCCACAGTACATACAGAGACAACAATTCAAAGAGCTCTGTCAAATATCAGACACAAATTACTTACAGAATCACAGAATGGTTTGCGTTGGAAGGGACCCCGAAGATCATCTAGTTCCAACCCCCCTGCCATGGGCAGGGACACCTTCTACTAGACCAGGTTGCCCAAAGCCCCATCCAAACTGGCCTTAAATAGTTCCAATAAATTAATATAGTTATTGTAATAAATACAGTTTTATAATACAGTTTTATTTTCATTAACTCATCTGTCACTACTTTTGTTTAAGAATGGATTTCCACATTTAGGAATCTCATCTACATAAAAACTACTTTAATTCCTATTCTCCCCACTTTAACATCAAGCATCCTTTTTTGAAATTGTTCTCCTCTCATAGCTGGTTTCCAGCACTAGTCTCGGCAGTGTTCAGTCTGATTTTTCAAGGCTTTTTCCCCATGAACGATTTTCAATTTTATGTCAGTAAAATATCAAAGCCCCTGGCACTGTGGGGTTAAAATCAAAAAAAGATAATTCCTCCCAACCCTCTTTTATCATTTGTAAGAAAAGCATTGCCTTTTTTTTTTTTAACATGCTTCCTTTTTCAGATCAACGCTGAAGCTAGATGAGAACTTTAACCTTTAACTTTTATCCCCTTTAGGAACTGACCCCACTTTAGAAAAGTGGTGTTTGTTCTCTGTTCCATCAACAAACTGAGAAGAAAGCATGAGCTCTTCTCCAGGTGGCATATATCGTATATATAAGGACCTCTTTGCTGTTCACGCAACTCATTCCATTAGAGAAGGTAGACCCCAGTTTCCTGTTGAATTTTAAAACAGTACCTCATGTATAATTTATAAAAGCTGCCAATTGCATCAACCTTACTTTTTCTGTTACATCATCTGCTTTAAAATGTCACATGCAATACTTCAGCCATAGATGCAGTATCTATTACTGGCTGTAAGTGACCCTGCACTGGCATCCATTTTGTTGCTATCAACAATCACTTGAGCATTACAGATTTTTTGGCTGACAACATCACCTACTGCTTTGTTGTTACGCTTAAAGTTGCCATGGAGACAAAAGAACAGCTGAATAGCAATTTTAATGCTTCAGAAATGCATATTCTTTAGTAATAGGATGCTACTTGCCAGTAAGGAGTCACAGGGTTTAATGGAAGTTATTATAAATAGTAACTTTTCAATCAAAGTCTCACTCAAAAAAAGGGCAAAAGACAAAAAAGAGATTTGTGCTTCCTCCTGCCCACCCTAGTTCTACTGGTAATGCACAGACGTGGAGGAGACTGTCTCCCTACTGTGGCACAAGACATCAGCACAGCAGAAGTTGCCTCCAGCCCCATATTCTGAAGGATATAACAGTTGCTTCACCAAGATGCTTACCTTATTTTCTCTCCATGTGCCTCTAGGTTGCAAATAACCTCAAAATGGGAAGGAATAAGGAAGTTCCATGCTTCATCTTCCTCACCAACTCAGGTAAAGTGCTGCTCCATCCACAGAAACACAACACAAACTAGGAAACAAAATCAAGGATCCTCTCCTTGAATTTCTTCCTCTAGCCATACAGATCTGCTTTTTCTCTTGCACAACCCTTCCTACACAGAGTATGTGTAGAAGCTCAGACTAACAGCTGAATCCCACTGCTCTCTGCTCATAACGCATTAACTCACATTACAGTATAACTTGCAACTGATGAGAATAGAGGGTGCTCAGCCCTAGGATACTTGGCACCTTTTAGATTCCAGTCCTAGATGTTTAATGCCTTCCATTGCATTGCAGCTTCCTGCTCCTGCGTGGACAGAATGCATGGCATCAAAATGAGTACCACCTAAAGACTTTTCTGTCTTAAATCCTGTTGTTGGTGACTCAGAGAATTTCTAAAGATCATTATAAATAGCAGATTATCCCTGGTTTGGTACAGTGGATGAGAGACAAAATGCAATAAAGCAGAGTCTTGTCCTGCAAAGCCAACCAAAGCAAGCAGCTGTCAGGGACAGCTGAAGGAATATTTTCCTATACAAGACCCTTCCCCTCACCCTCTGCTTGACACTGCTGTCCTTCTCCCAACACCTCAATGGCAGCAAGAACGCAAAACCTATTCCCAAGGGTTGCTGCCTGATCCTTCCCCCAGCAGTAGGAGCAGCTTTAGCCCCTCCATTTCCTGGCCCCTGAGCAGCCCCTGACTTGCCTGTTCCCACGAGGTGCAGGATAACGCAGTCAGGAGAAAATATTCTAACAAGACAGCAAGTGGTAGGGGGTAATGCACAAGAGGAGGAGGAAGACTGAGATAGAAGATTCTTCCTCCTCCTCCTCAGACCTCCCTGCTGAAAGACTCCTGCACGCCCTTTCCCAGTCACTGAATTGTCTCTGCCCTCCCTGCCTTTGCTCCCCACAGCCCTGACATCCCACTTGTGGCTCCTTTTACCTCTACAAAAGTCTCTTGCAAACCCACAGCTTTGAACAACCCAGCTTCTGTGCCAAAATACATTTTGTTGACACTTCAGAAAGAACACTTCACACTGAGGATTATGATCTTTTACTCGCATTGGGCAAAATCTGCTTTTGCTAAGAAGCCTTGAATTGACTTTGGAGCTCACAGGGGCAAAAATATTAAATGTTAATATATGAAAGAACAGGCAGACTGTGACAGCAGAGGTGTGAGAACATTCTATTGATAAGCTGAAATTAACCACACAGATTGATACTAGTTTTACAAATTCTCTGATCTATAGCAAAGGTGCTTAAAGTGGAAATAAGATTCTAAAAGAACACTACTTTTTTGTTCTTTTGAGCAAATACTTTTCTATTACCTGAGGGAGAAGAGGACAGACAATGATGAAAGAAGTTTTTATTACAGTTATTTAATTCAGCATCTCAGTACTCATCTGCAATCCTAAGGTCTAAGGGACATGATGCAAATGATCACAACAACAAAGAGAAGGAGTGAAAACATAAAAGCAACTTCATCAAAAAGAGAGCAAGACCATATTTTAAAAGAGTTCCTTGCCCACTCTCAAGAGTTTCATTATTCCAACATCAGTTTTGCCTCAGCAGGTCCCCTCCTTCCAACCACAGAGAGACTGCACAGCTTAAGCAAGTCACCTGGGCACGTGCACAGCAAGACAGAAACTTGTTCCAAAAAGAGAGAGTGCTCTCCTCTTATGGCATCTTATTCAGAGGCATCAACAGCCCACGACAGGGATGCCCAACAACAGCACACAACCCCCACGCTGGAACAGCATCCATCAGGGGCAGAGGAGAGCTGGGACCTGGGCATCACCCCACCAACACTGTAGTGGCTGCCCATTTCTGACAAGTCTGAGCCAACACACTGGTCTCTGGCTACAGACAGAAAATGCAGTCTGGCACATCACTTCTGACAGGTTGCCAAGCCCAATTCCACCTCTCTAAAAGTGAGGGATTAAGGGAGAAGATAAATCTACTAACAAAATGATGAAGTTTCTGATCCTTGTGCCCCCACAGTCAAGGCCTGAATGGAAGCAAAAGAAGTCCACAAACCACGAAACTAGATAAAACTCAAAGGGAGAAGGAAAACAGCTGAGTGGCAGCCTCAGCTCAGTCCCACTGCATTTTTATCAAATACGTTTGGAATTGCTCTCACCCTGGGAGAGAAAAATGTTCTCTGAAACACAATTTAAAGAAATGTTTGACGGGGCAGGAAATAAAAGGCTTCCATTTACAAGGTTATATGGAAAGACCATTTTATAGGGGGAAGACTTCCAGAAAGGATTGTTCAATGAAAAAAGTCCACATGGAACTCAAAAAGAAATAAAGCAAGAAGCTGATAACTTCAAGGTCAAGTTGTATTTGAAGATTAATATATATTCACAAATTATGAGGAATATGAAAGGGTGTGCATTTCAAGCTAGTATCTATTCACACAAATTCCTTGAGAGACACCGTACTAGCATCTGTAAGTCTAGCTTAATTCATTTAAGGACACCAGAGAAAAAACAGGACATATAACTTCCTCAGACAAAGTATAAGTCTTTCTTTCATGTTACAATTAGATTAATAAAAAAAAACCAAAATTAATGCCCTGACATAATTATAGAGAGTTGATTTGCAGTGATAGACGTTTGCCTAGAATTTCAGCTCCTATATTTCCATTTTAAATATCTTAAAGAAGGAAAATACCTGGATAAACTGGGGGTGAAGGAGTAGGATATTCGGACTACTCAAGTACAAAGGAAGAAATGCATTTAAGATGAAGGGTAAATAGAGGTCAAACATATAAAGTTGTAGAAGGGATCTAATCAAATTACGAAAATGAAGAATGACACAGAAACTGGCAAACACACCCACAGATTATCTAGCAACTTCTAGCAATAAACAAAAAGCACAAACTTAACTGTTATCTTGCTCTATTAGCTTAGTACTTCCTTGCTGCACCTTAGTCAGTGAGAGGAGGGATTCCTTGGTGTGAAGGCACTGATGCAGGAAGCCTTTCCCCCGAGAAGTTTGGCAGAGAGAAGCTGCATTCCTGGTCAGAGCAAGGGGCTCTGGGTGGAGCACGGCAAAGCTGTCATGGCCACCATGCAATGTCCTTGCAACAGCTCAAATTAAGAAACCTTGCTGCCCTGCCAGTAAGTCAATCTTTTATCTTTTTGTTTCTTGTGGTGTGAACAATCATTCCAGATGCAATTTAACAGGAGTTTGTGTATTATCTCAGAGGTCAGTATCAGGTACTTCATTATGTTCATGTTTCCTTAGGGAATTAATCCTTAGGGTATCACAGTTTTAAGATTCTGATGAAAGGTCTTAAATTTCCCCGTGGATTTGTATTCATAGTTGACAGTATTATATAAGTTTTAAGTACTGAATGACTCACAATTGGATATAAAATACTGACTTCATAGAAACTTTGTTATGCTTCTTAATATTTCTTACACTTTCCTTGCTCTAAGGGTCTAGAATTTCAATCCCTGGTGTTTGGATTTACAATAAGCAATTCCTTTCTTTCAAGTAGAAGTCTCTCCTTTGTTTAATTTTAAAAAGCAAATATTGTGCCGAGATCCTCATTTTTGTTAGACTTGCATAACTACATCGCAAAGTATTTCTCAAACAGCTGTAACAGAAGGATTTCCCAAATCTTACAACTAGCCCTCCAACTATGAGGAAAATAAATCCCTAGGTTTACGGACTCAGCATGTTAAATGTATTTGGATGAATCTTTCCTATTTAGACCAAGTATTAGAAAGTTTTAGCGTTTGTTCTGTGCTTAGTTTGTCTGCAATCAGCTCAACCTCCCAGTCCACAAAGGCTGCTAATTTCTTTTAACTCAAAGAGCTACTCAGATCCCAGTAATGCATCTTTGAAACATTAAGACTATTACTAGCTTCTTAAGCATCACTACAGTTTAGTAAGTCTGCAATTTTATTTTAATTGGATTCCTGAAGAGAAAGAAAACAGGTTATTTAGTTGTTTTTGTTTGCTTGTTTGTTTTACTATTATTAAGCTGTAATAGGATCCCCTGCCTTTCATTACCTGATACTATTTTTCAATGGCCAAACTTGAACAGGGAATCAAAAAGTAAAATGATACTGTTCTTAATGTCCCAAGAGCAGACAGCTAAACAGTAAACTGATACCATTTACAGCTGCTGGAAGTAAGCATTTGACTCAAAGACCTTTCATGTAATCTAACAAATGTTTCAAGTCACCACAAATGCACAGAGTATGCCACTAAAAGTAACTCCACGGCTACTGCACACAAAGGAACAGCAATAACCAAATGGCAGAATACCAAATGTCACCTTTATGAACCCGCTGACCAGGACAGGAACCACGGACTAACTCCACTGCAGGGAAAGCACTCTTCAAAAGGTATCTATGAGTTGACTAGATACAGATAATTTTGAAATAAATATTTTAATGAGGTTATTAAGACCCTTAAAGGCAGCCATAGAACACCATTCCTACTGCTATTACTAGGACTAATTTAAAAGGAAATTAATATCTGTACCCCTCACTGCACCACGAATGTTTGAGGCATAAATACTGTAAGCAAAGAATGTCCCTTAGTTTGATACACTAGAGCATAATTAGGAATGATGGCATGGAAGAAATGAATCAAATTCCTAAAGCTTAATATTGGGAAAACCATTATCCAAAACAACCTATCCAATAAAGCAGAATGAGAGCATCCCATGGGAAAGGCAGGAAAGGCAAATAGCTTAGGACTTCTAAAGAAAGACCAGAAAATAATGAAATTAGTGAGTGCGGCCTATTTTCACATGTTTTGATATCAATTTCACTTGTTTCAATTGTATTTTAATAATAAAACTTATTAAAATGTATTTTAAATATGACAATTACCATAATTTTAAAATTTAAAGAGCACAGAACCACAGAGTAATCATGTAGTCTCTAACATTGCTCATCCTGAAGTATATATATCCTTTACTATTGAGTATGCTCAGTGAAAAGCTGATTGATTTTGTTTTATAGCTGGAGTCCTGCTTAATCAGAATCTCCCCATGGACTCCTTTGCACTCAAGATGCAGAACCAAAATGAAAATACCCTCCCTTCTAAGATTTTACTTCTCTTTCATTTAAATTGGACAAAGATCAGACTTTGTGGTTTGCTGAGCCTATTTCTATTCTCACATATGCCCTGTCCATTAGATTAATTCCACTAGCCTCAGAGGATTCACACAGGTAAAAAATAAAGACTGAGCAAGCCAGCCACAAGATACTTTGAGCTGAAGCTCATACCCCATGACAGACTGACCTGCAGTACATTAGGCAACTGATAGGCAGTGGAGATGCTGATCAGCCTTTTGTTTTAAAGCACGTCAGAAATACAATATACCACTTCAGAGGCCAACTCCTCATTCCACTGCAGTGAGCTGCAAAACTTCCAACAAAACCAAAATTACCAGCTAACAATTTAAGAGTAATGAACAACATTCATGGGCAACCTTGTAAAACCTGGTCACTCAGCTTTATAACTCGGCACATACCAGTAAGAACACTGGGAAAGAGAGATGGACACCCCACCCCTTTACCTCCAAGTATTCCCTGTACCTTTTACTGGCTGAACAGCTACCCTTTCGTGCCATCAAAATCACATTAAGCATAGAAACTACTTTTTCAGTTAAACTGTAGGACTGAATCTATCCCTATTCCTCAATCTTTTCAAAAGCTTTAAACACTTTGAATTACTCTCTTTTCATGTCTGTAGTGCCCTTAGTTTCCTACAGTTTTAAGCAAGCATGGAGTAAATCTCTCTTCCCACTGTTAGGGATATCCCTACTCTGATCTTGATGGTGTGCTCTGCGGGTTTTTTTCTTCCAGAAACCCCAGTGCTTCTGTAATTCTCTACCACAATCCTCTCCCTACCTGTTCTGATGCCTGTTCCTCCCTTCAGTTTCAGACAGCACATTAAAAAGTTGCAAATACTTCACTCATACAGTTTTCCTTCTCAGCCTCAGCCATGGCCTCACACTTACCCAGAACTTGAAGTTTTAAAATGCACATCTCCAAAATGGCCTCTCTTCCCAGGCACCATAACTATAAATTCCTCTCTTTACAGAGAATCACTTTACCAAGTTATCTGTAGTTCTGGAGATATGGGACTACCTGAGAGAAAATATGGCTACCGAAGAGAAATCCAGGGTTTTGGATTAAACTAAATAAAGCTTCTTGGTTTTGTAAGAACATGAGAGAACAGGGATTTAGAAAATAGACAATACCTTCAGGACAAAATTCATTAATTCCTATGAGGTTTTTTTTTGTGCTTACCAAAAATCTGAATAGCTATGCAATCCATGTAGGGATGTTCAAGTTAAGTTATTTGAACTATTGCTATTTCTTTAGGACTTGCAGCCTTCTTTTTCTAAGTCAGTAAGTTTAGAAAGTTCATAAGTGATTGTCCTATAGTTAGATTAATATTCAGCGCTCAAAAGGGACAAAATAAATATGCTTTCTAGTCAGCCATGATTTTTCTATGATTTACTCATAGGTGCAGTACTCTGGTTCTCTGGCAGAGATAACCTTGCCCATCCACAAGGCAGGGCTTCTTTCTTTTTTTTTCCTCTGTGCTACTACCTGTCATTTCAGGAAGTTGGCAGCACTTTTCAAAGAACTTCTCAGAACTATTTTTAGACCTATTATTGACGTTTCTACCTAAGTTTCAGCTGTGCTACCATGACATGGTGACAGACATTAATATATGGTATCTCAAGTCACTAGTGACTAGTTGTTAATATCTAGAAACTGATTAATTTTTACCCAGGAGACAAAGCACATGTATCAACCTAAGAATAGCCCTGGAAGCTATTGCCAAACACAATCTCTAATCTACATAATCCTCTTAAATTCAATCTTAAAAAGAGAGAATATTTGTTTATAGTAGCATGGAACTTCCAAAATATTTTCAAACTCTTTAAAGGTGGAATTCTGGGGAAAACAATGCTTTAGATGCTTCAGCTACTTTTCTGGGATTAAGAATTAGCTGCATTTTCATAATTCTTCCAATTTGCTATCTACCCTTAAGACACAGGCTACCTTCC
>JANZLQ010000001.1:26911485-26942799 GCA_026212715.1 Elanus axillaris | reverse complement strand
GGTAGGGGGGTGCTGCTTTGGGGGGGGGGGGTGTTGGGTTTTTTTTTCCCCTCACTTTCTGGATAGACAGAGTTTTCTCTACTGTTCTCATCACATTGCAACTGTCCCCAAAGGCTTGACAGCAATTTTGAGACTCTCACTTCTTTCCCTCAGCTTGCAAGCCATTTTGCCAGGACAGTGTCAGCTTAGGCTTGCCATCCACTGGGCAGAAGCTGCAGACAGACGATGCCTGGCCAGCATGGACTGCTTATCGCCTCTGCCTTGTCAGGAGTCAGGTGGAGCCCGAGATTTGGGGGCTGTCTGCACTGCCCAGGAGCCGTTAGCTGTGGACAATGCACAGCACCCTGGCCCATTCTGCGGGCTGTCAGATGAGCCATGCTGCAAAACCAAAGATAAATGTGAATCTAGACACTACGATGATAATGGTAGCCCAGGGGAATTATGACTAGTGATGTTTAAACTAAGCATCCTGAAGGTGGCATGGAAGGTGTGGACTGTTCCACATCCAGAAAGAATGAATGCATTTCTAAATCCAGAATGCTGAAATCACGAGTGAGCAACAGGAACAACCAAATTGCCAGATTTCTCTCAGACTTCTCTGTTAAAACCTTCTACAAAATTTATTTCTTTGCAACACAAATTTTTATCATGACTGTGTCTGAATACACAAAATGACACAGAGAAGCAAAGGTCTAAGAAAACCAGGGAGCATTTTCCTACCACAAAGAATTCAGCACCCAAGCTGTAAAATTATTATCATCAAAACATAAACACAATGTCACAGACACATATATGGAGAGAGAGAGAACAAGATATAAACACTTATGAAATAGCCGTATTTGCACCTACAAATATGCAACCTAATTTGCTGAAATCTGAACAATTTAACTAGACTAAGCAAAATACTGCACTAATCCTAAATTCTGCCTAACAAAAACATCTCCCCACACCATTTTCATGCCTTCAGAAAGTTAAAACAAGGTGAAAGTAACCAAAAATTGTGGTGAATGGGTACATATCATTTTTAGTAAAAAAAGGGAGAGAAAAGAATTAGTTTTAAAAGCCATGGAATCCTATGAAAGGGAATTTGCCACAGCCCGAGGATGATCAAACTTACACAGACCAGAGGGTATTTTATAACATTCAATTCACAGCAAATGAGCATTCTATTAGTATTTATTTCAACATCTGAAAAAACTACTAATGACATTGCTCCAGACAAGGCTGCCTTGTACGAAAAAAAAAAAAATTAAAAAATTTTTTCTACAAGCTGATCGTCTAACTATAAACAGGACTTTGAGGATAGGAGATCATTTATGTTTTCGACCTAACAAGGCACCCTAAGAAGAACTTTCTGAATGCATCATGCACATTTTTAACATTGCAGCTAAGCAGTACAGTGTAATCTGCAACATATTAACATTTCATAAGGTCAATAATTTGAAGTTGTTCTTTAAAATACACATGAAAGCATTCCCTATTTCAAATGCTATTACTATTTATGGTTATTTAAACTATTATATAACATAATACCAGACAACAGGATTTAGCGGCATAATGCTAAAAGGAAATTAAAGACATACAATAATCAATCATTAATTTTTTACAGCAAACCATCAATATGCTCACAAATAAATAAATTTATTTTAATATTTAAGAAACATATTCTTTCAATAGGCTTACTAACAAGATTTTTCTTTTGTAGCCTTCCTTCAGAAAATGTCACGATTACCATCTGAACAGGGGAAAAAAAAAAAAGATAAAGTTCAAATGCTGATTTTGGCATTTGTGTTTCTCTGACGTAGTTTACCTAAAGATAAAAAGTATCTGAAAAAATAGATCACAGGCACCCACAGTGCTAATATTTCCTAATGCCACTACTCAGTTCCTAAACTGCAGCAAATAAGTACAGCTTTCACTAATGGATTGCTATTAAAAATAAACCAGCAAAACAGTGCATGTATTTCTCCTTCCATACAGCTGAAACAAGCATGCAGCGTTCTATTATGCAGCTCATTGAAAGACAGATTTCAACCTCCACATGGAATTACTTACCCAGAAGCATGTTTCTCATCTACAGTTAGTTCAGCAGAATAGAAAGTTCTGCACAATAGATCTAGCAAAGGGTATGTTCTCACAAGCTCCTTTTTGACTTGGTGCAAGTTTTGAGTTAAGTTTGAAATTGAGCTGCTGAAAAATATGCCTTGCCCCATAAAGCTGCTGGGACACTTCACTCTCATTGGTGAACGATACCTCTTCAGACTATGTAGAAGTGATGCAGAAAGAGGCGGTAGCTAGTGCCACCTTAATTTGAGGTAGCAAACCCATAAAAAAAACAAAGTCGACACTTCACTAAAGTTTTAAAGTTACATATTTTAATATATCTGTTCTGCAGTTGGTTTTAAACTAGTTGCATATCTTTGACCAAGGAAAAACCTCCCTACAGAACTACTGTATTACTTAAAGTAATTACTTAGAGTAATTAGAGTAACTATTATTTAGAGTAATACAGTAGTACAGGGTATCAAGGAAAACATAAATGGTAGGCTAAATTAGAGTTTTGCAAAAACAAATGCCCCATCTTTCAATGGTGCTTGATTACATCACAGCTGAATTTGTCATCTCAGATACAAAAGACTTCCTTTAAAGAAATACCAGCAGGGAGCTGGTTTGGGATTTTTTGTTTAGCTCCAAAGTCACCTACAAGACTAATTTAGACACAGAACAAAAACATTTAGAATACCACTGCTACTTTCCACTAAAATCCACCACAGACTGTTTTTGCACAATTAAAATTAACCTCTGCTATGAAGAGAAAAAAAAAACTGTCTTCCTATTATGAAAGCAAACATCTGAAAGCTGGGGCTCAAATAATAGATTTCTAACTGAAAGAGGTGCCCATGCCATGCATCCCCTCACCTTGGGATGTGCTGTGTCAGTATAGTGCAACTGGGGTCTACACAGAACTTCGGACTTGTCAAAAGAATTTTCCTGAGACCATCCCAGTAAGGACAGAAAAAGTTTTATTAAAAGAAAAAGAAAAAAAAGTCCATGGGCATTAGGGACTGATTTTTATCTGTTGCAATTTTCAGTTGCACTAATGTCAGATTAATTCCTCATGATTATGGAAGAAACCTTGTAATAACCCTTCCACTTCACTGCTTTGCCGTAAATGTACAGATTCAAGATTTACTTGATTTCCTCATTTGTTTTTTTTTAAAATGAAGAGACAGCAAGAAGGTTAGAAGAGGACTTTGAAAAGCAAACTACTTGGAACAAAATTCCACGTATCTAGATATACTAAACAAAACTTTGTGAATGGATTAATTTTGTACCCAGTCCTTGATAAAACATATTGTTCCAGTGACAACACTCTTCTCCAGGGTGTGACTTGTTACTGGAAACAGCATATATGAAACTTTAGCTTAATCTTATTTTATTCTACAACCTCCTACTTCTCATTCTTTCTACTAAAAGGGGGATTACTTTGATAATTACCTGCCAGAATGACTTGGCAGCAATTACATGATTTTGTTACATGCCCTGAAATATTTGGTATTCTTGTTAAAAATCCCTTCCTTTTTTTTTTTTTTAGAAATAAAAAAGAGGGGGGTGGGCATTGCTAGCAGAAACGATCACAGAAAAACAGTGGAAAAAATGAATCAGCTTTGACATAAAAAGGCAAATAAAAATGAAACCCAATTAAAAATAAACCTCTCCGATTTTTAAGAAAATCTTGTGATCTTGGAAGATGTGACTCATTCTCGTTGCGCACTTGGGATTGGCAACACCAAACCTCTATGAAACTCTATGTGGGTTTTATATAGACTCAGATGACTTAGCAAGATGACCAGTACTCCCAAGTAAATACTACATTTTCTCATGCTGACAATAATACTAATACTTGTATTTGCTGTGATGTCTGAAGGATTTATTTTTTTTTTTTACATTTCACTGTTAACTGCAGAAGTGTATCACATGTTCCTTAACCACATAGTATGTTCATGCATTACAGCAAGACAAGATGGCGAGGACTACATCCCCCCCCGAAATGGCAGGCATGCTTCCCACACTCCCTCCACTTGTTCAATGACCGTAATGTCTCTTTTTTGGCAATGTTTGATAGCTCCTTGCTAAAGCCATTACAATGCACTAGCATGCCCAGGTTTAACCACGAAGCTAGTTCAACACACTGTAACTCCCTTCTATTTCCCTCTCCCTCTCAACAGCATCTAACAGCCCATCTCACATAAGACCAGTCTTTGGTTGCAGAGCAAGGTCTTAGGACTCACTAATCACGGTTTTAACATTTTAGCCTGCCATCCAGCTCACATCTAAAATGTGAACTCCAGGACGCAAACAGTCAGCTTTAACTACGGATCTCTCTTTCCCTCCCTTTAAAAAAAACTATTAACTCCCATCTACTCTACCAATGCCCACTGTCCCAAGATTCTGGAGATCCCTTGACTTTTCTTTTGTCCAGGGAGGCCTCTTCAGAGATCCATAACCAGTGCTGTTACAGCATGGATGGCCCCTCCACACTGTCAGCAAGATGGCCTCTTTGGCTCTGAAGGTATGCAACACGCTTGTGCAAGCAAAACAGGTACAAGCACAACAGAGATGATGTGGGTGAGGAGGAAAGCAGGACAGCATTTTCTTTCAGAGCACCACTCTGAGGTGATCATGTAGCTATTGCATTACAGATGGTGCTAAAGAGCTAAAGAAGCAACAAGGGTAAGGATGGGTGCTGGAAGAGAAAGAGGAGAAACAGTGGAATACAGTGGAGAAAGACTGAAAAAAAAAAAGGGCTTAAAAGCAGTATAATATGTGAGAGAAGAATGGGATGAAAGGGCAAAACGTTTCTGTAAGACAGTAGAAGGCAGAGAAGGAGAGATGAAAAGAAAGCAAAAACACTAAGGAGAAATGAAAATAAAACAGGCAAAGAGCAAAGGTAAATTAAATATGACAAAAGCAAATGCATTTTTTTTCCAGCTAGCTATCAGGTGCTGACCTTCCAGAAGACAGGCTGGTACAACATTTACTGTGTCTTACCTACCACCACAAAACTAATTGAGGGGAAGAGAGAGAGCATGAGAGCATGCACACTAGGACCTTTGAGCAACAAGAAAGAAAAGGCCTCGAGAGGTGATCTGAGGACAAGTGCCCTCAGGTGTCATTCAGAGCAGCTCCTGTAGTCAAAGAATGAAAAGCTGACATACAGCTCAACTGGTAAGATGCTCAGGTGGTGTCTTTTTTTTTTTTTAAACTGAAGTTCACGCTTTAAATTTTTTTCCCCTGTATTTTCCTAGCATATCTCTCATACATGGAGCCTGGAGAAGTGTCATTTTGAACATTTCTAGTAGGTTAATACTATCTCTGGCTAACAGGTTTTAATAACAAAAGTCACCAGGAATCCATCAATGTCTACACAAAACATGGTGTTTAGACTTCCATTCTTTCTATGTCCATTCTTGGTCCCCAGATTGCTTTGATACAGATAAGTCTCCCTAGTAGACTGCAACATGCTTATATTTTCGCTCATGCTTAGAAACTTGGAGAAATGCACTGTCAGGACATGATTGAAGAAAAATGGACAGTGTATGTAGATGTGCCATATTTTCAGCTTGAGCACCGATCGAATCATCCTTCCAGAAGTCCAGAATTCAGCATGTTGGACTTCTGTAGAGATTGGTTTCAAACAGCAATAATAGCACCCTGCTGTCAAACTCATAAGAGGCTTCTCTGCGTGGCCATGCATGGATCCTTTAGGTTTGGTCCTTTGCTTTTCATGCACAAACAACAATTTAGGCTTGCTGTACCTGTTGTCAAGCTTATATCTTCAGTGCACCATACACTAGTCATGTACAGAAGTGTTGCAGAAGTTTTTCACAAAGGGGTAGTCTAGGAAAAAATGGCCTATAGCTACTACATCTGGTAATAACATAGAAGTTAAGAAAAAGACAAAACTTAGTAGTTAAGGTCTGACTTTATTGTTATTGTACTACCTATCATGATTCTTAATCCTCAACTTTGTTCACCAAATATTTTCACATATGTATTTTGAGCAGAAGAATGCTACTGTTAAGATCTCATCTAAAATGAGTATCATGAATATCTCAATGAAATGATAATGATACATGGAATATCACACTACTGAACTACAAGCCCTCTTCAGAAACATTGACTTAAAACAATGACTAGTATGTGAAAGAAAGGACCTTTGTTCAATAAAAAACACATAATAAAGAATTCACAACAGTAATCCAAATTTTGCTAAGCATACGGAGTGTCAAATCACTCATACTTCACTTCTAAAATTCAAGGCAGGAATCAAAGCAAAGGCAAGGTAACTTTGTCAGGAGAATACTGAAGCCCTGTCAAATATGCTGAGGATCTGCTGGCCACACTTGAATGGTATTTTAATCCAATGCATTTAATACAAGTTCTAAGAATCATCTCAGTTTAAAGGAGGAAAACAGAAATCAGAAGCAAGGTAGAATAACCTGACCCTACTGTACACACACAGGAACAGGCAGATGTCATCAAGCACGTGTTCAGGGAGTAAGAGTTAAATCCCTTTTTCACTAGACAAATTTCACAGGACATGGCAAACTCCCAAGGCTTCTCTGAAATTTCTCAGAAAAGTTATCAAGTCAAAGGGGTTCAATTATTCTCCTCTGAGTCTCTTTCCCACATCAGATTAATTATGGTGAGTTGTGGTACATGCAGACACAGATTCAAAGCGGAAGCAAGCAACTGTATTCTCCCAGACTCTCAAATCATAACCCCACCCAAGACATATGCACATCCAGTCATATATGAATTACAGCTCTTCCTCCTGTCATACAGAGCACTGGATCCAGCCCTCACTAGAAGTTTTGCTCTAGGAGGATTTAGAAAAGCAACATTTAAATCTGCCCCAGTTTATGGATAAAACGTATCTCTCATAGTAAATGCATACTTGAAACACATATGAAAGGACTATTAAAAACTGTCAGCTCATGCTGTGTATTGTTACTTGTGCTTACATGAAGTTAGGTCTGCTTACTGCTACTTGTCTGTATCTTTACTTCACACAGATGCATCAAACTTAGACACATTCACATACATTTATCTCATTAAACTTAGCAGTCTGTAATTTGTTGCATGCTAAATGAAATAATAAAACAGTATTTGTGTTCTAGTTTATGGTATTCAGAAAAAGAAAATATGTCCTTACATTCCATCTCCTTAGATCTTAATTTTGCCCTTTGGACACTCCATCATGAGAGGCGACCTACAGTGCACCCTCAAAGATGACATTTTACCTTCAAAAAAGCCTCCTAGGACACAGGTGAGATGACAAATATATTCCCCTATATGTAACCCTTTTATGGAGTGCAGAAGTCTTTCCATACTTAACAACCAAGTGTTACACTGTTTAACACATGCATCTTTGTCATGGCAAGGGATGAGGAAGCCAAAAGAACTTAGTGTCAATTTAATTGTCACTCTTGATCAGGGATCTTCAGAGACAAATTCTTAAATCTTTCTCCAGCCTCAAGGACTGCAATGGGTCCAACAGGTATGCAGCCCTCAAGGCCCTAAAAAATACTGATGAGAATATCACAGGCATGCCGCTCCAGGTGTAAATGCACAGTAAAACCTATTTTTGTTCAAGTCATTAATCACCATTGTCCCAACTTACTTGCTACTTTGACCCAAGAATTTGTCATTATAAGGTCTAGATGACAGCAAATGTTTTAGGAGCCATCCCAGTAAATAAATACTTCACCTCAGTTAGAAACAGAGAACGACAAACTTATTTTCTGCTTTGGATCTCGTGCTCCCAAGCACTGGAGAAGAAGATGTTTCCTATGCAGTGTATAAGACCCCCTTAATCCTTCTTCTTTATCATAACCTTTCATCATGGCTCATCAACTTTTGGTTCTCAAACTCTGTTTGCATTGCATTTCTGTATAACCTTCAGAAAAATTTAAAATTGAAAAAATTGTATATTTAGAAATGGCAAAACTTTAACAGCTGTATACCTCTTCCCCAGCTTTTGCTTCCAAAATTCAAATACGCATAAATTCATCATAATATTAATGATAAAGAGTTCCTAAATAATGTGAACAGGGAATCACAGAGCTTAAGCAGCTGCAAGTTAGTCTAAAAAATTCTATTAAAAATCATCAAGGGATGTTTTATTATATGTATTACAGTACTGCTGAGAGTCAAATGACATCAAGCTCCACAGTACTGAGCTCTACATACACAAGAAAGGATTCCTGACCCAAAAGGTTACAGTTCAAGTAAGCAATACAAAAGAAGATACACGTGACAAGTACATCAAGTTTTATGCATAATGAATTAAAGCATCTGTGACTTTGCCAAAGTCAAAAAGAAAGTGTGTGACATGCCCTGCTTTATAAAAACAAATCTTCTCTACGTGTGTTCTATTCTGTTCATTTTCTTTCATTCAGACATCTTTACTAGAGCTGGAAAACAGTTATCCCATCACAACAGATAATCCCAGTGACATTCCTCCTGAAATATAACAAAACTTTTTAGAAAGTGATGATACACTATTAAACAAACAAACAACCACAAAGGCTTAACAGTCCAATGCCATTTGCAAAGCAGTTTGTCACTGAGGAAGAAGCAACACTCATGCTCCAGAGATTCCCAAAATATGGTGCAAAGAATTGCACGGTCAGGCTGGAGAAGCCTTTGTGCTTGAACAAAAGCATAAGCACTTTCAGGGAGAAGTTGAAGGGGAAAAGGGAGCAGGGGACAGGGATTCAGGTTGCTGAAAGAACTTCCTATAGCCTGGGTAGGGGGTGCATATTCTGGCATATATTGATACCAGTAATTCTAAGGAAAGTATTTGCCTTCACTATCATGAATACCTTGAAAGAAACTAACTATCTTGAAAGCCACCCCTTTGACACCAGAAATATGAAAATACAGTAAAGGCTGTGGGAGACGAGCAATAAAAAGTTCCATGCAGATTTTTTTTTTTTAAATCAGCATGCTTCTCTCTGTTGTTAAGGGATAATAGACATTAGCAAACCAATCATCAATTCATATGATATAAATGGAAGCAGAGTAGGTCACAGTCACAGAAATGTTAGATTCATGATAAAAAATGAGAAAGACATTTGCACTGACATGAAAAAGTAAGTTTAAGACAGACTTCTGAGCAATTATTTAGTTTGAAAATACATTCAAATCCTTCCAACAACTCAAAGAGACTTAGGAACTATTAAATAAAAAAAGAGAGAAAACAAAAAAGAACATGCATACTGCATGCAAGGACTAACACACAAAAAAATTTGAACATAGGCAGGAAGTATCAAGACAGTTTTACTGAGACAATGAAGTCATAAGAAACAAATGATACATCCAGGTATATTATAATACAGGCTGACAGCTCGAACTGCATTAATCCCCTCTTTTAAGTACCATCCCATAAAAATTATTCACTTGTCCTTTTCCCTCTCCCTGGAGTGTTTAAAACAAGATTTTAAATTAGAAGAAGCAGCATAGCAAAACCAAAAAAAAAATTTGATGAACTAATTTGTTTACCTTACATTAATAAGGGGATAATGACACACTGATCAATTTAAAGTTCGTATTTTTTGGCAGGACAGGCCTTTTTGTAAATAATACTCAGAGTTGATGACAGCACTGAGCCACTGACTTGTTCAAATTTGTGCTAGTAATGGCCCCAAGTTACCCTCTGATGTTTGAGTGCTGGGTTATGAAAAGAATAACATCCTGATGCAAGAAGAAGCAGGAAAAAAAAAATGAAACCATGTCAAGAAACACCATCCCTGACTCAGAGGCTCACTCATTAAAGGATCTTATTTTGGCAGACTTATCTGAGATATTAATCTCTCGTTCTATTCAAATTCCCCCCTACCCCCTCCCCCCCAAATGGACATTCTCATGGCAGGGCAAAACAGGAAGTTTCTACATATGAAAATACTTCTGAAAAAATGTAGGGCTGGAACGGTGTACGGTCTAGTCCTAACCCAGGTGTTTCAACAGGACTTAAGTATGACACAATGCAACTTTCTTAGCATTTGTGTTAATCCAGAGTTGTAAAACAGATGCCAAGTAAAGTCTCCTGCCTCCAGGGGCTGAGTTGCTTAACTGGCACAACCTGAGAAACACAATCTCTACCCATACTCTGTAAATGCAAAGCGAGATGTCTGTTCTTCTGTAGACTGTGTATTGGCTTCAGTCTTCTCCCACACAGCCTCTTCAAGTTGGAGAGGAATTGCACATTCCCCAGACTCCCTTCCCTTCCATCCTTCCTCTGCTGTTTGCCACCTTCTCTCAGTTTTCCTTTTCTTGGTCTTTCGATCTATCCCTTCTCTACTTAATTCACACTCCACTGTGCATAAATATGATGATACTGGCCTCTCCTCCTTTGTTTTTTCTTCTTGCACACTGAATCCTTTTCCTCTTTGGTGCTGCTTGAGTTAGCAGCTAGGTTTTTTCCTGGGTTTGCACTATACCTTGTTCTGGAGCCTCTGTTCCAGTATTTCTGTGTATCTGCAATGCATCAGATCAATGGCACCCACTTCAGAGCCAGCTGGAAAGCAAGCACCCTCTTGCATCAGCATAGCTATGTTGCAGATCATGGGAAGAGAGAAAGCTGTAAGAAATGGAGCAACCCAGCACACACGAATCCATGTCAGGCTTACTTTGGACGTGGAAGATGTGTGTAAGATGACCGAGGGCTCTGCACTGCATGGGGAGATTATTTCTGGGGTCAGGCAGCTGAATTCCAGTGTAGCAGGACACAGACTGTTGTAATAAATTCACTCTGAAGCAGATGGATGTGTGTTACTCTACAAAGAGATCAGTCTCTCAGAGCATGGTGACAAGTAGTAGCTCATTTTTATTTCAGCCTTAAGGTGTGAAAGGCAATTAAACTGCTTAACTGACACAAGACATGGAGTTAATTTTTCTTGGCAACCAGCCTTCTCTTTCTACAAAGTCATCAAATTGGGTGTATGGGCTTTGCAGAGATGGACCCATACAGGCACATCAGAACTAGAGCATTTACACCCATTAAAATATATCCCAAAAGGTTTGCAGGTTCACAGATGCACACAGTTGTTTGAATGTTTCTGAGACTCCAGAAGTATTTGTATCTACTATGAATACAAGCATATGCTCCCAAAGCTGTGTACGAACAAGTGCAAGATATACAGAAGGTTGGCGGAAAATTTCCAGGCTTTGGATGGAAGAAGAAAAACAACCCTCTCCCCCATCCAGACGCCAGGAACAGTGCTGCAGCAGTGCCTTCACTGTCAGACCTCCACCTATACCATTTTGATGGAAAATTCCATCAGTTTGCTTTGCAGCTTCCAAATCTAACACTTCTAAAAGCATCACATGAATTGTGTAGGGTATGTTGCTGCAGCTCAAAAATCACAGTGACATGTCAGAGCGATTGCTTCATCTTGAAATATTATCTCTGATTCACGTTCTATTCAATAAGCTTTCCTCATAGAAGGTTACTTGCTGTGTATACATGATATCCAATCTGGCTAAAATACGCATCTTGCCATTTTAACCTCCAAGCTTCTTATTTGATACCTTAGCTGCCTTTTATCACATGCATTTAGGTATGTATTTCCTCCAGGGCATCTGAGACATACCAGTTTCATCTCTTTGGGACAACTTGCTCACATAGGACATCATTTCCTTAACAGGGTACACAGTCTGCTAATGCAAGTTCTCCCGAGACATTTAAAGCACTTGTAACATTAAGTAAGGTGATTCCAGACACCTGTTACGAATTTTGAAGCTACCTAATATAATTAATCATATATTGAAGTCAGAATGGCATGTATTTTCACTGACTTTCTTGAAACAAATTTGTATGTTCTGCAACAGATTCACAGCACTGCAGTGTGCCACCTTCTTGGCAAAGTACCAACATACTGCAATGCATGACAGGATGCAGATTTATGCCCATAAAAACATAATCGAGCTTTTAATTGTCATACAGAACACAGATAAGCATCACAACATATTTTTTTAATACAACAGACATGCATATGCATTTTTTCCAATAAATTCAAATTAGGTTATTTCAATAGTGTTATTATCTAAATAAAAATACCAGAAGCATAAAGCCATTTGACTAATCTTTTCCTAATCTGGTGATCATTCCTGAGGGCTATTTCACTATTATCTGCCACTCAACCCAGTTTCCAAAAGCACTGTGCCTCTGAAACTACAAAGAAGCCAAAAGAAACTGCAGATACTGTGTCCTTAGAAAACTGGGCCAGCTGTCTTTCTAGGACTTGCAATCCTTCAGTTTCACCTCAGTTTAAGTCTGAGGTACCCTTAAAAGAAATCACAACTCAAGTTCTCTTTAAATGAATGGTACTGAACCACAACAATTGCAATTACACCTGCTTATACAGTACTAATTTAAGCTGCTCCGATAGGTGGGTTTCCTAATAAAAATATGGGCCAGACCTGCTAATGTGGATGAGGCTTACATCTGTCCTACTTGTAAATGATAGTAGAAAACAGATTTTGTTGAGCAAGACAGTTCACTAGGGAAGCTTTATGTCTTGCCACACAATGAAACACAAATAATAAACATTCAGGAACACAGGAACTAAAAAAACAGCTGAATGAGATGGACTCTGGAGTATAGCCAGTACCTCCTTTAGCCACAGAACATTTAGACACCTAACAGCACTTAAAGTTTAATGGAGATTAGACACAGTTTACATTGCCTTTCAAACATATAAAGGTTTTTTGGACTCTTTACTTGAAAAACTACTCAGGAAGAATCAAAACTTCAGATGAAAATCTTGTCATCAGCACTATCTTTCCCAATGTACGAAGTTATTTGTAAGTCCCTTCGCTTTTCCCAGTTACGTCCGGCCTCTTGGGCTCAAGAAAAAAAATGATGGAGATCACTCAATATTTTTCTGGTTTAATAAAATCATAATAATTGCGTTCTTATATAGAAAGCTTAAAGTTTAGAGAAGCAAGTTTTAATTGACCTGAGCAGAGGACCACTTTCTGTGCATGAGTCAGTTTTTGAAGTCTGCTCATTTTGATAGCTGTAGAACTGTACCAAACACCTGGAAAAAAATAAGTTACATCATAATAATTATCAATATATTTAAAATAACAATAAGCTAACTTCTATGTCTCCTTTAGCAACAATTTATATAAATTGATTATATAAATATAATTTATTACATTATATAAGTGATAGAATTCCTTTTTCCCCCCCCCCTTTTTTTTTTAAACAAGGACAAATTCCCATATCGCTCTTACTAACTGCTCCAAAAAATTCCTCGGGTCAGCATCAAGAATTTGATAGGATCACAGTGGAGAAAAATGCTTTTATGCCCACCTCCAGTCCTCTAAATGCAAATCAATTACTGCATCAAGATGCTAGCAAAAGTGAGACAGGACCTGTTAAAAGCCCTACCGGGCAGCAGATGGAGCCAACACCTACCCACAAACCTAACAGTGACACTAACGCCCTTTGTTTGCTTGTCTTTACATTTGCCTTCAAGTTCAGGCTAGTGAAGAAGGTAAGCTATGCTTTACTGTATGAATTTGGGATAGAAGTCACCTGCTTCTTGTTTCCCCTTTATGACAACTCCAGGTCACTACTTTAGTGGGTTTCTACTTACCTGGGATGTTCCCCTCAGGTGCTAGGCAGACATGATGAGCATCTAGAAATATGGCTGCACAGAGCAGCCTGCAAGGCTAAGTCACACTTAACGTCATTTTAAAGGCAGATGAATAATGGTGGACTGTATTTTTAATCTCATTTTCACTTCCTCCTGTGATATACAGAAATATCTGTATTGTCTGGGAATAGATTAACTGAGTAGTTTGGGCTTGCTGGCTGCATTATATTATTGTCAGTTAAAAAAAAAAAAACTTTAACAAGTGCCTTCACTTAGTGAAGGTGTAGTGTGAGAAAGAAGCTCACCCGCTCCCAACCTATCTGCAATTATTTAAGAGGCAGGGTATTATTTTACTATTTCTGTATTTTGCTCATATTTCTATGTCTCCATGCCCATAGCTCTACTGAGCATGACAGGTATCTTCTTTCGTTTCACTGATTTCAAAGGAAAATTTAATGGTACACAGTAGTTAAGCAGATTTAGTAGAAGATGAGCTGAAACGGTTGATCTTAGGATAACTTAGCCTTAGATTTCCTCTTCTCAATTTCACATTCTTTAGATAAAAATAACCTCTTAAGAATTTTCTTCAAAAAAAATCACTCCTCTGATAGAAGCTTGAAAAAGTAAAACTGACTTTGGTTTCCTATTTTAAAAACTGGACTTTGACAGAAAACAAAGAACACCACACATTTAATCTGGCATCTCAAATCATTAAAAATATTTTGCGTATGAGCAAATAACTGCTTTAGAAAGGAGTGTAGGTTTCCAGATGTTTATACACAAAGCAGAAAGAAATGTATAAAAGATAACTCACAGAAAGGAAAAGCCTGTGTAATTAACTCTATGTCCTCAAATCCTACAAGCCAAGAATTTCATGTCCTTCAAAACCACTATGAAGAACACAGACCAGTATCAGTCTTTTCCCAGCGCTCATTCTCTCTTCAGTGGGTTAACCTGCACAGGGCAGCCATTCTCAAATACCTCAGGAGAAAGAGGTGGGTACCTCCTGAACCTAGAAAAGGACCCTTACAGAAAAATTTTGCCCTCTTTGGAAGTACATTGGACCTGCAGCCAAGCAATTGTCTCTCATCAGTATAAATAAATATGAAAGAATAGCAACAGAACTGTGAAATATGAATATTTCCACATTAAGAAATCAGCAAATCAGTAATTCAGTAGTTTATTCTTAGACATCTCTGCACAGAGTCACACAAGCGGTTTTCTGTCTACCCCTCCCAAACAGTTCACATTCATTTGTATCAGTCAGCATTGCTGGCCCCTGACAAGAGAAAAACTGACTAATGAGGCAAGTGTTCCTCCTGTACCAGAGCCAGATTCAGATCTAGACTGAAACTTGAGATGCAAATAAGAGCCAGAGCAGCTTCGTCTCAATCCTTCATATAATCTTTTATTTTCATATGGGAAGGCTGGCCAGGAACACAGTTCTATAAAGACTAGCACCAAAATACATCTTCCCGCAACCTCACATCTATTTTTCGAGGAAGACCAATATCCTAGGTTTCACTTACAGAGAAATGGGTATCTTCTATCAATAAGAATTCACATATAAAGAACAGAATAAAATAGAAACCATATCTGACATTACTGGCTGTGAATCTAAACACAGAGAGATTGCAGAACAGCATAGTAAGTGCTGGTCATTTCAACCACTTTCAAAATCTCAGTATGAAAAAAAATACTTTTAATCATAATTAAGATTAATCTTTAATCCAGGACCCACAGGGGCTTTCTAAACAGAGATAGAGATGTGATCATCCCACTCAGTGCTTGTCAGGCTGCACCTGGAGTACTGCATACAGTTCTGGTCCCCACAAATCAAGGAAGAGGTGAACAGCCTGGAGAGATCCAAAGAAGGGCCATGAACATGACCAAAGGGCTGGAGAACCTGCCCTGTGAGGAACAACTGAAGGAGTTTGGTCTTTTCTCCCTAGAAAAGAGAAGGCTTCGGGGGGACCTCATTACAGTATTTCAGTACTTAAAGGGCAGCTACAAAGAGGACGGAGGCTCTCTCTTCACAAGGAACCACATGGAGAAGACAAGGGGCAATGAGTACAAGTTGTACTGGGAAAGGTTTCATCTTGATATGAGAAAAAAAAATTTTACAGTGAGATCAATCATTCACTGGAACAACCTTCCTAGAAACATGGTGGAGTCCATATCGCTGGAGGTTTTCAAGATGCAATTTGACAGAGTCCTACATAATCTCATCTAGGCTCCCCTTGCCAGAGGTTAGACCAGATGGTCTTTTCAGGTCCCTTCTCACCTGGGCTGTTCTCTGATACTATGATTAACCAGTTTTGCAAGAATATGTCGTGATAAAGGTTATAAATATATATGCTGATGATGCCAAAAGACTTATAAAAAAAAAAAAACTATGTAGAGAAAAAAAAAGTCACAAGAATGTTACATTAACATAACACAGTATGATCAAAGAGCTTATCTCTTGTTCACCCTTTTTCAAAACAGCCATTGAAAGTGTGATGTCCGTGATTCTGTTTGTACAGCATTTCTTGCTTAAGCAAGTTCCAAGTCACAGCTACTATATATAGCACAGTCCATCAAAGATGAACAGTTTTATCTAGTAATAGACAGGAGATGTAAACATATAATTCTAGAGCATAAAAGTAAAATCAAGAAATCTCATTAAATCTATAGCCATGAAATCAACCTACAAGGGAAAGTGGCCATCTATATTGCTAAGAGACACCAGCCAAAATCCCTATAGACTATGTGGAATGATTAAGAGCCCATTCTTTGTACAGAAAGAACCCAGAGAGATGGAAAAACTTATTGTTCTTATGACTAAATGATCACAACTCAAAATTTTCAAGATAGAAAAAAAATCCAAGAATGATCCAGTTAAGAGACTTTTTAAAGATCTCTATTGCTGCATGTATTCTCTGAAGATCCAGTGTGAAAGTGACATAGGAAATGCAGTTTTATATTAAAATAAAAAATATTACACATAATATCAGGGTTTGGAAAGGTGAATATGAAACAGTAATTTCATGTCTTTGGCTTCAGTTGCTGAAAGGTGAGGGGAAACACACATACAAAAAAACCCACTATAGTTTGTCAGGTTTTATTTTCTCCCATTATCTTAATATTGACAAGAAAGTGCTTGTGGATTACAACTAGCTGCAGTAGCACTTAACATTGCATACTTTGTGTTCCTCTTCCTGACAGAAGACATTTTTTGTAGCAGATAAGAATATCCAGTCAATACCGACCTGGAAATGGACTCATTACCATTTCGTGTAACACTAGTGTCGTCTTATAAAACATATTCATTAGTTTTACAAACAGAAAGGTCAAATCCCAAATCCTTTACTCGTATATCTCCAATTTTTGTGTTGTCTATCTTTAAAAAAATTAATTCACCAGAATAAAGCTATTTTCAATTTTCAGTGTAATATATTACTCCGACACAAGTACTTTCCTCCTCCCTACCTTACTCATTTGAACTTTATTATTGCAATATTAGTTACTTTTTTTTACTTAAAAATAAGTTGTGCTAAATTATACTAGTTCAGGAAATTAGAGACTAACCCATTAATACAATAATCTACCTTAAAATCTAGACATAACCTGCCGCTCAGATATCTTCAAGAAGTGAACCGAGTGGAGCTTGATAAGACTGTCTTTCAAACATCTCTACTACAATAAAAAAAAGCATTTGTCAATATTGTTAAAATTGAGCATTAATACTGCTCATAATAGATAGAAGCCTCTCCATATTGTTATTAAGCTCACTTGCATTAAAACAAAAATAACTTTAAAAATACAAGCTTTTTTCCCCCTTTATGCCTTCTGTAAGTTTGTTGTTAAGGTTTTTTTTTTATTTTTGTTCCTTGCCTATACAAAACAGATGACATGCTTAAGCATGCTTAACCACCATGCTAAAGAGGATACTAATGTGTAAGTTCCCAAGAGTGGGCATATTTACATAATTTAAATCCATAAGAAAAAAACCACAATGCTCAAACTTAATTTTATATAATCTTATATTATGTAGTTTCTGGTTTTTTCTCAACTTTTTAGTCAGAACAAAATAATTTGTGCTTTAATATAATTTCCCCTCACCTCGATTAACTTAAGCAGCTTTCCATCAGGAAAGCTAAAAAAAAAAAAAAGGGGGGGTGGTAATTAAATATGGCGATTACAGCTCTGGTTCTTTTTGTCAGCTACAAGTTTGGGAATCAGAGCTGCTTCTGCTTAATGAAGTAGCTGCTGAATTAAAATCCTGCTCATCTGACATGAAATCTTTCAAAGGGGCGAGGGCCAAATATTTAAGGAAGTTTTCCCATAACAGCCACTGGCAAAAATCTTAATTATCATAGAATGATAGAATGGTTTGGGTTAGAAAGGACCTTAAAGACCATCTAGTTCTAACCCCCCTGCCATGGGCAGGGACACCTTCCACTAGACCAGGCTGCTCAAAGCCCCATCCAACCTGGCCTTGAGCACTTCCAGGGATGGGGCATCCACAACCTCTCTGGGCAACCTGTGCCAGTGCCGCACCACCCTCACAGTAAAGAACTGCTTCCTTATATCTAATCTACATCCACCCCCTTTCACTTTAAAGCCATTACCCCTTGTCCTATCACTACATGCCCTTGGAAAAAGTCCCTCCCCACCTTTCCTGTAGGCCCCTTTAGGTACTGGAAGGCTGTTGTAAGGTCTCCCCGGAGCCTTCTCTTCTCCAGGGTGAACAACCCCAACTCTCTCAGCCTGCCTTGATAGGAGAGCTGCTTCAGCCCCCTGATCATCTTCATGGGCATCCTCTGGACTCAATCCAACGGGTCCCTGCCCTCCTTATGTTGGGGGCCCCAGAGGTGAACACAGTACTCCAGGCAGGGTTTCAAGAGAGCAGAGTAGAGGGGGAGAATCACCTCCCTCGATCTGCTGGTTACACTTTTGATGCAGCCCAGGATACGGTTGGCTTTCTGGACTGCAAGTGCACATTGCTGGGTCACTTTGAATTATGCTGAAACCATGGGATCTATTTTGTCTTATATTTTCTTGTCATGAATCTTCATTCTGGAACAGATACAGTTGCTTGGAAAATTGCAATTACATTATCCCTTGGTGCCTCTTGGATCTTAGGCAGATTGCTCTTACAGTTAACATTTACAAGAGCACAACAATCTCTACATCTATAAAACGTCCAGCATTCAAGTTTTAACAACAACATTATATATGAAGGTGATGTTCGCTACGCTATGTGGGAACCAAAAATTGGGATGTATCTTAATATTAGCTACATAAATGCTGCATACTTGCTTTTACATCTGGACTTAGAGAAGCTGTGACAATTTTAAAATCAATTAATAATCTGTCACAAAACATCATTCCCTCAGACGATTCTGCAACCCTACTTTCCCAAAAGTACCACAGCTTCCTTGCTAGGTAAATGTGTCCACAGATATGCATAAACATATTCTGCCTTAGAAGCCACACCATGAATGCCACAGTGAGAAAAAGCTTGGCTTTTAGATCAGTAAGATCCCGCTCCTTTTTTCCCCCCTCCTCCTCAAAATGCAGCTTCATAAAAAATTTCCATTAGCTAAGAGTAAGTATGCCTATCGTAGTTCCAGATGACTTCCACATCATTAAGAGAAATACATAATTTTACACAGACTACATTTCAGTCTTATCTAGATTATACAAATACAAATTTTTCATTGATTCTACACCCATGTAAATTAAAATACATATTAAAGATTCAGAAAATTAAAAAATCTTAGGAGTCTGTTTTTCAGCTTTACATTACTTTCCTTTCTCCTTGACTTGAAACAAACAGGTCTGTCCTGCAAACTCTTCAGCTGAGTTTAGAAACCATTAACTCAACTAGAAGGTCATCAAGATAAGAATAAAATCAATAGGATTGTCCTTCTGGGCTCCTTTCAGATATGGCTAAATAAGTCTCTACAGCACATTCTTCTCCATAGTGGTTCATTTTTATTCAAATATTTACCCTGGTTGCAATTTAACTTATGGTTTGCTTTGTAAGGTGTCAGTGTTATGGTTTGGACTATAGCACCATTTCTTGCATCTGGTGCAACTTGCACTGCTGTAAGGCCTTGCTTGGTAAACACATCCCCCCAGTCAAGGCTGGGTATTGCACGGCTCACTGAAGAGAATGGGAAAATAATGCTCAAATAATGGAAGACATCATCTGGATATTATAGTTATAAACACCATTATAAGCCAGAATGAAAGTCTACATCAGGTTTGATATTACTTCATTAAAAACAAGTGCAGAAATTGGACTCTTGAAATGCAGCCAACGGTGACCTCTCCTGAACAAACCTCCTCCTGCATGGCCTGAAGGAAGGGCTGGACTCCAGATGCCACCAAAACTTGCGTGCATGAGCTAGCAGTGGGACAGCTCTCATCAGACGATGATGAGCGCTAGCATAACTTATGTTTAGATGTTGAACAGTAAGTTTTAAGGCCCTCTGCAAAACTATCTCTTTACCTCCCTTGCCAATCCTTCCACCAATAATATGAGCTTCAACTCATTCATTTCTCACAAGCAGATCACTCCTTGTACTACCCCTGAGACTGAAATTTCTGTCTAATGGTCACCATGTTTGCCACCTTTTAATGGATTATTTTAAAGAAATTGTCACCTCCTAGTAGCTAGGTAAATGGTTTGTGAGGGAATTGATATTTAACCTATTTATACTGTATAGTTTGTGAAAAAGCAATAGTGCTACATATCTGGGCTATATAAACATCAGGTATTTTCTACATAATCATCTTTATTTTGGCCTATAACCATGTTCCTTCCTCTGTGTTCCCACACTTCATAACCCTGATTTTAAAACACCCTGTATATCAGGAAATCAGTACTATCTTGTGCCCTCTACCACAGGGGAGCCTACCACAGCACAACCCTGACTGCCAAAATGGAAAAAGGGCACACAACATTTTTACCAGGATACTTAAGTTACTACCATGAACATAAGACACCAAAAGTAAGAATTTGGGTGGAAAATGAGAATTTAACGGATACAGTCAGATATACAAACTTTGCATTACTTAAAGTTGTTTGCTTTGAGGATTCCTCACACCCTTTCAATAGCACATAACCTGTAATAATGCAGTGCCTGCTTAATTTAATCTCATTTACTTAAGCACTTGTAAAAATTCAGAAAATGGGCTACACAAAGTACACTAACAATCTTTAGAAATTCAAATAAAAACATAGCATAATGCATATAAATAAATACACATTGTATAGGAATGCATATAACATGATACAAGCAACACTCATGTCTTATCCAGGAACAAACTGATTTTCAACAGCAATGACTGCAAGGGGAACAATTCCCTAAAACCATTTTGGGCACCACTAAAATAGTACAAAAAGATTAAGTTTCCAAAATTTATTTCTTAAAAAATATGGAAGTAATTCAGCTATTTGTTCTGATTCAGAGAGATGGGCATGTATTACACATGCTGGCTGGGAGAAATGACAAACCTGTTATTTTTGAAACTCTCAGAGTCTTAAGAGTTATGAATATGGTAAAGGAATGGAAATATCCTATTAATATTTGTACCTCAAACACAGATGATAATTAGAGTAGATTACTACTATACAGAACCTTTTAGCTCCCTTTTGGTTAATCTGGATTAATATGTTGCACATTTTTTTAGGAGTGAGAGCAAAGAAAGTTTCCAAATACTATGTAATTCTAATCAGCCACATATTAACTGACTACATAAATCTTATGGAAGTAATGAGTTAAATTTCAGTACCATAATCATAAAGCCTGCTAATTTTCATCAGTTAAATGAAATTCCCCCCAAAGAACACGCACCTAATATTGTAAGGATACAAAGCCTTATGAATGCTCTGGGTTCAAAAAAGGGAGGGAAAAAAAGCTGTTACTCTAAGTAGTATACTTTTAATACATGTAAATGCTATTTATTAAGAAAACAGGATGATTAAGAGATATTCTATAAAGTGTGCAAATACAGTATCTCACACGGTATGTTTTGGTGTACCTTTGCATAGGTGCAATAATAAAAGAAGCGTGCAGCAATGCTACATACTTCATTCGCATCAATTCAGAGCAGATACACTTGTTATTTCATCATATAATGCAAACTTCGGCAATGAAGTTCCATTCTTTCTGTTGCAATTATTCAATGCAGTAAGACTGGCTACAGCTAGGATAAATAAACCTATAGGTTTATAAACCAATTCGGTGATAAAACTTTTGGGTTTTATCACCTAATTTCAAAACTTGTATGTAATTAAAGAAGACAGAAAAATATGGCCTAAATTTGAGTAGTAATGACAGTAATTTAGACACACTAATACAAGTCAAGCTTTATTAAGTATTAAAAATCCAAAATTTTCTATGCTACTCTAGAAATTCTCTCTCTACTACTTCAGCATTTATTTATTTAAGCAACTTTGGTAAATGAAAATGGACAGAATCTAGAAACACATTAAAAGTAAGTCAATCAACTGCGTATAGCTTAATCATATAGTTCTTCATATCACATCAATCATATAACCTATTCATATGGTTATTGATGGCAGCACGTTTCAATAAAATTGCATGTCAGAGCCTTACTTAAAAACACGTACGTAGTCTATCAAATCAACAAACACAAAAACATGCACAAATCAAGAGAATTAACTGATTGATGCAAGTGCTACAATCTGAACAAAGTTACACCAATTCCAAGCAGTCTCCAAGCATAACACATTGAACACACCAATTTATTCACATCTTACTAAGGATTTGCCAATAAAAGCTGGAGTACCGCACTTTGCTCACAGAACTTTCTTCAGTGTTTGACCTTGCTTTGATGTACAACCCCAGTGGTACTCAGTACCAGTGGTGAAGCTCCAGAGTACAAGGCATTGCACTGGTTTTTACTGCCTTCAACTCACTGAAAAGAAACCCATGTTTAATCACAAATCTTCAAGACGTTATTTAAAAACTAAAATTAAGCTCTCAAGTACTCTGTTGGATTGCAAACTCAACACTTTACCAGATTAAGTCCTTGCTGAAACCTAAATGTATGCCACTAACTATTAAGCTGTTATGCATAGGATGAACTCACACAAGTTTACCTTGAGTTTTCCCAGCCTTGCTAATTGTAGTATCCGTACTGGTGATAGGAATCTTCAAAAGGTTTTCAGTGAATATTTTTTTAGCCCCAACAGTAACTTGGAGTACAGTATTTAGAAAAAAAAACAAAATAAGCGCATTGCACGTTAACAGACGAGTAGAAGCTTGTTATTATTATGCAAGAAACATAGGGTGTTTTAAACCTAGATCATAAGCCAACATGCCCCGTGGCATCACATTTATTTGATAACATGATCATATTAGTAGTTACTGTAGTCTATCACAAATGAATATAGCTATTGATTCAAAAATCAGGACCAAGTTCAATGATAATGAATAATTTTGCATTATACAGTTTTCTGCCAATTTAATATTCATACACTAAGATAGCTTAATGTTTTCCACATGTGTTTGAAGACAGTCCAATCTGGCTAAAAGCAGGAGTTTCAAGCTCTTCAACTCAATTCTTTGTACACTACCATCTTGAACGAGGAAATCAGGAACACATTTCTGGAGTGGAAATTGTTTCAAGACTCCTACTGGATAAAACAAGTTAGCCACAGAAACCTTCCCAGAGGTGCGTTTAGTAGAAAGCAGCTTGGCAATAGACAATTTAACAAACCTCTCAGAAATCTCAGAGGCTGAAATGCAGAATTCTAGATGTGGGACATGTGGATTTGCAACTCCACCTCTGGGAGACAGAATTCAGAAACTAATTAATGATGCCAGTCAGCATAATCTAATGTTTGTCCTTGTAAAAGCTTAGCCATACACAGTACTTCTGTATGATAAGCATGGAGTGACTCTGCTTGAGTTTCATGAAGTCACAAGTTGACTGCAGCTACATTGGAACATTTTATCACAGATCTAATTTTGCAAGTGGTAATTCTCCTTTGATCAGTTGTTAAATTGAGAAGATAACTGAGGGACAGTGAATATCTGCAGGCAACTATACAGGACACATTAAAAATATAAACAAGCTATGTAAACAAGAGCAGCTCATCTTTAATAAACTCAGAATGGTGGTACTCCCTATAAACAGACTAAGTACTAGGAACGCCACCACAGTGTAGTAATCACATGCATACCCTTAAACAGCCATTGGTGGGCAACGGTTAATGACATGCCAGAAAAAGCATTTGAGGAATAGGCAGCAACACCTGCCATGGATGCAAAAATCAGCATACTTAGCTTCTATTTTCAGCTATATGGTACTTAACTGCTACATTTGGAAAAGACAAAAGAAAAAAATCAGGATTTTTCTGTGAACTATGCAGAATGTTAAAATACCTATTTGAAACAAATAATCTAGACAGAAAGTTCAACTCAGAGCAGTGGATAGAGATACAGGTTTTATTTGGCAGCAGAGAAAAAACAGAGTTATCATTTAGACACAGGTCATTTCACGTACAGAGAGAAGCTCTGCAATCTCTTGCTCCTGAAGAGATGCAGAAAAGCCTTTATCTAACATACTAAACAAGGGAGGCAGTCACTGCCATTGCAAATGCAGCTAAGGACCCTCTTAGTCCTTCAGAGCATAAAGGCAGTATGAAAAAGCTCAGCATTCTCCATTCCCTCAGCTGAAGCCATCTTTGTTCACAAGGAATTCTATTTGGAAGGAGTTTTCCTTATGGCATATATGAGTCTGAACCTCCTCCAAGATGCTGACAACCATAGCCAAGTCATCATTCTCAACTGACAAAACTGGAAGTAACTTCAACAGTTGATGGGGCCATAAAGGTTACTAGGCTGGAAAAAAAAAACCCAAAACCCAACTCAACCACAATGCCACAAGTACAAGACACAGACACACTCAAATTTGTTATACCTAAAGTCCCCTTGCCCCCAAACACTAAAATATATCATATACCTTCATGCATGTACTTCACAAAACCTTCCTTGCAGTTTCCTCCTGTATGCAGGAAGAACTACATACAAAAAAATGCTCAAAAAATCTTAAAGTAATTCCAAGGGCATCCGGTATGACAGTGACAAGGAGCATATAATATCACGAATAGAACATATTATAATTTTGTGCACACTTGTTTAGCTGACGTAACAACTGAAAAGTAACTAGCAAACAATTCTTCTTCATTGGCAGACACATAAAATTGTAGTTTTATTTATGGTTACAACATAGAATTGGGAAAAAAACTGCTTACTCTGAGGTTACCCTAGAAAAGCATTATTATTTGAGGTAGTCAAAGACTCAAAACTTCTGACTTTCAAAATACTTCCATATGTTCCTCCAGAAAGATTTATTTTTTAGTAGTTTATGTTAATGTTACAAAAAGCTTACCATATTTTTAAACAGCTGTAATTAAGATGCCTCAATATTTTCTGAAAGACATCCAGGTATTGCCTATCTTTCAGTGACTCCAACTAGCAAGTCCTTTCCACTCTTGCTAGATTCTGTAGTCCTGAATTCCGCATATTCCCAAGCATACTTCCTCTGCTTAGGCATAACAGGAAATAAACTGAAATGAGAACCAAATAATTTATGCTCTCATTATGAATATACACAACTCTAGATTTACTGCAATTCACTGAAATCATCTATCACTGCTTAGACTACGAGTATAGCACTTCTCCGCCCACCTCAGTTTTATACTCTGGAATTATCTTTAGTTATTTTTTAATTCTACATGTGAGTATACTACATACAAGCGTATATATCCCTATAAAATCTTGTAAATTGAAACACTGCTGATTTAACCCATTAGACAAAAGACTAATAACCAAATCATTCTGAAAAATCAAATCATGTTTTGAACAATGGTTTTAATAATAGATTAGGTCATTTCTTTATCCTTGAAAGCCCAGTTAGGAAGAAATAGGCCTTGAATGAGTTCCACATGCCCATAAAACTGCATGCAGAACTTGATTTTTTCATTTTTCAGCTCTGTAATAGTGTACTCTGCCTATTTCAAATATCTCCTTGGGATATGTTCTTGAACTCGGGTATTTCCTTGAGTTACATTCATGTACTTTAACTGTTTTCACTTTCAGATGTTTCTTAGGACTTACTTCCCTTTTCTGTTTTTTTCATCATTGAAATGTTTAAAAGCATTTCAGAAGTTTCCTGTGATACAATCTTTACCACCTCCTATAAAAATAGGAAAGTTTCTCTTTATCCATGCCCTTTCCATATGACCTCAATCTCCTAACATTTGAAAGAACCATGTTCTTCTTAGAGCTGCTTAGATCTTATTTTCTTTTGGTGTATGAGATTTATTACCTGTGAAATATTTATTGCCTTATTTACCGGCTTCAGTGTCCCATTCTGGGAAAGTAGGCAAATCAGCTACAGGCAGGCACCCCTAAAGACAATGATGTTAATGACTCCAGCTGATGTTCCTACTTTTCCAGCCAATGGAAACGTGAGCCCTGTTCCTGCAAGCAGCATGGTTCCTGAAGCACTGCCCCAGCTCATTCCAAGTGCTCACTACTTGGATCAGAGCCAGACATATACCCTGGCCTGTTTCACAAAACTGTAGAAGACTACACTCAGTCACCTACCAAAGGCAGTGAAGTCATTTACATTTTCCTTAAGCAGGACTACTCAACATAAAACTAGGTGAGTGATGAGAAGGCGAAAAAACCCTAAAGCTTATTCTCTCCAAGGAAGTGGCTTAAGACAACAAAATCTGTTTATTTCTGTAAAACCTTTGATTTAAGGATCTCCAAGTCATTTAAAGCCATTAATTCAGAGCCTTTCAACACATCTTTTCTTTGCTCACGTAGCACTGAAAAAATGAATGTGCAAGCTTTTGCTCCCAAATTTGACAAGCACAAAGCCAAGAAAATGTATTTTTAAAAACAAATGTTTTGGAAATAGTTAAGTTGCACGCATCAGAAAACACCTTAACAAAGCTAAATTTCCTTCACCCAGCAATATGAAATTGGCCATTCGATCGTCAAATAAACAACTGAAAAGAGAATTCATGCAACAAATACCTATGACTAAGAAATTCAATTTCCCCCTTAAGCACAGAGAAATAGGTGCCAAACTTGGAAGGAAAACATCCTGCTACTAGTTCCTTCCAATTACTGTGCTATCCCAGATGTACTGTGTAGCCTTATCAGCGGTCATTCCAACTTCCTTTACAGTCTCTCATAGATACTTACATTCTATTTATCCATGATATATGGACCAAATGTTTAACACCAACCCAACATCTCCCAATCAAAAAATAGTTTAACAGCATTTGATAGATGAAAAGAATGAACAAGCAGTATACAAGGACACTAATTACGCTAAGCAGCTTACAAAACTATGTTAAAAAACTTGAAGTTTATGCAATTGCATATTTATATTACTATTGAAATATAACAGAATTTTAACATTCAGCAAGCATAAAATTTGGACACTGCATTTAATAATTGAGGTTGGAATTGTGTTGCTGAAAACCTGGGCATGTGCAACATGCATTACAACTTTAAATAGGGAGTTAGGAGGTCTTTGACATCATCTTCTCTCATTTTTCATAGCCTCTTCAACTGCATACTCGTTTTCTAAGGGTGGTTCATTGATTCATTCTTCCTTTTCAAAAGCAGATGCCCTTATGGCTGAGTTTTACTTGTAAGGCATGGAGGGAACTAGCAACTTGTATAAGGAAAAACATCTTTTTTTTTTTTTTTTTTTTTTTTTTTAAAAGCAACCCTGCCCAAGCCAAAGACTGTCCTATAGAAACACACCAATTTAATATGCAGCAAAACAGATTAATCTTCAGGAAGCTGTTCTGCCTGTTCTTGTTCATACATTAGCCATTTTTCTACTATGATATAATGACGTATTGCCAAAACAAACATTCACTTTCATGAGAAACATCAAGAAAATCATTTTACTTTAGTGGAGTGATTGTTTCTAGATTATTCTTTCTTCCAATTTGCTCTACTTTCTTCATGCATTATGTTTTAAAGCAGATTTTAAAATTTTGGAGATAAGTCCCATAATTCTGTACAAGTCTAGCATAATAAAACTGTGGATCTTAAGACATGCCTGCAATACAAATAATCATTTAGCTAATTACTATAAAATAAAAAACAGCAAGCTCTGAGAAAAACACCTCTCGTTTGTAAAGATGATCATGACTAGTCCTATGCCAAGACTGAAGATTTGTTTTAAAAGCAACAAAAAAACCACAGTGTAATCTAAAATCATGTTTAAAGTTTCTTTTTGCTACAAGACTATATTGAACAATTACGTGATCTTTTCATCTTAAAATCAAGACATACAGTACCTACATATGTAAGATTGCTTATTGGACATTCACTGGCAGGCAGGTATTTTTCATTATAATTCATTATATCAATTTTTTTTAAAAGGCATTTTATTAAGCCTCCATGCTCTACATCCTCTCCAATTCTTATTACCATTTTCATACCCTATGGTGAGGCTGACAAGAAGCACTGTAGATTTGACGACCAGAAGCACAGGAATCTAGAAAGAAATTACTATGCAAATGTGTCTGGGAGAAGATAACATTAATAAATATTTGCTGATGGGCCTTTTGCTCCAGTAGGTGGCACATTTATAATGAAAACTTAACAGTAGTTTAAGCCAAAGATCAGAAGCCTCAGATGTACATGTGGCTGATGGATGACAAAAGAGAAAAAATAATTTTGTGCTGGCATTTTAGAGGAACTAAGCCAAGCTCACTACCTTAGATGAAAATATTTTCCAACTTCTCACATTCTATAAATGTTTTATTTACCAGAAAAGAGGCGTCTTTGTTCAGCAGTTACTAGCAACTTCCAAAACTGTTTCAAAATACTGTTACTCTCAGAGCTGAAACATGAAGCAGAATAGGCAAAATTAAGTTTGTCAAAAAAAAAAAAAAGAAAAAGTCTGAACAGTTATTTATAAAAAAAAAAACCACCCTGCAACTTTATACATGTTAAACTGAAGTTAATTCTGCAGCTAAAGGAATATAAAGTCACAGGAAAGCATACCACATTTTTACTTCCCTGTAGCAAAAACACAATTATAACTCTGACACTAAAAGAAAAATATAAGAAAAGGGGAGAAAATACTACCATTAGATAAAATTTCAATTTAGTCTACAAGAGTGTAAGCTGATGTTTCAGAAAAGAAAATAACTGACCTGGGTAACTACTTAACTTGAGTAGGGGGAAGTAAAGGGAGGACTTACACAGCAGGAAAAAAAGCAGGCAATTCAGCAGTGACCAACCTTCCCAGACAGTCAATGATGTGCAGTAGAGCAGAACTCTACCTCTGCTTTAGTTTGAGTGTTTCCACTTTAGATACTGCCACAAAATAACTTACTTTTTTAATTCAAACCATGCTGTGATTTTCAGTTCTTACAATACAAAATTGCAACATAATTTTTGATTTATTCATGGACAGCGCTCTCAAAATCCTGAATACAGGTACACATATGGATCAGGGGTCACTCTGACGAACAAGTGAGAAGAGCTTAGATAAAAGGTTACATTCGCAAGTGATACAGAAACTGCAGAAATAAATTCCAAGCAATACTTAAATTCATAGAGCTTTTTCACTCCCACTTCTGTGGGAGAAAGTTTGGCATCAGGAAAAAAAAAAAAGCTATATTCTGGCAGGACACTCTTTGGAGTCAGAAATCCTGAACACCAGCTTGCAAGGTATTAGAAAGATTAGTATTATGTATTACAGTCACAGGCTTAAGAGCAAGCCTGTTAACAGTGACATCTTGTCAAGACAATTTTGTGCAACTAAACTGTAAGCATTTTACCGTAAGTAAACCAGGAAGGAATTAATCATGCAAATAAATTAGTATGCTTACACTGTGCTTCCACTCTTACCACAAACTACAGAAAGAAGTCTCTATGGATAAATGGATGTGGGTGCTGGGGACATGCACCAAAGGAATTAAAGACATCCCAAGGATAATAGTCTGAATATAACACTGTATATTGTCTCTAAACAATCCCAATGAAGTGGAAAAAAGACAGTGGCTAACAGGCACGCCTGACAGGTGCTAGTACTAGCATACCAAAAAAGATAAAGACTCAACAAAATTATTTGCATGGTTAGATTACAGATACTCTTAGTTCCAAAACTTTAGGTAAAACTGTAAGAAAACATCTGTCAGGTAAATTATATATGCCGTGTCTTTACACACTGGTTAGGAAATAGGCAGAAGATTATATATTCCCTGTTTTCTTGTGTCTTTACTGAAGATATGCTTTAGATAAACAAAAGTCTTTGAAATTAATACCAAGAAATAAGCACACATATAAAGGAAATCAGACTAAAACTCCACCACCCGAATCCCCACATTGGTATTAAGCTTCATGCATTTGCAAAGAGAATTAAACAATTGATAAAATAACTTTGGGTGACAAAGGTAACTGCATATGCTGGATGGTATCAAGAAGTGGACATGGAGCTGCTGCATAGCTACTTTCAGTATTTAACGTAGTTTTAGGAACGGGCCAACTTCTACAGAAGAGCAAAACAAGCAGTGTATACCATAAGCAAGGGATTGGACGATGAAAATGACTGTCCTTTCACAAGTGCTTACTGAGAAAAGCTTGATCCTGCCAGCTGAAAATTAACTGGAGGAAAGGAAAAGACAGCAGAAGTCCAGAAAACTCTTGAGAAGTATTGGCATTATGCTCCTAACTTAATGCTAAGAGAGCTTTATGAACTCAGTTGTGGCTGAAAAGAATATTTTTTACTGTTGTTGTAGAGACTTTAATAACCAGGACCCAACAGTCCACTATTGTGGAGGCAAAGTTGTCGTTCTGATTCACTGAAGAGTCACTGAGGCCACTGATGTGAACCATGTTATTAGAAGAAAAAAAGTAATGCATACTCTTTTCAGATGTTACACGATCTGCGTTTGTAATTGCACACTTAATACAAACAGTGCTGGATCATGCTTCCTTTCCATTTAAAAAAAATAATGTATCTAATAATAGGGGGTTTTTAATAGTAGGGAAGAAAAAGCACCTCCTGGCTCATAATTAGGAAATTCAAACTGGCAGTAAGAAGCAATTCTTAACTGCAAAGGTAAAGGGTTATTTGAACAATTCAACAGTGTAACAAATAAATTCATCACATCCTGAAGTCCTTAAATTGAACTTGGATGTGTCTCTAAATGCGTTCTAGTTCAACTGCAGATTTATTGGACTTACCAGCAAGCACTGGCATGTTAGGGATAGCAATTTCTTCTACTGAAGGACTTAATGCTTGAAATTATTTTGTCTGGTATTTTACAGGAGATAAGGCTTGATGATTCCTTTGGTCCTCAGAGTCTATGAGCCCCAGTGGATGCACTGATTCTGATTTTGTTTATACCAGAAGAGTCAGGCTAGACCATAAATGGCTTACAAATTTGTTGACTTCCAAAATTCTTGGGAACAAGTTTGCTTTGATTAGTGTAACAAGAAGATTTTTCTCATTATTTTCAGTTAATTGGTAGATGTCCCTTCAGACTTAACTTCACTCTGGCAGCTGATTGCTCCACACCACAACAGTCATGTTCCACTAACATTCAGCAATATGATCAAAG
>JANZLQ010000001.1:26880308-26906345 GCA_026212715.1 Elanus axillaris | reverse complement strand
ATCCTCACCCCCCCCCCCCCCCAAATCCTTGCAGGAACAAAAAGAGCATACATGAAAGAGGGAAGTTAGTTCATTTTCTCTTCAGAGACACATTATGAGAACTGCTCAGAATTCAACAGAACAGAAAGCATATGAAAAAACCACAGAATTTTTTGGCTGAACATTCTGGGTGAGACCTCCAGAACATCTCTGGCTCTTCAGCATATACACAGGGAAAAACATATAAACTCCAGCTTCAGCTGTAGGGCTGCAGAAGGACTGCCACAGTGAACTACAGTTCTCAGTTTACTTGGCTCCTCTGACAGGAATCATTGGTCACCTTCATTAAAAAAGGCAAATTCAAGATTTCCACGAAGAGCTTGGCTAGACTTGGGTCCCAAAGTCAAGTGATCAACATAGAATTGCTCACAACCCCATACCACTTCCCAATAATTTTTTCCTTTCAGCTTACAGTATCCTCTTCTTCAGAATTTCCTTGTAAGTAACCTTGCTGTAGTGAAGCTGCTATCCCCTGAATGCTCTCAAACTGCAAAAGATCACCAGACATTAATACTGATGTCTTCTAAAGGAGAAGAAATTAAAATTATGGTGCCATGTGGTAACTGCCAATCTGATACAGAAATGGCTCTTGAAACAGTAGAGCTCCTACCAGGAAGTGAAGTAGTTTTGCCCAGTGTAACAAGCACACCAGAACTTGCTTCTGACTTTACCTACCAATGTGAAACAGCAGGAGGGGAAATACACAGCAATAAAGACACCTGGAAGAGGATGCAAGAACTTTGAAGCTGAAGGCACCTTACAAACAACAATGTCTTGGAACAAAGAACTAGCCAGTTTGAAATGTGACAAGCTTATATTCATAGCAATAAAAAGCACGGATAAAAAGAATCCCCAAAGAATAAAAGGACAAGGAAAGGCATTATAGCTCAAGCACTTAAAGAAATAAACCAAGTTGTATATGTCACGGTAGTGACATGTCACACATTGTTTTCCAAATGTTCATAACAATATTTTCTGCCTGGTAGCCTTTAAACACACACTGAAGAATAGCAAGCAAATGTATTGAAAGGTCCTAAAATGACAGCAATTTTTTTTTTTAAAGCTGTATAAAAACCAAGCTGTCAGTCTGCATCTATTTCGTGACTACAGGATGATCCAAACAGCATAGCTCTGAAAAAGGAGCTCTGTTGAAGTGATACTTTGCTGCACATTCCAAGCATCTTTTACAAAGAACAGTAGTCTCCACAGCTTCTACTTCTCTTCCTCCTCCATGATGATGGAATAATAAAAAATTGGTACACCATCTTAAGTTTACTTCTTAAATAAGCTTCTGGAAGCTATGGCCTCTAACTGCTGCTTTTCCAGGAAGGCCTATCAGGATCTCTCCTCAGCACTTAAGAGAAGAAACATTACCAGTTCTAGAGCCTACCACATCTTCCACACAAAACGTGATGTCAAATTTTGCCCCTTGAAGACAGAACTGAGCAAAGCAAATATTGTATCATAAAAAAATGCCCAGTGCAAGATCTAGTCAGAATTATGGAGACCTATGTTAAAAGCAATGCAATTTAAAATTACCTAATACAAGCGAGATTAACATAAACTGGACAAAGTAACCTAAGTGAAGCCTAACAGTGTACAAAGTTAATGACCTTAATCTTTCACTAAGGATAGCTGCTAGTGAGGGAACGGTTAGCAAATCTGGCACAGTTAGAATGCCCTCTTCCAAGAATGAGACATGGGTAAAAAAATTGGCTCATCAATTTATGAATTATACGTATTAAAGGAGTTTTACAAAGGTATTTACTAACAACTTATTTTGACTCCCACAGATTTCCAAAGAAAGAGTAATATTTGTAAGGTGTTCTAAAGTTGTTTTTTAGAAAGCAGCTCTCCTGAAGGTTTAGGGTGCTTGATATACATTTATCATGTGTATTTTGTCCTTGATCATTAAATAAGTACACAGAGCAAATTAGCATTGAGGGACAGTAATTATCCATGTCATGAAAAAAAACTTATTGCAGATTGAGTATAAAACTGAGTATGAAGTATCAGAAGGTGACAATAAATTTAATAATTTTCTCATGAATGACAAACATATGCTTATAAATGTTATCTAAAGACTACAACAAAATAACTCCAAAATGCTATCAGAAACGTGAGCAGTTTAGGTCATTGTGGAGAATTTTCTTTTAGTAGGGTCTCCCTAGGATCCCTACCACAAACCGCATTTTTGTTGGGTTTGGATTTTTGCGGGGGAGGGGGGATGTTGGTTTGCATTTTGTTTGTTTGTTTTTATCTCCAAAGAACACCTTAGCAGAAGCTATCAGCTTTGACAGAACACCAAAATTCTGGCACTGAACCAGAAATTGACCATTACCATAAAAAGAACTGCTAAATGAGAAACCATGTGCTCAGTATAAAACTAATTTCATGCTTTCAAAAGCACACAGTGGCTTCTAGCAAGATAGTGGCCCTGGGACTTGCAAAGACAGATTGGCTAATACAAATGGTGTGTGCTCCTGATGCAGTCTGCTTAGCCAAGCTTTACATGTACTGGCAGTAAATGGAAATTCTCGAATCTTCTGTCAAACAAATACACACTTATCTATAACTTTAGAGCTGAAAGCTATAAAACAGCTGCCTCATAAATATATTTAGCAGGAAAATGCATGAGCTGTCCTAGTTCCTCATAAAAAAACCCAAAAAACAAAAAACCACCAAACAAAAAAAACCCCACAGCAGTCTTTACTAGTAAGCATAGATATTTCTATAGCAAGCAAGAAGAACATTTTAATGAATATTTTTCAGCATCTTTCCTTCTTTTATTAAAAAAATTACTATCAGCAAACACAAATACAATCAGAGCAGGTCTGACCACAAACTAAACATATTAGCAGAACAGCAATGCTTAATAAGTAACTCAGTTGAACTAATTTTCTGTGTTCTGCTCTAGGTGACATTCTCAGTAAAAAACTTTATTGTTTCTCTCTCTTTTTTTTTTTTTAACACATAGGTACAATATCTATTCAGTTTACAATAATGCTTCTTTTGAGCTTAAAGATTTTACTACCAGAACTTCATGGCTACCTTTAGCACACTATCTGTTCCCTTAAATAAAACTTACAGCACTAAATCTCGAATTTAACTCGTTAGGGAGAAGCAACAGTAGTTTTATACCCTTCTCAAAGCAAGTTGTCAGTGCAAATGAATTACTAGAAGCTACCCATGGCATGACAGGTCATAACTTTTAATATTAACAATGACAGACATATGCAAGATGTCAAACCCGGTATACAATTTATTTAATTCTTTACTTTCTTAGTTTATCTGGAGAATCCAACAGCTCTTGTGTTTTACATATCATTATAACCATAATTTGAGATTTAACAAGCCAGAAAGCAAACTCTGGTAAGAGGTATTTACTCACACTGCTAATTAGCTTATTTTTATAACAATAATACAGCATCACTGACATGTTCCAAAACCATTTAAAATGCATAGGAAGTCACCTACTGGAAAGACACCCTCTGCAAACAGCAAGCAAGGAAAAGGAGCTTGCCACATATTTAGAGTTACTTTTAATAATGAAATAAGAAGAGAAGAAAAATATGCATTACATGCCTTGCCATTTTTCTTATCCTTTCCACTGGCATAACTAAAATACAAACAACATGCACACAGAAATAATGCCAAACATTTAAGCATCCACTCTTCATAATATATCACAAAACAATCCAGTGAAGTTTAATAATAAAAATCATGCTCACCTCTACTGGGAAGTCCACTCCACATTATGGCAATACTATTTAAGCAGCTTAAACAGCAGCCAAGTTACATAAACAAAACTTCCAGTATGTGACCAATATGATCTACGGTGCTACAGAGACTTGGCTCCAGCCCTGATCATCTGTGTGACAGTACACTGTTATACCAGTGCAGCCTCAAACCTTCCCAGATGCAGGCTTATTACATTGCTCATTGAAAATCCTTCACACGCTGGCAACATTTTAGGGAAGGACAAGCACACTCTGAGTCATTTGTAAAGAAAGCAAAGCAATTTCAGTTCTGTATCTTCATGCGTACCGAAACACAGAGCACTGTCAAAGTAGAAGTCTGAGGTGAATTTATGCCGAGAAACAGGCAACCCAAGGCTTCATTATCAATGCATGGAATCAGCTACAGTGATCAAACCAACCATTAAAAAAAAAGGATATAATTACAAGAGGCTCTACAGATTCAGCTCCAAACCACACAGAACGAAGAATCATCTATCTAGACTGTGTAAATGTTAAAAATAGCTCTGTCTTTTCTACAATGAACACGAGACAGAGGAGAATCAGTAGCCTGTATTGTGATGAGGTTTGTTATTAGAAAAAAATCCAGCAATAAAAATTAATGATTCCTTACAGCTTTTCTAAATAAGATTAATTCACAATTATGCAAATGAACAAGTAAGTACTTTTTAACAACATAACAAAGTCTGTTATACATAAACAAATAGGATATCTATCAAAGAGAAGCATAAATATTTGGATGAAAAATTTTATAATACTGACCCAGCACAGATCCGTACAGTCCAGCAGATTAAGCATTTGTAAAAAAAAAAAATCAACAACTAAAAGCATGACATTACATGACCAACACCTTCGTCTTTCAGAAACAACAATAATTTTTAATTACCTACTACAAAAAATCTCCATGGCTTATTAAATTCATGCTCTTCCTACTCCCACACAGACTTCCCACTACATAAATCTTTTTGTCTTTTCAGGTACTTCATACATTTTCTTTCCCAAAAAAGGTAAGAGGACATGTGTCGCTGTGCATACTCACACCCACAGAGATACACAGTATAATAAGAATCAGATGTAATCATGACTAGGTTAAGTGTGCAAAGAAATAGAAAGACACAGCAATTTTTATTATAATACCTGTACAGTTATCCAAATATACTACTGTGTCATGAGACAACTATCAGAGAAATTTTGGCAGGATCTGATCCCAGATGAGGATACTTAGAATATAGAGTATCTGGTTTACTTTTGCAAGATAAAAATACTAAACAAATCTGACTTAATTTTATTTTTTCAGATATTTTAATACAGAAATCACTGTTGGAAATGCACACTAAATAAAAGTTACGGCTCTGCATTTATAGACCCCTTTTCATCTCGGCTGTCTACACCTGTAAACTGTGGATCACATTCTTCAAAGAGACAGTGAAGAAATCCTTGCAACAACATGAACTCAGGAATTCAGTTGTTTTCCATATCATTGCCCAAGCTGCTTAAATGACAAGGGAGACCCTCCCCAACCAGAGCAGAAGCTGTGTCATCACCACTCCTGCAGCCATTCTCAGCTTGAAACCATGGCTGCTGAGCAGCTGTATTTTTGGTCCTCAAGTCTAGAACATCTGATTATCTGAGGTCTTAAACGCTGGTTCTTCACCACAGCATAACTGCCCTGGAAGAGAGGTTAAACTCTCCAAGGAGGAATCTTGCAGAGAGTTTTGATACAAGAATATATTTATGCAAACTAGTGGCAGAGTGTGCCAATTTTATTTTGAAACCTTCCCCTGCTCCACCCAAAGCACATACCCCCCGGCCCCCCATGAACTGCTTTTTTCCATACTTGTAACACACTCCGTTTGTTTGCTTACAAATGTCATTCACACGCTCCCCACCTCCAAGAGAATGAAACGGAGGCTACAGGTGAATAATTGGTCTGATAACCTTTACTACCTTCAAAAAAGATTGGGTTTTCTTTTTGCTATTAGGGAATTTTTTAATCTTTTGGTCTAATCAACTTACCAATTGCCTAAAAAAACCCCAACCAACCTCAATGAAACAATAATTTTCCTTTTTTTTTGTTTTCTTCAAAACTACCAGTGAGTGCACATATCACTTACTATTTCTATTAATTTTACCAGTACTTTCACAGTGCACCTACTCAAATGAAGAACAAAGTATTATGGATACAGTTTGTTGTTATTAGTAAACAAGGAACCATCTTTAATGTCAGCTCTGTCCCTTGATATCGACTCTCATCATCAACATTTTGTAAGGGGTATCAAGTGCACCAAAACAATATAATAAACCCCCTTAATTTCAGAGCAGATAATCATGACTGCTGTGAACAACAGCAATCACTTATCATAAATATATTTCACATTGTAAGAAAAAAGTTAATGTTATGTAAGTAATATTATATAAATTAAGTAAGTTGTAGAAGATAGTCAAGCGATGGAAACAACGTAGAACCATCTACCAAATGCAATCTTGTTCAAAAGACAACTGAATAAGAAAAGAAGTCAACATACCCTGCAGCAAGAAGTGAAATACTAGCAGTTTCTCACTCACTAATCTAAATTGCATTGCAGGAACGTTAACTTTATTATTATTATTATTATTATATTGGAGAAAGGTAACAGTTTTGCTTTTTAGCAAAAGACTCTAATCTTTTCTAAATAGAAAACCAGATTTTACCCAGAGTAGGATAGCAAAGTGGGGAACAACCTCGCTTTCACAGGGGGCTGAAGGAGGAAGCCCCATGGCGTTGCTCCACTTTGTGCCTCCACAGCAGCAGCCTCCTTCAAACTGCTTTCCAAAAGGTTGGGCTGTAGGCAGCAGACAAGGCAGGCAGAACAAGCACTGACCTTCTACAAGTCTGAAAGAGGTTTTCACATAACACAAGTAAGATTAAGCTCACAGTGCTTTCTACTATCCTCCTCCTCCCTTTAGACTTACACACGAATTCTATGGCTATGCATGCACACATTTTAGTAAGACTCAGCTCACAAACTTTTTTCAAAGATACTTTTGGTTGCTGCTTAGCATTCCTCTGAGTACTTGGTAGAATAATTCATAAAGATCTTCTGTAATAAAGCTCAGATTATCTTTGGTTTTCCTTAGAAAAATGAAAGACAAACATGATAAGGAATTGGAGGACATAGATCAAGAGGCTTAAAGTAAGCAAAAATTCTGTTCTCCATTAAGTCAGCACCAAGCAGTCTTAGATGGCAACTAAGCTACCTGTCAGAAAGCTAGTCCTGGGCCCAGCTAAGGATTAAAATCTACATAAAAAGACCTCCATTTAGGATCAGATTCTTCTGACAATTAGAAACCAGAGAAAAACTCCACTGAAATCAAAGTAATGCACTGCAGTTTCATTCTGTTGTAACTGACCATCGTTTAATCCTGCACTGACCTAGTCACCTGGCAAGGTAATTTCTTTAGTTTCATTAAAAAAAAAAAAGTCTTGTGTATATAAGGCTATCTGGAATATTTTCAGAATAATTTCTCAATGTCTACCAATAGCCAAGTTTTACTTTTTGAGAAAATGTCAAATGCTTAGACAATTAATTACTAATATAAGTTAGTTGTATAAGAAGGTCCTTTACATTTGACATGGCTGAAAACACTGCTCACAGTTCCTAACTCTAGACATTTAGTTGGGAAAACCAATATGCAAGTTAGCTATGTAGTCCATGGATCCTTTGAAGGATAGTTCTGAGCACTTTAATTGTAAGCCTCCACTGCCTCCATTAACTTGAAATGATGCCTAGGGCAACTTAATAGGGCATTGCACAAGGAGGCAAAGCAGTTCTAATCTGTATTGCCACAAGTGAAAAAAAGCCTGCCTTTTCCATACTCCCTTGTTCTCCTACCATATCCAAGACTGCTGTTTTACCTTCGCCCTTGCACTAGCACCAGGCCCTTTTTGTGACCTGATTTAAGTCATGAACACAACAGAAGTCTAGTGATTTATGTATTTATTTTGCTAGCTTAACAAATCCCTGGCTGTCATTGCTGTGAGCCAGATAACACAGCTGCCTGTTGATAATATCTCGGGAAATTATCCTGTGATGATTTCCTTAGTATTGCAGAGTAACACATTAACTTGTAGGGCTGTTCTCTACAAAGAGTCACAGCATAGGGTCCCACAGCATTTCCAAAACTATCCTGCAAGGTCAGTCATTCCAAGACCAAAAAGGCAGAGCTGCTGCCAGAATACACTGCCAGGGGACTAACATCCCAACCTCACTTCCAGCCAAACCTACAGAAAAGTCTTCAAACGTGCCATGAATGAGTGCCATCCTGACCGTAAAGCACATCTGGTCTTTAAAACAGCCTAGGACCCAGGAAAAAGTGATTCTGCTTTGCCTGCTTCTAGAATTTGGGCACTTCCTGTAATAAAAATTAAACCACCCTACCCATTTCCAGGGATCTGTGTAATTTGGACTTCAACGGGTATTTCTGGTACACTCACTCTTAAAACTACAGCAACTGTTCCCATGTTAGTGTGGGGGCAAAGGAGAGAGAATTAGAAGACACACCATGAGACACCCCCCAGGAACAAGTAATGAGAATTCATGGAGCAAAATCGGTGTGATCTCCACAGGAGAACTGGGATGGAACACAACGAAATCATCCACAGTGCTGGCCAAGCGGATACTAACAAATAACTCGCTGGTGCCCCTGCAGACAGCTTGCTCAACGAAACCTTTTCAGAGCTGAGCCGCGGCAGAGGCGGCCAGGCCCAAGCAGCGCCGCGGCCCCTTCGCCCCGGGGCCCCGGCTGCCCAACGGCGCTGGCTGCGCCGCCATCTCGCGGCGGCCTCCGGCGCCATCTCGCGGCGGCCTCGCCATCCCGCAGCCGCACCGCCAAACGCTGTCCCCCATCCCGCCTTCATCTCCTGAACGATTAACTCATTGGCTATCTGTTGGCAGATAAGGAGGCAAGCAATATCTCACTAGCCAAGTCCGCACCATACTCTCAGGACTGGTTCCACCCCTTCGGAGAGCAGGTAGTGCAGGCACCCTCGTCTTCGGGGTTTACCCTCGTTTACGCGGGGCACCCCGAGCGGCTGTGACCTGGCCCACTGCTCCCAGCACTGCAGGCTCCAGCAAGACGTGCTGCTGAAAATCTTGTAACAGACCCGCTCCATTAAATACGTTTCCCCAAGGCTGCAAGAAACTAGTCTTTCCTTTCCTGCTTGTAGGAAATGACTGAAATCATTTCTAATTCAAGCTGCAGAAGCAAATACACACCCTCTTCTCTTCCTGAGACTTCATTTATTTCCTTCTGGCAGAAGCCTGGCAATACATCAGATAATGCCTGGCACAAGCAAGGGTAGGGATGGCCCCTGGGAATGGTATCACTGACAAGCTTCAGCCTGAGCTGCAGTAAGACAGGATAGGTTCCACTGGTAATGAACAATCACTAACATAAGCAACAGCAAAGACTCTTAACATTGTGTGCAGTATACTTTTCCAGTAGAATACCGTTTCCTTCACATGCATAATTTTTAACACCGATCTAAAGAAAATGAGGAGTTCAATGAGTGGATCAAATCACCAATGCCTTCTAATTTAGTCAATTAATTTCTTGAGTTGGTCAATATAAAGAAAAGCAGCCATTAAACTTTAATTTATATGCAATTTTACTTGCCGTGAAGTAACTGAAATTGCAAGTACAAGTACAATAGCAAAATAGCTTCTAGATTTCAGTAATGGGGTGAGGGAGGCAAAATAACCAAAACGCTGTAGAAACAGAGTAGGCTTTTTAGAAAAATATGTTGCTAAATAAATTTTTAAATTCTATGACAATCACACACTTACTTTAAGTATAAAGAAGTAACTTAAAGTTATCTCTAAGAAGAGATTTAGACTTTAAACATACAAACCCCCCTCATGTAACATTGTGGAGTATTATTGTCAAGGCCTGGAATTCCACAGTTACCAAATCTTAGTAAACTCTTCAACTGCAGTACAACAAGGACCATTATATATTACTGAAAGCTACAAATTGAGGTTATAGTTGTAAAACACAGTGGAAGTCAACAATTAAAAGGATGCTTTATAACAACCTGAGGCCACCTGTCACATGGTGGACCTCAGAAGAGGGTGAATATCAAAATATGTCTCATGACTCCTTTGTGTTCATCTCCATTTGGAAGAAAGTCCACCAAGAGCCAAGGAAGCTGGAGGCAGTGATGGTGCACATATCAGTTCTGTCACACAGGATTAAGACACTTCTGGCAGGTCTGTAATCCTGTCTGTATTGTCAACGAATATTTAGTCATGTATATTTTACAGTCAACCTTATTTTCCAACAGGAATATTATTAATTTCACATTCATCTTATGAAGACAGAGGAAAACTCCAACCAGAGATTAGCAAGAACCTTTGCAGAAAGCTTCCTGAGGTGTGCTGAACCATTCACTACCTGGTTCATTAGGAAGGTATGTCGTTAGAACAATGAAGTATGAGAGGCTATTTGCCTCCTTCGCACATAGAATAAAGTCTGTTCACTGGTGAGGTGAGATGAATATAATTGTTCTCTTACCATCTGCACAATTAATTCTGTTTACAATGTTAGCCAAAGAAACGGGAAAGGCAGACTCCCATTACAAGGGGTAGTAACACTCCAGAGGACATGGATTAAAAAGCCTGGATAATGTCAATTTATAAGAAAATGAGTTTCTACTTATTTCTGGAAAGTGTTCTTTGAAAACTACATTTCAGTACATCTTGTTCTCTTACTAGCTCTTAAGCAGTATATTAAATTGTCTGTGTAACAATAATAATAAACTGCCTACGCAAGGCCTTTCTTTTAAATGCTATGAAACCAACATCCTTCAGCTACAAAAATGGAAAGCCTATTTCAACATGCACCAGATAGACCAGCATAACTAGTAAATAACTAGGATATAGTCTAATATAGAGATCAGTGAACAAAGCACAAAGAAACAAGAATTTTAACTCCTAAGCCATACAGTAACCCCAAAGCCTATGTTCCAGCAAATGTTTAATATTCCCAGCATCAGAGCATTCTTTGAGCAACAGTGCCTTTGAACATCAGTTGCAATCCCCAGGAATGACAGCAAAGACGTCAGGTGCAGGGGTCCAGCTAACAAAAAGCCACAGAAAATATACACTGCAAATATTTTCAATGTTTTCTATCAGCACACAGAGGAATTTAAAGCAGAATGTCTCATAGATATTAAGCTATTTAAAGAATGCGCATTACTATGTAATTTAAGTGTTATTCAAAAGGAATTTAATCTTCTGGACCACAGGCCTTACTCAAATGATACCCTTACACTACTTGGTTCTAAACCAAACAAAACAATACCACAGATTTCAAAAAAAGTCAAGTTCAGTTAACAAAAATCAAAGTAGGAAAAAAAAAAAGAAAAGGCTAAACTTTTCAAAGCAGTTTGACTGTTTTGATACAGAACAAAATATCTCCAAGGCATGTGGCTAATAAAAAAAAAATTCTAATAAAATTAGTAAAACTTTTTCCATGAAGATTTGAGATGTTACTTCATCAATACCAAGTGTTAACAAGCAGCAACTTTTGCTTTTTCTAGACATTAATTCCTTAATACCTGCAGCATCTTATTTATCTCAGAACTAGAAAGGATGAATAGCTATACTTGCTTGAGATGTAAAGAATACTTTCCAAGATCAACTTTGGCCCTTTTGGATTCTACAGAACGTCAAAAGCCCCTGAATTTTCTTTAACAAAATAAATGGAAGGGAAGAAAGAATCTACTTCAACTATCAGTAAGAAAAGCATCCTTAAATTTTTCTAACAAAGTTTCTTCAATGCTGTTAGAACATCACAGAAAAATAATAATCCTGCAGCAAAATCCTAGAACTATGAATATCAAAGCAAGAGACCATATGGTATACGAGGACCCCTTAAAAAAAGGGAGGGAGAGTCACAACATCCTTACTCTCAACCATACAAAAGCGAATCATTTGTTCCGTGTGTTCACTTTCTAATATGCATAGAGAAGTACACATTATGTGCTTTGCACCTTTACATTATGCATGTTAAATGCATTTTGCCAAAGCATTTGGGACCTTTGCTTTGCCCAGTAAGTAAAAAGTATTATTTCAAATTACTTCTCACTTGAGAGTAATTAAAACCCAGACCACTGAAAGCAGAAATAATGAAAGGGCCAGGCCTGTAAATTCCAGTTCTCCTCCTCCTCTTCCCACCACTACATTTCTTTTAAAAGTTTCTCCTGCACACATAGCATCCTTCCAGAACTTTGTTTTCGGAGCAAAAGCAGATGACAAAATGCATGACTATTTGAAGCCACAACAGCTAATTTTAAATAGACCATATCCTAGCTACACAACACCCGACAGAGCCATTAATCATGCATTAATGCAATATTCCCTCAATACAAGCTGGCTTCACAGGAAAAGAAATACACCAGTAATTCTGTACATAGCAAAATATTATTAACTACTAGAATTAATCTACATTAAGTTTAATGCTTATGTTGGGTGGGTAGGGTAGAGCTTAAAAGCTTCCTGAGATTTCTTGACCAAAATCCAACATCTCATACTAATCATGTACCTGTGCTTGTACTGGCAAACAAAGTGCCAGGAGCTGCACTTGTAGGGGGTTTTCCATTATTTAGCTGCTTCACTCTTTTCAGGTGTGACTTCCCATTGTAATGAACTTGAGCTTGTGCTGCAGAGTTCAGCTGTATATTGCACACTTCGCAGAAGGAAAACAGTATCTTCTTTTTTTCTTTGCTTAATTGATAGTCCTGTCTGTCATTCCTCAGTCCTTTTTCTTCAAAGCCCCGTAGAACAGCTGGTTGATTCATAATCCCATCTTCAAAGACGTGGTCAGGACTTAATGGACGCTTCATACCTGCAAAGCAAACAGACAAAGTTGGTACTAGAAGCCAACTAATACTGCTTACTACTAAATCAGCATCTTCTTTTTTAAAATGCTATACAACATGAACAAAAGACCAGTTCCAACAAATAAGCTTCCAAATTGCAGAGGCATCACTTAATAGAGAAATACATGCATTTCTGACACACCGCAGAGCTCAGAAATAGTAAGTTGGCAATATATCACAGTCCATGCACAACAACTACTCAAAACAACTCATTATTTTGTTCTGCAAGCTCTCTATTTTAAAGCAGGTTTATTATTGTATCTCTAGCAGAGGTTAGGATTATTTTCAAACACATTTCATTGGCCTCACTAAACACTGGTTCCAGAGCTTTTCACTTTCCAATGCCTCAAGTATAATTATTCAACAAAAAGGATGCAGACAAGATGTTACTGAAACACTGGAAGACAGCAGACTGTTCAAGTGAGACTAACGAATACTTTCTACTTTTATATACCCCTGAATTTTCAGCCTTCATACAAGCATTAAGATGTTGTCTATAGTAGTCCATCTATACCTTCACAATTAAAACAGAGAAATTATACAGTGAAATGCCAGCTATAAGTTAGTCTTGTGGGATCTACACACATACACAGTAAATGACAGTCCCTGAACAACAATCCAAGAGCCTGAAATATACACTTGTCCCTAGAGAATAAAAATCTCATCACGATAAATGAACCAAGCTGCACAAAGAACAGTTTTATATGTATGGGAGGGTGAGGGAGGCGTGTAGGTGTGTATCTTATTTGATGCATGCTGCTAAACCAGTAGAGAAGGAAGGGGGCACATAGAAAATATTTCTGTTTTATTGGCTGAACAACTTGCTGTTTACACTTTATTCTTTCCCGCCACCACCCAAATACTCTGGATCAGATGAAGGCTGGCTCAGGGAGCTGTGCAGAAGAGCATCTCTTTCCAGGCAAGACTGCACCTATGTTCAGCTTTCAGAAGCAGAGAGATGTTTGTGTACCTCCCTGTTAGGCAGGAGGAACGAGAGACCACACCTCCACACACACAAAATGAAACATAAAAGCAGTCGTAGCAATCCTCCCCAAAACAGTGTAGTATTCACAAGCAATACTAGAATACTCCTCTCATTACCCAGACAAGTATATTACCAGGAGAAAGTCTGTTTGGTTCTTTGACACAGGTATGTAAATGGAAACAACTTCAGAAATAGGTTAAAGAGTAATTTATATGGTGGGATGGAGTATTTCATCACATTCCTAACTCTAGCCCATGCTTAAAATTTTAGCATTTGCACAGATTCCTCCTCAAGCATGATTCACTGATCAAGTATACTAAATAAACAGAGTTCATAGTCATATATTTGTTTTATATAACTGATAGTCCTGTCATCAAGTAAACAAAAAATTTAAACAATACATTCATTAAGGTATACATCACATCAAATATTAAACCAAAAATACTTATTAAAAATGATTGTAGGGTACAGGTACATTATTGCTTTTAAAAACAAAATACTAGTGATCCTGCAAACCAGCTAGACGCTGTCACACTAAATCATTTAAGCATAAGTATCATATTTCAAGGCAAGCAACCAAGATCCTCAACTCAGTTGAGCTTAGATGACATTTTCATCTGAAAATTTAATCTGCTTAGAGCTTTGGTATTTGTTACTTTTCAATGTATTTTTAAAACCATAAACAACTTCCCTTACTCCCTTTGTTTTCTGTATATTTTTCTTTCAACAGCACTGTTGTAATTTTTGTTCCCTGCAGTAAAAGGTTTTGAAACAACAGTATTCTTATATTACATTGTTTTAGATGCTGTAAACATACAAACATAATTATTTCTTAATAAAATAGGTAACAGTTTAAAAAATCCTGGCTTGTCAGAAATATCATAAGTCTGCAGAAAGCAAGTAATAATTCAAAATATAATTCAGTAATTGTTTCAATAATCTGTAAGATCTTAATGAAACTCAGGTAGTTTGAATACATTTAAAAGTGACAGAGGCAAACATCTGCATTAGGAAGCTGCATGGACCAGAAGGCAGACTGATAGAGCAGACAGCTGTTGCTGAGTACCTGTAACAGCACCAGAACCTTTCAAAGGAGGTTTATTTTGGAAAGCACCAGCCTGGTACTGCATAAGCCCATTATCACTGCATCACAAGATACACATTTGGACTGCAAGCTTTAGTTTGCTTTCATCCAAAGGAACAAAACCTCTCAACTGGTAAAGTCTGAGACTGCTGAAATATGAACCAATGCAGGGTTAAGTGGGGAAAATCAGAACACTCGCCTCAAAAGTGCACTCCTGATGTGACCAAAAATGTTTTTAATATGGACACACCCAGAAAGAACTGAGCACAGGAAGGACTCAAACACTACACCTACAGCCTACGGCATCCCAGCTGCCAGTCTAGAAAGAAAATTAACATTCAGACAAAGAAAAAGAAACCACTGTCCAAGGTTCACTTTTGGTTTTGCAAACAATATAGTTTTAAACTCACTTTTACTAAAAAGTACCATCTTAATTGCATTAACACAGGACAAATGAGTCTTTAAAGCAATCTCTTGCTACTAATTCAAGAATTAAAAACCACTGAAATTTTAAAATAACCCCGATTGCCTAAAGCTCTGCATCTAAATTAAAAGGTGAACTGATTATAAGCAGTACTGACCTCACAACAACTGATACGAGCAGCAGATGCAAGCAAGCACTTCTGAAAAAAATACCTACACTAAGCATCTTAAACCTTTGCTTTAGGAGGGCTTGCAGCAGCATACTCTGACCAGTCTGACCCTGGAGAGGACCTGTACATACAGCCAGAGACCAAACCATGCTAACCTTCAAAAGTCTGCCTGTTCCTACACAGAAATCCCAGCCCTCATGTTCCTGGGATTTGAGAGACCTGAACATTTGGTACAGCAAATCATCTGTGTTTGAAAAGCCTTGTCTAGTCCCTTCTAAAGTGTTTAAGAAGAAAGCTTTGGTGGCAAACATCCCCTGAGATTTTACAGTATGCAAATCTTTTACACAATAATACAGCTTTTACTATAACAGATCACTTCTCGTGGTATATATATTTGTTCAAAAAATAAAAAGGTTATTACATGAAAGATCCCATTTGTCTTTAAAATTCTGTCTCCTTCCTTTCTTCTTTAAAGTTAGGGTTGGAAAAACACACCTATAAACATCTCTGATGAAATGTCCCGGCTCTAGAATATACAGAACAAGTACAATTCTGCATGGAGTCAGTGTTAAGAATCTCACAATGAATGCAATTTATTTTTTAAGAGGTAACCTTTCTTTAGAAGGCTATCTGAATGCTTTACACTTTTATGAAAGAAACTTGTACATACACATTAAATTGTAATTAAAAAAAAAAACCACAAAACCACACAAACCAAAAAAACTTGAACATTCTTCCTATTCTCTACATTTCCTAGTCCCTCAAACTTATGCAAGCAAGCATCTGGCAAGTGTCCTTTTCCTTCAAAGAACTTTTCACTGCAGACAGATTTTGAAGAATTCTGGATGGTACTTATTCTTACCCACCAGGAGTCAGATATGAAATGGGGCCATTTTGTTCCTCAGGCTTACACACAGCTCAATAACATCATCACGTAACAGAAGCAGCTACTTGAGACTACAGTCAGTGAACTGAGAATAAAGAGAAGTTACATGATCATTACATTCTGCGAAATAAAAAAAATCATTTACAGTAATATAGATGGGATTGTAAAGTATTTAGAGGTAGGTTTAAGACAAAAAAAAAAAGAATAAGTTCATTAAAAGGGAGAAAGGATGGAAATTATCATATGGGGAAAATACAATAGATCAGTCCTGTGAGTTCCCACTTTTATATAACCTGGACACAGCACAGTATAAGCCAAATCTCAGCAGCAGCTGATACATAACAATATCCACAAATTAAAATGTCCCATACAAAAAGGACATGATTCAGTGAATCACACTGGAGTGCCACACACATTACAAAGGTAGTGCTGTATCACTGTAGTTACATTTACTCAACGACTTGGAGGACCAGCCCAATTAAAAATGGAAAGGTGAGAACATGAAACCAAGAAAAAAAGCAGGAAACAAAGAAGAGCATCCAAGTATGTTAGAAAACATCCAGCTGAAATGATCTAGAAAAATCTAAGTCCGTAAAGGGATTCTATGTCATACTTATTTTTCACAGGTATTTGAAAGTCTGCTTCATTCTCTTACAATAGTAATTTCTGATTCAAAACAGATACACTCATTTTTGCTCTGATCAAAATCACAAGATGAAGCAAGGCAAGTGTAAGAGCTTTTCAGGTATCTGACATAAGCCATCACCAGACTAAATAAATTGTCCCCAACCCATCACATTTCCTCCGCAGTACACAGAACTGATCTATCCACATAGATTCTGCAAGCAATACTGGAACAAGAATAAATTAGTGATTTATGACACCACATTAAAATTCTTTGGTGTCATGAGATACCCTGTTAGGATTTTTGAAACCACATGTTCTCAGCCTCTTGCAGCTGGCAAAGAAATCTAAGTATGGACATCCTTTGTACTTGAAGCTCAAGGCAATTAGCCTTTCAATTTAGCTAATTTACTTTTAAACAGAGTTGTGCTTTCAGAGGAGCTACAAAGAAGTATTATATATAGTACACTGCTGTAGGTGAGAATGTGCAAATCTTTACTCAAAGGAAACAAGCTTTGGTTATCCTAATGAATTAGTGATGGTTACATAAAGCATTCTTTTCCTGAGTGCTGGTCTAAACTTTTGCAATGACCATTCCTAATAAGTTGATACTTCAAAGAGCCACTGTGCTCGAAATGTAATTAGACTGACGTCCCTCTGTGGATATGTGCCAGGTAAGCAAAACAGAAAATGTATTTTAACAACTTATATATGGGCAAAGAGAATTTTCTCCTTCAGCCTTTGGAAATAGTCAAATGAGTTATGGACAACACAGGAACAAATATAAAAAATAACTGGCTTTCTATATTGTTAGATTTCCAAAAAGGTTCACTCAGACAACTAGGAGGGAAGGGGGGGGAGAGAAAAACAGACACCCACAACTGAGCCTTGTGCTGTACACCTTTTAAGCACCTCCTATGGAGAAAAACTATCTATGCAGATGGACCAGTGAAGTCTGCACGCATGCCTTAAGAGCTGTGGTCTTGCACTGGAGCAAGTATAATTCCATAGTTCCTCATCTCTGCCATAAAACACTCACACACACACAAAAGAGAGAGAAAAAAACCAGCTTGAGTAACTCCAGAGCATTATTTAAAAGAAACTCCATAGAGCTGCTTTTGAGGAGTCTTATGACCTTTCTTATATTTTTAGATAGTATTTCCCAAACATAGATAAACTATCAAGAGGCATATGGTTTGCACCATCTGGGCAACAAGTTCTACTGGGATACTGTGGAGAACAGCATATGCATAGAGCCTTGTGTGCAGTATCCTACAGTGCTAAAAAAGCACTAGAGACTCTTTTGAAGCCAGCCTTGAAAAATCCCCCATATGTTTAAGGGACCAGCTTTCTTTCAGAAGATGTGTTCCTCTTTCTTTCAGTACAAATCAAAACAGAGAACTGCCATGTTTAATCTTCATCTTGTTCTGAAATTCCTCAAGGAGACACCATATTCTGCAATGTTTCCACCTGTCAAACTATTTATTACCCATCCATACACATCTGATCAACTCTTCCTTATTTCTTTCATCTCTGCTCACAAAGCACATAGAATGTTTTAATTTAAAGTTACATTACAGTAAAAACTGGATGGTTCAGAAAAGTAAATACATTTTTATTCCTGTGACAGGTAAAGAATAATCAGTTAATCATGGCACACTGACCAAACTGGGTTAAGTAATTTTTTAGCCTGTATTTTGATGCTGGTTTATCAATGCGAAGAGGAATAGGAAATCAGTGTGCTATTCCTGCGCCTGAAAAGTTTTGAATGGTGTAGTATGACAAATGGCTGACAGCCTCTTCACTAACACATTTTAGAGTATTTAACATTTGAACAAGATTCTCTTTAAGCTACAAACAGATGGTCGTTTCACAACACAAACATTAGCTGTTCAGTACAAGGTAATTCAGAAAACTGAAAACATTCAGGTAGTATTTTGCTTTGTTCTACCAGCGTTGAAATTGTTTATGTTAAGGAAACCTGAAGTTAGACCTACTGTACTATACTGTGAGCTCAGCTAAACTGGAATAAATAAAATCTCTCTCAACTCAGATTACCACAGACTGCAGTTGCATGTGCCTATGTTTGTAGCTAGCTCTAATTATAAAGTTGATCCTTTCGTCTTTAGCCCCCATACTTACAGATTTCTGACATTCTTAACATTAACAAGAATAGATTTACACATTGACTTATTTGCCAGAGAGATATATCCTTACCTGACATAGCATATCTGACTGCTGCCAAGAAGGTTAACCAAGTCTGGAGTCCAGACAGATATATTGGATTATGCTTCAAGAGGAACAGATAGTTTTCCAGCATTATCACAACATGATTTTGCTCGATGAACCATTTGACAAGTTGGTGCCTTCTACTCGGGAATCTGTCATTAAGTCATTACTTACCTTCAGTTAATTGGCACTCTCAGTACTCTTACCTAATTGTAGAACAACATCTAAATGCCCAAAGTGTCCAACACATGGTTGTATATGTCATCTCAGACATTTGTCCTCCCTTACACATGTGTAAATCTATCAATCAGAGAGAATAGACCTGCCAGGAAAATGGCTACTCGGCTCCCTTAGCTTTCTCCATCAACAAGTTTGTTGATTAAATCCATACAACATGCCTGATAACCACAGTGCCAGCCCTAGTGTGTCCTCTGCAACACATTCGATCAAGTATCACATAGTCCAGTCTTTGTGTTTTAGTGTCCTCATAAACAAACAAATGGAGTCCATGACACACCAAACATCACTGATTGTCATTATTGGGTCATATTTACACATTATTTCATCCCAGAACTCTAGTTTTCTATCAAAGACCTAAACCCCAAATATTCTCTATTTCTAAAGCAACACCCATGAAGGAGGAAAAAAACCCACAAAAATATAGGCAGACTTAAATGAGTTCTTTGTTGGACAAAGGCCAGGATTAAAACATCTCACATGCCCAAATGCCAAGCAGCCAACAAAAAATAATAATAATTAAAAAAATAGGTGGGATGCTTTTAAAAGTTTAAATATGTGAAAAGTACAACTGATTTTAATAGCAACTCCTCAAAAAGCAGATGAAAATTTAAAAAAAAAGCTTAATTTTTCCAAGTAGAAATTAACAAAGTGAGTTTTCTTAAGCATATTCCCAATGTTGACCATTTTCACAATCTGCTTCCTAGAGACTAGGGAACTGTCTTATCAATTACTAATTTGATAAAATAAATTTAATTATATTGTCCCTAAGATAATTTTCTAAGACCATCTCCTAAATCTCTAGACTTCTACGAAGTTGCTAGATTGTTTTTTTTAATTTTATCTTTCAAAGTATTGTATCCAAGTGTTCTTCTAGATCAAAGGACTCCTCTTGTATTCCTCCATCAAAAAGCATCTACATTGAGTAACATAAAACAATTAGATGCATCTCCACCAGGTTTCACAACTCAGAAGAGCTGAAAACAAACTTATAACAGGAAAATGATGTTGAGATCATCTCAAGATGATCAAATAGAATCATATCTTAAAACATAAGATAACTTAATAGCCGCTGTAAAGCAAATGGCTTTTAACTAATTGGAGAACTGGTACAAGATGTAAGGTATGTCTAGTGAAGCATCTATTTTAATTATAAAAAAAAGTTTTAGGCATGAACATGCACAAATAAAGATCAAAACCCACTGACTTAATGGGAGATTCCCACAGTGTATTTGTGCCTGGCTGGTGCTTTATCCTGCTGAGCATAATCACATTTGAGAGGCAAATAAAGCTTTGGTCTCAGGAAGCAAAAATCATTTCCCACCTTTCTTAAAAATGTCAAGAATTCACCTGAGCATAAAAAGAATCCATAACAGAAAGCTAGGCATAGTAGACAGCCATCCTGTTCATATAACCTAAGTCAACAATGCTTGGAGCTGAATATAAGTTGTACTGGAAACCATTATTTCAGGATAAAGACTGGTAATGGACACGAGCAAGAACTTTGAGGACTGTGAGAAGATAACAGCTGGGCATGAACAAAGAACAAGCTACATTCAGAAATAGCATGAGATTGAGATATATCAGCTTGCTTGACAGCACAAGGAATACAAAGAGAAAACCTTGCTCAAAACTGCAAGCATGAACAGTGGCAGTAAACGTCAACCCTAGAAGTGCTCTAAAAAGATGGTCCCAGAATAGTTATCCATGAGAGACTGTCAATGTGCATGTAAACTATTGATTCTTTTTTGGAACTGAAAAAATATTGAAAGCAATGTTCCCTTACAGTACAAATGTGAAGGGACATAAAGTATGTTTTGTCTTATTAACTACTTAAGACTTACGATCAAGTTGTAAAAGAATTATCCAACTGGTACTGACAAACCATCAGAACAGGCAAGTAGATCACCTAGTTTGAAGTCACCTGCAGGAACAGACCACGCAGAAGTTAGCACTGCCTTGAATGTAACCCTTAACTTCCTGTTTTCCTTGTTTAAAGGAACCACAGCTAAGCATATTTTTTGCTGATACACACTCAGAGAGGCCTCCGGCAGTCAAAGATACGGCCACTCCCTAATTCCTCCTGCTTATACACGGACTTGCACAGACCTCTCCTAAACTTGAGCTGCCAGTCACCTCAGGCTTTAAGTGACTGCTGCCTGCAAAATCCACTTTGAATACCTATCTTACTTCACATTAAAATACACACTTCCATTCATAAAAAATGAGGCAGCCTTTTGCTGACATTTCACACTCTGGTCCAAAAATAGCACACGTGCTTCCAAGCTGCAGATAATCCACCCTGCTCTACCCTCAATTAAGAGCCTGTTAGAGTGAGTGCATTTGCTCATACAAATTTGACAAACACTCCTCATTTCTTTGCATCCCAGCCAGCGCAACCATGCTACTGCATTCATCTAATTTGGGTTTGACAAACTTTTGGACACACCTCTAACCTTTACATTTTAATTTTAAGCTGAAAGGTAGTATGTGAATTAAGAATTCACGTGGGGTTTTGTTTGGTTTTCTTCCCTTTTATTATTCATTTGTATAAAGTCAGTATACTATTTCCATATCATACTTAAGAAGCAAAAACACTGGAAGCAACTCAGATAGTATATCCCCCCCCCGCCCCAAAACCTTCACACCAAAGAACCACTGGCAATTCCAACAGCACTAAACTGAATAAGCATTTTAAGCCTTGTAGTCTTCCAGATGTTCTGAACCAAGTATCCTGAAGGTGCAGAGAGAAAGAATAGTCAAGTCTGCTACTTGAATCGCTAAAGTAGATGCCATTTCATTACCCTGTTGCTTCATACCTATTTCAGCAAATACACAAACTACCTAAGTGCAAATAAAAAATGCTTTAACACAGAACAAAACTGATTTCTTAACTGCAGTATAAAGCAAATTGCATGATTGCACAGATTTCTTACTTTCAAAGATGTTTGTACTTGATACAACCCCAAGCTTCCTACAGGACCAGCTTTACTATTTAAAATACTCTATGTAAAGAACCTGTCACATGAATGACAAGCAACCCTTCCAACCAAAACTGGTCTAAATAGTATTTCTCAAAGCACTCATGTCTGGAAGGGGACAGAGAGGATGAGGGAAGTAGCCTGTGGGTATCCTCACGGTTCACACTTCTGTCTGTGCATCCCCCACCTAGGAGAAAGGAAAATGGGAGGAGGGCCAGAAGATGTGCATTTCCACTGCAGCATCTGGAACAAAACTATGAAATGTTCTTTTGCAAGTTATTTTACACCTCTGTGTCCAAATCACCCCCTCCCTTCACCCATCAACTCAGACTACACTGTCAAAGCAAGGGAACATTTTATAGCATGCATTTGTGCTCATTATCAGCAACAGGTATGATTAAATAAGAGGCATCTAAACATTACCTCTAACACAGTACCTAAGAAACAGAAGAATTTCTTTAGCACAAAAGCACCAACAAAGATTAAAAGTCTGTCGAAATAAGGGCCATTCAAGTTCACCATCAAAATGAACAAACTATGGAACAACCACCTTACACCCACCCATATTACAGAGATGGACCCAAGGCACACACAGTTCAGCTTTTGCTGATTACTGCATAAAGTGAGCTTCTTGCAGTGTTGACTGCATACCAACTGCTGCGCTAACAAGCAGTGTCTTCCTTCGGACATTTACAAACATCAGAATGCTTATTCATGACAGTCCCACATATCATCTGCCATCCCAGATGGTGACTGGTGGGATGCTGATTTTGTCCTAAGGCAGTTACCACCCACGAAGATAGTATATGCCGGGCTAAACAAAAAGCATGTGCCATCTGCTGTCAAGTTTATAAGACTTTTTGAGACCTACGAGGTTAGTTTAAGTTTATTTTAGATCAGACAGGTCAGGAGGCTATAGCTTTCTAAATGCCCAATAAAATAAGTGTAAGCTGCACTGTAACAGACATGCAGTAAATCAAGAACAAATTACAATTTGCTGCTGGGGCCACCTCTAACACCCTGAGAGCAGCAAAGGATTCTCACTGTGATCAGTGGCAAAAGGCACATACAGCCCACAAGCTCAGAGGGAACCTGAGACCAAGAAGCATGATGAAATTCTGCAGAACTTAGACTTCTTTGGCCTGAAGAAATTTTAGTTTTCTTTCTTGCCGACAGGGTGGTTTTTGTGCCTCCTCTCCTTGCATCTCTCTACTGCTATCATTTTGACAGCTGTTCTCCATCTTATGATTTCTTGCCCAGCCCCAGCTCTCTTCCTACCCCCGTATCTCCATAGATTCTTCTTATCCTCCTGCTCATGTGCTGTCATACTATATACATATAGAGGAAAGAAAAGTCAAAAAGCAGAACTAGTGTGACATCTTCTGCCTGCCTCACAAACAGTGTAAACTTCCTCTTACTCACTTCATCTGTCATATCCATTTATAGATGGTTAACAGAATACAGCAGTTTCCCCGATCTGGGGCCATTAAGCACTCAAACTACATAAAAAAATTCTACAAATTCTTCTTAAATCATCCAATTAAATCTATTTTTGTACATTGATAAAAATCTAAAGGAAGCAGAGAAAACAGAAAAGCACATCCACTGGTGCATTTTTCTCAACATTTCTAAATTACTATGTACATAAAAACCTTTCACTGAGGCAGGGAATTAACCCTTGCACAAGTGTAAAGGTTACATCACTGTCTGCGCAGATGAAAAAAAGGTATTGCTTAAGCTCACCCCTTAAGAAGTGGAATTTCAAAACACAGCCAAATTGCCTTTAAATCATTAACATCAGAAAAACAGGACACAAAGGAGAGAAATCATGAAGGTCAGTACTGCACAGTAATGACATAGGGGTTGCAAAGGTCTCAGGGGGGAGGGGGGGGGAACAACACTGTAAAAGCCCTTGGTGCTGCAGCCCATGCCAACACAGCTGCATCAGCAGAGATCCTCCTGGAAGCCCGGCAGCAGATGCTGAAGGAAGACACCTCCAGCCAGCACGAATGCATCACCTCTTCCAGCATTCATACTATGCGGGGCAGAAGAACAGAATGCACCAGTCACCTCCAAATGACAGCATAGCTCTTCAGAAAAAGCAGGGGCCATCTAAAGAAAGTCTGGAAAAGTATATGCAAAGAGAAGGATTTTTCATTCCTCTCCCCACACACAAGGAACCAGAGGCAATGAGGGGTACAAGGTAGTTTCTCCATGCTCCTTAACAAAAAGTTTCCTTACTCTTCTTTAAATGGCTGTTAGTACAACTGTCAGTTGCTTTAAATCATCCTAGACTTCTTCCTCTACTGCAGAGACCACAAATACCAATCTATGCATCCTGCTACTGCTGCCTGAAGAACACATGGCTTTATTACATGTCCATGTAATCATAAATGTAATTAAAACTCAATACCATAAAAAAGTTATTTAACACAAAAAGATCTGACAGATAGAATTATACAATTCACATTCAGTCTTACACTGTCATTCTGCACAGAATAGAATTCTAGCATCTCCTTAGGGATATAAACATTTTTCCACCTTTCATTTTACAACTATGAATCCAAAGTCTTCACAGAAATTCATGCATACTGCTCCTATAAAAAGTAAAAATGTCCTTTTGCGAAGGGATAAACTTCTGATTAAGGCAGTCACACTGAAAATTGGCCTTTAATCTCCTCTGAATAAATATAACCCCCAGAAAGATGGAAGTGTGAACAGAATATGTATTTTTTGCACTTGAAAATGCTGAGGCACACAAGAAGCAGCTTTTACTTTAGCATTTACAGCTGAAGTTATCCTTCAGAAGATACTTCTCTCCGGTCATTCACTTTTCAAAGCCCTTTGCAACTTTAAGATTGCAGTAAAGCTGACTTTTATACATTATTTCAGTAGATCTCGCTCCCTTGTCTGAGATGTCACATACCTTAGGAGATGTTTGGTGTTTTTTCAACTTCCTAAACATTTTATTAATTAAGAAATAATAAAAAAAAAATCTCTTTTTGCAATGTATAGATAGTTGACTTCTTAATGCAAAACAACCTTGTTATAAACAACTCTTCTAACAGATCCCCTGATTAATGAAGGCCTTGCTCTCTCACACTAGCTTACTTAGTTGACCTAGTTATACTTCGCTGAATAGCTGATAACTGAACAGTTTCTGCTAAAAGACAGTTTTAAATACACTTACTGCCTTAAAAGATCCAGTGGATTGAATATGCCTCCTGCGCTGATGTCACAAACATGACATTTTGAAACATCGAACATTTGGAAAGGTTCATTTAAGAAAAACTAATTTATCAATCTGATGTCTCTTTTGCTTATGACACTCCACTCATCAGTTCAGGGCTGCTAGCTCTCAGAATTGTATCTTGCAGTATTAGGCATTTTTCTTAAGCCTGGCTCATGCAGCCATAAAAATCCCTAGGAACTCTAGCTTCTTAAATATCCCTCTAATCCTTGCAGAGATGACTGAAAATATGAACCCTAAAGGCTCAAAAACTAGAAGGGAATTAAAGAGAAACCAATTTCATTTTTTTTCTAGGACCTGACAAGATCTTTGAATGTTCAGAGCTGACAGAATTTGTGGTAACTAGGCAGGAGCGTTGATGCTCTCTCAGCCATGCACTTGGTCAAGTCCTGTACTGCTGCTATCCTTTATCACTGTAAGAAACAGGACTCAGCCCCTGCACACCCACTCC
>JANZLQ010000001.1:26861996-26880267 GCA_026212715.1 Elanus axillaris | reverse complement strand
AACCTTCCATTTCAGTCCTCATCTACCTCAGCCAGGACAAAGCTCTAACAATCAGACCTGTATTTGGCCATACAAGGTTTTCCAGAGTGATCTCCAGCCACTTGTTCCAAGCCAATGCTAGGTGTTCGTTTCAAGTTTCTCTCTCCCTGGTGTATGCAGTCCATAAATGCATCAGAAGGCAGGTGTCTCCACTTCCCCCATGTTCACACAACTTCCCCCTTCCCTTAGCCTTTATTTTCCAAGACTAATGAAGTGTCCCCATAGAAAAGCAGGATCTCCTTTTCCCTGACCAGAACATTTCTCTGCACCCGTCTCAGTCTGAACTTATCATGAGTGGTAATCAAATCGGTTCCCTGAACTCCAGATGGGGCCTCATCAGTTTCGCAATTGCAACGTTAATACTTCCTTATCCCTAAAAGGCAGCAAGGTTAGGCATTACTAGTTCATTTAACAAAATACTTCTAAACAATATAAAAATCATTTTTTTTACTTGTTTAATTCTGTTTCATTAGGTATAGCAATTAATTAACTGCCAAGTATCAGGGAGAGTTCTCAGCTACTGTAATTCATTCAGCTTATGCTAAATGGCCAATTCAGTCAGTAACCCAAACTGTCAATTAAATGCCACTTTATTGGTTTTAAGTATTTATCAGTCCTTAGCTAAGATATGAACAAAGAAAGCCCAGTTCAACTATCAGCAGAAACACTGTCATCCGCCACAGGAAACCACACGTGAAAGCAACTAGAGTTCAGAGACCCCACAAGACATCGTTGCAAAGGAGTCGATATAAAGGACTTTGTTTCCAGAAAATATTTCCAAATACATATGGCTGCAAATTTTCCAATTACATTTTCTACTTCCCCTTGGCTGCAAAACAGGATTTTCCAAAGTCATCTCTAGAAAATAATCAATGCAGTCAAAATAATCAATTTCTTTTCAGAAATTGCATAGTCATTAAATAGCACCCTGAGCACCTGTTTCAGCACTGTCAAACAAGCATCACAAATGGAAAAACTAGAAACATAAGAACTCTAAATTTTACAGAAACAACATTCAAAGGGGTTTTTGTGTTTAACATTTAAAGACTTTTCCCCAAATTTAGAGCAAGAATCAAAACTGACATTGAGAAGTTAAGTGAGGTAACAGCTTTGGTTCCCAAATGCCTTTAAAAAACAAGGTCTTTACTTCAGAGACCACTCGTGAACTAGGCTGAACTGCAAAAGTCTCCTCAATCCTGCTCACATTTTGAAGTGGGGCATGGCTCAGATGGCAGTTGTACCTGTGCTAGAGATGATCAACAAATATTTTTCAGGAAGTGGGGCTGTATCCTAATCCTCATGCTCCTGCTTTGATATATGAAAAATCTCTTCTAAAAATTAAACAAAACAAAAAAACCCAAAAGAAAGCAAAAAATAGGCAATAGGGAGAAAGAAGCATCTTACCAGATAACTGTAACTGACTGCAACTACAGATGCTATAGCAGAACCTTCAGCCACAATACAACAGTATCCTGGTATTGGTCAACCTGGAGCTTTTGACCTCTAAAGATATTCAAAGTTCACATTGAAACACGACAAATTCTCAAGCGAAAGTCATGGGACAGTCACCGTTTTCATTTCATCGAGTTTCTCATTGCATACTTGTGGCCCAGCCTTACATTTCTCACACTGCAAAAATTACCAAAGCTAACTGGAGTGTACAAAAAAGGGGAGCAATCTCATGTCCACCTTTGGGTTTGCCCAGCTTCATCAGCTCCAATGACCAAAAATTAATCACCTATGGATTAACCACATTCAAAATGTCAAAAGCTGTAAGACACATTTAGTCTGTCAATACAAAAAACAAAATTTAACCGGTTACTCTATTCTATCTCCTATCCTTGCCTAACTTTGGGCAGACCAAAGTTCTTGCACAACTCCTTGAGCAAGCCAACATGCAACACCATTATATTCCATTGCTACTGCTGGGCCAAGCATATACATACACACACACATATATATAAAACATATATGGGCATCTAGTCAGATTCTCTTGCTTTACCCTTTCCATGAAGTAGCAGTAAACCAGACATTCTGTTACCCAAATGCACAAGCCAATACTCAAACAGCTTTAACTCTCAAGATAGCACCTCCAGTATAGTTGCCATATATTGGAAGTCTGTTTTATCCAGCTTCTCAGTGAGAATATTCTTGCATTTCAATAACTAAGCAGTATCTATTACATTTATAAGAAAACAAAGTAAAATAAGAGACTTCACAGGCTCCAAGTAAAGGTAGGTCAGAAATTCTTTGTCATGATTTCCTAAAGGCTTTTCAGACTGCTCTATCATAGCTGCATTCAAGGTCTCCTTTCAACATGAACTGAACAATGTTCTCCCAGTTCTGCAAGGTATTCACCAATAACTTATGTCCCATGTAAAGTTTTCCTAACTGTATTTTGAATTATACTGTAAATCCAAAGGACAAGATACATACCTACTTATACTTGCTATAGCCTTAGGTGCATCTACATCAAAAGGACAAAACATGACTTAGGTACTAATGACTCCATTTTTGCTCTCAAAACAATCTCTAGGTACAGTACACTGGCTGATCTAATGCCTGCTCCTGCCCTGATGGCATATCTTATCTAGATTATCTGAATAAATCCTGAATAACAATAGAGGAATGGTTTAATCATGCATATTTTCTAGATATGAAGATAGATAAAACAGTATCATTTTAAAGGACTTTAACTCTTTTTCCTGTGTCTGACTGCTTGGACTGTAAACAATAATTTAGGACCACTTCATCTGTCCTCTTGTTGATCTTCCCAAATAAATAGACAGATGGACCAGGGAACCACAAAGTTAAATTTCTTTCCTTTTGCAGTCATTCATCCAGTTCCTTCAATGAGCATGCATATTTCAGGGTAAGCACAAATTTGAGGGCAAAATTTTAAGAGACCACCTGGAACTTTGCAAAGTTCTTATTGCAACAACAACCAAAAAAAAAAGTAGTATAGCTTCAGTGACCAACACTGAGGTCATTAATAAATACAGCCTGCCTAAATTTTTCATTTTGTATCCTAAACATTGTTACACTGTACTGCTAAACAGCTGCCACTTCTCACTCTCAGGATATCATAAATTCATTGTTATGTGATGCAATTCCCATTTTTAAAACACATACAGACCCTCTGAAATAAAGCACACTACACAAATTCATGTAAATTATTATCAGTGATAAGCATTTACTTGCTATTCTTAGGCATTAACATCAGTAAGCATTCTGGAAACAAGTTCATATGGAATACCAATTATTCAGTTTGCCCGCCCCCCCCCCTTTCTTTTTAAATACTTAACTAGACTTTATACTCTGCTGATAAGACATGAACAAGGAAGAACATGAGCTGATTTTCCTAAACCAAATCACACTAACAATTTACCCTAGCATGCTGCAGAACACAAAGAAAAACACTGCAATTTTTCCAATGTGTGTAAAAATCATAGTGAACTCATTTACTGAAAGTAGAATAGAAATCTAATTAAAGCAAGCTGTATGGAATAGCTATATTCTATACAGGAATAATTAATTATATTTCAAATTAATTCTTATGCAAGAGAAATAGTTGGGAACAAATAAATTGGTGTCCTAAAACCAATTCTGTCAGAGAATGAAGTCATTTGGGAACTACAGCTGTTGCCCTTTAGAGATTTGGATTAAAATCCATCATTATCTTTCAGTTAATACTCTTTCATCGACCAATCAGCAGTCATATGGTGTTTACCAACCCTGGTCACTTAACCCACTTGAATGGCCTTTGTGCTATAATTTGTACTTCAATACAATCAGATTACTTCTAATCTAAATGATTTGTGTCCTTTATGGGACAGATAAACACTAATCCCAAGGTTCCTAAAACACAGCAAGCCTAAACAGTAGCAGCACAGCATCCACGGTTTGCTGTTTTAATAGAATATTTCATTCAAGTCCAGAAATATTTGATTTCATCATAATGACCCTGCCTTTCAGATACTCATTCCAAATTTCTTATATAGGCAAAGAGGAAAGATTTATCAGCAAACACCACCACTCAGATATACAAAATCAGCAGCAAATAATCAATACTTAGATACTACTTTTTGATCAAATTATTTCACAGGAAAAAATATTTATTCTTTAAAAGTAAACTAAGCAAGGAGGAACATTTTAAAATGCCTTGTTCAGCAAGGAGTTACACATGGTAATGGCCCACAGACCCCAGTTCTCAACTTAAAAAGTCCACCTGTTCAGAACAGTCTTCCTAGGATTCAGCAGTTAAAGTGTCCTCAATCATTCCTGTTCTTCAGTTAATCTTGGGTGATGCTTGGAAGAAATGGCACTGCAGTGCGAATCTAACATCTAATTACATTTAACAGTAATACGCTTAGGTTCTGATCTTGCAAACACTTCTGCACAGGTGGATCAGTGAGCATGTGACAATCTCCCTAGAAAAGGAGGGACCCACAAATGCAAATATATTTGCATGATTGGAGCCAGGTCCATCAATGTATCCATACCTCAAAAAATCCTGCAGTTGGAAACAAGGACAAATTAATAGTTCAGCAGTAACCTCACGGTGACAGCAAGTATGCAACCACCTTCCATACATAAAGATATTATAAGTGTTACTCTACTATATTCACATATTCACCAACATACATATTTCTTACCTAAAAAAATGTGTAATTAAAATTCCAGCTCCCTACAAAACATATCACCTTGTAAAGTATAACTGATCATATCCTAAATTAAGCCAGGATGAGCCTACTCATAATTGGATAAAACATTCCCAAAGAAAAATTAAGATGCTCCATGATTTTAATAGCATCTGTAAATATTAATTTACACAAATCTAAACATCTTTACTTACAATACCTCAGCACAGGTGCTTATACTTCATATTAGCTAAACTCATTCCTCTTTGATGACCTAAACTAGAAAGTCCATTTTCTTATGGTATCCTCATTCACATGCAGAGCTGCTCTCAGTAGGTGACCTCAGCCTACCTTGTAGCGATGAGCAAGCCAGCACACATGTAGAGAATCAGGAACAACCACCATTGCCAAAATTCTGTTCTACAACTGAGACACAAGCCTGACACATAGACCTTCAAACAGCCTCCATCAAGATTTGAGAGGAGTGAGGCAGATCATCTTATATAGCAGCACACAGGGCATGAGGGGGATTGCACTACGAAATTTGCCATTCTGGCAGCAAGTACTTCCAGGATTATTCAGTGAATGGCACGTATACTCCTTACTCTAATCTGGACATGGCTCTTTTGATGTTCCTTGTACTTTGAGCAAGATCCTTATTACATATTGCAAAAGAGCCTCCTTGAAAGCTCTAGCAGAAATTACAGCTTGTTTAAGATTTCCCAGAAGTTGCAACTATCTCAGAAGTGCTGGAAAAGCTTCTGTAATTCACTTCTGGAATTACAAGCTAACATATCACCAAATACAGAGTTTAAGAGGACTGATCTACCTTCCCAAGAGCAGTAACCATTGATTTCAGTAATTTCTCAAGCTCTCCCACAACCTCAGAAGGTTGCATAGCTCCTTGAATACTGTAGTTCTGTTAACTGCAATCATGGAGTAAGCACAAACTGCAGTTGTAAAATGTCAAGTCACAGTTTCTCTTCTACTGACATTTAAAAGAATTATAAGAGTCCAATGCCCAAAAGCCAAACATACAAATACAGTAATGACCCACATAGCCCACTTGCACAATTAGACCCACTGCCAGTTCTTTGAGGACACTTGGAAGAGGGGGAGTGTTGTTATTTTTTTCCCCAGATACCTAAAAATTCCTGCACCAGCTGTCCTAAAGACTGCTGGTTCCCAGAACAGATTGTAAAGTCCACAAACACTGAACAAATATTTATGAATATGAGAAAGTGACCAGAAATCTGAAGGAAGAACTTGTAAATCCTACAAATTCTTAAATACATAATGAATCAAGACCTGGCAATAGCAAAACAGTACCCTCTGTAAACCCCCATATATATGTCAGAAACATATCTCCCATCATGGGAGTAGGTAACAGTCTTCACTTACAAAGACAGTAGTTCATGTATATGGTATCATACAAATTGCAAAGGTACCACACAGTTCTTCGAAGATTAAAAGCATTAAGTCCAAACTTCACAAGAGGGGGAAAAAAAGGGGGGAAAAAAAAGGATGGACCTACAGATCTCTCAGGACAGACCACAACTCAGATATGAGCCAGCAAAGACTCTAGCCTTTGGGGCTCCACAGAGATAGGACTACAGACTAAGTAAATAATGGACACTTCCTGGAATACGTAGGAAGTGCCTAGAGATCACAACAGATTCAGAATTAAATATGTGTTTGTGTCCCACACAGATGCTAGATACAGGTATACCTGTAATGTTACTGCACTTCTGGCAGAAGGTGATAATTCTTGAACTTAAACTATGCAGCTGCACAGCAAAATAAAAAGGACATCTCATTCCACTCCTGTAATTTCAGATGGCTCCCCTAGCAATTACTGAAAGCAGCTGCCCCAAATAGAAACCAAATGATTTCTGGAGATCTAAATGAGGCTGAAGTCAGTTCATTTCTGTGATATCCCTGAATTTTTTCCCCTCCTCACTCCAGAAGACACACTTAGACCACTTAAACTATTAAGAATCTAGAATTAACTAATTTGAGTTTACAGTATTGTAGTTCATATCAGAACCACCATATTAAAGATGTTGTAAAGACAAATACTCTGAAACTAACAGAAAAATAACTAGAGAAACTTCAGGTGTAATACAGCAATTACCTCTTTCTTCAAAAGGTACTTAAGTAGTCAAAGTAGCCATTTGAAAAAACCTGCCCTAAAGCTCCTTAGCTAACAAAAACAGTTGGCCTGCTAAGGGTTTTCCACCCTGTTACTGGAATGAAATCACACTGGAATACTTTTTCTCTACTATCAAGAAAAACTTAGAGCTAGATTCTGAACACGTGAAACAGCTGCATTAAACTAAGTTTGAGCAAGAAAGATTACATCTGCATTTCTATTCTTACCTGCTATTTTTATGCTTTACAGAAGACACATATTCTCTCCTCGCTCCAATGAATTGTATATGTGACAAGGAAGAAAACAACCATAAGTCACAGCAGCACGGACTTTTACAACCTTGCCATAATAAATGAGAAGATGCTTACGGCTGCTCTCTTCTCCTTCAGCACACCAGTCACCTAGCTAGGGGAAACCATTAAACAACTAGAGGTGTGAACCCATTCTAGCTTTCCACTTCATTAAGTCATGTATCATTTTTACACAGGAGTCATGGAGCTATAAATCATGAAAGACAGAATGAGAGCTAATTAAAGGGTCAGCTAAGCATATAATTTTACATTGTTGCATATCAGAAAGCTCTAAAATTGGCCATATTTTATATAAAATATTGCCAAATATTAAAAGACATTTCAAGAAGATAAGTATTTTCTTCTAAGAGGTGGGCATTACTATCTGAAAGACATCAATATTTAATTTCCTAGCATGGAAGCCCCATGAAACACTGAGTCAGACTTTTTTCTTTTTTTAATAAGACTTAACTCTGCCTTGCACACATGTGTTGCAGTGCAGCCTTGTATACAGTCTTTGAATTTAGTCAATTTTTTTTTCCAATTAGAGCAAACTCCTATGCTTCTGAAGACAGAAATCCACAACCCAAGAAATCTGTACATGCACTAAGGCATTAATCAAATGCACCTAAATCTAGCAGTTAAATTTAAGCGAGAGCTCTTCAGGCTATTTAACAGGATTCCTTTGCCAAAAAGGTATGGCTCACTTGAGAAAAAACAATCTATTTCCTGATACCAGATTTCTCAGTTGATGCAATTATGTGGTAAAAGATCTTCTTTGAAGGGTTAGAGGTAAATCTGATGCAGATGTGTTAACTGAAAAACACATATAAATCTCACAACCCAAGACAGCTTTCAAGTATCCATAATATTACTGTGACACCTACAGCATCCGTTAGGAGGTGAGAAAGCTGTTAATCCAAGGCCATATAAAAATACAGCATAAGGATGATCTTCTAACTCCAAGAGATCTTTCTCTAAAGGATTTTTATAGACATATGTATATTTGGGGTTTTTTTTATTCCTTCTTCACCTTCTTTTTAGTGACCTAATAATTGTAGCTACTAAAGCAATTCATCAAATGCAAGGGAATTAATCTCAGAGTAATTATTAACTATATACATTTTAAAGTATACATATTCATCAGTCTCAATAACATGTAACTGCAAGGAATAGTCAAGTGCTTATGTGTCAGTCTTATACCCCATCTTCTTAACTTTGGTTTCCAAATACCACCAAATACCTTAAAACAAGGAAAAAAAAAATGGTTTTCCTCTCTGAGTGTATGCACAGGTTTGACAACTAAGCCTTAAAAATAAAGAGCATTCTTCTTTTATTCTACTGGGGGGGGGGGGGAAGTATGTGAAATTTTTAAAAAATATTTTTATTTCAGGTTTGACTGACTGGAAAAGGGGCTCAAAAGCATTTTTCTTAAAGACAGGCAGCATCCATCTGAAGATTCACATTTTACTTGGGTATCCCAAGTATCCCAGCAAGTCACTGGCCACTTGCAATTTGTAGAGCTAGGCTACAATCAGGAAGGGGTATGTGGATCAGATACACAACTAGGTCAAATACTAAGCTCACCAAGCCAGTGCAGGGGTCAAGAAATTAGAAAAGCCAAGAAATACAACTACTGAAGGAAAGGCCAAAGACCAAGGCGTTAAGCTGCCTGAGGGGACAACAAAGAGGCAGGTGTGGAGGATGATCAGGAGCGGCAGGGAGGAGGAGGAGGAGGAGGAGCAGCAGCCAGGCAGGGCTGCCTGCAGTCAACCAGCGAAGCCACAGCTCACTCTCCTGCGACCTTCAAACCTGAAGGATCCCAAGCAATCTCGAGGAAGTTTTTCACCTTCATGCTATCCTACTAACTCTAAGAAGTATTTGGCAGTACTCTGATCAGTGCATTAAGTTCTGCCTATAGCTTTTTGGAAAAACATAAAATACAAATCCTAGTAACATGCATGAGAGAGATTCTGACAGTGCTTAAAAAACCACCAATGCCTGTTTTTGAAAATTAGCCCATTCAGAAATGCAAGCTGAAATGACCCTTTTAAACAACATAAAATAGTTATGTGGCCCAAAGCCAACTACTTCAACCTTATAAGTAATTTTAAAATATATCTGGGTTTTGCAACAAGTCATTAACATGAAAGGAATTTCAGGGTTCTCGTAAGATAGAAGAATCAGCATGACAGTAGCAACATAACAATAAATGACAGGAACAGATTCAAAAATATACAGAGAGAGTCAAAAATACATAATCAGAAACATTCAAAATTTTAATGCAGTGTCACACAAAATGCGACCTCCAGCTCTGTGAAAACAAGAGCCACTTCATACAAAACATCATGTTAATACTACAAGCACATTTATACAGTAGTAGTGTACAAAAGCAAATCTGCCAAGACCCCCATGCTCAGCACGAAACACGCTGTTGACTCCTAACTCCCCGTGACAGTTCCCACAGTTATCACAACCACGTGTTAAAATAACCCTCTGAGCAACTGCATACCGGCACATGACACAGGAAGTGGCCGTGGTCCTGCATGCAAAGATTACAAACCCCACACACTCCTGTTGGCCACACTCTTTGCAGCCCTTCTATGTCATGTCATCTGGGGTTTAACGCCAGCGTGTGGGGGTTTTTTTAAACATTCGTCAAATCAGGTTAGTATAAATCTTTTCCTCTGAACAAGAAGGAAGTTTTCCTATCCTTGCTCAAGATCTAGATGTCCAATTTACAGATGGAGAAGAAAATTCAAATCCTTTATTACAAAACTACGATACAGAAGCTTGATCAATATTCTAATCTATAGTTAAGAAAGCAAGGTGAAAAGCTTCTGAGAGCAACAAATAACACATGAAAGGTCCACTGGGTACCTTCAAGGACAGAGTTTTTCCCAGCTCTTTTAAACTCCAACAACAAACCACCGCCAAATTATGTACAGAAATACAGGCTAATGCAAATTCACTGAAAGAGTTAAAAACAAGCATTGCAGCATTCCTATTTTGTCTACCTCTTGCTTTCTCCTCCTCATCCTGCTTGAATTACATGATAAATTGTAATTATGAAGGGGAAAACTGAGACTCATCAAAGTTACAGAGTTAACATACGGCATCGCAATATAGTTGACAATATAACCAAATTATGAAGTTGACAATATCATCGAATTTTTACATTAGTTCTGTCAAGATTTATTCTTATTGATCATCAGTGCAACTTTCTTTGATGCTTGCTGAAGTTTGTAAAGCTCCATTGTGTGGTTTCTTAAGCTATTTTTGTAGCATTCTTGAGTTGGTGAGACTAACATACATGCTGAGGAAAGCAGAATTTGACTTGAAATGTTTTCTTAAACCTGTTTGAAAGAGAAATAAAATGTCTGTGTAAGCGGCTCTTGTCTAGCTTTTCAGGACCACCACTTGCTCCAGAGCTTCTGTCACCTGCCTGCAGTAGAGAAGGGGTCCCAAGTACATTGGATTTAGTCTTATTCAAACCTAGATCAGTGAAGCTACAGCAGTCTCAGATACTTCTAAGACAAGAGTGATTTCCATCTTCAAAATTTATTTTATATTTGCAGACAACATATATGAATTTTGAGCAGTTTAATACTATACAGTATAAGGCAATAGCACCAAACATCCCTACCCATATGTTAGAGTACTTCATATTTTTCATACTACCTATGGGACTAGGAGTGTCATAACTCTATGTTGGCTGCCCCAAACTGTCTATAATAAGGTTCTGCTGCTTCTGATGACACCTGTCTAAAAGAATGTGCTGAAGTTCTCTAGACTGGGAGCTGATGATATCTGAGCAAATACCACTGAAACTCAGACAAAGCATATCAAGCCTGTAATGCTGCTCCACATAGCAGTACTAAGTTGATTTCTTCAATCATTTCACAAGCTCCAGAAGGCAGGCTCTGGATCTAAACATCTGAAAAGCACTGATGAACAATTTAGGATTTACCATGATTTCTGAGGACAGAATTTATGGATTGTACCGTTAGCTTTTTTTTTTTCTAAAAAAAAAAAAGAAGTCTAGCCTCTTTAAATTACAAGATCGTGTTTTCCCTCTCTTCACAGGCTGGAGATGAATCAAGACAATCGACCTAACTTATAAGAACAGCTACCTCCTGAAAAAAACTACCTTATTTCCTGGAGAAGTTGGAAGAAAAGCAGGAGACTGCAAGAGAAAAAGATTCTCTCAAGGTTAAGGCACTTGAGTGCTGCAGTGCAGAATCTATCTGTAGACTGCGCTCTACCACAGAGCTGCTAGTAATGCTAGGCAAGTTGCTTAAATCAGTCCTTCCACAATCACTAATTGCGTACACCTTTTCTAGGAGCCCAACCTGATAATTGCAAGCTCTAGTTTATAGAAGTGCTGAATGCTCTTGCTGCCATTCAAGGCAACAGAAGCTCTGCTGTGAACACACACTACATCATTCCAAGTGTTGACGTACCAGTCTCCACGACTCAAACTGAGCATCTAACATTGCTGAAGACCTCTCTCTGTGCTGAAGCTCCCTCCCCCATGCCAGAAGAATGCGATTCATTTATGTCATAAAAGTGTTGCAAAGTTTATTTTTTGTTAGTGTTTGTGAAGCACACAGCTACTATAGGCTGAGCACCAGTGAAAAGCCCACATTCTCAGAATAATGTTGAAGTGACAAGCCACTCACCAAGAGATCCAGGAAGAGTTATTTGTCAGTAAACAAGCATTACCTATCCTGTGCACAAGGCCTGGTGAGAGTCCCACAGAAAAAAACCAAAAATGACTTGTGATTATACACACCTACAGGCTCAGTTAAGGTTGTACGGACAATACTTTCTGGCATTTCCTAATTTTCAGATAGTTAACTTTGCAACTTTTAAGTTGTCTTAATGTTGTTTGATAGCTATAATATGGCTGTTCTTGTTTCTCTGATTAACAAGGGACCAAGTTAAGCATCAAATGTGATACTGACTATGCACAGGCCCCACAATCTACCAAATATGCAGCTGTTTGGCATAGACAGCACCTGCGTTGCAGGTAACAGACTGAAAAAATGGACAAAGGCAGAATCTTTTTCCATAAAGCTTTGATGCTGATTTATAAGGGGTTTTCTTAATTAGTAACATGTATTAAATAATCTCATTTTAAAAGAAAGATTAAGTGCATCACATTTGCAATTCCAAGTCAAAGATTCACCATCCAATTAGCAGGTGGCTAAAGAAAGAAAACAGATGAGATTTTTTTGCCATGTGTAGTCATGAAAAGATAAAGACTGGGTACTCCTCTGCTAGCTTGTATTAGCATTTCCATCATAAAATCCCATTAGGAGGTTCCTACACCTTCTTTGGAAGTCTTGCTGCACAGGGCAGTGTCAGAACTTTGAGACTGTTTACTTAGTATCTTACCCAAACTCATCTTCTCTGGGATACATCCTGATAATGAGTCTCTATGCTCAATTTTTTTTTTCCTTAGGATAGAAAAACAAGCACATTTTTAAAGCTCAAAATTATGATAGATACAAATAAACACTGTAAAGTGTAAACCCAGTTACATGAAAATCACATTATACTTCCCCCCCTTCCCATTTTATACTTATGTTGCCTGTCACATCACTTATCCTTGAACTAATTAATCTTTGAAATTCTATCAAATTGTAATAGGACTAAGGAGACCTGATAGTCTACTGTATTTAAATGGGATGTACTGAGAAGTGTCAAATTAAAACTCAACAGCATGAATGGTTAAACAAAATCTCCTACCACATACTTAACTCTCTGGCACCTATACAAGTATATACAGAGAGAACAACATATAAACATGAGTTTTATGCTATAAACTAGTTAGATCTTACCAGTTTAGTAATGCTGTGTAGTGTTAAAGATTCAGTAGGTGGCATCCTCTGCTGGAATCACTACACTGGCCACCATTAAGGAGATCGATTATGAACCACTCGGTTCATAATGAGAAGACACTGGTTGTAGAATGGCAGCATTTTGGCTGCCATGATGCACCAGAAGCCTCACAAACCATAAAAATAACACGGCACATAAAATAAATAAATAAATAAAAATAGGCAGTATGTTTTAACATCACAATATAATTCAGGCTTCACCTCAGTTAATTTTACTTTGCTCTTCTGACCTTAACCCTATCACTTCAGTCAGGTACAGAATTGTTCTTCAGTGCCTTTAGCAAGCAGTCACATAGTCTTTCTTTACACATAAGACTTACCTTAGTCTTATAAGGACTGCCTTCCCCGCCACACAGATGCAAGTAATGGGGTGAATGTCATCATATTATCACAGAGTGGACCGTCTTTGAGTTTTGTTTGCAAGAGGAGACTTTGTGAGACATCTCTCAGTATGATTCAGTGAGCTGCAGGAAACAAGATTACCCTACTTCACATGCAGAACGACTGATTTAGTTGCAGGTGTGCCCCAAGTCCTCCATACTTTCAGCACTGGCACATCTGCACCAAACAGTTTGCCAATAGAAAGCCAAGAGAAATGAAATGCTGTCCAGTCTATTCCAGAATCACAGCATTTTACTAATATTACAACCTACCATTCTGTCACAGAGCAAAATCACCAGGAAAAGGTCTAGAAAATTGTGAACCAAGATGCATAATTATGCAGATCCTGCATTCTGCCACAGAAGAAAGTGCATTTCACCTATTTGTAAAGTGAAACCTATTTATGCAGTGTCTGCATTCAAGGCAGACTCACAACATTTTAAAACCTATGAAACATTTAAACAGAGAAGGCTATATAATTGAAAAGCATTTAGGTACATAAAGTGAGGCAGAAAGGACTTTAGGTGTCTAAAGCTTCTACTTGTACTCATGTGTAGCTAAACCTGCCCTTAAATTCCTTATTATAAATGTTTAATGCAAAAAAAATTTGTTGTCAATAAACAAAGTGTTACTGGATAATTTCACTGAGGAATGAAGTATTAGCAATGTTTTCCTAACAGTCTAACTTGCTCATATCCAAATAATCATCTTTAATGTAAACAGCACAGTTCTAAAGTGCCTAAATGTGTATTAGCACCACCTGTCATTACAAGTTTCATCTGGAGTTCAATAGCCGCAAACTGATAAGGTACCAATATTGATAAGCAAAGGACTGCGACTGCACTGATACAGTTGGATTGGTTTACAAGGCTGCCATAGGCAGCTCAGGTTCTCTAATGAATTTTTAACATGTCAATTAATATGTTTATAGAAAGCAATGTCAGCTTTAGCTAATACATAAGAAAAATCACAGTTGCATGCAAAATGTACAACGTACATGTTAAGATTCTATGCTTTACATTTGAGAAATTCAAAAGAATTATTGCAGACAATCTCATGAGAACACTCATCTAGAAAGGAAACACAGTAAAATTGCAAAAGTTAATGGGCATGATTCATCACTCTTGGAAATACTAGCTCAACCTCATGAAGTGTGATGTATTGCGGGGCATAAGAAAAAAGGCTTTCTTGTCGGCAAACAGAGCAAGACCTTGACCTCCTGTCATTAAAAGCCACATTATACCAAAACAAATTACCAAGTACTTTGTTATTTTTACCAACATACTATTGGTGCCATAAATTAAGCAATGCTTACTTAATACTATATGCTTCCACTGAATGTAACTGTATTAGAATACTAGCTACTGTTTTGTAGCATTTTCTCCAACAATGTAGAATGATGTCAAACGACTGCACTGTGCAGATACAATTTGCATTGTAATTCCCCAGTTTTCTCTGTGCATTGTGTAAAATCAGAAAACAGATTAGCTTTATGAAAAACATTTTTTAAAAATCTTTAGGACACACATTTTCAAATAGTTTCAGATGTTTTGTTTCAAAAACATTGTCATTTGTTAAGTAATGAAAATTCTAAACTTCCTATAGTAAGATTATGCTGCAGGAAAAAGAGAAATTTTACCTTTGAAAAGAACCTGTACATTTTGCAATTGTGGGCAAAATAACAATACAAAATAGTCCTTCAACCAAGATTTGAACTGCATCTGTAAAGTTAGGCAAGCAGAGCATCTTGTGAAAATATACCAGCCTATGCAGCTAGAAGGATACTACAGTCACACAGGAGAGTGACGTTCCTGTAATTCCTTCAACTCTCTGTGCATTCATCGGCTTGAGGATAAAAGATGCAAGTGCAGTCTATGGATTTGGGAAAATTTCCCCTTTGTTAACTGGGATATTATGGCATTTAACATCTGCCTCTACCTTCACCGCATCAGAGGCGACACAGGATCACATCTGAGAACATATTCACACTTGTATTTTGATGGGTGACATACATTAAGCACTACAATTTCCTGAATGAAATGCAAAAGTTATAGGACTAAAATATGTAACTGCTACAAGTTGACATTCAAGGAATTTCAATGGTTTTAAAGCACATAACAAAGTGATAGCAGAATTTCAGAAAGCAAGCTATTCAGACTGCAAAGTCATCTTTTCTTCCCATTAACTACAGATGACTTAAGCTTTGCAGCATATTTCAGTATACTAGAGAGAACCTTGCACTCCAATTCCATACTCTGTTACATCCCAGCACAGCCTGACGAATGTTTCAGGATCTGAGACTACCACAGCTGTACCGACCGTATGTTCATTTTTAAAATAACACTAATGCCTCATTTCAAAAATTCTCCAACTCTTAGAGCAAACATTCTCAAACCACAGTCCCTTGTGATAACCTGAAGAGCAAAGACTGCAGTGACGGTTAAGCATCTGTTATGTTTTATGCAGCGATCATCATTGCTGTTTGAAATCCTAGGACTTGCAGAACTAATTAACTACACTCCCTCAAAAGATTATCTTCCACAAGGCTTTTTTCCTGCTTTTATACCACTTTAACCCTAAGCAACTGTACTCAGGTAGGAAGATATCCTCTCAATTACAACTTAGCTGAAGAAATCCAAAAGAGTGGGGAAAGAAAGAAAAAAGATGCAGACAATTGAGAACAGGTGGTTAAGAGAGATTGATGCTTGCGTGAGTACTCTCATTCCTGGTGAGAGAGAGCACAGTGCCAACGGAGCACAGGGGCAATGGACAGCTCCAGCTAGCGCAGAAAGAGGCAAAATGGCACAATCTCTTGATACCAGCTAGTTTTTGTTAATACTTTTAAGTTTAACCAAGCATCCATTATATTATTCATTGGGAGAAAAAAAGCAGGAACTTGGTAACTTAGTGAAGATACCATTGTAAGAGAATTGTTTCCTTCCTAATTTTTCACTACCTTATGGATTATTTAATCAAACAACAGAAAGAGAAGTTAGTAACATAACCAATTTCACAACTCCCAGTTTCTCTTCTGCCTTCAGGGTTCACACAGTCACACCAATCCCTGCTCACTGGAAGAGGTGTGAGGTACAGAAAACCCATCTGGTGAGACCAAACACCAGAAAAAAGTTTGCGGCCATGGAAGAACATCTTAGCAACCAAAAAGAGGCAAGAAGAAAAACCTCATCCCTCCCTCCCTCTAAGCAGTCTACTGACCTGGTGGGTTAGAAGGAGTAGCAAGATTACACATTTGGAAAAGGACGAGCAGCATAACCCACTCAAACCCATCTAGCATCAGCTCTGGACTGTGCAAAGAGAGACCTTTTTCCCCTTTTCAGAACTGAAGTAACAGGGCAGTGGGCAGCTGCATCCACCGGTGAGCACAGTGCTGCCATGAGAGGCAGAAGCTTCAAAAACCAACATCCTCCCTGCACTCACCAGCATCCTACCATTACCCTTCATTCTGGACCTGCTGTCCCAGTGCTTCATCTATATCTACTGCGATCACACAGAGACATCCCCATCAACTTAAGGTTTTTAAAGTACCATTTCATATTACATTTCACCCCTACAAGAAAACTTGTAGGTTCTCAACAGTAACAGAGGATTTGTTTTGCACCTCGTTTTGATGCTTTGCGAAAGACATCAATGAAATAGCTGCAGAGAGGATGGGAAATAAAACTATCATCTCCCTTCTCCTGTAAGTACTAGTTAGCCGCAGTTAAATGTTCACTTTGAAGATTTATTTAAACTTTTAAGTATTCACAGTGCCACGCTTGTCTAACTTTTCCATTCAAGCTCTAGTGCCCAGAAGACTTAAAACCCATGAAGAGAGTTCCCTAGTTTGTTTAGGAGTCAAAAATCAATAGAAAACAAACATGAGCATTCACGTAGGCATGCATACTTCTGACAGTTTCTCTGAAACAAGGAAATTTCCTGTCTGTACTCCACAGAAAATGCAACCTCGCACCGAACTCTCCTTCACACGCTTTGAACCATAGTGTCACCAGGACTTTTAACATTTTAAGCATGGCACCGCCGTCCATGGGCTTGCGATGAAGGAGCTTGCAAAGCCAAGCACTCACACTTATCGCGGGTAATTAGCTCATCAAGGATGACTCCTTCATGTAGGTTAATTCCTCCTTTGCTGAAGAAATTTACCTTTCCCAAAGTCACCGTGATTTATAAAGCAAGACAGCCGAGCTATGCTCATGCAACTATTTTTTTTTCTTTAAAGTCATTCAGTGTGCACGGAAACCAGAGCTCCGTCTCGCCTCGAAGCCCGGGAGGAGAAGCCTCGTACCTCTCCGAGGTAAGAAAATCCGCCACGCAAATCCCACGCACTGCTGAAGACCCTGACCTATTTAGAGGCGCGCCGTCCCTTTTCTGGAAGCCACCGAAGCTGCGGGAGGTGCCGATAACCCCCCTCCGCCCGGGCAGGCGGAGCCCCCGGGGAACCCCGCACCGCCGCCGCCCGCCTCCTGCGGCTCCGCCCGCCACCTGCGGCTCCGCTCCCCGCCGCTCGACCGGGCAAAGTTTGCCCGGCGGCGCGGAGCGAGCGGGCTTCACCGGGGACTCCGGCTCTGGCCGCGGCCCGCGACCGGGCTGGGCATCCCCGGCGCCCCGGCTCCCCCTCGCCCTCCGCCGCACCGTGACATTGAGCAAGGTCCCCGCCGGCACCTGCCGAGCCCCGGGGCACCGCCCGCCCCTTACCTCAGCTGCCGGCCAGAGGTGAAGGAGGGGCGGCGGCGCGGCGGGGGCCGGGCGCAGCGGCCCCGCTCCGGCCGGACCGGAGGCGAGCGCGTCCCAACTCCGCCGGACCCCGGCCGTCTCGCCCGTTGCCGCCGTCCCGGCGCATGCGTC
>JANZLQ010000001.1:26847156-26858418 GCA_026212715.1 Elanus axillaris | reverse complement strand
CCCCCATTAAGTACCATTTCTTCTTATAATGGGAGATGTTTCTAAGTGATTAGCTCACCATGTCTTCTTTCCCAGGGTAATTGGCCCAGACTCTCTAAACTCATATTCTCTTGATCTTAACTGAATATGGACAGCCTTCTGTGTTTGCTTTGCACTCTACCACTCTACCCGTTGCAGGACAGTAATAGCCTTGTCACCATGTAGATGTGAAGACAAAACTTGAGAGGTTTTTTGCTTTTTTTTTTTTTCTGAAGATTTTGAGTCACTCTATGGTCTTCAAAGTTAAAACTGGTAACAGTTTTAATAAAATACAGCTAAAACTGTAAACACTTACTTTCATGCATGGAAAAAATATGGTGAAGAAAGTCCCTCTGATGACTGAAGTATGATCTTCCATGCTTGAATCCATGTCCCTGTCCCTAATCAAATTGAGATTACGCTGGTATTTTCTCACAACATTGCTTCAAAAGACCTTGTAAGAGTTTTTCCCACTAGCACGCAGTTCCTTGTTTGTTGCCTGTTTGGCTTTGGGTTTTGGTTTGTTTTGTTTTTCTTTCTCCACTAAAGAAGTTCTTTAGATTTGTTTCTGGATCAAGTATTTTTTTTTAAGCCTTTTGAAACTTCATCAATTTAAAATTCACAGCTCTATGCATATCTTGAGTTTCGGTTCCTCTAAGGGAATCTGACATTTTATAACCAGATATCTTGTATGCCTGTACATATTCTAGCTTCCCTGTTACTGCCTCTGGGGAAACAAACCCAGATGTAGTAGATCTCCATCTGCCTCCCCTGTAAAAACAGACAAAGCAACTACTTAGCCACCCTGCTACTTGCTAACCAATCTATCTTTATTTCTGAAGTAGGGCAACAATTTATTTTGTTGTTCTTTTTTACCTTGCACCTACATTTGATCAAGTCCTTGTTACTTGAGATGCTTTTTGCAACTTGCTATTAACTCTTCACTGCTCTTTTTTATTTTTCTCCACAGATTTCCAATTTTCCGGTGTTTTAAAAATGTGTTTAAGTGTCCCACTTGTCTTCTTAACTGCTCAAAGATACCCCTTTTTTAATTTTTGTCTGCTAACTATAGCTAGAATGCTCAGTATCTAATGAATTTAGCTTGGGGAGGATGCCTGCAAATTATCGCAGTATTCGAAATTATTTGATAAGTTGTTTATATGAATATACTTTATGAACTATCTACCATTCAGTCTTTCATAAATATGCTATTTGTATTGTGTGACAGGTCAGTTAATTCCCATGATAGCGTTTCTGTTTCCTGATTGCATGTTGAGTAAAATCTTGTCAATTTAGATTGTAAGCTGTTTGGCACAAGGAATTCTTTTTATTATCTGCCTACATCGTGCTCAGAAAACTACATCTATGAGCTATGATTAGGGTTGTATATGCACATTCAATATAAGTAATAAATAACAAACAGAGTAACCACATAGTCATATGAATGCTTCTTCACAAATCCATGGTCATCTATATATATTCACAATTCTTTTCAAAATTACTTGTGAACAAATGTTTCTGTTTTATACTAAGTAAAAACAATATTAAAAAGTTGTAAATCAGCAATAAATATTTTGTTTACATTAAAAATTTGCATCTGTACTTCATTATCTTCCCAGCTATGTTTTTTTATCTTTTTGCAGGATGTTCTTCCTTTGAGAAACTGAAGCAGAAAAAAAGTAGTCTAAAGAAAAACATATGACATCTTTCCAAGCACTTGAAAAGCAGCTAAACCCTTCCTTTCAGTCACAATCTGTTCTAAGAATGAGAACTCACTGGTACATATTAAGACTATTCAATGTTATCCTGTCCCTTGAGAATATCAGCTTCACAGATAACATGGAGGCCTATTCCTCTCTGCATAACTGATTTACTGTGAATGCTAGAAACACTAGAGATTTTGTAACTTAGAGGATAAATAATTCCAACAGCAGAAACAGTGAAAATCTTTGCAATAAAAGAGTCAGATTTTTTAAATTCTAATTCAGTTCAAGGAAAAAGATGATTCCTAGACAGGGAAGAATAATTGGGTAAAGAAAGTACGTTAGTAATATAAGACTTAAGAGGTTGAAAACTGGCTGAGGGAACATCTGAAAACCTCCTGGTAAAATACCCAGGTAGGCTAGCCAGATGGCATTCTATTTGTTTTGACTACTTCATTTAACACAGAAACAAACCGTTCTTCAGCTGAAAAACAAAACCAATTAGAGTATTTCTTTCCCTCAGTGTTTCTAATCCAGCAACCATTAAAAATCACCAGGGATTTCCAGATAAGAGCTATGCAGTTTCTCTTCTAAAGTACAGGTGAAAGATCAGAGTCACCTCCTGAGTTCCCATCTGTTTTTAAAAATACTACTACCTGCACAGCATAGGAGATGAGGAACTGTGAGAAGGATAGTATAAGGAATTTGAGCTAAAGCATTTGTTCTTTGGTGTCACTGAGTCAAAAAACAAGGATGATGCATCATGTGTGCGTATATATTGGAAATTTTTCTATTAATATAAAAATAGTGCAACAAACTATGATTCCAAGAAAATCTGAGTTTAAAAGATCATTCTTCGGGTAAGGGACGGTCTCTTCTGTAAGAGCTCTGCCACTTCAAGGACAGACAACAAGCCAAGCATATGCAGAATAACTTTGCCACTTCTCCCCAGTGGAAAACTATGAAACACAAAATCCAATGTAAACACTAGTGGTTTAGATCACATGAGAAACTAGTCATCTTCTGTCTTGGGCTGTGGATTGAAAAGGGTACCAAGAATAAGAGTAATCTTTTATTATTTACATAGCCAAAGCTTACCTTGGAAAAAGTGTGGGGTAAAAAAAGAAGAGTGGTGGTGAAAGACAGACTCTTTACAACTGCCTCAGGACCTTCTCTGAATAATGAGAATAAAAGAAAGCATTATGAAAATGCATTGGGATCCTTGATTGCAAGTACTTGAATTAACATTATTCAGCATGAAACCTCAATGCATCATCCAGAATTATAAATAATAGTCCTTCTAATTAATCGCCAGGGAGAATTACTCCAGTGACAATGTGATAGGATTTGGCTCTAATGGCAGCTCTGTCTGGATCTTAAACAAGAGCACCAGTTCAAATTTGGCAACACAGGCAATACTGCTTAGCTACTTAACTGAACTAGTATAGCATGCCATAAAATTCCATGTATGGGTGTAGACACATCTATTAGGTGCTTTATGCTGGTATTGCAGTATATTCCATTATACGAACGCTATGCCAGTATATTACTATACCAGGATGTAGATATACACATCAGCTCTGCTGATATAAAAATCCACACTAAAAGTTTGTACTAGCATTAATCTGTGTTAGTTGACATTGTGTGCCATACTATTATTTCTGAAAATCTACAAATATTTGACTACTGGTTTGTTGTTTTGGTTTTTTGCCCACCAGCAAACAGACTGCATAGCAAGACTTCTCTCTCTCATATGGAAACACTTCCTTTTCCATACTAAAACTTCTTTTATTTTTTTTTCTCCTGTCAAAAGATAACTGTTACAGAAAAACACAGGACAAAAGCCAGACCTAACTTAAATAGTTACATCCACACAAAAACTGAACAGAGACCAGGTCAAAGAATATTTAAAGGACAAGCTGCAGCTGTGCTTGTTTAATTTCAGCAGAAATGTGAGAAATTGCATCAATAGGGTGGATGTCTCTTAGACACACTGGATGAGTCATACGAATCTGCCTACAGGGACAGTAATTGGACACCTGCAAGAACATGCTTGTGCCATAAAAGCACAGAAAGAGAAACAAAAAGTGACCAAGAACAAGATTTAGATTATTCTGATTTCCTACTTTCATAGGGGGTTTTATGCCTGCATACATCTATTCATTCGAGTTTCAGAAAGTTACTTCTGCTTAACCAGTAGGAGGGGGGGATATATTATGTGGACATACCATTTTTAAAATACACAGAGATTTCATGCATAGTGTTAAGACTGGATTACATTATTGGTTAGAGAGTAACATTGCGATTACTGAATTTTAGTTGGCAGATAATGCAGTAAAATAACTTTGGGAAACTTAAGATGGGTTCCTCATTTTAAAGATTAATTTTCATACATGTATTTTAACTAATTTTAATACCTTGTAATTACACTGTATATTCTTAAAAACTTGACACAATGTATAATTAAATAGTACTTATTAAACATACAACCCCACAGCCTTACAAAATTATACCCCTACAATTACTGTATTTGCCACTAAGTCCAACAACAAATTTTCAGTAATTAATCTTTCCTTAGACTGTTTGTGTGGATCCTGTACATTAAGATTTTAGGAGGAGATTAGTTCTGGTAGAATATAAATTGTATCAAAACTTCAATTCTACATCTGATTTTCGCAGGGTTTATAACTCATCTGAAAAAATAGTTGGTTTTTTCCCAGTACAGTTTCATTCGTTTACTCGCTCATTCTTTAGAAAAAAGACAGCAATAGATACAGCTTAATTATACACTAAACAGATCAAAAGCTGCCTCTGTATGATTACAGAGTTCCAAAAAAGAAGTCACCAAAATAGTATCACCAAACCAAATTACATCCAATGTAACTACAGAGGAGCAAATCAAACCTCATGCGCAAGGTAAAATCTGCACTACTGTGAGATCTGCCTTCTCTCTAAGAAGAGGCATAGCATGTACAAAAGAGGGTAGCTTCAGCACTCTCAGAAGGAAAAACAGAATGGGAAGCTCTCAGATCTCGGAAGCAAATTGCTTAGGCTACAGTTGCAAAAAAAAAAAAAAAAAAAAGCCATACCTAGTCTTGTACTGGTGGATTTCTTACCACTCCATGCTCCTCAGGTAGCAACACCATTACTGGAGCAGAGGGAAGGTGGTCTCTGTGAAACCCTTCCCATCACTATGCCAGGTACAGGGCTGAGCGACCCTTGTAGTCGAGGTTCTCTGCAGGGCATGCAGGCTTGAGGCGCTGGCTTATAACATGCGCCAGGCACTGTGCTTCCCAGAACTAGTAGAAAAAAATACGATGTTTCTATTTCACGAAGCCTCTGTTGGCTATAGAACAAGCCTCTCTCCTGGGTGTTGTGAGTGCCAGCAATGGGCTGTAAGGAAATACAGCAGCAGTCCCAGGGATAACGATAAGGCACAGGAATCTCTGGGGGCTTTTCAAGGTCTATTATAGGTTTTGGAGAATGTGCCGATTTTGGTACCAGATTTACTGCCTGCACCAGAAAGGGGAAATAAATTCCCCCTGAGCTCCTACCATGTCCATTTGATAGAAGCTCCAAGTAGAACACTAATGAATATTCTGCTTTCCACGTGGATAAGAGAATGCTTCAGTGTGCAGATACACATTTATCTACAAAACAACAAATGCAGTTTATTTATTAGGGAGGTTTTATCAAAGTTGGTCCACCCTGTAATTAAGCTGAGAAATGAATTGAACAGCATTTGAATGACTCATGTGTATTCGCTCTTTCCACCTTCCCTCTTACTTCTTTGTAAAGCTGAAATGAACAACTAAGTTGATCAGGACATCAGCAATCATGGCTGCAGCAGCAGTGTTCAACAGAAATGAAAAACAACCTTCCTTACACTAAACAATCCAGATATATTAAAACCGTAGAATTTATTTATTTTTTTTTACATTTGCACAACATGAGCAAATAAGAAAGAATCAAGCAAGATACTGGGTAGTTTCATTTTCATGTAACAAGAAATCCCTATTGGAAACAACCATAGCAATGAATCAATGCATTCTGGGATCAGACTGAGAGGAAGACAAAGTGATGCTCTGCCTAGATATACACCTACACAAATTTCCTCTCTCTCACAATTTTTAGCTCATTAGGGACAACTTTTCATATTTCTTTTCCCAGTAGACATATGAAATCAGCTGTTTTGAAAATATGTGACAGTCTGGCAACTGCATGCCACAGACAGGCTGTTGTGTCTCAGCAAAGGAAACGATATATGACATGACTATCTCTACTGCCAGCCATCGTCCCACAAAACTGTACACCCTCCACTGGTTCCCTTTGGAGCTTAGAATCTTCACAACAGCAAATGCAGCGAGGAGATGGGCTCCCCCTAACAGCCTGCATTCCTTCTTTCTTCACAGTATAATGCGGACTACTAAGTGGGCAAGAAAAAAATTGTTTTCGCAAGAGCTCTTTGCAGCTGCAGGTTGGTTGCTGCCCCTCAGCAGCCCTTGTTGCGCAGGCCAGCATCAGCCCTTCTGGCCAAAGGTGAGAGTCGTACCTCGCTCTCAGCTGACTAAAGCAAGCAGAGTTACTGTGTGAACCTTGCACTAGGTGGTCCCTTCTGACTGAATAATACAGGTCTTTAAGAAAAAAATCCCCCCCCCCCCGAATTTTTCTATGACAAAAAAGATTTCAATAATTTTTTCTCTGCCCTGTCTACTTCTACAAGTAAAACTGGGGGATGTTCTCCACCCCCCTCTTGAAATCAGGCTGTACTTTGGGGGGGGGTACCACTCTCTCTTGGGATTATGAACATGTGTTTCCTGTTTTCTACCCCAAATACAGCAATCACATCTCAGAGTGAAGTATGCACTATTTTGCTGTTTCATGTTGTAAACTACAAACCTGTTTAAGACCAATCATTAAGATTAAGACCTAGAAACAGCTTAAAGCACGATGACAGAACTCGCTCACGACTCTGTACAGAGAAGAGAGTGAGGAATCTGCAGAACAGACTGGAAAGATGCAGCCAGCCCTGGCTGTCCAGCTCTAAGCTTCTCCAGCACAGGCTGGGTGCATGAAGTGTGTGTGCAACCTAAATCGAGCACGTCATATGCAATGTCGTCTACAATAAGGGAGTTTTTATAGGACTGGATATTGTTTCCTGGTCCTGTACAAGTTTGTGTTGGTCACGCCGGGGGTTCCCGCATGCCCTTCTCGGGGCTGCATCAGGTAGGATCTGAGGAGGACCCAGTGCCACGGCCCAGTGCTGGGCTCCAGCACCAGGCTGTTTCTGGGACATTGCCTGCCCTCCCTCCCAGCAGTCTGCTTCACTCAGCTGCCAGCCAGTCCCCCCGTCCTGCCATCAGTTCAGCTGGCTGGAGGGCACAGAGAAAGGCTGGTCCAGCTCTTAACTATAAAGGAAGACAGAGAGCGAGCAAAGGAGACGCAGCAGTGCTGTCCTCAGCCCTGCGCTCAAGCCTTTTTGCAGGCAACGTTCTTCCTGTGCTGCGTGCCAGGCTGCTGCATCTCTGCGTCTGGGATAACACATTGCCTGACAGCGGATTAATAAATCCAGAGGGACTAATGCTGTGTTCACACTTCCTCCTGCTTTTGTCACCTGCTGTAGCAAGCCAGGGACACAGTAGTGCTGTAACGTCTGCTTGCGATTGAACTAAGCAGTTCAAGGGATTAAGATGGTTTTTAATAAATAAAATATTTTATTTCACTGCTTTTTTTTCTGGTCCTTGGCATGAAACAAATTAAACTCTAGCTGTTCCTGAAATAGTTTCAAACGAAGCTGTTCAACCACCTGGAGCCACAAGGGAAAGAATTTTTCACACCCAGTCTCTTCATCTTATTCATTTAAGTACCATTCCCTTTAAATACTTTTAAAAAGTATTTGAAATTAAAGTCCTTGAATTATCCCCTTGGAAAGATTTTAATCTTTTCGTCAACCATTTAATCCCTTAATTTGTCAGTTGTATAAATTGTATCAAAGGTCTTTAGGGGAATTATTGACCTCATTTTTAGTTACATGATAAATATTCAGTAAAATTAAAAATATTAATTTAAATGTAATTAAAATTACAGAAACCACCAAAAGATAGAGGAAGGAACCTACCTGGAATAATCTCATTCGTCTGCGCTTTCAAAAAGCCTTTAACAAGTCCTGCACAAGAGGCTATTAAACCAACCAGTTGCGAGGTAGGGCAGATCAGGGATTTGAAGCATGGTGCTAGAACATAAAGCATGCTGAGACATGGTCAATATTCTGTATGGCAACAGGTTAACAGTGAAACAGTCCCAAAACCATGTGCTAACATTCAGTAGTACTGCTGGCTATCATTCAGCTTACTTGGAACAAAAGTGATATGAAACTAAAGAACTTGAATTAGTTGAAAGGACAACACAATGACAGCTGAAAGTCATTGCTGACAAGAACATGGTAATGGACATGTTGTGAATCTTTTGAATTATTCACACAATTTTGGTGTACCAATTGTGGAAGAAAGACTAGACCATCACTGTGGGCAGCTCAATCTCCCTGATCACCATTCAGTGGCTGTCAAGAAGCAAACATACAGACTGTTCCAAAGCATAAAGAAAAGCAAAATATAATATGGAAAATAAAATGTCATTTTGAAAATTAGTGGTATGGTCCCATCAACTGGGACACTGTGTTTGATCGCCCCAGAGTATGGCATAGAATCACAGAGGACCGGCAAGAGAGAAAGGAGAGGGAATAAAAATGATTATAGGCTGTGAAGGCTTTCCTTCTGAAGTGAAACTCTGAAGAAGTGTTTATAGAAAAGATGAATAGAAAAGCACTTAGCCCTGGACATTGGCAATAACGAATATTATATGGAAGAGAAAATGAGCACTTCTTACCCTATCTCTTAACAGGAGAGACATTCAATGAAAATGAAAACAACTCATTTAAAACAGATTACAGCTTTTTGCTTTTAATGTTGTAGACAATTCCATAATAATAGTCTGCAAGATTTGTGGCATATTCTTCTGCAACACTGACTTATAAGGAACTAAATATTTCACTTGTAGTGCAGAACAATCAGGTGCAGCAGAAAGCTTATTAAGAAAACAAGAGCGGCCTTCTGGAGATACAAGGTATCGTCCCCCCCCCTTAATTTCTTTTTCTAAAAAGAGGTTATAGTGGTCTTCACAGAAAAAGGAGAGACTGGAGTTATTAGGAACAAGGAAGAAGATTAAGTTAAAGCCAACACTAGGGTTAAAGAGCAAATTAAACCTGTCATTCAAAATGACAATTTCACAGACTGATGACAACTGCCATGCAACTAACCTTGAAACTCACTCTCCCTCGACTGGAGTATGATACACAGATCATTAAAACAATTGGTCTTCATGCTATATTTTCTTTGTAAAGTACAGTGAAACTGCAATTATGGAAATAAAGCCTTCCTATAAGTACTGTGAAACAAAGAAAGTTTTTGATTATATATGCACCCAAAATGAGGCAGACCTTAAGTCTTGGGTAGAAACCCTGTGCACTAAATCCAGTCATTGCTCCCTACCCACATTGGTAATCACAGTCACACAGACCACAGGATGTGCCGCCCGTCTTCCGTGGTATGCTGAGGCAGAGCCTCATGCATACTGTTCTAGTTCAGCTTCAACTTCAGTTACTCCTGGAAAGGAAAGTATAATTGCATGTATATAAAACATCAGAACGTGACACCAAAATATACACTAACAATGCTGGTATCTGTAATCCCACCTTTTGAAGTGCCTGTCATTAGGTACTATAAAAAACCCCACATTTTTCCACTTCGTTGGCATTATATTACACCATATATCACCACAGAATCTCAGTCAATGTACCATGTACCACATTTTTTTCCAGCCAGATTTCAAAACATCAAGACTATGAATATTTTGTACTGTTAACAGGGTGTAGATGAAAAATCATGTTTGGGAGCTATTCAGGCAGTACATTGATAAAGCTCATTACACAGAGTATAAAGAGCTGAAATTTATTTCAATGAATGATATTAATTCACACATACAACTAATCTTAAGCTCTCATGTAAAAAGAGAATGATAATAGATTACTTTATGCAAGTGGAACTGTGTATTTATACATGTGTGGAAAACTGAAATAGAGTTCTCCCGTATGTCTGCACCTCTATAAATAGAAAGCTAAAAATGAAATGGGAGGAAAGAATTACTTTGCAAACTGAAACAAACAAACCGACTCTGCATGCATAGGGATGAATTTAGCCTGGTGTTTCACTAGGAGCACGGAGGCTGTATCCTTCCCTGCCATGGGCGTAGCAGTGAACCCATCCTTTGAGTTTCTCTTCACAGCCATAATCACATACTCGGCGCGAGTGGAGGAAACGCTAGGCTGTGAAGCACTTGTGGATGACTTGTCAAAGAATTCCCATTTCAAGCAGGTACAGTGATCAAAACAGGCTGATGCACCGTCTCTCTTTGTAAAAGAGGTATAACAAGGGTTTTTCTTCTGTGCAGAAAAGAGAAGACAGTAAGGAACAAAGCTGCAAAGGGACTTTTTTTTTTTTCCTCCAAATGCGTATTTTCAGTTTCCCATTTCAATCACTGACCAAGTCAGTCACCCAGCTTCATTTTTTTCTTAAGCACTTTTGTGTTCCACCTCTGGTGACTGATAACAAACTGTACAGCACAAGAAGAAAGGGGCCCTGCAAATCTAATCAAAGAACGAGAGCCTACAGACCAGACATCCAACCTCAAGGCCTGAACAAAGGAAGCATATTCATTAAAAGTGTGCATCCCATTCCAGGTAGTCATCACTTAAGTATTCCTTCCTTATGAGAAGCCACAAAGGCTGTCTGCACCCCTAGCATAATATGATCTAATATATCAACTTTTCAATTGGCTATTTCAATCCCCAAATCAACACAACTTTCCTTCTACCATAAACATCCCCTGACACGGAAGTCTGCTAACACAGGTTAACAGAGAAGACCCAGAGAAGGCCACATGAAACCTATCAATTACTTAAGCCCGCTTCTCAAGGGGCATATCCACAGCAGATGTGGGGCATGAGATGTCATTTTTAAAAGGGAATACAAAGAAGTGACCATCTCTTCCTATTTGAGGGACACATGGGAGACGGGAAGGTGAGGACAGTTTAAGAGAGATCTGTCGTCATGCATTCCCTTGAAGAAGTGTGTCTAACACTCCCAGCAGTAAGCGGTGGGGATAAGAGAGGGAGGACAGCATTCTCACCAAGACTGAAACAGCAAAATAAAGGGCTGCTGTCAGCCACCTAACTGGGACCACTCATGAATTCCTGGAATCTTTCTCCCTCCAGTGCCACTGGTCTCCATTATTTTTCCAGGGGAATTTTCAAGTTGGCTGTTTGGGCACTTCTCATTGTGTCTCTGTGCTGGTTTCAGCTGGGATAAAGTTAAGTGTCTTCCTAGTAGCTGGTACAGTGCTGTTTTTTCAGTTCAGTATGAGAAGAATGTTGATAACACTCTGGTGTTTTCAGTTGCTGCTAAGTAATGTTTAGACTAAGTCAAGG
>JANZLQ010000001.1:26827907-26846789 GCA_026212715.1 Elanus axillaris | reverse complement strand
GATGTCTGCCCAGTATATAAACTGGGGGGAGTGGGGGTGGGGATCACCACTCGGGGACTAACTGGGTGTTGATCAGTGGGTGGTGAGCAATTATTCTGTGCATCATTTGTATGTTCCAATCCTTTTATTATTACCGTTGTAATTTTATTATTGTTATCATTATCATTATTAGTTTCTGCTTTTGTGTTCTATTAAACCATTCTTATCTAAACCCACGAGTTTTACTACTTTTACCAGTTTTCTCCCCCATCCCTTGGAGGAGGAGGAAGAAGGAGTGAGGAGCTGCATGGTGCTTAGTTGCTGGCTGGGGTTAAACCACAACAGTCTAGTTTAGAAAATGAAAAATTGGGACATTTCACAATTTCATGTAAGACATTCACCTGTGACTGAGAATGAGGAAGAAGATGAAGGGGGAAAGGAAGAAAGTATTTGCAAAAGCTAACCTTGGTGTAAGGAAGCTATATTCCCTCTGGGCTCTCTTTATACCCAGGAGGGGCTCCTCCAGTTCATTGTATGCTGCAGAGGTTTTCTTTGCTCATGACCCATAAAGCAGCCACAGTAGGTTAGACTCACAGGGCTCATACCAGCCATTGTGAAAAGCCTCAGTGCATACAAACAGCTGGCCAGAGCTACTGTTTACCTTGAGTGAAAAATTACTAGAGCAATGGTCACCAAAATGGACATGAACATAACACACCCAGCTCTGAACTTGTGTGATGAGGGATGACAGGGAGGGGATAATAAGATGCATCCCTCTCCTAATAGCCTTGCCTAGGTATAGGTGATGGATAAACTGACTGAAGAGTGCACAGCTCTCTCCATGAGCCTCTGCGTGAGCCGTTACAGCCAAAAGACTCTGGCTGATTACATAGTCTGCCAGTAATAAGATATCAACTCTTAGTGTTCCCTATAGGCATACAGAGGCCTATGGGATCCAACTCTATGCTACATGTTGATTGCTCTTTACTTTTTCTGCTGTTACTAGTACCACTTTGGCTCCTCTGAGGGCATATTGGCATACATGAGACCCTTCAACCACCTCTTTATCCAAATTCAGAAACCTGTAGAACTCCACCAATGTTTCCTCCTAGCAAAGGTGGTGCAAAATAAAGGCAATCGGAAAGAACTGTTTACAAATGTAAGACAGATCAACCTCATCAAACTTGCAACTGTTCTGTAACTCACTATTCCAAGGTAAGGAGGAGAAGGGAAGAAGCATGCTGCACGCTTGTTCTTTATTGTAGGTGTGTGTGCACACACTGCTCCTTTGGCCAAGTTACCCTTTAAAGATAATTTTTTGGAGGCATTATGCAAATGATACATAGTAAATTTTTTATTTGTATTTTTGGCATTCTGCTTTTCCAAATGACTAACCTTGCATGTGTTAAAGAACAGAGTTCTGAAGTGCTAGGAAAGGAAAAACTGTAACTAGAGCAGGAGAAAATGAGGAAAAGCCAAATGAGAGTAAGAATACCGAGCAACACAAATACAGGCAATACAGAAGCAGCATCTGTAACTGCCCAGATGAAAGATCTTACTCTTCTCCCTTTTAAATCAATGGACATATCTCCAACTAGCTTAAATATTACTCCAGGGCATAAAAGGATGCTGAAAATTTCCAGTCTTTATGGGATGGAGTGGGATTATCTATGGGGTCTTGAAAATACAAGGAATCTTCCTCAAGTTAAACCAAATTTTAGGTAGGGTAGTAACAATGGAATTTTTACACAGCTTTTTATTATACAAAAAGCCCAAAATCTGAAATTTCATGAGATTTCACAGTAGTGACTGAGGCATAAAGTACCTCCAAAAGCAATAGGTAAGCAACTGAAAAAAAGCCAAGGGCCCAGCAATTTTAAAGGGAAAACGTGCATTTCATTTGAATAATTAAGGAGCAATACCGGTCAACAAGCTAAAACCAATTAGCATTGCACCCACACCGGTGTCAGTGGCTCCTCGCTGTGAGGTCAGCTTTGACCTCATCTCCTTACCTGCCATGAGCCCTCTGACACTGAAGATAAATTCTCTACTCAGAGCTTTGCATCCTCTGCCATGCCATTGCTCTTTCCCCCACCACCTTCTTTTAAGAAATGTTGCAGGTTATTTTCTCCCTCATGAAAAATTTTGGTCCACACCTTATTTTACAAAATAATGGAAAAAGATAACTCTAAATGGACATAGCTTAAACAGTCAAAATGTGAGTTAATTTTCTTAAAGGATTTGTCTGTTTTATGGGTTAACAAACCATTTTCCCAACAACACTTAAGGTTTTAAGTTGCAAGCCCCCCCCCCTTTTTTTTTTTTTGAAGTTAGAAGAAAGTGCTTTATGATAGTCATGAGTAAACAAGAAAAGAAAATCCCTAACCAGTCTCAGCCAAATTATAGACTTGCTTGAGAAAAACATATAAAAAGCAGAATATCTCTGAAGTGACCTCAAGTTTTTCCAGTGTATAAAGCAGTATTTTGTCATGTCACTTCTTACTAATGTTTTATGTAGTTTTAATTGAAATACCCATTTATCCTGCATTTTGACTTCATCATTTCTTAAAAAAATATTTTGACAAATAAAAAAGCTTTTAAAAAAAAATACTTTCTAATTGAAAATAAATTGAAGGACAAGTTTCCCTGCTCTCTGAATGTTATTAGAGTAACTGGAGTAAATTCAGTCTGCTAATGTAATACTCTCGCTTTTTTAGCCTCAGCAAGAAAATTAGCCTTATACTTTATGCAACACTGAAAGATTATTCAAAGTAGTTTAAGAATGGTGAATGAAGATGAGCTAGTAGTGTCTTCTTTTATATTTTATATTCATAAACCTGTACAAATTTAAGGACAGGGAGGCATTTCAATTGCTACTGGAGCTTGAAGTGTCCACCCTAGCTCAAGTATTTTTCTGGTGGCTGACGTGCTATTTTAGAGTATATCCTCCATTCAAAAGTTAAGAAGAGTTATGTTACTGGAGCTGTAAGTAAATTAGAGAACACCACGCTCCTAGGTTAAAATAATATACCATCTAAATCTGACTAGTACTACTAGTACTTTTCAGAATAGAATTTGATTTTCCATATGTACATGATCTGTTCATAAAATTCATTTAACATGAACAAAGAAAACAGAAAAACATTTTTGTAGCCAGGTTCCTATTCCCATGCAGAACTGTGGATGTAAACTACGTACAATGCGAAGACTGCAATATTGCTTAAAAAGCAACTAAAAATGCTTTAGAAAGCATGATCTCTTAAAGACAATTTTAAAGTGTTTTTTAACAGAGAGGATAGTTTTGTCCCAACATTTATCTAACTGCTGTCATACCATGAGGTCATATTTTGATGATTTATGTAACAAGATGGCCTAAACAGTGGTAAGTCATCTTCTTCCCCCAAAAAATGTTCTTCAGACTTGAGTGTATGAATAATCAAACCTTTACAGACCTTGCTCCAAATGAATTCTTACAAATACCACAAACACTTCAGTCAAGATTGATTCCTACATGGATGGTGAATTCCCTGGGTGAGTGGGCAGCTCATCTCTGTAACACCCAATGCCATCACTGTGAGGAAATTCTGAAACTCAGCCAGGGAGTCCTAGCAAAAGGGATGCAGTCTCTCTTACTCCATCTATGGACTTGGATGTTAGAACCACTTTTGAAAGTTAAAATTTAAGCACAGATCAGAACAGGTCCATCAGAAGTTCCTTCACGAACATCTTTTTAGTTCGCAGCAGCTCGGATCTAGCTGAGTCTGGAAGTTTCATCTAACAGCTGGCCCCCATAACAGGCAAAGGCGGTTAGTACGTACAGCCCTGCGTAAGAGGAACTCATACCTGAACGCTGACCAGCACAAGGGACCGGGGGAGCCAACCCAAGAAGCTGATGGCAGTTCTACGTTCAAACACACTGCAAAGACCAAGGCCCCGATGCCCAACACCGCATCGCTACCCCCATTCATAACACACTTTGAAGTCCAATGGCATAGGTTGCTAGTTATAGGGCCAATAAACTGCATATTTCTCTGACATTACATTTTCATTCTTCAGCATCAAGAGCACTTGTGATTGAAACTTGCAGTTCAGCAAGACCAAAGCAGCTTAGGATTCACTTCACATTAGAGGCTGCCAAGCCATTACCTGAACATGGCCTAGAGGTACCTGCATTAGGTGACTTCTGAGAGCAGAAGTCTCTATTACACCAAGTCATAACCAGACCCAATTGCGGAAAGCTAAGGTGGACATGGTGTTCCCATCATGCTTTTAAGTAACAAGGATTACAGCTGAGCAAAATAGTGAAGAATGTCATAGAACCTCCACTTCTTGAAGCCTTTCAGTCAAAGCTGGTATTCAGAACACAACCTAGAGCTCCAATACTAATTACAGACTGGATGCACGAGTCACTTCATTATTGTACACAGTCTACAATTAGCTGTTACTGCTGTGGAAAGCAAGCCCAGGATCAGTGTGGATCAGTCAGCTCTACAGCAATACAGAGGATGGACTGAAAACAAACCAACCCCCAAAACTCTTCTGTCACTGTACAACTCCTGGAATACCCTCATTTTGAATACTACATACTACTTTGACTTCTTTTCCCATATAAAGAACACAGTTAAATAAAGGGCAGGAGGACTGATCCAGTCTATACAGCAGTCCCACACAAGGGGAGATTACAGGTGAATTTTAACTTCTGGAAAAGAAATAGCAAAGAATATACAGGCTTAGGTCTATAAAATCACACATAAGATAGCAAACAGGGAAAAAAATTACACACCATTATTCAGAAAACACATCAGAAAGTAGCACATAAGTGATCAGGCAGAAGCTATGAAAGAAACGTACTTTTACACGTACTGCACAGTAAAAAACTGGAACTCCTGGCACAGGATGCTGCAGAGTCCTCCCAAAACGTGTTAAAAGAATTAGGCCACTTAATGGGCGAGGCCTTACTCAGAGATGCACATGGTGCCACTGGCTCAGGAAGTCCTTAAGCAACAGTCTGCTAAAAACTGGGAATGCACTCGGTATTACTGACCACTGTGTCTCTGGGCTGGAGACACTTTTGGTTTGCCATAGCACAGCCATTCTGCTGAGCACGTGTCGGTTAATACGCACACATCAGAACTACTGCTCACAGTCTTACTGCTTCTGGCTAACATTAACCTGCTCATAGTAGTAATGGTAAAAATAAGAGCCATTTTTAACAGTTCATTCTATTAAATATCTATTCGTTTCTGGAAATGAAAAAAACCCCAAAGCCAAGACATTTTAAATACATCTAAGACCCCAGCTCAAGTCCTGATCTCCCCCTCTCCCTTTTTTTCCACAAAAGAGCACAATATTTTTATCAGCTAGCATGAAATAACACAAAGAATTGGAGATGTTTAAGCTGGCATTTCCTAATCTACATGTCCAAGATCAAACACTTTATTTTTTAATAAATATTTTGTGGTTTATTGTTTTAATGTATTTCCATTTATTAAAGATGTAAATAACAAGCTTTTAAACTTGAACAGAGTATCTCAGAAGTTATGGGTTAATAAAATTTATGCTATTAAACCCATAACATAGTAAGGGAAGTATTGCTCTAGATAAACAAAGTAAGTCTGTACAAATAAATCATTATGAAGTACAGATAATTTTCAATAATGTTTGTAAAGAGCTATCAAAGCAGCATAACAATTATGAGCAGAATTCTTTTTAGAAAGCATTCTTACAAATTAAGTTTTTCTGGAATTAATATACACTACCCGAATGCGCAAATCCTTTCGAAAATGAGAAGTGCGTTGGACAGAAAACCACCACAGCTTAAACAAGACATACCTCATGAAGCCACTAAAGCATTTCTAGCTGTGTGGTATAATAAGATAGAAACATTATTTTTTCTCTGCAATATGAATTTCATTTCCATGCAAATGCTTTTGAATGAAAATGTTTTATTACATGAAAGCTTGCAGAAATAAATTCTGTTAAACACAGAAAAGTGTGACATTTTTCTTAGAAAAATTTCGTGACAAGGTTTAGGCAAAACTGATCTATTTCCTTAGGAATTGTTCTATTTTCTGTTACAAAACAGCTCAAATATATTTTCTATGCTTTATACAAGATGAAATAGGATTTACACATGAAATGTGTAAGTTCTCATATGACCAGCAACTGTGTTCATTTCACAAAGCAGAAAAAAATTGTACTCTTAGAGCATCAATAATTGCATAACATAAAACTATCACCTGTCTTTCCTACTGACCAGTTGCACCTATACTGACCAGTTTCCTATTTCATGCTGAAAGACTTTCAAAGTTTTCCTTAGTTACTAATGAGTCTTAAGAGTCTTAACCAGACAATTTATTTTGTTTCATTACTCATATAATAAATGTTGAGCTAGTTGTTTCAAATTACTCCAGGTAGAACAATTTATAATACAAACTGCTGCAGGAACTGAATTTTTTTTTTTTAAGCTTTGCTTCTAATAAACTTGACCATTTCAAGCCATGTAGTTCAAAGCATCTAAAAAGATTTGAAACACCTCTTATTTCTTTTTTTTTTTTTAATGTATACTGGGAAAGATGTTCCTTAAAACACTTCCTTTGTAGGGCTAGAGTTGAAGTCTATGACTTTAAAATCAAATACATAGCTGGAAAAAAAAAACAACAACTTTTTTTTTCCTCCTGTCTCTAAGATCACAAGTGTAAATAGCTCAGGATGTTACAATATTAAAAAAACATTGTGAAAAGTAACAGAACAAGTTGACACACTTTCAGATGTGACATTTAAAACAGCAATATTGCTTTTCCAATTTTTAACTCTTGAAGAAAAACATCAACTGAAGAATTTCCTGAAAATTTTGGTCAAACTTGCTTTCATGTTTGCAAAGTTGAAGGAATATACAGCTACAGAATGCCTGAAGCACTCATGCTGATGTTTGAAAATTTTGATAAAGCCTTCTCACATAATATTCATATTGAAAACTGAAATTTTACATTTATCACCCCAGCCTCAGTATCTGACTTTTGATTAACAAGGAAAGTTAAAAACCAATGTGTTTTAGACTATAAAGTTACAATAACAAATACTTGAAAGTAAGTGACAAAAACACCCATTTCACTGAGACAGTAATGGTTTTATTCACAAAATAAACAGCTTCATCTTTCCAAAGGAAGAATTTAACAGAAAGGCTCAATGCAATAGTTATAAAAAAGTGGTACTGAAAATTTGAAAAAGTCTGATAAAATTTACAAATGCAAACTATCACTTTGTACAAAATATTTTTTTAAAGAACGTTCAGTAATAGTTTTTAAAATACAGTTTTAATAGCTCAGAAATGCACATTTATTTCAAACTCTGGTTAGGTATTATTTTCGTCTGTGTGGAGAATTCTCCCTTCGCCTGTCCTCATTCTTTCTGGATTCTCTGTACTGGTCAGAATAACGGTTGTACTTCTCTCGGTGTTTCTCTGAACCATTTCTGTATTGGTCTTCTTGTTCTTCCTCTCTTGGACTTGAATTATTATGGGCTCTCTCTCTGGATTTTGATCTTTCTCTTTTTCTACTGCGATGTCCATTATCTTTGCTCCAGTGTCTGTAGTTTTCATCATCAGACAAAGAAGCTCTTCTCTCTGCTTTTTTTGGTTTTGAATGACTGTGTTTATTTTCCAAATCCTTACTTCTTTCATGGTTCCTGTCCTTTCCACTATGGTAACCGTCTCTGCCATTGGACTCATCTCTGTGATGATACTTTGATACATCATCTCTCCTGTGTGATTCTTTCAAATTTCGGTGATTTCTTTCTGATTTGCTCTCAGTATCACTTCTTTCCTCTTGCTGCCTCCTTCCCGTTTTCTTTTCAAGTGATTTCCTTTTCCTTTCTTGTTTTTTCCTGGAAACTTCATCAGATTCTCTATTTTTCTTTTGCATTCTCTTTCTTTTCGCTTTAGGAACATCTGAAATTATAACAAATCAGGGGAATAAGGCTGCATTTTAATTTATTATGCTTAATTTGTTAAACTACATAGAAAGTTCTAGAGAGTTATTTTTTGTCAGAAAATTTTTGTGGGCATGTATCTGGACAAAGGTTTCAAAATAATGAGCTTTGACTTTATTGCTCCCCCCCCCCCCCGCCAACTGAGTATCTCATGCAATGGGGGAAAATTCACCCGATCTTTAAATAGAGCAGGTACTGATTATTTTTAAATGTCTGTCTGCATTACAGGCTTTTTATTTTACATAAAGAGAAATTATCCATAGAAGTGTGAACTGACTACCAAGGCCAAGACTACTCTCCATTTTTCCTCTAAGCTTCAATATTTCTCAGTAACTCCACTGTTACTAACACGAGATCCTCATGTTAACAAAAAGAAAGGTCACAATGCATCACCCCAAAACCTTAAGAGCATACAAATAAGAAACTAGGAAATAGCCTTCTGCATTTCGTTCCATCTACAATGCTTATACAGGTGTTGAGAACATGATCCAGCTCAAACGAGAAAGAAATTTCTTCCTCAACTTACAAGCAACCCAACAAACCTGCATGTGAATGCAAAACATTACTAAGCAGTCACATTAGTGTAAAAAGACTAACTCACTCAATGGGAGTCTGACATAAGATCTGCAAACCGGTCAATCCAAGAATTTTTTGGTTATGTAAGATACGCTTTCATTTAAGAATTGAAATTCTATGTACTGACAGAACTCCAATAGCCTTGCTTCTCTCCCTCTCCCCCAAGTAAATTGCTTAAGAGGGAACAACTCTGATTTGCACAGTGGGGCTGCCACTCACAGGTATCCATCAGCAGGGCTTTTGTCCCTTAGCTATCTGCAAGTGATGCCTGACTTTTAAGATCCTCTACCCATCATCATCCTCTTGTTGACTTGATACAAAAGGACCAGGCATAGGCTTTAAAGTCATACATCAAAGCACTCTCACAAATATTTTTTTAGAAAGATCACCTTTCCCAGACCATCTAGTCTCTTAAAAATAGTTTACTCTTCCAATTACTTCCTGGAAAAGCTTATCAGTCAATGGAGATTAAAAACAGCAGATGGGGAAAAATCTCCAGCACTACCCTACAAGGAGACAGAGGCATGCCGAAATGGCTTGAGATAGTGGTACCGAGCAACATAACAATGGTCCTCTGGCTCATTTTCAGGACAAGTAGTGACAGCTTTGTCAACAATTTAAGATTAAAACTAGCTTCTGTATTTCCAAATACACAATAGGGCTCATCTCAGTGGAAAAGGCCTCTTCCTGTTTGCTCTTTATAAGGAACCTCTAGATTTCACTTGACAGTATTTATCAATAACAGCCATTTAGAATAATCATTAGTTCACCTTATTGTATTAACTATAGTATCATATCAGCTAACTGTTTCTAAACACCTTTTGAAAATACCACAGCCATAAACTGATTTAATAGTACATCAAATATCTGAATTCTACAGCAGCTGGCTAGTCTCATGTCTGAACTAAGGCTTCCTGGCACACTGATAAAACATAATGATGGATCAATTCAAATAGATTTTAATAAAGTTTTTTTAAACAGCTTCCCCTACTATTTTACACCCACCAGAATGCAGAAAAATACCTGAGAAAGGAAATAAAAAGGAACAAGCTGCTTTAATAACCAACAAATTTTGCCCTCTGCTAGACTGGTCTTGGTTGGAAGGAGGTCTCCAGAGCAGTGCTGAGCTGAGCTAGCTGGTGAAGTTCCACACATTAACTGTTAATAAGACAGTAATCTCTCATTTAGCTGTATGCTCAACTTCTCCATTTCTGATCAGCAGTTTTTCTATTTTCTCTTATGCACTACACTGTTAAAACACTGAAATACTGTAGCACATTCCTCTGAAAAATTCCTTTCAACTCTACCAAGTTATTTCAAAGATTTAAAAAGCTGCAAACACAAGAAGACTTGGAGTTATAACCAGTAATGGGCCTCAAGCAAGTTTACCATTAAAAAATAGTTATCTACAATTAGTGTTCTGACCACTGTATTTAAGTACACAAGAACTAGAAAAAAAAAAGTGAAATCAAGCTGCAAAGATATCAAAATGCAAGTTTTAATCAATGTGTTCCTGAATGGAGAAAGGACAAGTAGTAAAAGGGAAGGTCCTAAACTTACAAAAATAAAGTTCATACTAGCAGACTGCAAACTCAGTTGGTTTGTCACTAAGGACTTGCCTCTCTGGTTCCTATCAAGCAGCTCAGCAGAGCTGCAGCTGCCTATGCCGGAGCCATCTGGCTCTTTGCTGAACCAATGCCTTCTCTGACCCTGTTTAACTGTGCCCTCCTCTAGTGCTTTGTCGTCATTAATGCGATTAATGTGATGACACACAAATCAGACTTTGTACAGTAAGATTGCAATAGAGAAGAAAAATGCATTTCCAAAGCATGAACAGTTCACACTGCTTTTATCAATCAACATTTTCATTTCAAAGGCACGTAATAAATCAAATTAACTTTGAATCAGCAAGCTTCTGTACTACAGAATGTCATGCTGTGTCATCATCTGCTCATGTTATATACAAGGGGGAGACTGCACACACTATCACATACTACCATGTACTTTATAGATTAAGCCATGTTTTTAACACGTCATGTCAAATAGAAGGTTCTACATCAGCAGGATGGTATAAATGCTAAACGCTAATCGTAATGCATAAAACTACAAAATACCAAGTTGTCAGCAAAAGCTAATTCTTCCTTGGGGATTTCTCTGCAGACAAGAACCTTCACTGCATCATGACACAAACTCTTCCTTAGGAAGAGGAATTAGAAATGGAGACTCTGAAGGAGAATAAAGTTTAAACACATTGCTAGAACTGAACAATGTCATTTCTGACCCATGGAGAAGCACCTATTTACAGGGAAGGTCACAAGTAGTATCAGCCTAATCAATCAAGCTGAGCAAAAAAGGGTTGTAGGCATTAGTCTCTACAGTTCACCAGTAAGCATCCCACAGAAATATTAATAGGGAATGACTCTCATTACTCCATCCTCCACTAAACTGAAGTGCAACACTGTGCAACAGGTATCAACTGTGTAGAAAAATTAATCTACGGAACAATGTTCCTCAGAAATTTAAGCTTCTAAAAATGGAACTCAGTTTTTCTAAGGTCTAAAATAAATTTCCATGAGTAGTATTTTAAAACTTGGAAGTTTTAAAAAAAATTATTAGTTTTTAAAGCAGAGAAAGTAACACTGTCTTTAGCTAGTTTTTCCTCAAAGCAAGTATACATAGAGATAAATAGAAAAGAAATAAATAGTTATAACTAGTGTTTAAGTACCAGAGTCACTGCTGTTGTCACTGCTAGATGAGGAGTCACTGCTGCTGGATGACTCTGAGCTGCTACTGCTGCTGTCAGAATCAGAATCTGAGGAAGAGTCTGTCTCTGAAGAGGAATCTGATGACTCGACATCTTGTTTCTGTGTCATTATCATCTTTGGTGCATTTTTAAGATGCTCTCGTAATTCATCCCTAATAAAAAAAAAAAGGGGTGAGGGATTTTTCCTTTTTTTTTTTTTTTTGGCAGGGGGGAGGGGAGACAAGGAAAGTAAATATCAAATCAGAATAGTGTTCCTCACGTTAGTCCTCCAAGGCCAATAGAAGTGAAGAAATTGATGGCAAAGCGAGTGTTTCTTGGGTTATCCCGAGGCAATAATCCCTCAAAGAAAGGCTGCAATGTTCTGATGGAAACAAACATCTAAATTAAACACCATGCCATCTTAGCACTAATTCTCATTGACATTAATAAACTGAAAAAACAAACTGTATGGATCTCCATAGGATAGCAAAAGTTTTCTCTTCATGCATTTTTCTGTACTTTCATTGTTCATATCTGTCATGTATCTGATCAATATGCCATCTAAAAACTTGGCTCTTCTAGGAAAATAAACTTCTTCATACACAGAAGAATTACACACATACTGTCAGATTATGACAAAAGAAAGCCTTACTTTGTGAAGCCCTGAAGAGACTCGTGAAATTGCACTAGGCTGTGATTGCAAAGGATAATACTTGTTGACCACAAAGTTTGAAGATGTAGGTATCTATGCTGAAATCCCATCAAACAGGGCCCTAAGTATAGTTTCAAGTTTAAGTTTTTATGAGCTAAAGCATCTACTAAATTCTTTATCATAGAGGAAATCCCAATTTACAGGAAATAGCTCAAGCAACTGAAAGGAACATTGCCAGAATGCAATGCATTAAAACACATACAGGCTTAAAACAATATGTTATTTACACTACACTTAAGGATAAGCAACTAATCATAGAAAAGCTGTTACTAATACTTATTGTGCTTTTTTCTAAGTTTGTCAGAAAAAGAAGCCACAGTAACATCACACAGCTATATAGCTGACAATAGACTTGCACTTGTAAAATTCTTATACAAGCTGAATATCATTGGGAAAAACAAAGATACATCTTGCAAATAGTCACGCACATACTTGAACTCAAATTGGTGGTAACACACTTGGCTTAATAGGACTCTGCAGTGACTAAATCTATACATGAACCAATTCTTGAAATACTGCAGCTACAGAACTGCAGTCTCAGTTGAACTTGAAAACAAAGTTCTTATCTGTACTTTTCCAGATAAAGAAACTAATTAAATTTACAGTTTTGAAAATAAAATTTCAACTTACTCATCTTTTAATCTTGCATTTAGATTAGGAAGTCCCATATATTCACTGAGTTCCTGAAAGAATATTTTGACAAAAATTCTACTGGAGGATGTGGTAGTTTCTTCACTCAGTATTATACATTCAAGAACCTGAAAATATTTAGAAAAACATTTATAAAATGCCCTTAAGTTTAAACATACATTCTTTCTATTTATCATAAAAACTTTTTTTCTCCTGAAATAACTAATTTATTAAAGACTGATTTCCCCCTGCAAAAACATAAGCCCTGTAATTCCTTTTCAAGACTTTCTTCCTCAAGAATTCCTTTCTACCACCTGAGAGCAATTTCTGATCATATTTATGCTAGTAATTCTTCAAGGATTGTTTTCATCCAGGAAAGCTCCTTAAGAGAAAAATCAGGTGTGTGAACTTCTTGGAAGTTAAAGATTTGGGACTTAAGTTCTAAAGAGGGGAAATGTTTGGACTGACTTGTGTGTGTGCCTGAAGAATGACAATTAGTCTAGGCTGTGAAACAAGAATAGAACAGTATGAAAAGAGAAGTTAGCTTGATATTTATTTCTTCATTTTTAATGTTATATTACTATATCTTTGAATGCAAGATCGCTTTTATTTATTTGGCACTTAAATCACAAAATAGCAATATTTTTTAATTTCTTATAATTCTTTAGAAATTTTAATTTAATATATTAAGATAATTTTAAAAGGTTTCTTGTTTTTAGAGACAGTTCTGCTATTTACATCGCTGATTAAAAGTTCAAAATTCTAAAAAAGAACATTTTAATCATTCAATTCCAGCTAAGCTCCATAAAATAACAGCTTAAATCAACTACTTCAGAATGGGGAAGGGAGGAGAATGATGCACAGGGGCAAAAAGAGATGGAGCAACACAGAATTGTTCAACAGTGTCTGAGAAGATAGTTAAAATAATCCAGTTTGCTACAAATACACATAGTTCCAAACTGTAGAATAAATACTAGAACTGAAGTATTATATATTATTTCTGAATACTGCAGATTAATTATTGAAAAAGATATCTAGGACAATAGCCTTTTTTACTTACACTCCAGGGAATTGAATCGGTGTACAATAGATGAGCAAACATCTTGGCAACATTCCTCAGTTTGTTCGTCTCCAAACGATGAATGGTATCATATTGTTCTTTGAAAATAGCTTCAAAGGATTCCATATATTCTTTTTTCAACATGCAGAAACGCTGAGAGAACATTGTACAAATTAAACAACCAGATTAAACAAACTATTAAACATGCAAATAACCTACATTTAAGTGACCTAATGGTGCAAATATTTACTGCAAGGTTTTCCTTTTAAATAACCCTTGGAGGAGAAGAAAAACACCTTCAAATAGATACATTTTATTGCTTTCAGCAGTTTGGCAGAACAAGAAACTCATCTGCATTGCAAAGTAGTAATTATCAATTTTGAACTACAACAATTTAGCCAGCAATTTCTTTTACTTCCATACATCCAGTATTTTCACCTGATGTAACCTCATCAAATGTAACTTTTTTCATGACATCCCTGAATGACTATTTAAAATTAAAGAGGCAGCAGGAAACAAGTAAGATTATTTTGATATAAACGTTCCAAAGAACACAGAAATTAACATTTATATTCTACTGAACATGTAGATTCATATGGTTAGTGCTTTGTAACTGACTGTCAGCATAAGTATTTCCTCAAATACTGGACAAAAAATACAAATGGAGAAAGCATTCCCTTTCAGCATAACTCGCTCCCTTGAGAAGACAAGTATTTTATCATAATTACTCAGATCTGTCAATATCATAGATAGGGAAAACTTCACTAAGAAATAACTGCAACTAAATTAGCAATTAGTTACACAAAACCAAAGAGCTAGCTGTTTACTGAAAAACAAACAAAAAACCCCACCCACAACCTCAGGACATTAAGTATTCAGTCTTGTGCTCTAAATAAAACCTACTAAGCAGCTTTGAATGAAGTGGTAAAAGACAGGCATCTCCAAAATTAATCTTCAGCACTTTAAAAAGGATATTTTCTGGTAAGTCATAATAAGTTTACCTCCTTTTAATACCATTCCTTTGTCACTGATTTATTGTTCTACTACAACAATATAAAGAGAAAATGAATTCTCTCAATCGCCATTTAATATACTTATTACAATCAAAATGTTAATTCAATCCACTAATAGAACCAAGCAACTTATATAAGCATTTTCAAAATGACAAAAAGGCTATTAATTTATCCATTAAAACTTAAGTTTGACACATACAAAAATTGAGTGAACCAATGAAGTTATCTACCATAAAGTGTAAAATCTGAAAACAGAACTCACCCCTGCCAGTAACCCAAAGAATTTCTCATATGTTCTTTGCTGAGCACAGCAGTCAAGTATCATATTGCAGAGTTCTTTCTGGTTTAAGAAAAAAAAAATTATCTAGGTAAATTCACTCTAGCAGCAAAGCCCCATCATTACCAAGTACCAAATGAAAAAAGCCTTACATGGATGCAAGCTTTGAAATAAGAGCCTTCACATAAAACTTCATTGGCAACATTGGTGGTTTTCTGAATTTCTCATGTTTTAGGAATTATCTGGAACATGAATATGAACTTTTGCCATTCAAACTTCCTCTTCTGTTTAAGCTAAAATTTATAAGTTAACACACTCAAAAAAGGTCAAAACTAATTTACAAACTGACTTTACCACAGTGCAAAAAGGAGGTATAAGATAAAGAAGGAAGGTTTTGAGGACTTTCTTTGTGGTTTTGGTTTTGTTTGTTGTTTGGTTTGTTGTTGTTTAAGTTGTTTTTTTTTTTAAATAGCACCAATCGCTACATTTATAGAAAATGAAGATTCTTTGCAACTTCCAAATGTCAAAATAGCTTACAGACCAGCCATTTGGAAACTCAAGTACAATATGCATGCTTAGCAGTGTATTTCCAAAATCAGAAATATCTGTAGATTTTGGTATATATCAATATATCTTTAATTATTCAGCTGTAATTTTCCTAACAACCTCTGCTTACCATACGCAAGCAGAAGGCAGTGTTTCACTGCAATTGCTTCACCAGAGAGGCCTGAGGGTGACATTCAGAAAGACTAAACTCAACCCTGGGAGTCTGATATGCCTAGACTTCCTCTATAAACAAGACAGGGAGGAAGTTTTCTAAAGGAGCTGGTTTAGGCTTATGTTCTGAATCACCCTCTAGAACACCATCTCTCCTTGGCTAGGAAAGAGTAGAGGAAGCCTAGCTAGATTAGCCTCCCAAAACTTTTGTGCATTCCCCTTCACTGACAGCCTGCCTTCCATTTTTGCCCATCTCCATGGTGGTCACAGATGTAAGCACCAGCTATGCCAGTCCCGCAGAAGATGCTCTCCTACCACTGATCTGGAACAGCTAGTCCCAGTCTTTCTAGAATACAGGTTGTCTTGCTCCCTTCCTCCTTGTTCCCCAATACCATCGCCCCAAGATCATTATTGAATCACCCTCTGGCAGCTACCTCTTCCTATTCTTTCACACACACCAAACCAAGAACCAGAGTGAAACACACACGGGTGGATTCTGCTTCTACCTCGCATCTAGGACCACAGCCCTTCACCAGCTGAGAGCAGTGATCTAGGCAAGTAAGAATACATGAGTTTAAAACCAAACTTACTCCACTAACCTACTATGTAAGCTACAGATTGTAATACAGCTACGAACTGGTTTAGGGCACATTTTGAAACATTAAGAAAAATGAAGCAAACATTTTTATATAAATAAAGAGCCATGAAAGACACTGTGCTTAAACACGACTGCAGTTTTTCCCCCATTAAGTTTTTATTATTTTCTTGCAAGACCAACTCCATAGCATAAACTAATTTATGACATTCCCAAATAGGCTTTCAGCTGTCAGTCATGTATCTTTCACAATTAGTTTAATTTCTTTTTAAAATAACAATAACACTCCCTTAAAAAATACTTGATAATTTCAAACATTTTCTCCTCTTTATATCTTAAACCAGTTTACTGTAACACATATCAGATTTCATATGCTCCCACTTGTGCCATTCTTCCAAGCACGTGTTCCAAAAAGAAACATTTTTCGCATCATAAAAACTCAAGCCAAATAAAAAGCCAACCATGCTGAAAAAGAAAAAACTACCTCCTCCAAACGAGGCAGTAACGTATCAAACTTACAGATGTGTTTAAAGGCATTCCTTTCAACACTGTCACTTTGTGTTAGTATGATGTATTAAAATGCATATTAACTTTTTATATTATCCTGTTTTACAGTAATGCTGCAGTTAATCAGTTTTTAAACAATAAAAAGGGTAAAGTGCTGATGCCACTGTTAATAACATCAGCAAGACTTGAAAAACAAATTACTTTCCTGCCTCATCTTAAATGCAATTACAACATTGGTATCCCCTGTGGTTTACAGTAATTAAGTATTTTAACATTTTAATTAAATATTACAGTGATTTCTAGGAGGGTATCTTGAATAACCACATGCATGAATACAGATTTGCCCACAAAGACATTCTCTTGCTAGTGTTATCTCAACAACTTGAGGTTAGGTCTAGAGTAACTGTCTTCCAGATTAAAAATTAACAAACTTTAAAAAAAATAATTAAATCATTTTAAAGATGCAAATTCAAGTGGCAATTCTAGCTTCATTTATAGCTTTAAAGGTTAAATCGTTACTGTACTCCCGATGATAACACTTCTGGTGATGTTTATGGCAGGAAGAGCCTGTGTTGTTTAGTCCATCACTTGCTTTAAAGAATGTGATTAATTTGTTTCCCAGTTCTACAGGCAATTTATACACTGTGGTGTTCAACAGTTTTCATACAATGCTCAGCAAGTGACTATTCAGCTTAGCTAAGTACGTATAGCTCTCCAATCATGAAGTAAAATGCTTTGAAAATATTTGACATCACATATGGATGGTGAGTGATCTTTCAAAAAGATCTTTAATTCATTATTATATCATGGCAAAAAAAATGGCACTTCCCAAAACTGCTAAGACAGAAGATACGGAGAAAGCTCCCTCTAAATACACTGTATTTCTTTACAGTTCTACCTAAACATTTCCTACCAGCCCTTACCCAAACAGGACAATGATTTAGAAGAACCATGGCTCAACCTAACATGACAAATATCATGATACATTTAAAGATGCTAAAGGGTAAACTAGGAGAAGACAGAAAAACCAGACTTGCTTTTTTCCTCAGCTTTACCATTTTAAAAAACAAGCATACCCTGCCCACTCTATATTCTCTCAGCTTCACACAAAGGCTATGTTCACTACAGACAGAAAATCTGAAGCAACTCAGCTTTCTCACTCCCTTCTGATCATGGCTTCCTTTTTAGTTAGTGCATTTTTTTTCCCATTTCTTCCTGTTTCTTTTCTTGGAAGACTTGCATTCAGCTAAGACTGCATTTTCAGAGCTGCCCCCCAGGCTACCTCCAAGAGGAGGTCTCCCTCTTCCCTCCCTAGCTGGAAGCAATGTAATTTCCACCTCCCCTCCCTTGTTGGCCACACAGCTCTGTTCCATCCATTGCCCACAAAAGCTGAAGCAATCATGAGACGTGCCCACCCTGTAAGCTAATGCAGCTTCTTGAAATATAAAACTATCAATACCAGCACTTGGTTTCTACAATCATACAAGGCACTAAAGAAATTGATTTGTTGGAAGCAAACCTAGTAAAGGACATAGGTTGGTTTAAATCAATGTGAAAATGGATTTATGTGAATTAGTGCCTGGCATTTTATACACTTGCACTGCTTTTACAGATGCTACATTCTTCCTCTTTCTTCTTTTATTTCAGCTGAAGTGTATTTTACTTCCACTTACTACCTTAAAACTTTCCCTACTGCTGTGTATGTCACTGTGTGTAACCATTACACGTGCCTATTTTTTTCCAGCATCTCTCCTCTTTCTCTGTATTTGTTGAATTACCACTTAGAGCCAAGGCTGGCAAAGCCATAGAAGGTGTTTCATTTGGCAAACTACATGCAGTGCTTTCAACAGCTACTATTCTGTCTCCAGGTGTGCCCTGGGTTGGTCAGCTAATGATCCTTCTCAACTTTCATCGTCCCTTTATTTACCATTTTTTATCTCCGCTTATTTTAAGTTTAGAGCAATGTATGCTTAAATCTGAAAATGTTTTTCAAAAATCTTGCACAAATCAAACCTGTAACATTTTACACAGAAAAAACAGATACATTTTTAGTCATGCTACTACACACGCACGCACGCGCCGCC
>JANZLQ010000001.1:26776726-26802341 GCA_026212715.1 Elanus axillaris | reverse complement strand
TGGGGTGGGGGGGTTGAGATCTAGCTTATATTTGATCACAGTTTTTGTGATTTTTTTTCTTTTGTGCATGAAGCTATATGAATGCGATGCAATTAATATTTCTAGGTTTGTGGGGGTTTTTTTTTAAATATTTCCTGGTAATGTTGGTTTTTAAAACTATCACCTGATTTTAGTAAAACTTTCTCAAGTTTGGAAAACGGTACAAGATTTTTCCTTTCTTTTTGTAGGTTCTTAAATCAGCTCTACTGAATATTACAGTACTTCTGTTTTGTCACATCAGGTAACACACCTGTAATACTACTTTAACTGCAACAAGTATTACAGGCTTAAATCATCACTGTTAAAAAAAAATAATCACAACATAACGAGGAGGGGATGTTCATGATTTGATAGATTATGTTCATGATTTGATTGATAGATTAAGTCTGTTTAAACTGGAGCAGCAGTGGAAGACTTAGCCACCAAGATTTAAACTTTCTGCCCTGCTCCAAGACTATAATCCCACAAAGAGTGAGAGAAAGGGAGTATCATCCCATGACTGAGATCACTGAGTTTGCTATGCATATTTTAACTCAAAACTGCTTTGGTTTAAACTAAAGTACCAGTCTTTGTTCTCCAGCACTTGAAACATTAACAAAATGAGTATAAACCTGTTCTTAAACTTTTCCAAGGGCCAGTAGTGCTATTGTAAAATCGTGCATCTTACCAGATATAAATATTCCGCACTCCAGAGATAATAGCTAATTTTACTTACAAAGTCATGAAAGTCAACTCTCTCATTTACTTTGCAAAACTAAGAAGAATAATCAATAAGCTTAATCAAAACAAACACAGAGATATGATATATTAAGTAATAATAATCAGGAAAAGGACATGATTTTTTTCTGCTTATAACTAAGTTTTAGCTACAGAATTGGATTTATTTGGCTTTCAGAATGATTTTCAACTGTGGCGATTACACAGGAGACTGAAACCAACATGTATCTGGATGGTTATACAGATTCTGACAATATGAATTGTTAAATGCTTTCACTTGATATTCCATGAACTCACTGCAAATGCAACATGGCCTGCCCGTGAATGCTTTGTGGTTTCCCATTCTGCTGTGAAAGTAATCTTTTTCCTGACTCATGCTGTGTAAACAGGTGTCATGAAATAAAAAGGCATATGGCATCAATGTGGCAGCAGCATCTCATGAGAAGGACGTCCTGCGGCTGATGGCGCACGTACCATCACTCAGGCTGTCCCTGCAAGCCCCCTGGGAGAGAACATGGACAGCTGAGCATTCTCCTCAGAGGGAGCCTGAGGACAGGGATGGGAAATAAACAGTCTGCTTTGAGGTGCCTTCACCAGGAGACAACTGATTACCTCTGAGAAACAAGTTTATGTTTTGAAAGCAGCTGAATGACATGGGGTGGCATAAATTACACTCTTCAGTTCTCTGCTTAAATGTGGAAAGCAGAGGAGGGTCTGGGAAGGTGGAATTCATTGAACAAGAAAGGGAAGTTTAATACTGAATAGAAGCAGTAAAATAAGGTTTTCCCTTTTTCCTTTCCTAAATTAATGCTTTTACTATTGGATTATGGAGTAAATCTCCCTTCTGCTCATTCCTTCTCTGGTCTGCTCATCTTGCAGTCCCTTTTCTGCAGTGTGTCATCCTTACGTTTTATTCCTCATCAGGGTGAATGGAGAATAACCTTAGTTTTATAGTGGGTCTAGCCTTGTGGTTTGGCAATGTGCTTTAAGAGATGTAAGTTCTAATTCTGTGAGGGTAAAAAGACATGCATGTCAAAGCTTGCAATTCATGAATGAATGCTTTATGGAGTAGGCAGCAGTGCAGGGTAAATACCTCAGACTAGCCTTTTTGAATCTACTAAGCTCAAAATCCCAAATTTTCAGAGTCTGAAGCAGAGCCATGACTGTGGTTTCTGACTTCTAGACAGTAGGAGGAGTTCAGGCGCATCCTCTTGCTTGGTGTGTCTTGCACAGCTTCTTGCTCAGTGTGTGGGCCTTCTTAATTGCCTGGGAAGCACTCAGGTCTCCCTGGTTGTGGTGGATGAAGCATGTAACTGTAGCAATCCTAACCACCCTGCAGGAGCTATGCAGCTAGTCTGTAAGTTGTAAGAGATGGCTAGGATCTCATATCTCTATCTCAGTCTGAAGTGAATTCTTGCAATCAGAATGGAGCATGATTATGAAGTCTTGGAAAAAAACCCCAAAGGCAAATCCAAACAAGAAACAAACAAGAAAAAAAAAATCCCTGAGGAACTGTATACTCAATCATTAGTCCTACTTGTATGCATAAGTAACCCCAGTGACCTTGCAGAGCTGCCCCCACGTGCAAAAGAGCAGGTCCCCAGGTAACAACTCCTTTACCCAGTGGAACCAGTCAGAGCATGGCAGGAGTCTGTTCAATGCTGTACTGAAACATGATCCCCACAGTTCCAGTAAAATGCATAAAAGCAAGAGTAACTCATGAACATTGTTAAACAAACACAAACTGCATGAGAGTGCTCTAATTAGAGCTCTTTGGAGATTACTTTCATATGGGTTTATATATGTACTTCTGAGTTATCTCAGGGCATGTCTCCCACACAGTGCAAGTGGAGTGGAGATAAATGAGCTATGTTAACTTTAAATGAGCTGGTTCTGGTACTAGAAACCATATAGCCACACTAAGTAGAAATGTGTGCTGTCTGATACACCATGTTTCATTAGGTTAGCACAGTGCTATGGATGGGCTAGCATTGTTTCTGGTATCTGAATTAACTCATGTGAAGTGGCTTTATGTATATTTAGGACAGCAATTATCAACATGGAATGCTTCTCCTTCTCTTAAGTCAGCACAATGATAGATCAGACCTTAAAATACAATAACACCCAATTCATACAGAATTTAATCAATGTAAGTTGAGCCTTCAGATAAGGCAAATTTAAAATATATATTTCTACACACTGAAAATGCTGAAAGCAGTGACAATTCAACTGAGACTAATAGCAATTAAACCAAACATAATTTTAATCCTTGAAACTTCCACAAAGGGAGAAAGGATAATGTGTCCAACAATTTCATATTCATAAGCTTAATGTTGTGCGTGAATACTCCATTAGTAAGCCACAGGAAACATAGTTTTAGTCATGTTGTTTTCCCATGGCAGTTTTTGTCATTGTGCTCGAAATGATACAAGTTAAAAATCACCCACATGCTGCATTCCCTGGACTGTTGCTCCTCCTGGCACGAGCAGCTGTAGCTCCATCAACTCCCAGTCTTCTACAAGTGAGCAATAAAAGCTTGTATCTAGAAGCTCACTGAAAATACTACTGGAAAAGCAACCATAGCTGCTCTAATACCTTATTCTGGTAGCTGATTCTTTGCAGTTAATATTGCTTTATTAATTAATCACAGAATGAGGGATTGGAGACTGGTTTCCCTGCCTGCTTTATTAGGAGTAAGGCATTTATAGACATCTAATTCCCAGTAAAGTTAATCAGTGTGACCTTTAGCATGCTGAAGAATCACATTTTTGTGCAAGGCTCAAACAGTATCTCCAGATAGCTGTTACACTGCACCAGCCGTAGGTTATTACTCCACACCTCAGCTGAGGCAAGAAATCGCATCCTCTGCGGTTTCAGTACAAGGTCAGATAAGTGAGCTGAGCCTAGCCAGCAAAGGAGGACTGAGACAACAAAGCTGAACTTGTTTGGTGGTAGAATGGGACGTGGCTGTGCAACCCCTTCTGCTGCCTTTTTTGTGGCAGCAATCTCTGCTACAGGTTGTTAAGAAGCAACATGTGGGGGAGAGAGAAAGAAAGAAGAATGCTCTTACATCATGTATATAACACTGGTTTAGAGGTATCTAATATCTATGCTGTGAAGTCCCATCACCATTACATTTTAATAAATGCTAGGAGATCATGGATTTACAACGCTGAGAAATATCTCTCTTTGCTACCTCAAATGGGTGACATTTGTGACACTCCATCACAAATTTTATTTTTTCCAAGAAAGCGCCAGCAGACTCTTAGCTTGTTTTGAAACTTCATCAAAGCAAACTATCCCCATGAGCTCAGTGGGTAGGCATGATCATATGTGAACTTCCACACAATTTCCACTGTGTGAAAACACATCACATATGTTTTCTGTTATTTTTAATGACAGCCTCTCAGCTGCTTCTCATAGTAGTCAAAAGTCTGCTCAGCTCCTGTTTAAAGCAGGTTCCTAGTCCGTATGCTAAGATTTCCTTTCTTTTAATTTTGTGGCAATGCTGTTCTCCAACCAGCTTCTGGGACTGGAAACAATTCCTGTCCCTTCAGGCACCTTCTACCCTTAAATAATACACAGACTAAGCATATTATTCAGAAAAGGGCACAGCAAATGCAGATTGGCATAAAAAAATCTCTCAGGTTTTGCCCATTGATGTTGTTAGTGTTTTTTTTGTTTGTTTGAAGTCATTGGTATTTAGTGGTGCGGACTGAAGCCAGAGGTAGCACTGTAGGTACATGTCACTCCGGTCTGTGTAAACTAGTGTTTTCATGGCCTTAGCTTCACTTCATCCTTAACACGCTGCAGAAGAATGCTGGTTCTTTCCCACAGTGATAAGAGTTCATCAAACCAAGGTGTTTCTCTACAGACAGCCCCCTTGAAGTTAGAAGTCTGTCTAAAATTTCAAGGCTATACCATGAATTGAGCTGTGTCATCATCTGGCAGATTTAGCTTATTTAGCAACTAAAACCCTTTCATTATGTTTTTGTTCCTTTGTGCTGATTTTTTTTTAACCTATATGAAGTATTTTTATATCTCCTGGCCTTTAAAGAAAACAATTGCTCTACTCTTCTGCAGAGCTGGAACAGTAGAGCCCCCTTGTGGGGACATGATGTTCAGTGACAGAAAGGGGGTTTGCGCCCAGAAACTGTAGGGACAGAGTGTGATGAATGCACTTTTTTTTGGGGGGCCTATCTGCATTAAACCTGTGATTGTATAGCATAATGGGCTGGGTAGTTGGTGGTTTGGGGAGTTGTGTCCATATTCTTCACTAAGCGTGCAAATCTTATGTGATGTAATCCTTCTCTTACTGAAATCTTGATATGTAATTTAACTCAACTTTTACTCTTTAAATAGAAAGGGGATATGACTGTAAAGACATCAGAAACAAAAATATTCCACCCATACTGGAAATTCCACTGAAATTTTGTCCTGTATTAAGGAGCCATGAATTAATTGTTACATGCTTCTAAAAATGTGGTTAGATGGTTAGACCATTCTTCTTCTTTGGGTTAGACCCAAACTTTGCTTTTCCAAGCTAGAAATGGAAAATATGTGTTCTTCCCATAGTCTGTCTTTCACAACAATTTAAAAAAATAGTCCCCTGTTCCTTCTGTCACTTTTCTGCTGTATTTTTATCATTATTTCGTTGAGCAGAAGCAGCCAGTCAAGCCTTTACCTATAGGACAAGGTAGCATAACTATTTCTCAGCTACTGAACTGTCATTTGGATGTTGTGTTCATATTTCATCTCTTCAGCAATGCAGAGGGAAAGGTACTCTCTAACTGGAACTAGTGACTGCTTGCAACAACTCTCACGTGAGACTGAAGCATAAATACATCAGCGCAGATGGTATATCATAGTGTACTGGAAAGGACCTGACTATATATATAGTTTGCCTTATGTTTAGTGGACCTGAAATGTTAAAAACCTGTGTATTAATTACTTCTGAATTTCCTCCTTTTCTTGATAAATCTTATAGTCCTGATGTCATGACAGAACATCCAGATATTGGCAGGACATTGAGCATCCCTTGGAGCTCCTGGATCTTGCAGCATATCCAGCTGTGTGAGTTCATCTCAAAAGAGCTTTAAAAACTTAGAAGGTTGTTTGAAAACACTTTATTCAGAGTTTAAACACAGTAATAAGGCTCGGAAGACCCCCTGAAGTACTTCACGAAGAACTTTATTATATACAGAACAGTAACATGATTGAAAAAATAAAGAATTAACAGTTAAATTCTAAACTTGTGTACTTCTATTAAAATATTTAATTCCTCTATAACAGCCAACTAGTGTTGCAATAAGTCCTAGGTTTTTTACAAAATGTGATGCTCAAATTCTTTTCTTGGAAGTGATACATTTTAGTTATATTAAAGAGCAGCTCTTCACTATGTGAGATCAACATTTCCACTCAGGGTGAAACTGATCCAAGGATCTTCCCTGACTTGTGATTATAGCTGGTCTAAATCCTCGCAGAACCTTAATGCTGTCTTCTGTCATTTTAATATTTTAATTGTAGTTCATATAATAACAGTTGTTCCTTAGTCTTACCCAGAAGACTGACTTTTTTTCCTAGATCGAACCTTCTTCTGGTGGTGTGTAATAGAAGAGTTAGCACTTCAATCTAGAAATTAAGATATCTCAGTCAATAAATAGGGATGCACAAAATAAAAAACAATGACTTTGGGGTAACAGTGATAGCATGTATGTAATTCAATGTGATTTTAAACAAAATATAGAGTTTCTGTTATGTTTAAAAATGTATATATTATAAAAACAAATTCACAGAAACTGGCAAAATTATGTGTTCAAAATAATGAGAACAAATGCCAAAATATTGATGCTCCTTTGATAGTTTTACTAGTTGCAGTGTGGTTTTGCATACTGTATATTCAACAGTAGGAGGTCTTGGCCTTTTTCCACTTTACCTAGAGACAGATGTAAGATCTGTTATAATTTTTTTTCCCCTTTAAATTACTATGGTATATTGTCTAAAATTTTACTGAGAACAGTGTTATCCAGAAGAAGTCACCATAACAAGCCCCTTTAGAAATGTGTTCATGTCATGAAATGCTACATTTGTTAATTATCTTTTCTTAGTGCTAGAGCAAACCTTCAAAGTAATAGCTGTTGCAAACTATAGGCAAACAGTAGGTGCCTGACTTAATTAACTCTGACTCTGTGTGATGTGATTTGTATCTCGGTATTGCTTGTGCTAAAAATGGGCACTGGTTTTCCTATGGCATATGGCTGTATTTCTCCAAAGGGCTGTGATATAGTAACTTTAGGATATAGAATACTTTATTGTTATTTGATGATTTAGTTATCATTATGGCCTGCAGATCAGAAGATCTGCAAGCACCAGGGCACAGCTAATGGAGTAATGCCAAATTAATTGCATTATTGTTTTGATGAAGACCTCCTGTAAATAACAAATAAACCCCTATTAATAGGAATACCAGAACAGATTTGCTTTATGGTCTAAATAGAAACAGACTGTATGATGACATGGGCAGGATCTTCCTAAGGGGAGAATCCCGCTGCACTCAAGCAACAGATTTCTTATGTTTCCACTGCAACATTAAATTCTAATCCCAAGCACTGCCTCCTCTCTCCACTACTATGGCCATGCACAGTTCCTCTCAGCTACCCAGGGTAGGAAATTCAGCTGCCCAGCTGCTGGTACTGTTATACTTCTTTGCTGTCCTGTTACTTGTAAAGTATCTACTTCATGAAACTTCTGGGGAAACCATGACTGCAGTTGAACACTGACAAAAAACCTGTCTGCTTCCCAGGAGCCCTTCTGGACAAATAGATTTCATCCTTGCTATAGGGAGGATCATGTAAAATAATGATGCTGTTCTCTTTTGAAAGCACAAAGCAATCATGAAGACTGCTCACAAAAGACCTGTCTGGGTACAGGTGGCACTCTATCAGTCACCTCTGCAGCCTGCTTAACAGGAGGCATTCCAGCACACCTGCACGTACTTCAATTTTTTACAAATTTGTATAAATTTGAGATTTTTTTCCAAAATACGCAGTTGTGAATGTCCCATCCTTTTTGATCATGGTGAAAAGACTTCTACTTTTTCAGGCATAAAATGCAGCATGAAAGTATGCACAAAAATAGTAATTTCCTTTAATAGTTTGCTACAGAATGTGAGGTAGTCCATACCAGAAAATGTCATCTGTAAGAACTATCACGCAATTAACCAGTAATTAAATAAATACTTAGAGTCAGATCACATTTTAATACCTGATGAATATTAATATTTTTTTGTTTTTAATGGGCTTTCTCCTCAGATGTTAAATTTGAAGGGAGGGAGTATCCTCACCTTACAGTTGGTAACTATATTTTCTATTTTGAATTGAGTCCTTATGGTCTTTGCAAAGTACCAAATGTTCCTATTTCCTATGAGGAGGGTTTCCAAATAAGCCTTTGGCAGTATTTCTGAACAAAGTGGGACTACTTCAGAAGTAAACTGGCTTTGCGTCTTGAATCTCCATGGGGCTTATAAGGCAAAATGACTTCAGCAGAGAAAGTAGGTTAAAGCAAGGACAGACAGCCTCCTCAATTAACAGAGCTGAAAACAAGCACAAATACTCACCCCTTTCAGTACACTTCAAATTCAGTAGTTCTCAAAAAGAGCACAGGTCTAAAAGAACAAAATTACTAAGATTTACAAACACATGTTCCTTAACTCTTGGTTACTTGGATGAGGCATCCTGCAGATCTACTATGACAGCTTTAAACTGGGTTTACTTTATAGATGTAATTTTAAAAATCTCATTTTATATCCTCTCCAAATTTGAAGGTAGTCTGGTTTTGGACATGAACGTTTCCTGAAAACCTGATTTGATTTTCTGTTTCATGTGTGTGCCTGCCAGTATGCATTAGTAAGTGTTGAAAGGTTTGGTTGTGGGTTTTTTAAGCATTGTATCATAGGTAATTTGCTTGTATAAGCATTAATAGGAGAAAGCATGTCTTGTTAATCAATTCTTTTTACAATTTCTTCTTTCAGGAACAGATTCTCTAGGACGTAAAATGTATTTCTTTTTTTTTTTCCCCTACCTAATCAAATAGCTGTTGTTATTTTCTACCATACCAATTGTTAGCAACAATACGGATTTTTTTCCCCACCTCCTACCTGTAGCTATAATGAGCTGTTACTTCTGGAAATCCTTTTGTAAGTTCCCTAATATATTGTTCCACTGCTTCTCAGCTCCTGTTATGAATTACCTTGAATGTAGTTATTAATTTTTGACACTGAGGAGTTTTCATAGCTCCAAAATTTACCAGTAAATCTTATATTGCTTATGTGTCATTGTAGTATCACTGTGTGTCATTGTGGGAAATTAAATTCTGAGAACAGAAGCATCTTTTTTCTCAGCTTTTCTCCTTTCTTTTCATAATGAAACAGTGCCCCCAGGAGCTTTTATTTGGGAAGGGGCAGTTTAAGAAAATTAAGTCAATTAACTACTCACCAGTATATTAATCTCTGAATATAAAAATTCTGCCAAGCATTGCAACCAGAGATGTTAGTTGGAAGGACTGTCAAAAGACAGTTTATTTTGGTTCTCTTATTTTATGCCCACTAACAGAAAGTTAACTAAATGACTGAATTCTTCTAGTATTTCCAGTATGGAGACCTCTGCCTGCAGAAGACATCTTTGCCGGCATTCTGAAGACAGGGAGGATGCGAGGTCTGCCGAGGTTGCAGAGCATTGCTTCTTGGCGAGTTTCTTTATTGCTGGGTTGGTTTTGTCCTTTGCCGGTTGACATCAGGACAGCTGGCAGCAGTCCAGGAGGCAGCGGGAAGCACTGTTTGTTTGTTTGTGTGTGGATAAGCAGAGAAGAAAGATGGCATGAAGTGAAGAACAAAGAGAGAGGAAATAAGGAACAGCTTCAGCTACAGCAGAGTCATAAAAATATGGATAACAAGCCTTTTAGGCATTCTTCCTAAAATGCATGAAATACACACGAAAATAATCATGAATAGCCTCTAAATCTCATAGAGACAGATTTTTGTAATAACCTGAAGCAATATCTTTTTTTTTGCATTTTTTATTAAGTCACTAGTTTTTCTGAGTAATACACAACAGTTGATTGACAGCATCATGACTGTTGAAAAACAGAGGAATCATCATCATAGCATTTAGTAAATTCATCATCCTCAAAGGAGGAATTTTTTTTAACAAAATCTGGAAATGAAAAAATGACACTTTATCTGTCAATGAGCCTTCACATTCAGAGTGACCATGAGGGAGAGGGAAAAAGAGGGCTTGAAAACAGAAAAGGATGCCACTTGGGAAAAAAAAATCCCTTTGTTAATCTTTGCATTCAATGTAGAATTGAATGTAGTGTATTGTTAAAACCACAGAGCACAAGAAGAGTCATAAACAAAAAAGAGAAAGAGAAAGAGAATGAGAAAGAGAATGAGAATGAGAACGAGAAAGAGAAAGAGAGAAAGAAAGGAAGAGAGATAGAAAGAGAAAGGGAGAGAAAGAGAAAGGGAGGAAGAGGAAGAGGAAGAGAAGGAGGGAAGGGGAGGGAGGGTTTTGTAGAAAATTAATCACTGACTTCAGCCTGCAAACTAGTTTTGGACGTGTATTTAATTATAATCTAAAACTGACTGCAGATTACCTACCATATACAGGTAGGACAATTTGGACTGCAGATCTTCCCAGAAAAGATGATACTCAGTCTAATGTGACTGCTTGATAGTATATGAATGTAGTTATCTATGAAAAAGTAGCAATTTTTATGGTTAAGTAAAAAGGTGTACATCAGAGTGATGCTACAAGTTTGTGCATGGGCACTAAACATTTAGCTGTTTAGCCCATTGCTGGGAGCAGCAAAGGAAGAGAAAGGGAGAGAAAGGGAACTGGGGATTGTGGCTGACAGGCTGAGGCTGTGTTTGTGAGAGGAACAGCCAGGAGAAGCAGGCATGGCCCTTCATTTCTCTTTAATGGTCGGTCTTCTACTGGTGTAACAGACCTTACTGGAAAGGAAAGCAAGAAACAGATTCCTATCAATGAGCTCCACATCAATGAAAACTAATTCAAAATAATTTAAAATGAAAGGTAAGACCATCCACCTTACATAGCAGTTACCCTATACAGCAGCAACAAATTAAAATTCATGAAACAGAAGCAGAAAATTTATGAAACTCCCTGTCCTGGCAGACAGTGTCCCCATCAATCCCATATACCAGAGTCACTGACAGGTAGGCTTTGCAGCATGCTGTGATGTGTAGCAATACAGGCTATTTCACAACAAAACTGAGGATCTGGGAGTGTGTAAGCGCAAGTCTATCAGAGTCACATGTTCATGCACTTCAGATGATTTTCCACTGCCCAGCTGAGGCACCTTCTGCCTTCAGCAGGGTCCTCTGCCACCTGCTGGGCCAGTGACCCCCTGGCTTTGCTCACTCTCTCTTACTCACTGCTGGTTCAAGACAGCTGCCTCCTACAAACGAGATTTATTCCCATCCAATATTTCTTACACCACCCTGGTGCCCTAATATTGTCTAACTCTGAAAAACATCTACCACAAACAGAATTTTGGGTAGTTCTATGTCTTTCTCTCCATCTCATTGCATGGGATGGCCATAAGCTGAAATTTATAAATGAAATTAAAAAGCATACATATGCAAATCATCGCTTTAAATAATTTTCAATAACCTGTCACAGGAACAGCTCAGGACTTCATGTACTACAGAAGTAGGAAGTTTAAATAGTAGGCATGGTCTCCCAAAATAGCCTGCTAATAGCTCTCTTTAGCAGAGTGATCTGGTTTTCTCAGGTATATCTCAATTAAACAACAGGTGATTTCCAGCCAGGTCCTAGGGCACTGAGAGCTCTAGAGGTCAAAGCCAGCACTTTGAATTCTACCTGCATACTATAAAGAGCATTTTAGCCTGATAAGTAAGTGTAAAAGGCTTGTGATGTGATAAGATCTGTGCCAAGGCAGTAATGCCCTAGACTAGAAGATGTTTTTCAGATCAAGCCTGCAGCCAGCCAGCTGTGGTTATTTCCTAGTTGTACGGATCTGTGTGAATGAAGATAAGTATGAGAAAGAGAAAGTACTATAAAACACACATACAAGAAATAAATCATAGCATTCACAGGTGCTCCCAAATTCCAAAGAATAAAACTATGCTCTCGGTTGTGGGAGCAGCACCAGAATTAAGCTTAACTCTGTTTGTGACATGTAGCTTTGTTCTCTGCATAGGAGATACATAGATTCTGCAGCTTCCCTCAGCTTCATTGCACATTCACTAAATATTTTTACATGGAAATAATAAACTCATTTTGGATTGCAGAGTGTATCCATTCTTTATCTCACCGAACTTAAAAACTTAATTATTCATTGTTGTATTAGAGTTACAACTAATTAGATTACCTAATAATAATAAAAATAAATGCTCTGTAATTTAACTGTCAAATGCATCTATGCAAACAATCTTTTAAAGGCTATACTGGCTTCTCAAATAAATGTAAATAAAGATCTATGCTCTTAATCACTATTTTATGGATCTTCATAGGTTTGACACCACACATCTAGTTTTTCCAGTCTCTTTACATCACAGCACCTACGTTAGGGGTGGAAGAATAAACTCTACTCTGAGAAAATGTAACAAGTACTCTTAATTTTTAGGTGCCTTGTGATGGTTACAGATACTTCGGGGTGAGTCACGTGTGTTTTGTGCATGATGTAAGCACAGGAAAGTTGTGGTATAGCTAATCACCTAGTGAATAGGTATTCAGTGCATTATTTGCAATTCAGTGTATTTATTTTGTTCTGATTAATAATCTGACAAATTTCTGAGCTTTAGGAAATACTTCACTGTTTAACATTCATAGATATAAAAATAACTTGATGCATTTATTCTCTAGCATTCAAAATTCAGCATTTGCCTTTACCTCGAAGTTTGTTCTTTTCAGCATTAACCCAGTCAAATATGAAACTTGAACAGGTGCATTAATGAGCATGACATTTCATTTCCCAGTACTGCAAATAGTTCTGCTGCTCTTGAAATTCCTTGCCCTTGACAATTGTAGTCAACATTTGCCACCTTGAGTGGGCAATACCAAAATGTGATCCCACACAGCAGTCATTTGCTGGTAGAGCAGTGATTTGCAAGCACATATGTAGTGTTACGGCTGCTTGAAACTATTGTATTCCAGCTTTGCATTTGTTATTTAGTTGGAGGTGAGTGTGGGAGAGAAGGTCTGCTTTTTTTTTTTTCTTTTAGGAGTATTTGTAACTGATTTCCCAAGCTATAGGAGTAATTTCTACTTCAAATTAGAAGTAATTTCAATTGCAAAAGCAGGCACTAATTGTTCTCTTTCTTGATTTGGCAGTAATCTCACCAACAACGAAATGTTGTGGAAGAAAAGGCGATAATGGATGGTTTTATAACTGGGGTGGAGTGGATTTTACAAAATATGGGAGAAAGGTGACCTCTGTTCAGAAGCCTCCCTGCTCATTAGCAGATGGCTGTGGTTTAATGATTCCACTGTGGTGCAAAGAAGGAATCAAATTAGATGTTGTGTGAAGCTGTCATTACTCTGTATGTTTCTCTATATAGTTCCAGCTTAAAGCATGTTGCTCCTTTCATAGCAGCCCCTCAGATTACCGTATCTCATCCTTTCCACATCAAAGTGCTGTCAGCACTTTTATAGTATAAAAAGGATGCAGAGATAATTTTACAATACATTCTCTTCAAAAAGCACTGACTTGTACATTTGCAACATTTCTTTCTGTTCTGTGATTTGCAAAAGAAGATGCACTAAAATGAGTAGCATCTTAAAACTGAACAAAACCAGGGCCAGAAATTTCTCATTAAAATTGGACCAAAGCCCCTCTGCAGCAATGGTGGGGATTTTAGAAAGTCCATTCTTCTCAAGTGTGGTCTGAATTATATTTCAGTCAGCTAGTGAGAGCCATTGTGAGTGTGGAAAACATGTCCATTCTTTGAAAAGCATGGATCGTCTCTATTTACTAGCTGAAAAAATATGGTACCTTAAAAAGTCTTCAGTGAAATATATAGTAAGTCAGATCTCACTCCCAACATCAAAGGCTATAGCCTCAGCTAGTAACAAGTGCATAGAGAGCTGGGCTTGCTGTGTTGACCTTATTGCTTTATGACAAAGTAAAAAGAAAAAAGAAAAAAAGAAAATAAGAAAAAGAATAGAGGAAGGAGAAGAGTGAAAGGCAGCAGAAAGACAGAACTTTGTAGCATTGGCTTTAATTTTGTAGGACTTTCTTTAAATCCACTCTGCCAAGAAATGTGTTTTCTTCTTAGATACTCATTATGCAGCTATACACATATAATCTGTAAATGTTTCACATTGTATTTCCTATCCATGTTTGTCATTTGCCAGCCTCTATATAAGAGGTTGTCACAGAACTGGGTAATGATAGGATGGGGATCAGAAATGTGAAAAGCTGATAGATGAACTTCAAAAGGGAAAACAGCCTATCTGTTGTCAAGCAGACAAGCAATTTGATGTGGTTCATCTGCCCATCTCCTGTTTCAGGTATTCTCCACAGCTGGGATTGGAGTGATATGATGTAGGACTTTGCCTCTTTCCCCTCCTGGAAGGATAAAGTTGTTGGATCTTACTATGACGTCGGTGCTGAACTGTGCTTACTACAGCCAGTCTTTCCAAAATGAATAGCATACTTCCATTTTCTGATACTCTTCCTGCTGTTTTCTACATAGGCAAGTAATAACATAATAAGCTCTGGAGTTTCAGGTGGATGTGGTGTACCATCCTCAGGAAGACCTGGGGATCTCTGCCATGCAATGGCAGTTGAAGGCAGTGCAATGCAGAGGAAGAATTCTGGACAGGACAGACCTACATACTGCCGCAGAAAGGATAAGGCTTGGTCAGCAGGCAGGAACTGCATGTTTCTTTTACAGACAAATTCTAGAATTTTTGTTTTATCTCAAATTTCCAATAATTTGAATTTTTTTTACAACAGGAAATAGAACTACAAATCAATAAATAATTACCAAAGTATTGCATTTAATTTTCAAGGTTATAATACAATATTCAAAGATTTTTTTTCAAACTAGAAAAGCAAAGCATTACTGTGAAGTAATGTGAGCATGTTCACATGAAAGCATAAAGTTCAATCAGAGAAACAGAAAAGTGAATATTTGGATAACTCATTTTTTTTGAACTCGATGGAAAAAACATTTTGAAAGCATGGGAATGAAAGTTTAGATCTATATATAGTACGTTTGTCAGATCCACTTCTATTTAAATACTGTTCACCTTTGTCTCAGAATTATAAAAGGTTTGCACTGAAACTGTTTCTTCCTTCAACAGTCATCTTTAGCTCCCTGATCTTATTAGCATATGACTGTCAGTAGTGTGTCTGTGGCTCTTCATGAACTCAAAGGGACAAATACTTAATAATAATGTTTCATCTTACATGGAGGTCACAAACTGAGCTCAGTTACATCAATGTCAATCTGGAGAAACTCAGCTGAGCTCAATGGACTTACTCAGGCCTGAAATCAATTACTGCTCCGCTGTAAGTGAGATGGCGCCCAGCCCTTCGGCCCCGTTCTGGCGTTGAGGTGCAAATGGCAACCGCAGGGAACAGCGGAGCGTTGCCCAGGCATCCGGGTGGCGGCCCGGCCGCGCAGGGCACCGTGGCACGGCCGGTTATGCAGCCATGCAAGAACAGAAACAAAATACAGCTTAAAGACCCCCCAGCCAGCCCAGCCCCTGTGATTAGGCTTCCAATAACCCCAGGGCAGCCGCGGTGCCCGTTTTTCCACTTCAGTCTCTGGCATCTGTGGGCACTGGCACTGAAGCAGACCCCAGTGGGATGTCTGCCTGGAAGACAGTGCTGTGCCAGGTTAGCGATCGGCTACATCAGTTTAGATAAACTGATGCTTCCTGACGCCCACCCTGTGAGAGCCACCTTGTAGCAACAGGCTGGAAACACACACCACCAAGTCCTTTTCCATCTCCTTCCTGTGTCTTACCTCCTACTGCCAACCAACAAGCAATTAAGAACATGAAGTAATGCGCTGTACCCGTTTAAAAATTACACTTCCCACCCCATGTGTGTCATTACATCAGTTTTTACACAGAGAATTTAACCCAAAGTTGCACATATCTCCCATTAGTGGCTGAGTCTCAACTGTTCTCGCAGAGGTATCCCAGTAGCACAAGGGGGTATTCGGGGGGGGGGGTAGGGATCTGCTCAAGACGCTCTTGAAACCCCTTCCCCAGGGAGCCTGCTCTCCAGCTTGCATTAGCTTTAATAAAAGGCAGAGGAGCTGAAGAGTTTTGTTTCTTTTGCCTTATCAGTATTTTCCCATATAGTGACTCTTACTCTATATAAGACAAAATAACACTGAAATAGATATTTTTTATCCTTGGTGATACTTATCCACTAGTGATTTTTCCCCTCTGGTAGCTGATGTAAGTAAATGTGAAGAGCAGAAATATTGATTAGGCAGCTAATTCTGAAAGCTAAGAATGACATCAAATTTAACAAGGAAACTAATCCTCCCTTTCTTTTTGTTCCGTTTTTATTACAATTATTTAGTGCTGCTTACCTTTCTCCATTTGTTATGCCACATTTGACAAATCCGGGGAAAAATAGTAAATAAATACATAAAACGATAAACACCTTGGTCTATGACAAGCAGAGGGTAAAGCCTCATTTGGAAGGGACCAACAATAAATATTAAGGAATTGCTTGATTTTTCTAAAGTTTGCCTTCTTTTTAAAATTCAAGCGTACTCAGTGTTGCAGTAAGTTTGAACTAACTTAGCTTATTCTTTGAAAACAGGGGAATTCCATTGTGGACAATATTTTCTCCACTGGTTTTGCCACTTTATTTTGAAAAAGCTCTCTAATAGGGAAACTTTCTTGTTCCCCATTTAGCTCCCTGCTGCCAACTCCATATGACTTTACAACCTGTTGTCACACCTACCATATCAATATGCTGCTACTAAAACTGAGGGTGGTCATTTTCTTCATCCACAGCACTTCTAGACAACCTGGAACATATATCTATGTTCTGCCCACTAGTTATGTAAAAAATATTAATCGTAAATGCAAAAGAGGAAGCTGCCAACTCCTTTATTATCACCTCTTCATTAAGCTCTTGCAGTTAAAGATTTACTATGGAGTATAAAGATACCAAATTAAAACCAGTGTTTCAGACACATCCTGTTTTGGTGAGAATTACCTACCTTTGCTGAATACAGGCCTCAGAGCTGACAAGAATCAGGATAACAAATGATTGCCTCTGCTCCAGCCCAAAGTCCTTGAAACATCGAGAAGGGTCCCTGGGCAAAGTTTGAGGAGGGCAGGGATTTGCCACTCCACTTGGCTAAAGCCCCAGACCTAAGAAGGAACCTAGAGCCTCTGAGAACTGAAAGCTGGTTGAGGCTAATAGGTCAAAACAAAGCAATTCTTTTCACATCGGTACCACAGAATGAAATTACATGAATTAGTAAAAAAAACCAAAACAACAAAACATACTGAGGGCACTGAAGATAGATAGAAAGTGTTATGTTTCTTGTTATGGGGTGCAAAAGGCTCCGTCACAGCCATGCCTGCAAGTAGATGTTGTCATGCTGTGGGGCATATGCTTTTAAGTTTCTCAGGAATTAATAAAGTCATGACTCTGCTTCCCCCAACCTCCCTCACAGGTCAGCCAAATTACAGGGTGTGCTGCCCTGGCATGCTTTCTCACAGTGGTGATACTTTGAAAATCAAATCTAAATACATCTTCTTCTCACAGGGAACACATAATAATTCTACCGACAAGTATCAAGACAGACCTTGCACAGAAACTTTGAGATGCAAATATCCTAGCTGTGACTAGTGAGCTAATTGGGCTGTGTAGGAGGCATACAAGTGGAATTCCAGTTTTATATATGGGCACACGCTAAATTTTTAGGTATTGTGATCTAGCTAACCTCCTTTCTGCAGAGCTTTAATCCATCAATCACCTACCAGATCTATAGCATTTATTTTCTCTTGCTAACCACAGATCTGAGACAGTCCTGATACATGTCAGTCAAACTTCTAGAAATATCGTTCATTATCTTTGCCACTGAGTGTATTGACTGTTCACAGAATTAAGTGACAGGCTGGTTAGCTATTTGACCAAGGCCTCTTGTAGCGGCCAGAAGTTAGATAAAAGGACTGCATTTAGGACCTTTTACTTCCTAAGCTGCCCAGTCACCTCATTTTCTGTAGACATCAGTGAGGAATGGGGGACAAAAGCCCCACATAGAATGGTGTCTTTGGGGAGGAGTGTTGTCTCATGACAGCCAGCAAAGCTGTGCTGGCAGTGGGGACAGCTTCTGTTCTCACTATACATCTGATATTACTCAAATGACATTACTCAGAATATTACATAGTGCTGGTATGTTAAAGCAGGAGGGCATTGCTGTCGGCAAATTCTGCACTCGTACTTACTGAAATAAAAGCCATAATAGAATATATATATATATATATATATAAATTCCTTTCCTCTGTTACTATGGTGATTAGTCTTAAAAGGTACTATAATAAACACAATGAGTAATAATTCCATTTAAAAACAAACAAACCAACCCCTTGCTCTAGTTCCCTTGAAATGTCAAGCAATTCTGACTGGAACGGGAACTATCTGCCAAGAACAGTGGATTGTTATGATGAAGCTGGAGGGGGTCTGCTTTATAGAAATAAAACTATTGAATTTAGAAAAAACCCAACACTGATATGATAAGCTTGCTTTACTTAAATTAGTTGCTATGAGAAATAACTGAAAAAAGAGGCTTTTACAACTTTCTTTTTCAAACTGGACTATGGTCCTGGTGTTAAAAGGGTGAACGTATAAAAGCAATGAATTGCAGAATCTTTAATGTTGACCTTCTTTTGATAACTTAGCTTGGCATAGCCTCTGCTTTTAAATGAGAGCACTCGGTTTGTAATGCTGACTTGAATTCACTGTATGGCTAGCGAGCTTCAGCAGGTTTAGTGCTTCTCTACTTTAGATGCAAGCATTTGTATGGTTTTTTCCTCCCTAAAGAAGTAAATTATTTATACAGCACCAACCTTTTTTAACCTAGCTTCTGACAGGCTGGGATTTTTCCAATCTCAGTTGAAACTGTCTAAATAATTTATCAAGTATTCTTTCAAAGTACAATGAATTCTGAAACCTAAGAAATGTTAAATGAGATTCTTTGCCCTTCCAGTGTGAGTGGGTTACTGAGGTTAAGCTAGTATTTTCTTTGAACTTTTCTCAGACCATGTTCTCTCTCATTGTACGGATGCCCCTTTTTCTCTCCTACTGTCTGTCTATTCATTTTCATGACATTTTCTATTTATCAGTCTTTTCCTTTGTGTTTCTGTATCTCTTGCTAACTCTTCCCTTGCTGATGTCTTCCTATGCCTTTTATTCTTTCTTAAAGTAAGACAGCTTTCCCTTGAGATGTTCCTCCAGATAGAGGAACCATTGATTTCCATGTCCCAAGCTGTACAGGCAATATCAGTCCAGTCAATATCCTCAGTACAAGATTTTTCAGTCCAGCCTCAAATTTAACTGAAACTTCTCCCATCCCCATCAAGAAAACAGTGACAAACAGTCTGAAGATCTTTGGCAAAGATGAGCACAAAGAAGTTTGCATAGAACTTGGATTTGCAAACTACATGTAAGCTTGCAAGGATGTATTTGCAGGTCAGGAATCTGACACCCCCGCTACCCCACCCATGCTGCCTGGTCAAAATTTCCTCAAAGATGGACTTTTCTATAAAACTTGGGTAGTGACATCACAAAGTACCAGTATAAGAAGTTTATAAAACCACAAAAAAACAACCAAAACAGAACCAAAATGACTGGGACTATAAACAGAAGAAAACAACCACCACCCAACCCCAAATGACTTGAGCTATTCCAAATTTTCCAGCAGGTATTTTAATCCTCTTAAACTTTTGTCAAATGTTTCAGGTGGGTTCCTTTACCTGAATAAATTCATCCAGTTCTACTCACAAAAGAACTTCCAGTTTTCTTTTAAGAACGAAAAAATAATGAAGTAGTACCCCATACAGATTTTTATTTAGACTCAGCAATTCAGTATTGTATCCTTTATAAATTAATGATATCTTGAGCTGTGCTTCAAGATGTCTGAAATAGTATCACAGCTGAAAGCAGCAGCAGAAACATAGACTAATGGCTGAGTTTCTGTTACCTCTGCTGTATTGTAACTGTTTAAACCAAATATTACTCTTTAAGGAAGGTATTCCATTTTAAGGTTTTGGAGCCACAAAAGCTGCTTTTAGACAAATTGACCTGCTTGAGTCCCAATGTCAGAGAATAAATAGTGCCCAGGCATGACCTTGTAGGAAACACTCGGTATGAAAAGGCAGTAGGTATACGGGTAACCCAGTACCTATAAAATGAAATAACCCCTATTTTCTTTGTCTCCTTCATTTTGTTATGATGTCATAAAGCATTTTTCAGAGGTCTTGTAAGACAACTTCTTCCCCCCTTTCCCTCTTCATCTCAACTTCTTGTTAAATACCTTATACCACAATAAATACCTTACATAAACTGAGCATAAATTGACGCTCACTACAGTCAATCTCCTGCTACCTCCTGCTGTCCTAAACCCACAAACCATGGGCTCCACTGTTTCGCCCCATGTTTCCTTGAACAAGAATGGTAGGACAGGAATCAGAAATGAAAAAAACCAACCCAAACCCAACACAAAATGGGGATGCAGACAGCAAACTAACTGGCAGATAAGCTCCTTATAATTATTTTTTGTGAATTACAGGTATATTGTGAAGTTTTTTATTTTATACTTGCTGAATTTTGCCATCTTCTGAGTTACATTGAATTCCTTTTCTGAAGGTTTCCTTACACAAAACGTCATTGTAGTTCTAAGTCTTAAAAAAAGAGATTGGTTACATCATAACCTTGGGTTATTATTTCACCATATATAGCAAAAAGATCAGTCAAGTATAAAGCTTTGATCTTAATTTGGGGGGTAACAGTTTTTTCCAATGTATAGCTACTATGAAATTACTAAAAATACTTTAAAACTGTATGTGTAAAGATTTGTTATGCGATATGCAAGTTTGCATTATTTAGTGATATCTATTTGTGAATAATAATTTTTTAAAAGTCTACAAAATTGTAATTTCACTCCAATACTCTAGTTTCCCCTTGTTTTTCACTCAATAGCTCTCCCTGCTACAGTATTTTTATTTTTTTTTTTAGAAAACAGCATACTTTGATCCCAGAAACAGGAAAGCTATGGTCATTAATTCGGACTTCCCAGTAGATGGTGCTCTAGGTACAAAAACACGCACTTCAACATGTTCATAAATTTCTGTGTGAATTACTTAAACACAGTATGTGTTCGTTAATTTACAGCTCTTACGTGTTCATAAAGATTGATGATATGGAGGCACAGTGGTCTATGAAAAATTTGAAAAAAAGTGGTTCTTCTATTCAAAAGTTTTGGAAGCTGTTGGCTAGGTATTTCCCCCTGTATGTCTATGGCTATAGCACATAATTTAACTTCACTATTAATGGTTTTGGTCACTTGTGGTACGACAAACATGCTAACAGCATTTTTTTTTTTTGGCTTGCTTGGAGCTTATGCGTAATGTTGTCAAATGCCAAAATTTACTATGCTCCCCTCCAGTAAGGTATAGTAATTTGAATAGCTGCCTAGAAATTAAAATACACCATGTATTATATACAAACATGCACACACACACAGATTCACAAACTGGAATACACACATAAATTATATTAAGTAACTATGCATTCAACTTACACCTCACTCCCAGATATCTTTACATAAAATAAAGTACCATAAAGTCATGACAATGCCTTCCTTTCATGTGCAACGTTTTTTTATAAAAGATGTAAGACAAAGTTATGAATACAGAACTGCAGTGGAGAACTGGATCTGTTTGCAGTGCCAAATGTATATAATTACTTCAGTGCTGTAATTGTTTATATTTTCTATCATCTATTTTTAAAAATGACATTTCAATCTTTCTTCATTTAAAATGGCTGAAATGCTTATTGCCAAAACACAATATGCAAAAAGAAAAAAAAAATCCCTCTAGCAAAATCTCAACCAGAAAGGTTACTATTCTGCGCAGACAAAGTTGATCTTAAAAATGTTTTATGCATTGTAACATATAGTTGCCTCTGAGTGCCTTATCAGCAACACAGCGTGTTGTTCAATCTGTATGGAAAAACTTCTAGATTAAAGCGGGCACACAACACAATAACAGTGTTAACTTGTTTGAAGATGCCTTGTGTTTGCATCAGTGGTAAACATGACAGATACAAATTCTTTCAAATCCATGAATAGTAAGTCTGAAATGTGTACTAAATTAGAAGACTGGTGTTTGCAGCAGAACTTTGGTGTGCAAGATTATTAATTGCTACTTTTATTTTCATTGGTTGATAATGTTAAAATGTTTCATGTATACATTTATCTCAGTCTCTGAATGTAGGTATTTTAGGTAACGTGGCAATGACAGCTTTAATGGGAGCAGAGTTGGTCACCCTGCTGTGACAGACTACTGAATAATGCTATTTTAATCTTTAATGTATTGACTTTCTAACTCTTTAAAATACATTCAGCTACAGACACAAAAGATATTGAAGCTCTGTTTAATAAACAATTTAACAGGATTCTGATCTTCATTAATAAATTAAAGAATATATTTACTTATATGAATGCCTGACCTGAATGTCTAAATTTCTTCTTTGCATCTGTATTTACTTGCTAAAAAATGCCTTCAACTTCTGGCTTGAGGTAACTTTTGTTAGGATGGTCGCTAATGATATGTTTTATGGATTTATACAAAGATTTTTTTTTCTGTATTTTTCTGCCAATGACATGCTAACTATTTTCTATACCATCAATTTTTAATTAGAAAAAAAATCCTTGGTGCTTTTAAAACAATACTTAAGGGTACTAAAGAAATGAGGTACCAATACTCTTTTATTTCCTGAAAAGTACCAGGAAGAAAGAAAAGGAACAACAACAAAAAAAGTTTGAACCTTTAAGCAGTGGTTATATGCTGTTTACACCCTGCTTCTGCCCGAATAATGGAGACTTGTGTCAACATATGACTACACTGGCTGCAATGGTTTCAGGGCACAAGGGAAGGGCTCACATGAATTGAACAGCAATGCTTCCCCTTGCAAGAAAACATAAATCACAACTTATGCTTCCACATTACTGCAAATAATGAGATCTTTTTCATTATAAGATTTGATTTTTAAAATTTGTTTTATAGTTCTAGAGCCTTTTGGCTTCAGATTTTCAAGACTTCGGGAACAATCATAATAGATCATTATTTTTTAAATTTAAAAATAAATCCACACTTCTAGTTCTCTTAGATATGCTGGCAGACCTCTTTGTGTGCTCAGCTACGTCAGCAGAAAAATGCTGTCTTTGCTTATGTCAGTCAGGAATGTGGTGCAGCTATACCAGCCAAAAAATTCCTTCTGTCAGCATGTCTTGAATCTGTACCAGGGCCTCTGCCAGCCAGGCTAGTCTGGCATAGCTGCAGAGGCAATAAAGACAAGCCTTCAGAGCCATGGGAACTGAGGACCTACATTGCCAGAGCCTGATTTAACCTTTGAATACCCTAAGTGATCAGCAACTCCAAGACATGTTTAAACCCGAACTCCTGTCCTAAGGATAAAATCTAAGAGTTTTGTCCTGAGATGTGTTACAGCTTCCCTGCAATATTAGCTATGCACAAGTGACACTCAGGCATTGCAGAAGCTGCCTGGTACCATCCATGCCAAAGTCCAGCTGGTTTTGCAGCATGAAGGCATGGATTTACAGCTGGCTGTCTTAGAGCTTTCAATGGCTCTCAGACATATCAGTCCTAGTAAAGCTTTTTCTCTTAACTTCTATTTCTGTCTTGCCCAGCATGGGAACAATTTTGTTAACATTTACATTTTGTTAACAACTGTTCCAGTCTTCTACCAACCTGTGTCTATCAGGTATCATGCCATCTTAAGTGTGTGTGGAGGGGCTAAGTCTCAGAGTCTGTCCCTATTTGAATGGTGAGAAAGTGCAGCCAAATTACAGCAAAGAGGATGAAAAATAGAGCAAAAGAGGAAAGGAATTAGGAGGAGTATGGCTCAGGTGGAACTGTGGATGCCAAAAGTAACACCTCCCATGCTCATTTAGAATACATTTTGAGAAAAGCCCGTTTCAACTCTGGTTGAGGCAAAACTGAGATTAAGCCTATGTCTCATTCTGTCTCACTTGTTCAAAGGTAAAACATTATCAAGCTGGTTTGGTTTTTTTTGGTTTTGTTTTTTTTTTTTTACCACTCACAAAAAAAGGAGAGTGAAAAGCATCACCTAAGCTATGACACTGAGTGAAGTCTACTGCAGAGGCATGCTCTTAGGCACTTGGGGTGGGAGAGGTTGCAAAGAAGAGGGTTAGCAAAGAGCACAGTGTCGTTTGGTTTGGCCAGAAACTCTGAGATCTGTGTTCTGAAGATAGCAGAGAGGAAAGAAAGTGGGGCAAACAGGGCATTATCCCAGTTGTAAAAAAAAGCATTACTCGGAGCACCTTTTGAATTAAGATGAGCAATAATTTTCTACATGTCTGCACAGCTCTTACCCATTCTGTTTATATGGTATTTTAAAACAAAGGATTGGAATAAAATATTTGAAGTTGAATTGAATTGAGCAGACAGACATTATTTTAAACTGAAATACAAATAATATTAAGAATATGGTCTCTGCATAAAATGAAAGAAAAGATGCAGAACTGAGATACTAACTAAAATTGTTTTTAATTCTGTTTGAATGAGTCCACCCGTCCCTCAGCAGGAAAAGGCAGAGAAAGGGAGAAGTGTTTGAAAGTCAAAATACTACTTTGCTCATCTCTAATGTTTTCCATTCTAGGATCTCTAGTGCTTTACAAGCTTAATGTGATTAACTTTATGCTCAGTAAGCAGTTCTACCCTTAAAAATAGGTAGGTCTTTACAGGATTAGGACCTCAATTTGTCCTTAAACTGGTGAGCAGTGAATATCACTTACTGCTTTAACGGACAGAGCTGTATAAATAACAGATACTGTGATTTGCCTGAAGACCTGTCAAAATGAAAATTGTATTGGTTTAACCTGAAACAAAACAAAAAAGTGCTCACATTAGCTGCAAGCAAAGTAAAACAGAAAGTAAAAAAAATAATAAAAATTTTAAAAAATATTTAGCATAATGAAACATTGCCTTTGATTCAAAAATGAAACATTTTTCTTAAAGCTCTTGAAACGTCATTCTTTAGAATAAAATGGAAATTATTTAAAATTGCCAGTTAGAATTGAAATAATAATTCTTAGTATGTCAAACTGAAATGTCTACTTTTCTCTGTACACAGCATGACAATTTTCACATCATAAAAAATATTATTTGGTAGGAAGTGTTTTCTGGTCTCAATGAAAGGTTAAGCAGAGCTTTTGACACATGACTGTTTATGGTGAAGCATCCTCTCTGAAAGGCTTCTGAGGATTTTCTGAGGGCAGCTGAATTTGGCTTTGCCATGTCCTGGGGCCCTCGGCGTTAAGGCCCGCCTCATGGACTTTGGGCAAAGAAGGCAAATTTGGGCAAAGAAATACCATATACGGCCTTGACACATGTGCCTCCAATGACCACTATACAAACCGCTATGGTCATGAGAGATCATTTGCACCACCATCACTCCCCTCATCGCCACTTCAAGAGCGCGGAGGGGCTAGGAGCCTATCACGTGCACTGGGCCCAGCTCTCCACCCTGGTGAAGTCCCTGGTTGTGTGTGAGCACAGGGGCAGGA
>JANZLQ010000001.1:26760249-26776718 GCA_026212715.1 Elanus axillaris | reverse complement strand
GATGGGAGGGAGCAGCAGAACCTCCCCGGTCACGCCTCCGGGGCGCTAAGGGGCCGCGGAGGGACACGGCGCCGCCGCCCTCTCCCTCCGCCGGGCCGGCGACGGACCGCGCGGGCCCCTCCCCACAAGATGGCAGCAGGCGGCGCGGAACGGTCCGCAGCACCGCCAGGCGGCTGAGCCTCGGCGGGGGCGTCGCTGGGAGGGGAAGGCTCGCTCTTCCCGCCCTCCGCCCGCCTACCCGGGCCGCGAGGTGACCCATCCCGTCCCGGAGCGGCAGCCCAGGCCAGGTTTGACAGGAGAGCGGGTCAGGGCAGGCCTGGCCCAGCTGTGAGGTGGAAAGATGTGGGGCAAACGAGGCAGTGGTACGGCTGCTTCTACCCAAAGAAAGCATTAATTACGGCATAGCTGTCTTGCTCATGAGCCCTCAGCAGAACTGCCATTTGGCCTCACCCAGGGGGGTGTTTTAAGAGTCGGGCCTTACACAACTATTGCCCAAATACAGGAGAACAAAGAAAAGACAAGTCAGCAATGAGGATGGCCCGCTTAGGGCATGGCCTGTCAGAGACACACATACATTTTGCACCACTAAGACCACCTGCCCCACACTCGGTCAGCAGCCACAGAGGCTTGAAGTGATCTGCATACCATAGGCCGTCTACCCCTTGTGCCCAGGCTGGCCCTGTCCCTTCTCCCCCAGGCTTTCCCATTTCTGGCTCTTCTCACACCCCTTGCTACGCTCTTTCTGCACCCAGACCCCCCCCCCCCCCCTCCACACCTTACTCTTTTTTGGGGGAGGTGGGGTTGTGTTAGCTGGAGAGAGATCTAGGACTCTGAAAAATTTGCTCATCATCTTATAATAAAAGTCAACTTAGAGGACGAGCAATATCAGAACCACCCACACAGAAAAAGCGAGAGCACTGCTGTCGGGGACTTTGAGAAGGTTTTGGCAACTGTGCACAGAAACGAGGGTTTAGGGCTGAGAAAGTCTGAAAAGTTTCCTGAGGTCCACTGCTAGCTCAAGGGAAGAATAGATAACAAAAATAGTTTTTCAAATAAGTCATACAAAATATTTTTTAAAATATTATTTTTCATTATAAAGCCATTTAAAATTTAATGTGAAAACGTGCGGAGCAAGCATGTGCTAAAACTTAGATTTAGTATAATTTACTGCTAAACAAAACCATGTCTAATAAGTACCCAACTCAAGAATGAGTTCAAGAATGTTGTTTTTTAAATTATATGCAGAATCACTGAAACATTTTTGGAATTTTACGTTATCTCAACCATTTTATTAACAACATATATAATGTGCTACTGACTAAATGTATTTTCTATATCTGTCTTTATAACAGAGCAGATGATGGGTTCTGTTTACTTCTGTAGGTATAAGTATTTTCAGGACTGCAGAAAAGCTTTTGGCCAAACGAATTTGTGCTGCAGTTCAGCAGGAACAGAGAGAGTAAGTACTTCTTTTCTAAACAAGTCATTCATAGTAATGAGATCAATTCTGAGTCGGAAAGAACAGCCTATTTTGGTATTTCAAAATCCATGAACAGATACAGCAAGTGAGAATTAACTCAACTAATTTCAGAAATTTGAAGGTCCCCAGCCCAGGTTTTTGAGAACGTTTGCAAACAGATGCCTCTGGGGATTTTTTTAAGACTACCTACAGGTCACCTTGTATCCATTGATTTCTTTGGAAGCAGGCACCTGATTGCCAGTGCAGTTTTGAAAACCTCATTACGCCTCTACTGCAGATTTGGCGTCCTAATATCTGGCTTATAGCGACAAGAAACAAGCTTCCAATTCACTAAGTGTAGTTAATACTAATATAATGCTAATATATGTTTTAATAAATGATACTATTGGATAAGGAAAAAAAGGATTTATTAATAGCGTATTTCTTAAATCTCAGTTTGTACATCTTTTGCACTGTAATTGTACATTCAGCTTGATACAAATAATAAAACCCTCTCATCTACCAAAATTGAAGATGTAGTGAAATGTTTTCTAATGCAATTTAAGGTTTCTACCACAGAATTTGAATAAATATATGTTAAGTATTCTGCTTAAACAAACATGTATATGAACAGTACGTAGTAAGAAATATCCAGCTGGAGTAAAGGCTATGTGCAGTTGCAATTTTGAATGATTACGCACACCAGTAAAAGCAAACATTTTTAGAATAACAATGAAACGTGCAAATGCAAACCAAGATTAAAAGCAGTTATTCAAAACAAGGTTCCATGATTCAGATCTGTGATTTATATCACTTTGATTTACATGTCAATCCATCGTGCTTACAGTATTTTCCTCCAATGCAATTAAGCTCAGGAATTGGAGACCGTACAGTTGTACTGAGCTGCAAAGGTATCTTTATAATCTCTCTGATTCCATTTTAGTCATCTGTTAAGAGAGAATAAAAACTTTTGTCTTTTGCGGGTGAAGGTACCATGCAAATGCAAATGATATTATACAAAATGGTAATTGAAATGGTAAAGGAGCAAGGGGTTTTAATAAAATGACAATTCAAGACACATGCAAGTGTCCCTGTGTGAATGTTGATTGAAATGAGGGAAGTTAAGAGTGAATTTTAAGTGCCCATAGAAAAATGCATTGAACGTTAAGAGTAAATTAAGAAGTGCACAGGCCAAGGGACAGAGCTGCCTCAGAAATGGATAAAGAAAGAACTGAAATATTCCTTTGAGGATTTGGGACAAAGGATCTCTCAGTCCTTGATAACAGTGCAAAGCAGGTTGGGGAATAGGCTGTGGGGAACACAGACGTAGTGACACTTCAAAAGACCCAGGAACTTGAAAAAGTTGAAAATGGAGTTAGCGACAGATTTGGATCTGAAGATAGAAAAAAGCAATAGTGAGCACAGCTGGATATGAACTTTGATGTTGAATTACACAAGGCTGAAGAAGAATTAGGGCCTTTAGAAGATACTGTCATTGGAAATTCTGAGGGGTGGCCTCAGGGCAGAGCAAAGGCCAAATTCTCCTCTGTGCTCCCCAGCCCAAAGCTGCTGCTGGCAGCTTGTTCTGGTAGAGGCTGGTCCAGGTGAGCCTGCGCATCACTGCACAGGTGCTCACAGTTTCTGGTCTGCACCCACTCTGAGATGTCTAAATGAAGTGAACAACAAAGATAAAGGAACCAGTGATGGCCTCTCAGGTACGCAAGAACCAGTTTTGAGATACTACTGCTGACCCTTTCACAAAGTCTACATGCCAGGCAGAGGCTTTCAGAGACCAGCTTAAGTGTAAATGGTATGGGAAGGATGTAGACACTGATACACAGAATGATAGGTAAGCTGCCAACCCTCTGGGTAGGCTATGAAAACTATCCTTTCCCATTTTCAGGTGCACTAGAGTTGTGGCAGTAGTCTTTCAAATTTAACTCAGAATTGCTGAAAAGTGGTACATTGGTATGGTGTTAGGAGGAGAAGAAAGAACTATGACAAGTTGACTGAAGAAAGGAAGGATGTAGTCTGACCCTTCTCATATTGACATGGGCATCCACACTAGCAACATAAGGCTTATCACTGCAAAAAGGTACTGCTGAAAATTTTATATGTGAATTCTACTTTTTAAGAACTCGCCCCCCCCCCCCCCAAATGTGCGTGGGAGTGTGTGGATGGGGCAAAAGAACATGATGGGGAGAATCTGTGCCTCACTAATGGACACTCTCTCAAAAATGGCAGAAAAGAAATAATTTCCAGCATTACCTTGCTAATGCAAGAGCTGATGAGGAAGGCAGGAGAATCTCACCTTCTTCTGGGAGAAGGAATTCTTTGGCTGTGGCTATTTACTCATGCCAGGGTATGGAAAGTTTACTGAACATGAGGAGAATGGTGTCTCTGTGAAAGGATAGATCTTTATAGTGAGTAGGAATTTAACGCCAAGTAGCCACATATTGCTGCTGGCATCTAAACTCTCCCAGTTGGTCTGCTCCAGAATTCATACCCCAAAGTGCAACAACCACCAGTACAAGGGACCGTTCCTGTAACTCTTACTGCTTCTGAGAGACCACCTCAGACAGTCAACAGTAACAGAGTTTCACTGTCAAAAGACATTTTCTCTCATAGCCCAATCAATCAAGTCAATCCCTCCTCTCCTCCATGCCTTTTTTCCCCTTCCTTTTTTAAATTCTCAGTTGCCAATACTAATGGAGCCTCACTGGTGAAGACAACAGCTGAGAAAACACCAGTACTGAAGTTTTTACAGCGCCCAGTTTAAAAAAGGTCAGGTCTTTTGAATTGGGGAAAAAAAAAAAAATCAATCATTTTAATGGATTCCAACTGAGGAAATTATAGGACACTGAGATATACTCTGCCTAAGATAAGCCTGTCTTCTCACTTTTCATCATTTTACTGTCTGCTCAACTGGTTGGCAGTTATGATGCTGACAGTTTAATCCTAATTTCTACATCAGTGTCAACAACTATTTCTTTCTCTGGAAATGATACAGAAAGACCATAAATGACTTAGAGCATGATGCCAAACAAGCCCTTTCCTTTTGGCAGACCAGGAAAAGAAAAAAAAAACAAACCAAAAAACCAAACCAATAAGAAAAGATATTCACATCCATTCCTTCTTCCTAGGAAATGGCAAACCAAACACAGTGTAAGAAATATTTTCTCAGCTAATGTGGGCAGTTACAACTGTTAGAAGATGTGACCAAATTACATTTGATCTGTTTGCTCATTTAAGTTACAGATAGTCGTGTTTCTAAAAATTTAACTGGCAAACTAAAGAAATCCTACTTGGATCAATGATTCTGTGTTTCTCCTGAATCGAAATAGATCATCACTACAGGATAGACAAGGGGTACTAACTTAAATCTGAAATAAAATTAAATTTACCTTTATCAGGGGAAGAGGAATAATATAGAGCATGTCACAATTTTTTACATATAAATGGAGTAGGTTCAGTGCACTTTTATTTGAAAAGTGGTTGTTAGTGTTTCTAAGATTTTAACAGCTCCCAGGGATATTTGAATTCATAACTTAAGCAACGATGTCTGGATCAAACGTATACAAAGAATGACTCACTTGCCATATGTCCTTTGGTTATGAGGTTTTGGTTGTAGAGGGCAGTACTGTGACCTTGGCACAAGCCCAAATGTGTGAAGGAAGTAGCTCACTTTATGCTGCTGCATAAAATGCAGCTTGGGGAGTAAAACTGCACCTTGTTGCAACCCACTTCTTCTTGCAGGCACCATACTTTCTACCAACCTACCCCAGTGGAATGGATCCCTTTCAGCTCACGTCCTTTTAATCCTATATTGCTGTCTCATAGCATAAAAACCCCCTTAATTTCAGTATGGATCTTGTGAAACTTATTGAAAATAGAGTCTCATCAACAAAGGCTTGCTTCTGAATGTTTCTGAAAAGAAATGCTGTCCATTATTTACCTAGGAAGACTTATTGTGAAACCCCCATCAACAACCTCTTCCCGATTAGCTTGTGCTACCCTGTCCTGAAGCCTGGTACTGGAAAGTGCACAATATCCTCAGCTCCCACTGGAATCAGGGCAATCCTGCTGCCTTCAATGTATAGCATGTTCTCAACTTCTCACAGGATGTGGTCTTCAGGCTCCAGTTCACAAACACATGTGCTTAACTTAAGCATGCAAGTAGTCCCATTAATGCTGAAGTACTTAAAGTTAACCATGTATGTAATTGCTTGCAGGGCTGGTTCCTTAATTAGCTACACTCATCCTTTAATCCTCCCTATCTTTTAACCTCTGTACTGTTACATGCCTCAATTTCTTTAATCAGATAATGAACATTAGTGAAGTTATTTACTGCTTCTGCTTCAAGACTTGAACTAAAAAAAGATGGACGGTGTGTAGACACTTATTATTAAACATGGTAAAAATAAAATACAATAGCATAAAAACATGCTTGCAACTTTTGAAGATCATCATAATTTTCCTTTTGTTAAATAAATGACTCTTCACATTTCCTGAAGTCATGCATGGATTTCTTGATGAGATTTTTCCCTAAGTTTAAAAACTGTACATTCTTTGTACAATAAATTTCCAGGTATAAATAAAGTCCTATTACACTGTTAAAACAGCAAATCAAAACTGAATGCAGCAATGCAAAGATACTCGAATGTCCACATTGAAACAAAACGTACCACCAACAAAAAGCCAGTAAAAAAAACCCCAAACAGTTAAGTTCTAGAAACACAAAATAGCACAGGGGGAGAAAAAAAAAATCACCACAACAAAAAAAACCTCTGGCAAAAGTAGTTTTGAAGAGGACATATTCCAATTACTGTTTTTCATTAAAAGTGTCTGCTAGTTGCACTTGGATACGCTGGTTGCGCTGCCTGCTTTCTGCCAATCTCTCCTTATCAAGTCTAAGGCTGCCAGGAGGGCAGGAAAACACATTTGCAGTCGTCAGGTTTCATTGCCTTTTCTACTCCCTTGACCTATTTTTTTTCCTAATCTTTAAATTTTCTCTTTTTCTTAGTTCAGCACATTAGCATTCCTCCAAATTTTTAATTATTCTCCCTGGTAATTCCCTGGAGCCCTCTGCTTGAACTTTCTTTCTCCACTTGCTTTACCTCTAAGTAATGAGTACCTATACTATACTTTACCAGAGTCTAACCCCCTGTAGTTTTCTTTACTTCATCTGTATGCTACAAGCTGTCCCTTTTGGAGAGTTGCCCTGCAATTTGACGACATTGGGAGTCTATTCTTTCTCAGATGATCTCCCCGTCAGGTTCACTGCTACTGAAAACAGGACTACTGACAGCATACGTTTTGAATCCAGCCATGAAAATCGCTTTGTGATAATCTTTACCAAATGCTGCATTACATGGTACTACATTTGCTACTAGGCTAGGAATTCTTCTGTTTGTAAATCTGCTTTTATGACCATATTATTTTGAACACTTCATTTCATGCCTAGTACTGAAAAAGGAATAAAGTATCACAGCAAAGCATTAGATGCTCACCTAAAAAAGGGCTGCTAGCCTATCCAATTTTCTTACAGTATTGCTCACTTAATATAGCAAATAAGCCGGAGGTCCAATATGATTCCTCCATAACGTACACTGTATCACTTTCTTCCTCAAGCCAGTTTGCCATTGGGCCAGATGTACTCTACCCATCTTCTCATTACTGTGATCAATCTTCTCTCTGCTGACCAGAATTTAATCCTATTAAATCACTAGGCTTGCAGTAAACGCATATCATACACACGCATGCTTGCCACAGCAGATTACTATAACGGCCTTTATTTTTGGAACGCGCTCTCAAGGCTGCCCCAGGCTAATCCGTGCAGGCCTGCTGCATGGCTGCAGGAAGCTGGGGGCGGCCCAGCGCTCCCGCAGAAGGGAAGCGGAGCGCAGGGACTGCGTGGAGGGCACGGACCCCCCCACACTGCACCCCAGGAGTGCAAAGTCTGAGAATGGGTGGCCGGGAGGGCAGAGCAAACAGGGTGGACCTTACAGGCCCGCTTTCCACCTTACGCAGCTGCTCGTGGCTGGGCTGGCGGCTGGGAGAAGGCAACACCCGTGGTCTGTGGAGGCTTCTTTATATCCCGATGCAGTCCAGCTTTCTCAGTTTTATTGAGATTTTTGATTATTTACCTGAAAAGAGTCACTGAGCAATAAAGGTCTTGACTAGGGGAGAAGCATTCCAAGTCATTCAGTAATTTGTAGCTGCCAATGTTTCAACTAGTTTGGGTCACTAGAGGGTGCAGATTAGCCTCTGCAGTCTCAGTCTGGACATTTGTTTTGTGACATATAGACCCAGACAGCCTCCTGATTTACGGTATTAAGTGCTTCAGAGAGGAGGCGTGAATCACTCATTTTGAGTCTTTGCATGTGTCCAGTTTTCCTTTTACAAGGACAGTTTTCCTTTTACAAGCACACACTACCAGGGTGCTAGGTTATGTAGAGTGAGGCATACCATGCCTGTTCCTGCCACATGAAAGGAAAGGTGTTGTCAATATAACTATTAAACAGAAGAGCAACACGAAAAGTTAGGTATGGCTTTTAGTAGGCTGAAAGCACATTCGAATTACATCACTTATTTTAAAAATAGAGAATACAGCCCAAAGAGATTTTTAGCCTGTAGTTGAGGTTTTTTTCAGATAAGATATACAGAGTTTTCAGTAGATTCTTCTTCCTTTCTGTGTGCGGCTTGCCAAACTATTTCCTCCATTTTACTGCTTCTGATAACAGTTTTTTATTTTAATGGTCTCTAAACTTTGTAGGATTAACAAAGTGTCAAAGACATAACAGATTTCATTTGAATTAAAGCATTAGTAACTTCTACATTTGGGTACATCAATACCTGCGACCTAAAGGGTATCTTCTAAGCTATAAATACACGATTGCTAATGTTTTTCACGTTTTAGGTAAAAACATGACCGTTATGTCAAAATCTGGTTTTTGTTTTATGTGGCAATAGTTTTAGATCACATTTTCATCTAGCTGTTGCAATGAACAGCTTGGATTTACAAATATTCTTGCCAGGGAACTAGTGGTTTGGAAAATAATGAGGATGAGAAAACCTTCCTTGTTCTCTGTGCAGGCTAGACTCTTAATGAGAGATAATGGTGATGAGCTGTAAAGCAGAATGGTCCAGCAATGTTCTCCTGAAAGATAATAATCTAATCACCCCAGGAGCTGCACACGACAGCATCCTGAAACCCCTTGCTGAATAAAAGCATCTGTCCAGAGCTTAATTAACAAAAAGTTACCCATTTAAGACTACTTAAGAAAGTTAACAACAGTCAATCAAGGGTGTACCTCTGAGTTCACATGGTCATTAGTGGTTCTATAGAAGATCTAAGCTATTGCAACAAAGAAGCAGAGACAGTGTTTATAAACTTTGGCAGAAGGAAGCAGATGTGATTTTTGTATGTTATATATAGCTGGATTCACTTGCTGGAACACAGGTGGATCAATAAATACTATTTAAATTAAAATCTTTGGCTCTGCCCACACTCATCATTTTGCTATTTAACTGGTTAAAGAGAAATTTCTTTTACGAAATAATCAGGAGTTACAGTGTGAATTTAATTCTTGACAGTACTCAAATCTACCATGCTGCACAGGAATAAAAAATGTCATAACACGTTTTTAACAACATGAAAAATAATGCCACATGCAGGTTGTCCAACTGCCAGAAGTACATATAACAGCATAATTGTGGCAGTGTAGGTAGCGTCTGGATGCCAATTTGTCTATTATTATTTTTATGTCTACAAAAAATCACAAGGTCTTTTCCATAGCAGAAGTGGACTGGCAACTAAGCAAGCTGAAACAGGTCCAATAACCTGTTAAGAAACGGGGCTGCAGATAAGTAAAGCCACTGACTCTTAATCACCCTCTGTCAGAAAGAGAAAGGTCTGAGTAGGAAAAGAGGATATAGTAAAGACAGAATAATTAAAATATAACCATCATCTTTTTCTACAGTGAAAAATAACATCCCTACTGTGATAGGGAGCTGCTAGCACAAAAGGGGGTAGGGCCAGCAGCGTTTTCAAATTCTCCCAAAGACACCCAAGAAAGTTGGTGCTTTTGATAGAATTATTTTCAGGATCTAAATTCATCATCTTCATTAATTATAAAACTTTCACATGCTGTCCAACAGCAGACTGGACATTTAAGAAATTCTAGTTCAAAGTTTGTTCTTTACCTGACCTGTTAGATGACCTCAAATAATTTAACCATTAAAAAATGAGTGCAGCACTAGAGAAAGGACCTCTGAGGAGTGGGTGACATGAAGGAGAGACTCATTGTAGACTCAGGGCCTCAGCAGATGGGAGATGTCCCTGGTTCTAAGCAGAGCTGGCACACAGGTGTGTGCTCTGCAGAAGTGATACCCACATGGGAGCTCTGCTTTTGGCCCGCTGGGGGCAGTGCAAAGTGGATAAACTGCTGAATCGGTGCTTGGCTCTGCACAACCACCTAAGGTATCCCTGCAAAGGTGACTGTGATAAAAACACTGTGATGTGACTCTGAATGGAGTCTGATGAGCATGGTAGTGCTTTCCAAGTGCAACCAGGGCAAGGGCAGTGCTAGTAAGAAGCTGAATCAAATAACAAGCAAAGCATTATTAAATTTCTCAGACGGTTCTTATCTCAAAAAATGAGGACCCCCCTACTCCAGAGTTACAGACAGGGTTGTGACGGGTCTGAATTCTCTGCTGAGAGTTGGAAGAATGTAAAACCCACTGGCAGCAAAACAGTGACTCTCCAGTGGGGAGATGCAATGGGACCTGCAATAGTAGCCTGTAAGTAGATGTTTTTCAGGGACTGATACTGTATGGATTACTTACATGAGGATGCTGTGCAGAGGAATTTATGGTGGAAATTTAAAGCACACTTAAATCCCCATGTGGACATCTCCTCATAGTCAATGTTTGAAAGTGGAGCACAATACGAGGCAGGAGGAAATAAGAGTCTACTTTTCTTCAGCTGTGGAATTCTGCACAGAGCAATTGTGCTAGAATTGATTCTATTCTGAGTCAAACAGAGCTTAGGAGAGAGGCAGTTTAATCAAATCTTATTTAGTTCTAGTTCAGTAGTCCATGCCTAGGAAAAAAACCCAAAAACAAACCAGACCAAAAAAAAATCCCAACATGTACAAAAATAATGTAATTAGATGAAAAGGCTTGAATCAAAATTCTAGTCCAAGATAGATGTTAAAATCATGTTCTTTCACTCATGAGTTAGGGAAATACATTGCAATACCGTGCTATTTTTTTAATCTATTCATATTCTATATATTCTCTGAAAAGTATATATAATACATCTCTTTCAAAGGTGAAGTGCTTTATGAGCAAAGACTGTTCATTTCCTCAAGGAAGACTTCTTTCGGTATCTTGCCTATATTCCTTGCTATGGTGTAAAAGGAAAAAAAGTTCACTGCATTTTTCTTTTATTCTTCTTTTGTCTTTAATTTTTTCCCTGTATTGTTCTTGCCATTTCTGAACATAAATGTCTACATCAGTGAATAGATCCTTGACCCTCCACTGATCATTAGCATTTTGAGACAGATTCAAGGCAATGACCTATGGATTAAAAGCACTACCAGTCTACCAGGATAGTTTGCCCTAGTGTTAAGTGTCATTTAGCAAAGAGGTCCTGTAGTTTGTGATCTTCTACCCTTATTTTTAAAAAGGAATTAATCCTAAAATAATTAATGCCAGTTTATATTGTTACCATGTATCTGTAGGCTTCTGTTCACTCTAGCTATAAATATAATGGGATTCACTCTTTTCTATCCTTCATGGTTCAATCCCTGTAATTGTAATTCATGGTCAAGATATCTGTCAACACATTGCTCCTTTTGCTGGTTGATAGTTCGTACAACAATGGAAGCTATCTGCCAAGCAGCACCTGTCTTTTTAATAATTCAAGATATTAAATAAATAAAATGGAGTATGTACCCGCTGCCTTATTTTCTTTAAACTTGCTCATCCCTCTCATACACATTTCATGATAAAAGCTGTACATTAAGAGACACTGATTTGTCATCACCACAGAAAGTGAAGTTGCAACCAGGAAAAACTTTGCTTTTCTAACTTACTGTTTCCTACAAGAGGAAAGACAACCTTAAACTGCTGTCACTATGAGTGTGACAGTTGCTTAAGTTAGCCAGGATGCATGCATAAAGTCAATGTATTTATACTCTATGCTTTTAAACAATTATAATGAAATTCAAATCCCTTCATATGGAATTAAGTTCAACATAGCATTTTTTAGAATATAAATTATTTTGACATTTTCTTTAATAAAAATATATCTACTTTCTGTGTGTTCTTTCTATTGTTTTATTTTCTTTAATTTTGCAATTGAGATAGCTTATTATATAAAGTTTAGACCTAGGTGTTGAGCACAGCAAAGTTAGAAATTTGACTGTTAAATCCATGACAATGTTGTAACTGTTCTGCTATGGTCTCCATCACAGAAGTATTGTGATTACTCACAACATACCTACAAAATGTAGTTTGAAACAGAAAACTACGTTTTGCTGCTTTACAGGTAGGGAACTGACTCACAGGGACCAAATCCAGATCCTCAAGAGCTGCTTAAAGATCTTCATACCACCAAGTTGATTGCAGTGGTGTGTAGCCACTTTGAGCATCTGACCTGGCAGAGTTGTCCAGTGCCATAGAGTCTTTAGTGCAGAAATGATCATGAATATGAACCTTTCATGCTCTAGGACCTAAGCATGAAGACATCTTTCCACTTAATTTTTTAATATCTACTTTGAATTTTGTTTTTCAATCAGTTTATATTTGAATAACCAAACATATTTTTATCAAAAGGGAGTCTGAAATGTGAGAATTCACTGTTTTGTACTTCTACCCCAAGCAACCTGTGGAAAGGCAATAGCTGTATTTCACAGATAACATGGCCATTAGCAGCTCAGTCTGCTTCTTCTGACCAGCAGTATTATGTCACACATGGTTTTGATATCAGAATTGAAAGCAGCAGGTATCCACTTTAATTCATTTTTCCCCTATTTCAGACATGTTACATCTAGTTAGATAATATACGTTGCAACTTACCAAAAAGCAACAATGATTTTGCTAACTGAAGAATGTTTATAAGAAAAACCCAAACAAACAATTAATAATGTAGGTAAGAGCCAGACCTGGTGTGCATGGTGGCAGGGGGAAGGGTTTGCAGGAATTCAGATTACAGTCTTCCTTGCTTACAGCCTCTTCCAACTTGAGGGTTTTCAGAGCATGTCCAACATTACAGCAGGAGTACTCAGTTACTACTCTGCAATGTGGATGATTTCAGTGGCATAAATGGGTTCAGATGTTAAAAAGCTGGCATGGCCTTGTCATCCTATGATATGAGGTGGTTAAACAAGGTTTAAGGTTCAGAGTAGAGATATCAATCTGCAGATTTGCATGGCAAACCACCACTGTTAGTGATCTTTTAGCTTCTTACCTAAAGTCAGCTTGGTTTTTTTTTCTTTCAGATGGCATTGAAGATATCAGCTTTTTTGGAAAGATGACAAAATGAAACACCCACAACAAGAGAGGAGCAAAACAGCACTGGTAGAAGCAGCAGCTCATGTCTCTGAGACAATCTCTGACTTGCAGACCACAGGCCAGAGAAGGAAGGCACTTCCTATTGCCTTATAGGTCCCTTCAGATACAGCAAACGACTACTAGTCTTAAACTGAAGTTGCTTTCTTTGATGACAGGTTCACAGCATTGTGGGCAAGAGTCACAGATGACAGTAAAAGGGGTAATGTTGTTTGGTTTCCTTTGATACACATCTCCTCACTCCAGCGAGGCCCAGGTGGCACTGACGGGTGTGGAAGGCAGCTGGATGGAATATCCATGATGACAAAAAAAAAAAAGTTTCTTTTGCTCCATCTGCACTTTTAGCACTGATACCAGATTATATATTCCCCAGAGCAATGGCTGAATAAGTACCTGAATAAATGTCACCTTTTTGTTGACTAATTTCTGACATACCATTTTTAGCCTCCAGGATCTGCTGTCTTTGAAGGGTTTTGTTCTGTCTAGCTATTTATATAGCATGTACAGTGAGATTCTTAGCTCCTGCTTAAGACAGGACTTAGAGACAACTGCTTTTGTGAGTCTTGAGAATCCTTGCTCCACCCTTTGCTGGAGCTGCTTGTACCCAAATCTCCAAATGAGCCCACACAGGTTTACCTCTTCTCTGAGTCAGGCCCTAAACCGTCTTCATTTTTACTAGCTATATATTGTCATCAGCAAAATGAACTGATGAAATAGCCAATTTGAAAGCTAAAGACTGAGGACTTTGGAGTCATAAGGAAGGATTTAGGAAGAAGCAAAGCACCCACATGCAAACCCATCCATTCCTCCACAGCCTGACCCTGGCAGCACATAAACTCAGGAGTGCCTGGAATTTTGCTTGTGTCCTAAATCACTGCAGTCTGCAGGGACATGAGACTAAGTACCCCTCAGCAAAATGGGATCTAGACGTTAGGCAGAGGTATGCTGTCAGTGCTCTGAGGCTGCCTCATGGGTCTACTTCGAACACGACAGTGCAGCGGGAGAGTGGGGCTCCTTATTGCACGGCAGTTGCATCAATGGTAGGAGAGGGAAGGGGAGACCATGCTGCTGCTGCTGCTGCTTCCCTGCTTCACAGAAATTTAGTGGGCATGCAGGAGACTTGTGTTTGGCATCCCCTCTACCTAGTTCTACCATCCAGAAGAGAGTTTTCAGCATTGGCCTAAGATTATTTGGGGAGAGGACAAAGATTCTTTTCCTCTCCTCTTGAACTGCTTTTGAGCTACTCAACATGAAGAAGAAGAGGGGGAGAGAGAAAATGGAAGAGGGGGAGAGAGAGAAAACGGAAGAGGGGGAGAGAGAAAACGGAAGAGGGGGAGAGAGAAAACGGAAGAGGGGGAGAGAGAAAAAGGAAGAGGGGGGACAGAGAAAAAGGAAGAGGGGGGACAGAGAAAGGAAAGGAAGCAAAAAAAGGTCACCTTTGGATCTCAGAGAGGGACTGAGACAAACAAGGTAATATACTGTTGTAGCTTATATCCCTAGGGTATTCCTCCAAGTAGCATTCTGGATGAACTGTGTTTCAAGGAGTACATGTCTCTAGTCTTTGAAGTAGGGACCAAACCTCTGTGGTCCTTCTTGAACCCCCATGCAAGGGCCCTTCACCCAGCAGGAAGGGGGCTTATGCTGCTTCTTCTGTAACTTACATGCTCACGCGCATACCCACTCTCTCACTCAACAAATTTGCCTTCTGGACTGTTTTAAAAAGCCCCCACAAAACTCCTTGGTGATACAAAGACAAAGCCTGTAAAACCTCTGCATGGGTGTTGCCGGCAGCATGCCCATGCCTCTGTGGATTTGCACCACACAGCATCATTAGCACTTAGAGTACAAGTTGCTTGGGCTAAAGACCCTGTCAGTGACTAGTTTCGTCAATTAGTGTGTGCAGCTATGGCATTCAAATGATTTATAATGCAGTATCAGACTGCCATGTGGCATCACTGTTCTGCCACGTCAGGCAAAACATTGTATATTGCAAAATGAATTAAATGGAAGTGAAGAAAGGCCTTGGCATATTTAAGGAAAAGAATGATTTTACTCTTGCTCTAAAAGGAGAACAAAAGAAAAAAAATAGAAAAAATATTGATTGCCCAAGTGTGCACATATTATAAAGCTGTCATTTACAGGAATGAAGCAAAAATAAACTCCCTTGCTACTACTGACATAGTCTAATAACCTGCATTGCTTGATGTAGAATCTGCACAGAGCGAAATGACTTCAGGTCTTGCTGACCCTGTATGGCTCAGTTCCCAGAGTCCTGCTGAGCATATGGGGAAAATAGCCAGGTTTTGTACAAACACAAATGTTTGCTTGAGCTGAGCCCAGGAGCAATACAGTCTAACCATCATCTTGGGAAAGGAAGTTTTGTTGCCAAGTAAAAATTTAATCTGGAAGCTGAGAGTCAGTAAGAAATAGAGTTGTTTCCTCAGACAGCCCTCCTCTGCTATGAAAATCAAATCCGTGGTAAGAGGAGCAGATTGTAAAAAATTGTACTATGATGATATCTAAATACCTCCTAAAAAAAGATTTATGATTTTAGTCTAGTCCTGAAGGGAATTTTCAGAACTGCAGGACCACTGGCACTGATGTGGGGATTGCAGACAGCACAAATCAGGCTCTAAATAATGGATCAAAAAGAGGAGCCTCAAAAGCTACTTTTTATTGCTCTTTGGGGAATAGCACAGACTATTATAAAATACTGCAGGTTGTGAAGCTCCAATAGCATCATGTAGTTTAAAGGAAAAAAAGCCTCAAGGAAGATGGAGAAAGCAGTGAGCTGGGTAGAGCCACATGTCTGTACAGTAGGACACAGTGCTACAAGGGGCAGGGACGGTGGGACACCCCAGAGATGGCCACATCCCAACCTTACGCAGTGTTCAGCACCCTGCCCCTCAACTTTGTACAATGTAATGTAAACTTGTAATGGCTGGGTGATACAGCTGGTCCCTTTCAATCTCATATTCTTAAAATAAAGCAAAAGTGATTATATGACCTGCTTAAGCAAGAGCAATCATGGGATGATGATATTGAGGTATATTCAGTTGGTTGCTGCTACCATGTTTTATCTGAGCATGATCATACCAAGAACCATCTCTCTTCCCTGGGTGAAAAGGGGCAGGCAACATCAGAGGGCCATCCAGAGGGACCCTGACAGGCTTGAGAGGTGGGCCTGTGCAAACCTCATGAAGTTAAACAAGGTCAAGCACAAGGTCCTGCACATGGCTTGGGGCAATCCCAAGCACAAATACAGGCTGGACAATAAGTGGATTGAGAGCAGCCCTGAGGAAGAAGGACTTGGGGCAATTAGTGGGTGAAAAACTGAATATGAGCCAGCAATATGCGCTCACAGCCCAGAAAGCCAGTTGCATTCTGGGCTGCATCAAAAGAAGAGTGACCAGCAGGTTGATGGAGGTGAGTC
>JANZLQ010000001.1:26735054-26747569 GCA_026212715.1 Elanus axillaris | reverse complement strand
CCCCCCCCCCCCAAAAAAAAAAAAAAAAAAAGCTTACTATAATATGTTGGGTAGTAACGCTACTACCTCCGAGTTGTTGGATACCATCCTATGACTTCAGTTAAAAAGATAAAAGCAATAGACTCCAATAATCTCTATTTGAAGCGTATTGAATTAGGTATTTTCTCAAAACTACACATTCCAGCAATAGTTTTTTCATTGCTTCCAGCCTATACAAGCACAAGTTTGTTCAGTTAGCTTCTGGCTATGATCCAGTCAGATGGTTAGCTGCTTGAACGAACTGAGAGAAATATTTTTACAGTGTGAAGAATTTGTTCTTAATCACTTGGGGAAAAAATATTCCATTTTGATTCTTGGCTACAGTACTTATCTTAAATTGCTTAGTCACGTGAAAGTATAATTTCACTAGCTAGCAGATATCCCTTTGAAATTTCTCTTGCAACATGCTTTAGCTCACCAGCTTTGACCCTTATGTAAGGTCATCTACACAGCTGTTTAAATAAAAATATACACCATGATAACTCACAGTATGCTCCAGTCATGCAGAAGTGTGAGTGAACAGCTTATTGACTGTAGTGTCTGACATGACCTGCTTGTAATTAGGAAATCAATAACCTGGGTTCTTCTTTCTTCTCCACCACCCGCCTTTCCCCCAAATTTCAAAAATATCTCTACGTTCAAATAATACTGATGTTCGATTCCCATCCCAATTTTGTGACACAAGCATTTCTCCAATACTTAAATAATTTCACACATTCAACTTTGGTCCCATGGTCTGGATGGTGGTTGCAGAAGGAATTTATTAAATAGTACAGAAATAACATTTAAAAGAAACCTTAAAACAAGGCCAGGTTGTAACAAGATTTGGCTGATATTAAATTATAACTGGCATCGGAAGAAAATACTCAGCTGACAGCACTGGTCAAACTATTGATGCCTCATCATTTCATGCAATTGACAAAATAGCTTCAGAGCACGATCTCCTCCCATCCTGCCTAATCGCTTCCTGCTGTATTACCACACGGCGGGGAAGTCTTAGCATTTTGCAAGATGCTATTTTTGAACTTCAGCACCATTATACCTAATTGACATTTCCCAGTTAGCTTCTCACTAGGTATTACTGGTCTCTTTCAGTAGATTTACAAAATGTTATGTGGCTTGAAAACATCTGAGGTTATTGCTGAAGAGTGAAATAGGGCATGCAGGCAAACTAATGGAAGAAATCAAATATTTAAATAACACATGTAAAAGACTTCAGGCATCTTACATGGCATCTCAGAAAAGAGTCAATTATAGTGCACAGAAAGAATCTAATAATAACCAAAGTAGGCCAAATGCAAACACTGTCATCCTGGCAAAAATTTGAAAGAAGCTGTACAAATAGCAGCTAAGGAAGACAAATATGCACACTCCGAGCATGCATACCCCAGAGTACCCTTACTGAATCATGTTATGAGAATATGATCTACCAAGCTTGGGGAATTCTGAATTCAGATACAGCTACATTTCACCTGAAAAGCCTGCCAGACCCAAACTACTTTGCACTCCAAAACTGTCACAAACAAACTCGGAAAAAATCACGTCAAGTACTTTTGTACTTACCCAGTTTTTTATACTGGCTAAAAAAGGAGCAATGCACAAGGTTGCATCGTTTCCACTATGCTTAAAATGCAGAGGCAGCAGCTAAAAGCAGCAGGAACAGTAATCAGAAGAGAATAATGCTGCAGGAAGCACAAGCAAGGATCCGAGTTTCAGCAAGTATTAAAAAATACACAATTTGCTTCCTTGCAGCTTCGTCTACTGAGGGTTTTGCATGCATATTAAGGTACTGACAAAAGAGCAATATATTCCAAGACAAAACACAAGCATAAGAACCCTCAGTTAGACACATTAGGAGTTACTCGGTGAATGTTGAAAATTAGGATTGTCAAAAGAATTTTTTTGGGTGTAAGCTTTTTTTAAAATAAACAGATATTTTAAAAACAGCATTCTTGGAAAGAATCTAGTTCTAGTACAACAGGTATAAAAGTTCATCCTTCATTTAAAGTACTATTCACTAGCCTACTGTCTTTTAAGCCCTGTGTAAATTAGCACATCAGTGTAAGAGCATATACATTTGCTTCCAGAAAGAGATTGATAACGAAAGATTGATTGATAACGCGTTAAACTTCAGGCAATGCATTTGTAGCATTCCAGGCTTTTGGGATGAAAAATCAGGGACTCCAGAAATTGTTTTCCAGGGACTCAGTAGTTTTCACTGTAAGACTTCCCCCAAAATCTATCTTTCGGGATAAATGTTTGTTTACGCCTTAGCTGGCTTTCACTACCTCGCTCTCACTTTCAGCCTGTGGTGCCTGGGCCGGGTTTTGGAGGGCTCTGGCACATGCCCAGGCTGCAATGCTCTCCCTTGCTCTCCAGGGAACATTCCAGGGCTTAAATGCACCATTTCCCAGAACTCTGAGGTTTATGCACTGAGCGTTTGTAATTTAACACATAGGACACACGCTTTGCCCTTTGCAAAGATTTCCATGCTTTTTCTCAGAAGTAAAGAGAACTTAAATATTCTCGTGGAGTCGGTTTGGTAAATTGGGTCAATTCAGTGATGTAATTTATGATACAAGACTACCTGCAGCATTTTTGAAGCACAGCTAAGGGGGAAACTTGGGAGGGGAAATGAGATGCTATTTTGGGAACAGGAAAGGTATATGAGAATTTAAAGTGGGGAAAAAAGTGTACAGAGTCATAGCTGCTCCCCTCACAACCCAGACAAAACCAGGAAAATATTCCCCCCTGTTTCCTCCTTACTTTGCAGTAATCTTCAGAGTTTATAGAGCAATACAGAATGCTTCTCTTCCCATGTCTGTTTTTTTTTTTTTTTACCAGGGAGTCTCTTTACTTGCCCCAGATTTATTTCCTCTGATCTTCACATGAGCCATACTGTGGCTAACCTTCATAGTCCTGCTCCAAAGTATCCCTTCCCTACTTCTCCCCACATTTTCATATAGTTAAGAGAATTAACTTGGCCTATCAGAAATCATTAGCATTTAAAAATAAAAATACATTTGTACTCCTTTTTTTATGGATTTATCAGTTAGTCTTACCTGCAAAGCTGTAGAAACATGCAGTTCTTCTTCTGCCTCTTGATGCTTTTCCACAACGACTGAAAATACAAAGTTTAATCATCCTACATTGGAAAATATAGCTCTGCACCACAGCCTTACTATGAACTGAGGTATGGAACGCTACAGCAATCTGATTAAATTGTATTGTAGAGACCTCAAAAATATGCTATATTCTAATCCCAGGAGTAGGTTCGGTTTTTTCTTTTTTCAAATAAACTTTGATAATACTGTTTCTCACTTCTGTACAGTAAGCTAAACCTTGCAATAGTCAAAATAAGTCCCAGTCTGATTGCTGTAAGCGTTTCAAAGTACAGCATACCACAGTCTCTCCCATCCCGCCACCTTCTCACACTTACATTTGTCTGATGCTTTCCAAAATGTAGAAGCATTCTCTTTCAAACACACTTCTCACCTTTCACTGAAAACCTTGCCCAGGCCAGATGCTTTGATCCTCTTTTGCATTTATTCAATTGGTTGCTATTTAACATGAAATAGTTAACATATGATGACAAATGCAAATCTACCCCCTTTGCAATCGTTTCTTTCAAGACACAAATGCTTGTGCCTCATCCTGGCTTGCCTTAGAACAAGCAAAGACTAGAAACAACTATTTCTTTCCTAGAATAAATTTTTAGGGAAGGTGTAACTTTGCATTCACTGCCATTAATTAGATCAAGCTAATTGGCAATTAACTCAATTTTAAAAGGAAACAAATGTTTAATCTAAGCAAATCCTAGTCTGTGTGTGTGTGTTTAAGAAACTGGAGTTAACTTCTACAAGTGCATTTTATCAGCTAGAAGGAAAGGGAAACATCTACTTAGAGAACTAAACAGGGACAGAACAAAAAGGCATATCAGAAGCACTAGTTGCTGTATTTCTCCTTCTAGGAGTGTGTGTGGCTGGTTTTCCACTATTTTAACAACCTTTGTAATGAAGGAGGGCTGGCACTTGAAGCCCAACAGAAGTGAGTTCTGAAGCAATGCTTTCAAGGAGGAAAGTGTCAGCAAAGCTGAGATAAATGAGTATTTCTCTCAGCAGTAAGGCCAACTTAAGCATCCCCTGTGCCCTTCTTACTCCATGCTCTTCCCTCTGGTGCTGGTACCACAGCTGGTGTGGCTGCATGGTAAATGAAATCAGAGCAGTGATCCCATTTAGGAAAACTGCTTAAAACCAACAATAACCCCTACAGGTACCACTGTAAAGGAAGGACTTAGATGGAGAGACTAGACTACTTTATAAATGAACTTTTATCTCTACAGATAGATCTTGGAAAGCCTTACCGTGAGGGAGGCTTCAGTCTGTGCCATGGCTATGCAGACCCACAGGCAGGACCCGCATCGGGGAGCTGGTGAGGGGGTCCTGGTGTGCGGCTGTACGAAGCGCAGCAGCAGTCAGAGAGCTGTCTGGGAGCAGCGAGGAGAAGTGAGCTGTGCTTCAGCATCCCCCATTTCTGCCTTTTCCAGCTGAACTGCGGTGACAGAGCACCAAGCTGTCTATCAACAGAAAGAAGGGTTTTTTTCCCGGTTGCATAAGAAAGCAGTCAGACCTTGCTGTTCTCGTAATTTGTCTCCAGCTCAGCTGACTAAAATGTACAAGTCAGGAACTAACATCTTTCTTATCAATTTTCCAGTAATTTTTTATAGGTGCTGTAAACTACAGCTATCCTTCATCAGTTCACTGCGGCGGGCTGAGAGTCTGCAACAGAGCTCAGTCCATCTTATGCAGCCAATTTCAAGTATTTGCTATGTAAAATTATTAGCAGATAATATTTATTTAATGCCTTAATGTAACAACAGTAGATTATACTAACCTACTACACAATTTTTGACAGTCCAGAGGATCCTTTAGTCATTAATGACACAGAATATTTGGATACTGCAGCAGTGTTGCTTGAATGACTCTTTCTTTAAAAGCTGTATTATATCAGAGATTTGTTTCAATTTACATAACCACTGATGGTCTCTCTTCAGCCTTTACACAGAATTCCAATTAATGTCAAGGAGGAGTAATCACAAATGAAATGAATGGAGAATATAACCCTTAAAATTTAATGTGTACACAAGATGTTCTTATTAACTATGGTCTTACTTAATTTTTATACTAGAATATTAACTATAATTTGCAGAATAAGGAGTTTCTAAGTTCCACCCCCAAAGAAAATGAGGCACTGCTGTTCATGCTAACGTAACCTTGCTGAGCTCAGAAGAAGTACTGGAGGCTGTAGAGAAAATGATGCATCGAATTCCCCAAACAACTTTAAGAAAACTCTCAAAGCATCTCACACTAAACCCACACATGAAATTGAACCTCTGAATTGAGATTAGTTGCCATGAAAGCTAGTAGGATATAGTCTAAACCAACAAAATATTACAGCTAGCTAATGAACTAGTTAATGGGAAATTGAGGTGGAGGATTCACTCTCTGTGAAGGAGAAGGGCCGAGCAGAATAGAAGCAAGAATATTGATGAGCCAGTAGAAAAACTTCATAAAAGGTAAATTTTTTTTTACAATAATGGGTTAAGCAGGAAAAAAGAGACAAGAGCATAAGTAATATATGGAAGTAGGATGGCAATACAGCTTCTAAAGCAGTAAAATGTGGTGTAATTTGACCAAGACAGTTTACGTCACATCCTTTCAGTTAATTACAACCCCCACCTCACCCCCAAATGACCCACTGCACCCAAGAATGCACCACTTCCCTGGATCATTACTAAACTAGGGCTATGTTTAAGGTTAAAGCTCTCCAAAATTTCATCTTCATATAGCTGCTTATTGCACCACCTTAACTTCTTTGCCGTCTGTTGAAGGTTTTGGCACTTTTCTTGCAGACACAGTGAAGGACTACATGCAAAAATCTCAGCACTGAAGAATGCAGCACCCAAGGCCATACTCTCAACACCTGCTTTCAGCAGTGTGAGCGGAATCAAAGCCTCAGTAAGCCAATGCAAGTACAAAAGTGGCTTGGGAGAAGATGTTACAGGAAAAGGACAGCACTGGAAAGCAAAATCTGTCAAGGATCATTGATTTATACAAAAGCAAACCAGAAAACCTGCCACAGACCTTTCCTGGCTTGTTCTCATATCTGCATTTGGCCTTCAAACAAAATTTGTGCACCCCTTGAGTACTTCTAGTACCAAATCAGTGATAGTGGGGTGAAGCACAGCATCCAAGAGCTATTTTTAAGTGCTTACTTGAACTCATCTAAATCGAGTAGGCACTACTTGAGCATTTCATTTTTTCTATGTGGTTTCCAAGTAGCCTACATAGGCTGCATAACTAGGGAGAAAATACAGTTTGGAGAGGACTGTGCTGGTTTCTAGAAACACTGAAACCTTAAAAGAAGGTAACAAACCTTACTAGTGTTGCTTTTAGAAGCTTCAGCTTTTCAGTGAGCAGACTGGAGTGTTTAATGAAATCCAGTCCTTGCAGGAAGGACTCACTGGCCACTTCAGCTTTGTTAGATTCAACATCAGCAAACAGTGACTCAGTCAACGACTACTGTAGCTAGAAAAAAAAAAAAAAGAAGGGTGTCTGCTAAAAGTGAAAGAGATGCATTAAGCTTGGTATACGAACAGTCAGTATTTCATGACTACATGTGTATCTTGAAAGCAAAAAAGCCCACAGAAAATACTTGGAAAAGGACTTGGGAAAAGAAACATCAAGGAAACAATGCAGAAACATGAAGCGATTCCTGTGTAGCAGATCTGGCCCTACTCAATACCAGTAGGGTACCATTGCTAGAGCACGTGCTCCACCTCCATCACATGGTCAGTCTGATATGAACAAGCAGTAGACCTGCATGTGTCATAAAGAGAGCTTCCTGTCATTATCTACACCCATGGGAAAAATCTGGTGCAAGACGGGTATTGGCACACATAGCAATGGCAACCATTAGTAACAGAGGAAAAAGAAAGTGTCAACATATCCCTATCCATAAATTCCAGCTATAAAAGAGAGCTTTCAGTAATGTCAGCAACGCCCTTGAAGGTTACACAAATCATGCTTCTCAAAATGAGGAGAAAGGAGTTATTGGCAGAAGTTCCCAAATTCTTTGTGGGCTGATCAGATTAGGAGAGCAGTATGATTAATGGCACAGAAGAAATGGGTACTAAAGTAGGGACTTTGTCAGAAGGATTCCCAGAGAAAAGTGCCAGTCACACCATCTCAACTAGTCACAAGTAACATTGGCCAGAGTGAAAATGGACAGCTTTTGTTCAAGGAAATTGTGAGTGTATGACTTACAGTGGACCGTGTCACTGATCTTCCAGTAGGCATTGTGCTCACGGCTGTGCCACAGAATGCGTGCTGAGCACCAGCGTAGGAACAGCAAATTCCTTTAGTGTGCTTGCATTAGTGACTTGCACTCTGAGACCTCTAGTCAGCTTTCTTCTAGTTTGTGAGTTAAATGAATAAACAGAGAGTATATAGGAAAGAATTTACCTCAAAATGGAAGAGCACAAAGTTTCCACAGAAGAGCCATATGTTGCACCATGCAGGAGCTGCAATGGGTACAGCAGGCCCTGACTCGGCTGACAGCTACAGTAGGAGAGAGGATGGTTAAGGAGATAGACAGGGAGCAAGAGACCATGGAAAAAGAAACAGCTATAATATTGCAAATGAAAACAATCCCAAATATAGTATGTTGATGTAGTGAAAACGTGGCTACAGGAGCTGAAGCAGCCCAGACTCAGCAATCATCTTCTACATACTCTAGTCATGTATGAAGGCAAAAGTAACATGAAAAACAGACATCCTCACAAAACATCACAGAACACAAATGAACACACACAGAAGGTAACTTGCAAACTCATCATGTTATTGACCAAGACTGAAGAACCACACTCTTAATGCCTTGCCTACAAAAAAGCACATCGGGAGAAGCTGCAGACTCCACCTAGTTCTCGTTGGGCCATGGTAAACTTGTGTTTGAAGTAGCATAAGTGGTTCAGTCAGTTATTATGTTTGCTCAAGTCTTCAGCTAAATTAAGTAGTATTTCATTTTAGGCCTAGTTAGATGAAGATCTGGAGAAGGAAAATCATGCAGCAGACCAAGTGCTGGGCAGTCCATGCTACTCATACACTTGGCACGTGGGCAGTGAGAATATCCTCTGATGCCCTGAGTGCTAGTAAGGATGTCTGGAAGTTTGTTCCTTATTTCTACATGTAGTTTTTGTTCTTTAAAGGTTATTTTTAAATAGTTTTGCTCATCTAGAGTGTATTCAATGGCTACATCTACGTGAACACTTGCTAGCTATTGGTGTGCCACTGATACATTATGTATCCTCATAAAACCTGTCAAAAAAAATGGGAGGAGGGGAGTCTAAAGCGTTGGCTTGGCTGGAGAGCACTGAGCAATGCTACTACACACTCTGAAAGTACAGTGGCTGTGCAGTCCTGGCTGCCTCACATGGGTGCAACTTTAGTAGCAGTGATTCATCCTTTGACGTGGATATAAGAATGCTTATTTCGTATTTGAGAAATAGGCACAGAAATCAATATAGCATACTGAGAGTGAAATGTGACTTCTGGAAGACCGCAGGCAGTTCATGCAGGGGAAATATGCCTCTTGGGACTGAATCTTACTTCAGCATGCAGCGGGTTTAAAGGATGTGGGCCCAGTTCCCTCCTGGCTGGATGTGAGCATCATCCACTGAGATCAATGCCATCACATGCATCTTGCAGAGCAAGAGTTGGTCTGTTTGTATGTGATTTGAGAACACTTGCAAAAAACCCTAACAGCATACAAGAGCTCTCAGCTATCCTCTAAAAACTAGGCTGTCTGCCAAGAGAACAGCATGTTAGACAGACACATCAATAATTCCCATCATCTATCCATCAAAAAAAGAGATTCCATTTACCTTAAAATGCATCATATGTGGATTTTACCATGCTGAAAAGGGCAACACTTGTAGGTCTCTGAACTATCATAATATAACAGGATTGGTTCCCCTTAGTGCTGCTCAGATGCAGCTACTGCCTCAAGAAATTTATATTAATTCAGCGAATCCCATCCCTTCCTTGACAGGAGTGGGCTATTTAGTCATAAATTGGCTAAACTGTATGGCTATAACTGATCAAATGAGGTGTGCCCGTACATAATGTTTAACCAGAAAATTTAACTAAAGAAATAAAATCTGAACACCAGCCAATAAAAGTGGATAGAGAAGTGGCAGTGATGGTCTCAGCAGCAGAGCTGTTCCCAGAACTGCATGCAGGACAAGCATTTCAGAATGTAAAATTAGGTGAGTCAAATTCCAAGCTGGTAATTTCAATATACCTTTTAGAAGGTTAAATCTAAACTGAATGCTATTGAACATGCTATTTGGATGTCATTTTCTCTTTTGCTGCTAAGTATTTCAAAGGGCTTACACAGCTATCTCAACTGAGAAACAGGCCAGCTATGTTCTGTGTCACATTTTGCCTCTTACTGGTTCATTTTGGCTAACACCATGTTTTCAGCTGATTCTGCCTGTGCTTTTCTCTCTGAAGAAAGGCAAACAATTCTTGCCTATATCTGAAAAACATTTTGATTGATACAGAAAAAAGAGCATTTTAGTTTAGTGTGCTGTTGTTTGCCTAGGATTAGAGTTTAAAAAGTTGAAAAAGAAAAAGTAAATCCCCCCTCCAACCCTCACTGTGAAACCTCTATGCATTTTTACATCTAAATACTGACTGAGATCATCTGGAAATTGGCAATGTGTAAGGAGGATAAATAACTTAAGAATGAAGATATGTCTGGACATACATTGCTGTAAAGAAAGACTAATTAAAGAGTTTCTAGACAGCCCATCTGACTGTAGCTCAGTTATTGAACTTGAACGAGATGCAGATATTGCCAGACCAAACCCTAGTCTTAGCAAAAGAAAAAAAGATAGATCTAGATTTCTGAACAGCCTGAATTACACCTGGGCTGATGAGTTTTGTTGTCAGTGATTATTTGCCATAGTGCTGACGTTTTAATGGGAGGAAGTCACTCATCTGTGTGTGCATGAATCAGTTTGGCCTGAGCAGTACCTACCTGTAGACGAGACACACCTAACCCTGACAGGAAATGGGGTCCTCAAGCCACCAGAGATACTGTGTGTATTCATCATATTCTGTGCTATCTACAGTCATAATTTTATTTTTATCCCTTTGAGAAACATAACTTGAAAAATCCCAGTAGTTTGGTATAAGTGCAAGTGATTAAAAATTATACACAAAATGTCCTTGTAGGAATAGAGATTAGGGAAAAGAGAAGATAGGAAGAGGGATGAGGGGCTCGGAACTTGGGCAAGTAAGGATGGGTGGGAAAGAAAAATTGGATGTGTCAGTACCAGGGGTTTGCACCACCCGGTCTGGTCCTGCCTTGCCAAAGCTGGAGTCTGGGAGGATCACATCTCTCTGAATGGGGAGCAGACGTTCCTACCCCAAGTAGCTATTGCTTTGTTCAGCCACCACCCAGTTTCCCAAGTTACATGTGATACAGGTCATCGTACTCCCATTACTTGTCTTTAAAGAACGCACAGCCTTGATAGGTAACTCACCTGTAAGGCAGGAGAGCACACAGGCCCTGTAACATTGTCTACAGCCAACACAGGCCTTCGTCTGCCCTACAGCTCCTCCTCCTCCCACTGGGCTCTCTCCTTCCCAAGCTTTTGAGGGCTGTCCTTAAATATTCCTCTGGCAGGCCAGTGGCTCTACCTCTCTCCATCTGGGATTCCCAGTGAGGTTGGGCAATTAGCATTTGTCCCTCAGGCTAAATATCTACCCAGACCTCCTGGCCATGTCTCAAAATAACCCCAAATCCCTGCACAATACTTGGGTAACAAAGCCTGCAGCCACTCGAGGAACAAAAACAAAAGGGAAGAAGAAGAGCAAGTCATAGCTATGGTAAGGAGAATTTCTGAAAGCTTGTCTCATCACACCCACTGTGAGGTGCTTGTTTTTAATGCAGTTACTAGAGCCAGCAGCACAGCAAGTCTTTTCTCTCTGGGATATTTTGAGTCATTAAATGTTACTAAAAACATATTTGTCCTTGGAAGGTTTAAAAGCAAACCTTTTCAAAGACTGGTATGTGGGGCTCAGTGAGGTAATGAGTTATGTGAAAAAGCCAAATATTAGATTCCAAGTGCTGTAGTATGATTGAAATTTCATGTTACCTAGAGGATAAAGTAAAATTAAGTAACTTGTTTTGAAACAGTGTAAGCAAAAAATATTTCCTTATTTTATCAGTGCTGTTTGAGATTTGTTTGAAGCTGGCATGCAGCAGAGGATCATTTCCTAATATCACATTCTCTTTGGATTGTTCAAATGTTTACCATAAGAAAAATTAAATAGGATTTAAAAATAAGCTGCTTCTTCCTTGACTTTAGCCTGGCAAGGTCCAACACAGCAACATAGGTGGATGACTTTCTATTTAATCAATGGCCAAAACTTTACTTGCTGACTTCCCCAGGAGACTGTTATCCTCTACAGCTTGTGAGACAGATAGCAGTACTAGAGCAGGCAACAGCTGTCTGTCAAGACAAGAAGGGCTTGAGTGATCAAGATGAAAGAAAGGCTAGGGAGGCAGAGAAGTATTTTCTCCTTTCTTGCTCTTGGCAAAGGACAAAACAAAACCTTGTTCTTCTGGGCTAAATGAGATGTACAGATAACAGGAAATGCTGTCTACAAAAATCACCAAGACACAATATTTCTCTTGGTTTCAGAGGAAATAGGACAAGTAAAAAGATCTGCTATTACCTAGCAATGTGTCTCTTGCAGAAAAGACATAACTGGGGCCGGCCTTATGGCATTTACCTGTACTGCCCCATTGGAAAACCCTGCCTGGGCACACCGAGGGCTTTTTACAGCATCCACCGTGTAATGCAGATCTCTGGCTGAAGGACAATGATTCCTGCTGGAGAAGGACACATCGTGTTCCTGCATTAGAGTGAACATTCAATTTATTGCAGATGGATCGTAACGGAGTTCTGATGCCATCTCTAACCTGGGCATACTGCCATGCCGCAAGTTCATTCCAGCGATGTACTGAGATGGCTTTGCTTGTCTTAGTCTCAAGTCTCTTTGGATACAGTCCAGGCAGGCTTTCCCTACTTTGTGACAACTCTTGGCTAGCTTATTCTGGACTCAGCAGTTCATTTTCAAATTTAGCATACTTTTGACATTGCTCCTCTTTAATTCAGGTCTACCCAAACCATGTGAAATATCTGAGGAATCCAGGCCCTTCTTCAAACCTGGAGTCTGATCTCTGGATAGTGAGCATCCACACTGTTGTGTTTTAACATGAGCCAGCAACTAAGCACCATGCAGCTGCTCATTCACTCCCCCTCCGCCCAGTGGGATGGGGGAGAAATTTGGGAAAAGAAGTAAAACTTGTGGGTTGAGATAAGAACGGTTTAATAGAACAGA
>JANZLQ010000001.1:26715449-26729126 GCA_026212715.1 Elanus axillaris | reverse complement strand
CTATCTTGACCCACAAGCCCTTTTTTACATTTTTTCTCCCCTCTCCAGTGAAGGAGGGTGGAGTGATAGAGTGGCTTTCGTGGGTACCTGGCATCCAGCCAGGGTCAACCCATCACAGTACCAAATCCATGAAGCACTGGTATACAGTTATTTGATTATCACTCTGGTACAGCTTTACAGCACAAGTGCTTATATTCAGGTGAAACCTATTCCTATGCATATGTGTTCAGATGCTCAAGAATGCTAACAAAGACATGGATTTTTAAGAGAAAAAGGATTACATTTAGTTTGTCTTATTTTTTCCTAACCGGTTCAGCTCTTGTTTTGGTGTCTTGAGTAAGCTGCACTTAAAAAAGAGCCTCATTGCACAATGAGCCCATCATTTTTTCTCAAGATTCAGCCATCTTATTTTTCTTGACATCATGAAAGTTTTTCATTAGTATATTATGAAGTACTGTGTTCACACTAAATTACACCACGTACATAAAAAACATTGAATATTTCAGAGTATTTCTGTCAGCTCCAAGACTAGTGTTATTCATGATAATAATTTTGCTAACCACACCAGCCAAATAATTACTAAGATAGTTACTGTCTAAACACAACTTATGAAGAAAGTGTTTGATGCCCTTCTAAAGATGCTAAGTACTTGTAAACTTAGAGAAGAAGTGGCTTTAAATCATGGTGGGAAACCTGATGCAGTATTCTGATTAAATGGTATATGAAAATAACAAGTGCAAGAATGCAAGCTGACAGTTCCTACATCCAGAAGTGAACACCAACTGCATTCATTTAAAAGATCCATTGAAGGCAAGTATATGCAAAATACAAAGGGTGTCCAGTTTAATGGAACAAATAGCTAATTTTTTTTCCACTTTTCACTAACAGAGAAGACAGACGACATTTTAATGGTGTAATCAACACCCTGATTGCCCTTGGTGACAGAATATGCCATGAGATCCAAATGGATATGATGGATATGAGCACTTGTATTGAATTTATGCATTGTATGTTTCTGCTTGAAGTAGCCTGTGTTTGTTTGTTTGTTTCTGCTGAGAACAGTCCTTTCAATTCTGCATCTTTTTAATAAAGCAGCAAAGGGTATGATGGAAACCTGTGAAGATAGGAGTACAGTGCTCAAAGTTTAGCATAACTACTGTTTCCATGTTGGTGTTAGAAGTAACTTTCACTAGCAGGGAATACGCAAGTGTTAAACTATTTACATGAAGAATTTAGAGCTAATCATTCTGTACTAAGAACTACACAACTAAACACTGAATCACTCCAGCATATTTCTTACAGTTTTTATGTTTGCTCCCCCTCACTGTCAGCAGAGAACTTTCCAGGACTGTGTTCTCAGATTTGTGTTTTCAGAGGTCTTTGTGTAGCAATTTCTGCTTTGGCATGTGGTCATATTTCCTTACTTGTTTCCCTATGTTTTGTTGGTGGGTTTTTTTTGGTGTTTTGTGGTTTTGGTTTTTTTTGGTAAAGTATAGAGTTGCAGCACCCTAGACCAATTCTTCTCCTTAATGGAACATTTACTCTTGGCGTATTTGGAAGAAAGGTCTTCAATATATACAGCTTTGTCCTGTATCCTTGATGTGTTCATGTCTCATAACTAGGAGGAGAAATATGGATGCATAATGAACATGTTGTGGGGCTCTCAGTCCTAACTATTTAGCCAAGCAATTACAGGATCACAAAAGTTCAAAAGGCACATAAGGCAGTGTCATAATCAGAAATGTAAATGAACCACGATACTTGTAAGAAGCTAATTAAAGGCCTTATAAATCTCTGTAGCAATGGATTAATTCTATCAGAACTCTGGAAAAGGAGGAGAAGCAACTTTTTGGTTTACATGGAAAAAATGCTTTCAAAGATACCTTATGAGTCAGACCAGCGCTCAAGTTTAGAAAATTATCTGATACCCCCCTCCAGAAGTACAAATGGTAACCTAAAAATAACTTTGATCATTACTGAAGGATAAGCTGGTGGAAGAAGAGTCCTTCAGGAACAAAGAAGAAGCATTACCTCTCAGTCTATTTTTCAGAATAAGCGTTTACCTCTCATTCATACGCACCTTTTTCCATGTGTGTGTAGTCACCCCTGACTTTATGCTTTTCAGCTAGCTACGTAAGAGCTCTTCTGGATTTCCTTCTGACTCAGAGCAATCTTTTCTAAGCTAACTATATAAGGAGGTCTACTTGCTATCAAGTCTGCATTGCCCTAAAGACCCCCTTGGTGATCGAAGTGCTGTTTCCCTGTGGGTGGCAGCAGTACCTGCCGGCCACGCTGGCACTGGGGATGAGTCAGGCCTCCATCAACTCAACTAGAATATAACATGCTATTTTATCATAGCACAGCTGCCGATATCATATTATGCAACACTACTGCAATTTAAAAGTAATCAATACCTGTGATTCCATTATTTATAGAAACTCATTTAACTACAATGTACTTAAGGGAAGAGTGAGAGGCTAGTAAATGCCTCTTAAAAGAGACAAATTGTTCTATACTAGGGAAAGAAAGGACAGGATGATCCAACACCCCTTCCTTACTTTTTTAGTTTTAGATACTGTAACTGAATAATGTGGTAAGAACATTTGTTTTCGTCTGCATCCCTCCATACCAGACCAGATGTGCAGGGTGAGACAAGACTCCTGCACCATCCTGGTCGCCCTGCAGAGTCTTGAGAGATGGTGGAAATCTTTGGATCAGCAGTCTCTCTCCTTAGCCGCATTTGCTCAGAAGTGGCTGTTAATGATAAGTTTCACCACTTCAACTATTTATTCCAGTATAGCTTATTGGCTGTATCGGCTGTTTCCCTGACTGGCTGTTTTCACACTAACCATTTTGTAATCAGACCAAATCGCTCTTCTGTGAGCCAAATATATACAGCAAAATTCTTTCTCCAACTTCAGAATAAAACCTTTATACTCAATTATTTAGGTTTTACTTACCAGCTTCACTGAACAGTAATTGTATGAGCTCAAGAGTCTTTTTTGTAACAATTTTATATTAATATTTTTATATAAAACCATCACTAAAGTTAGATACCAGAGAAAAAGTCTAAATTATTGTTGTATTTCACAATTTAGGAAGGGAAAATCCTTAAAAATTGTAAACAGAGCTTTATTCAAAGATAACTATCTTTGTAAAGGAGATTATGTCAATGGGGCAGGGAAGAAGGAGTGATTTTCACACTTACATGTAACTGCTTTTGAAACTGAGGGTGTCAACTGATATTTCCATAAAACTACATACAAACCCTCATTACCAAACTGATTAGACAAAGATTCCTGGTCCTTGTTCTATTATTTGCACTGGAATAAAATTTAAAGCTTTCCAAGAAGCAGCCAAGGTGCAGGGAGAGATGGGTGAAGATGGAGGACAAATGCATCAGCCTAATGACATTAATTAGGGCTTCAGTCCTTCACTAGCGATGTGCATGTTTTAAGCTCTTCACTTGAAGTGCCTTAAAATTAAGAGGTACAGTGGGTATCTTACAAGTGCTAGCTGGTCACGAGCTACGATGCCATTCACTTGCAGGTCAAGACTGCCACTGACCAACTGATGAAAACATTGTCCCCGGGGGTCAAGTGCTGGAGAATGGTCCAGCATAGCACAGGCTTAGGGCAGAGCCATCAGTGCCGGTGCGAAGCAGAGGGGCTCATGACCCCAGGGTCTGGGGAATGGGGACAGCATCCTTCACAGGCAGCATCCTCACCACCTGCAGTGACCTGACATGCTGCAACCTGCACGGTACCCATTCTAGAGAAGGTTACAGGGCTGCAATTACCAGTACGATGCGCAGGGTGGTCTTGCCTTCACAGCTGACAAACCATATTGGGTTTGGTTGTTTATTTTTTAATTAACATATTCCTTAGAGTTCACCAGGTGGCTTCATTTTATTTAGCACTGAAGATGTGCTCCTTTCCTCACCAAGGCACGTGTCTTTCTCCGTCAAAGACCTTTGCTTCCTGCTATAATGGATTTTAAAGCAGGGAGAAAGAGGACTTTAACTCAGCAGGTGTGGAGGGCAATGTACAGGTGCAATGATTAAACAAAGTGTTAGAAGGCTTCTGTTAGCCTAAAATACTCCCTAGGATTAGGCTTAGTAGAATAATAATAATAGTTGTAGCCATGGCTGAGGCTTGCCATTGAAAACCTAGAATTTTAAACAGTTGTGGCTCCCAAACTACGACAGATGCAAGCCTGTGTACCTCTATGTTTACCCCCTTGAGTTTGTGTTTCTCTTTGTAAAAACAGTGGATCAAATTTGCCTTTTGGGTAATTCCCCTGATTTAAACATCGCTTACTTTCTCTGAGCAGCAGCACGTAGAAGCAGGGTTGACTACCTAGTCTGTGACATGCTCTCAGTGTGCTCAGTTCTGATTAAAATTAGTAATTGCAAAGCTATTAAGGTATCTAAATCTGATCGGTTATAATTAGAACAAAACTGTCACAGTAACAAAGCAACATGAAAATGTGCTGTTCTTTTACAGAGGAAGCAACTGCAGAAGAGCCACTTTGCAGATACAGCATTTTGCATAGCTAATAAATCTGATTAACTTTCCAGGTCATTCTGCATATGCAGGATGGCTTGAGATTAGAGATAAACAAGCTCTGGAATTTCCTTTTTGTGACAAGTCCCACTTGCAGAATATATTTCCAAGCAGAACTGCAAGAAGAATAGGAAGTTTTGAGCTCTCCAAAATGCTGTAACATTATTATTTTCACTTTTTAAATAATATATTTCAGCACTCCTGAAACCTCGATGATGTATTGTTGTGAGCTGAAACAGGCTACTCTGAGTCAGCTTAAATTTAAGGAGTGTTTTTTCATAGTAAAACACTACTTTCAGGGAGTTGTAATTTGTTAGAACAGCTTTCCCTGGTCCTGTTCTCTTTGATGAGCCAAGGGCTACTGTCAGAATATGCATGCCACTGAAGGTACTGTTAATAACTGAATACAGCTCATTGGCCAAACAAAATCAGTCAGAAATATTGTTATTTATTAAAGCTCTGAAAGCACTGTTATTACAAAAAATTTTGTTAAGAAATGTTAAAATAGTCTGATTTTAAAAAATATTTATCTAGACCAATAATCAATACTGCTCACATAGATTACCAAGAGAATCTGTCACCCTCAAACTGTGTGGTTTTTTAAAAGCTTTTGTGCATTTAAATATGATGAAACAGTCTCTTATTCCATGCTAATATGGATGAGCAACTGCACAGGACATTTTCAGAAGGAAACGTAAATCTGTGTTGTGCAATCAGAGATGTAGCTCTCAGTGGCTTTTCTTTATTGGGGTGAATGGGAGCACTGGTTACAGCAATGGAGATGCAAAAGTAAAGCTTAATATTTTGAGTCAGTTTTAACAGTCTTGGTTGGGCAAATTTGATTTTTTTTTTAATCATGAATATATTTTTGTGTTTTTCTAATGACATTTGTGACATCTTTGCATATTCAGAGATTTTTTAAAAAATGGAAACCCAAGTGCATCAACATCATCCCACGGGACAATCCCATTCCAGTCTTTCCTATTCAAGGATTTTTACTCATGCTTTCCTCATCATTGTTTCTTCTGAGGGATCTGAGGCAAAACGATGTATTTTTCAAAGTGTGAGACACCTGAAAGTGCAGCTGTGCCCTTACTGATGATGAGTGTGGCAACTTGTCACCAGTGGGTCTTCTCTTCACCACCTAGTGAACAAAGTACTTGCAAGTGGAGAAGAGCCAAGAAGGCATAACTCTTCCTTGCCCATGATTGATTTCATTGCAGAATGAGAGATGTTGTTTCCCAGGAGCTCCCTACAGCAACAGATAGACTGGCTGATAGACTGAGTCAAAAAATAAATGGGCGAAGCATTAAAATTACATCTTTGGTTTCAACAGTACAACACCAAATCCTTGTGCTGCCTGCTAATGATGTAGCAGGGGCCAGTTTTTGAGAGTGACTATCCCAGCCCTGCCTCCTAGTTCCACACAGCACTAACGTACAGGCTTCCAACAGGGCAGCTGCTCCCCGTGCGGGCTGAAGCGTTCAGCCGCCTGCCCCAAGAGCTCTTGCAAACCCTCCCAGTGTGTATGGTAACATCAGCATTAAAACGAAAGCCAGGAAAGCTCAGGTCTTAATTCCAGACCTGGCCATTCACTTGCCATATCTAATTATACGTTGCATTAAGTATTCATGAAGAAAAAAAAATCCATAAGTGATTGACCGTAATAAAAGGGATTTAACAGTCTGTCTGCGGTTCACGCTGCACACTAGATACGCAAAGCTTGCACTGTGGTTGTGACTCTGGTCATCACGATGTGCCCTGGTGTCCCAGTTACCTCTTCTTATGTTTGCTGAGAGCTGGTATGAAATCTGTTCTTTTTTTCCTTATGTACGATGCTATACCCTGTATGGTGGGTTTTAGAAACCCATTATGCTGTACATAGGTTTCCCAGGCAACACTTGCAATACAGGCTTCAGTATCTGAGTTATTTGTGTTGACAAACCACATACAATCTCCCAGTACTACAACTGTTGACTCTAGCACTTTAAGGTTTTCAAACTTTTATAAGAGTGAAGGTTATGTATCATTTAATAGTGGGAGAAACTAAGGCAGCTGGTGATAGATCTGCTCGTGTACATGGCTATTGCACAAGCTACCATACCACACTGTCTCCCTGTGGGCTTTTTTTGTTTGTCAGTGGAAAATGCAAAAGTGATTGGGAAAAGTTTCATCAACTGCATTTGCGTATTCATAACTTGAAAGAGAATTAACATATAAGTAAAAAAAGAAAAACATTAAGATAGAAAATAATACTTGATCATTCTTACCAATTTTTAACCAAAAGAAAGGAAACAAACCACTTTATTTTAAACTAGCCTTCTTTATGACATCTCTAGTTTTGAAATAAACAGGGAAAGAGAGCCTGAAATCTGGCATGCAAATCAGAGTTCAGTGAGGAGAAAGATCTTCTAGTTCTGTAGCAAGTACACAAAAACCTGCAAGCAGTACACAGCTCATGCTCATCATTCATGCGTGCTTTTCTTCCTTGCTAAATCGATGCTAGACACAAGATCTCACCAGGAGGATGGGCACAACATGACCATGAGCCATGGCTCTGCCCCAGGCACTGGGTCCCCTTACAGGCAGCTTGCTCTGCCCCAGCCATTCTGCAGGTGTCTCCCTCCCCAGCAGAGCAGTAACTCTTGGCTGCCTCTCTTGGAGAAGGACATTGGGGTCCGTACACCTCAGGAGACACAGAAATGTCTTCTCCAACTCTCTTCCCCTCTGTCCCTTTTAGAATAGTCCTAGTGGTACAGAAAGATTGATTTTATCCATTTAGAAGAGTGCAGACATCAAAGAAACAGCAGCTTTTATAAAGGACCAAACCAAAGCAGTCCTGAAGGACCCAGGACAGGAGAATGAATGGAAGAAGATGAAGTTTAAGTTACCAAAAGGATTGGCAGACAGCTGCTTAATCCCAAAATTGTCGTGTCAACTGTCATGCCTTCCCCTGGCAGGGATTAAATTCTTTTCATCTCTCCTGGGAGCCTGAAAAGGTCAGAAAGAAAACATTATCCTGTGTTCACATGCAGGCTTGATCGCCTTTCTAGAAAGCCATCTACACTTGAGGCTTGGGCTAGTGATTCAGGAACAGAAAGAGCCAGGTTACCTAACTGGACGGATACTGTTCAGTTGTTGCTAACACTGCACGCCCACGACAGGCAGCCATAAGTCTTGGTGGGTCCTCAGCAAGTGCCAGGCACCCACAGGACCCTGTGGAGCCCCTGGAGCTGCCTCAGTTGACAAGGTGACCCATAATTGTTTTAAGCATTTCTGATGGTATTCAGTGCACATCCCCATGTAGTGGGGTCTGGAGAATGTTTCACCCTGCTGATACCCTGGAGATGCTTTCCTTAGCATGGGGAAAGAGGGAGTTTTGCTCTTGGACCTTGTGGTTTGTGTTTGGTTCCTCTGTTTCTGTATCTAGTGAAACAGGCCTATCTCCACCTTAAAGATTAGAAGGGAACAGAAGAGATATCTGATGCATATCTGTTCACCTGCATATCCTACAAAGCATACAAATAACCTACACCGTTCCCAGATCAGATGTGTTGCAGAGTGCTACTATTGACCATACAGCAAAACTATACTCAGAGCCACAGCAGAAAAGAAACCCCTCATTTCTATGCGTAACCGTGACCTATAAGTTTACAACCTCAAGGCCTTATTATTAAAATTCCTTGTATTTAGGAATGGAGCCATGGGCACGGGAAACCTCCAGCTGGGACAAAACATGAGAGTCATCTGGTTGGCAGCAAGGGCTGCGGCAGGTTCATCACAGAGGGCTCCCTTCTCCCCGCGGCTCCCTCTGTGGCCAGCTCAGGTTTCTACCCAGCCCTCCATGGGAACAGAGATGAGGACTGTATCTGCAAATATGACCTCGTCAGACCATGGAAACTGCACATCAGTACAAAAAGGTTTAGTTGTTACCCAGTCATTTTTTCATGTGCAGGAAAACATGCACGCATACATGAGTCAGTGTTCACAGACAGAACTTGTAGCGTAACCCAGAACAAAAACATCTGCAAGTCACATTGCTGAACTGCACTTCCCTAAGATGCCAGGGAAGGGAGGATGAAGTAACATGCACTGAAGCTGGGCTACAGCCCACAGAGAGGTGCTGAGGAGAGGTTGAGCACAGCCAGGCCCCGGGGAAGGTACACACACAAGTTCTACATGCCCCACGTAACTGTCCACCTCCCCTCACTCTCCTGCCCTCAGAGGTACACCAGAAGGTGTTATTCCCAACACCAACACACCCCAGGGCAGTCAACAGGACATGCAGGAGAGCCCATGCCCTGCCCCAGTTCATTTTACCAAAGGCACCGGCCACAAGCTCCTCCCCTCTCTGACTTCCCAGGAAGCATTTTTCCTCCTTGTCATCTGCAACATCTTCTAGGCCCTGCTAGGACTGCCAAAAATCTTCTCTAAGCATTGGATAAAGGCTTCTGCTCTGCATCCGAGTGTGCCAAAGATGGCCTTGGCTCATCACCACACTTCCAGAGGAGAGAGACTCCTCTTCCGAGCTGCCACTCACCATCCATCTTGTGGCTTCTGAACAATGACCGAAAGGATGTTTTGTCCCCAAACTACTTTCCTATCATGGCTTCTAATGAGTCTAATAAACTTTCATAGTCGCTTTATTTGAGAAATTCAACAAGAGGATACTGCCTGTTGGTTTTTGTTTTTTGTTTTTTTTTATGTCAGCTGTATCATACACATTATAGTTTTCAGGAAGTTGAAATGTTCAAAGGAAGGTTTAGGAATGAATCTACCCTTGTTTCTATCTGAAAGGTTTATAAAAGTTTAGTTTAACATAAATAAATTTCTGTGACACACACTCATGATTTCATACTTTTTAAAGTATCTTGTTTCTTAATACTTTCTAATAATTCAATACCTGGTCATCAGCTATATTATTCATTACACTGACCTCACTTGGATGTGATCACCAAAAATGGGACTAGGCAGCTCAGCCTTCTGCCAGAAAAACACACCCATCCATGGATACAGCTAAAAAAGAACAGTTTTATATTAGGGCATTTTTATTTTAGAGGTGATACAGGTTGATTTGCTACATTCTTTCTTTCTTTCAAGCAGTCATGAACATTTTTGTTCATTCTTTTTCCCCCAGGTATTCCTACTTTATGAAATTTACAATACAGTATAAAGGTGTATATTTTTATAAAGTGTAAATCCTCATCTTTCCTAAACTGCCATTTCTAGTTGCTGAATGAAATTTTGATCACTTGTGTCATACTCTGTATATTAGCACTAGCTGATCAAAGACAAACTTTGTAAGACAAGTGTCAGTGTAAACATGTACATTTTAAGGAAGTTTAGACTTTGAACTGAAGGAATAAAAATTAGAAGTGCAAACTTATCTTGATTTTTGGCTGTATTTTGAAAGAAGACAATGAGGGAAAAAACTACACTTTAAATCAACGCTTTATTGTGCTTGATATTGAAATCCTGTGGACTTTAATAAAAGGTGCAGAAATATCACAAACAGAGAAGCAGCAAATGGAAGAAGCAAGCAGCAAACTGCAAAATGACTCGTAGAGAATACACTGCGGGAACTGTTTGCAGTTTTTCACTGATGGAGCAAAAAAGAAACACAGCAGAAAACATAACCGAACTACCCATTTATTGTTTTCAGACAGATTTATTTCCATCTGGACTCCTTGGGACCATCCTAAAATTACTTCTCAAAGCCTGCAAGCTCTAGAGTTACTGCAGGAAAGATTGGAAAGCACATTTGGCTCATAAAGAAACCAAAGAATCTCTTTGAGTATCTCTGTAATAAGTGACTCACAACCACAAGCTGGCGAGGCTACATGCTAAGTCTGCATCTTGAAACAGCTCATTTAATGGGAAAATTTTGTCCTGAATTTATCTAGAACTGTTTTAACAAAATATACCAAGATACCACCTCTGGCTGCAACCATGTTCCATGTGTGACATTCCCTATTAACCTGGCACTGTTTTTTTTTAAATTTTGAAATCATGGCTGTGGTCATTCATGTACTCAAAACTCCATAATGTTGGTGGATTATCCCAAGAAAGTTAGCTGCAGATTTTCAATTTCTTTTTCTGCACAAGGCTGTAAGAAAATTATTTGAATGTATTCAGGTATCTGAGAATGAACTGAGCTTGTGAGGCTCTGATTTCTGTACATTCAGAAGTCTAAACATAAGATGAAACAGTGATACAAATCACTATTTAAATGTGCATTTATAGCGCTTTGCTAAACACAATAAAGAACTCCCAGCAGATAGTATTTTTATTTGTGTGTGGGTGTACTGCAGCTCTGCTTTTCATTCTCTAAGTGGCACTTAGCAATATTTATCCAGTTATTCGAGTCTTGTATAACATATATAGTTTTACTTTTAGATACAACGTCAACTTTGTAATACCAATACCATAATATCCTTTTTCAAAACCTATAAACTTTGCACTGTAAAAATCAAGTATATAAAATTAAAGTCCTGACACATTGTTTCAGATTTTCACAGAATAGTATATGATAGTTCCTGTCAGGCTTTCAGCTATACCATAGCAAATGGCTGTAAATTCACTGGGTCTATACACCCAGTGTCTGCAGCAAGTCTCAGCCAGCCCCTGTGGAGTGCAGCAGTGACTGGCCATGCATCTGCCTGGGGCACAATACAAACGGCACACTTCACCAGGTGTGGACAGTGGCCCACAAGGTGATCCCTGTATTTCAGCCATGTGGCAGTAGAGTAAGATCTATCCTTGAGTTCAGTCCTGACAGCATCCAAGTAAAAAAACTTGTATTTCCCCCATAGGTAACCCGATCAGTACAGGTAATAACAGTTGCAGCTCTAACCCCACAATGAGAAAGCATGATGCAGAGTAAGACATCCCAAGAACAGAAAGTATTTAAGGGCATTTTTCCCTATCCTTCTTACTCACTGAAGAACATAGCTATGGTAGTGCTTTAGCGCAGATGGGGAATGACGCTTTGAATGAACCTCCTCATAGTCCCTGCTGCCCTCATGTTTGCTTCACGTATCAGTGTCCAAGTACACTAGCTGGATTTCTTCAGAATAAAACAAAGCTGGAAGATACTCTCCAGCAGTGCATCTACAGTACTCCCATCAGTAACAGAGATTCACCACACAGGACCAGTCCAGACCAGTCCAAATAAAACCAGGAAAATGCATAACAAGAATGTCAGGTCTCCAGCAGCAACTGTTCTGCTCTGCAGATCTTCTCTTACTGATCTGCACTACCGATTGATGTACAAGCCTAACCTGCATGGTTTCAAAACATGTGAGCATCTTGCTACTGAACGCTTGCCAGGCAGAGTATGACTGAGTATGTATTTCTTACCACATAAACCATCAAGACTAATCCCTTTGTGCGATGGACGTTTGTTGCATCTTCTGCTCAGCAGCATATGAGTTTCTTGGACAAAGTCCATCATTTAGATGTTGGCTAGTGCACACTCTTATTTTCAAAGGATTTTTTAATCCACTGATGTTAAAAAGATTTATTGGTTTAATTATTCATTTATTTTCTGGTTTATTACTACCCTTTGATGTCACTAGTTATTGCAAAGCTTCTATAAAGGCTGTTAATTACTCATGCCATTCGGAGATCTATCGAGGTATGGTTTAGGGCAGCACATACATTGCTTGATGAAGAAGAGATGGTAAATTCTCTTTTGCTCATTAAAGGAAAGAGAACATTTTGCAGAACGTTTTCATAATGGTGAAATGAATAACAAGTCTACATTGGGACAATCTGAGGGAACATAAAGCTGAGGAGAGGAGGGAGGTGAATTTTCCAAGCACTGCTATCTGATGGCTACGGAGGACTATCTGGGTAAGAACACTACAAGATGCTTTGACAGTGGAGCTCTGCTGTTGAAGACTAAGGTCTGGTGTGCTGAAAGAGCAACACTCAAGTAACTTTCAAATGAAATTCATAGTCTCACTCTAAGAAAGCAGAGAATGGTGTGTGACCTCCATCTGCAGCAGGAGATTTACTGCTGCACACGGTGTGGAGTTACATCTCTTTCGGAAGAAAGGTGGCAGGTAGTAGGGAGTGCTCCTGAGGCCCTGCAAACTGGAAAAATGCATTGTTTGTGCCAAGGAGAAAGATTAAAAAGCTTATCATACATCCAATTACATTACTTTTTAATGCTGAATGGTGCTTGCCAAATTACTAGTTTTCAGTTGTGAGAAAATAAATGGTCTACAACAGTCATCACACCATTATAAGAAGATCCAGCATCACCATGTGCAAAATTTGGAAATGTTGATTTTCATTGGCTTCTAAACAGATGAAAAGAAAACAGCAGCTACAAGCATGTCCAGATTTAAAATATTAGTTCAAATTCTGCCTATGAGTTTTGGAAAAGTTATTACATCTCAGTGGAAGAGCTGATAAAAAGCTTTTTTGATGTGCTAATGAAATGCAGACTGACACTGGAAAGTTGAGAGCCAAGTGTCAGGATTCCAAATGAAAAAGGTCAGATTTTAGGAAGCTGAGTAAATGTAAAAGACTGGAAACAGTAGGAGTTGCAGGCTTTCAGCAGCTCTCTAAAGCAGACTCTTAATATTTAGAAACTGAACTGCAAACTTAGTATTAGTCCAGATGTTAAAGATAAAAAGCATTACAATGATCAGTCCATCAAATTCCAATTTGAAATCTATTCCAAAATACATGCACCTTCACAAATCCACTGCAAATACAGCCTTCAACTTTTGGCAGTAAAACAGCACCACAGAGTCCAAATCTGAAAAAATGAAATCTCTCATATCCCTTAATACAGACCAAAAGAAAGATTGTGCATCTGAATACTACCATGTTATCAGAGTTGGTGCTGGTACACCCTATTCTTGCAACTCCATCTCATAATCTGAAGGTGTTTTCACTGACATTTCTCTGATGCAATGCCACCAGGATTGCACTGAGAGGAACTCTCTCAGGTCCAGATTATTTTAGAACATCATAAGGTAATGTGATGGGTTGACCCTGGCTGGATGCCAGGTGCCCACCAAAGCCATTCTATCACTCCCTCCTCCTTCAGTGGAGAGGGGAGAAAAAAATGTAAAAAAGGGCTTGTGGGTCAAGCTAA
>JANZLQ010000001.1:26652852-26715349 GCA_026212715.1 Elanus axillaris | reverse complement strand
CCTCCTTCTTCACTGACCTTGGTGTCTGCGGAGTTGTTTCTCTTACATGTTCTCACTCCCCGGCTGCCATTTCTCCCTGTCCTCCAACTTTTTTTCCTTCTTAAAAATGTTATCACAGAGGTGTTGCCACCATCACTGATTGGTTCGTCCTTGGCTGGCAGCGGGTCCATCTTAGAGCCGTCTGGTATTGGCTCTGTCGGACATGGTGGAAGCTTCCAGCAGCTTCTCACAGAATCCACCCCTGTAACCCCCCCCCCTCGCTACCAAAACCTTGCCACAGAAACCCAATACAGGTAAAAACACTGCTTTGCAACTTCTCAGCTTAAGAACTGCCTAAACCAATGAATGCAGCACCAGGTTCAGTGTGCCGTGACTACAGATTCCATGTAACGAGCAACTTTGTCATCTTTGCTTCTGGATGGGCTGAAATGTAGCTTGCGTAGAGGGAATATACTCTAACAGTTCAGTATAGGGAAGATACAGATGTGTATTAAAGACCTGGTTTCATTCAAGTACTGGTAATCCTACAGTCATCATAACACTAAGTCAGCTTTTAGCCTTTCCTATTGCTGGTGGGTGCAGCCACTGGATTCTTAAAATTAGATGACAGTGCAAAAGGAAGAAGTACTTATTTGCATTGTATTCCTCAAAAAGTTTATTTCATGCTAGACACTATTACTTCTGACACAATGTATGATGGGCTTTGACCCAAAGCTCTACCCTTACTGTTATACTTGGTGTCAATGTGTTGACAGTAGGTAGCAGTATTCAGCACCCCTTTTTATGGGCTATTGGAATGAAACTGCTTCCATTTCAGATGACATGCAAAGAACAGCTCCAGAGCTATCAGCTTGTCGGACATCAATTTTTGAATGTCAGTCAATACATAAAAGCTTAATTCAGAAATTACCAAGATATTGCTTCTTGCATCCAAACACTGTTTAAAGCCATTAGATATGCCTGCTATTCCCTTTGATGGAAATCAAATTGCTCCCACTGTCATGTAGAGTCTGAAGGTCATACTTTACCCTTGGAAAAGCATGCAATCTGTATTTTAAAAGTTCCACAGGATATTTTATGGAACGCAGCTGGTTTTGTTTATTTTTTTGATTAAATTTCATACTAAGAAACAGTTATTACTTAATTTGTGCTTTTTTAATTGTTGTTGTTATAATATTAAATTACCTGATGTCTCAGGACTTTCCATTTGGTAGATCAATGTAAAATCCTGATACACAAATCCTGTAAGATTGTCAAAAGCTATTGATACACAACATCTGACTTGGAATTACTACACTGATTACCAGCTGTGCAATGAGTTGCTATTCAGGATGCTTTCTATGCTGGAAAGTTGTACCATGCTTGCTGTTGGGCCCTGTAGGAGATGCTGCCATCTCCTCCACCCTTGAGTCGCACCATCTCTACCATTTACAGTTGCTAGAGAAGAGGGAAATCAGATTCTCACTGGAGTTTCACTTAGTGGCATCTTCAGATAATACAGCCACAGCCCAGCTCACAAGCAAAAGTCTTTACTCACAGTTTGCAGAAAAACAAGGTAACAGGAACAGAAAGACATTACATTGCAAACGCCTGAGAGGGAGACATGGGAACACTCTCCTAGCGTGTTCCTACTTTTGGGCTACAAAAGGCACATAGATTTTCACGTGATCCTTTGTGTGGCAGGAAAGCCATACCTCTCTCATGGCCTAAAGCCATCTCTCTGTCTTTCCCTGTCAGTGCTGTGACTGTGACATATGGTGGCATTATGAGATGTCCCCAGCAAAGACTTCTACACACTGATTTCCTTGCTTTTGATGTAAATTTTTCAAAAAAGGTAGTGTAGTGCACATTAGGTTGTTCTGACTGTGGAAGTCAGGGGCTTTGTATAACTGTAGCTTCTCTTCTTTCTTGATACAAACATACTGGTATGATTGTCCTGCCTCGACCTTATTCCTCACTTTACATCAGCATTTGGTCTCTCTGAATCAGTGTATTCATGTTGTCTGAACACTTAGCAAAAAAAAAAAAAATCTTGAAAATATTTTAATCAATCTGTGTTTATAAAGAACGACCATTAAAACTGAGTGGATCTTGGGTGGAGGGGGTGGGCAGGAAGGGTCAACTGGGTGTTGAGGAAGCTCTAGTTAGGAGGGATCTGCACATTTCAGGAACTGTGTGAAGTTTAGGAAGTCAGATACGTGGGCCTGCGTCTCCCCTAGCCCATCCTTTCTCCACCAACCCATCAGGGATGAGATCCCACAGGTACATCACCAAGCAGTGATCCTCACCCATGAAGGTCTTATCATCTCTCATGCCCTGACCTATTACTGTCATTATTGGTATTCCAGTGCCTCCTGTGGCTGCCTGTGCACAAAGCTGGGCCTCCACCTCCTTGGAGTGAAATTATATTCAAGGTGGGTTGAAGTCAGAAATCTTCCTGTTTCTGGACATAGACCAAAATGTGACATGTTAAACTTGATCACTGATAAGGCCTCAAAAAGAAGGCATCTGCCAAACAGGAGCTTGCAAATTTCTGGCTGATTTAAGTATTTATGGGAAAATGCATATTCTAAAAATAAGATTATTCTAAGCCTGCTTTTTTTTTGTAAAAAAAAAGTTAATCTAAAATTAGTACATTTCTTTAATGGATCTTATAAATGTGAATGGATGTTTGCTGAGATGGGCATAAAAATATTGTTTTGTGGCATTCTATGAATTTTTGGATTTGAAATAATTTCATTGTGAACAAATAAACTTCAGTCATGCGAGGATTTAAAGCACAGCAGGACTTAAACATTGCATACCTGTATAACCATAGCATCTTTGTCTTGATGTATATATTACTTATATTCTGCCCTATATTTGTGTCTGTAAGTAAATAGCTGGGTTTGTGTGTCTGTAAAAAATCATTTAGCCTCCAAAATAGGTAAAGATTTTAAACTTCAAAATAAGGCCCAAAGTACCCTCATCAAATTAAAACACTTTCAGAGCTGTTGCCTAATTGAATACCAATTAGGATGAATTTGCCTGTAGTAACGTCCTAGCTGAATCAACAAACATCATTAACTACAAACAATTTCCATATCTGTTCCATTTCCCAGATCCAATGAATTCTTTCAACATAACTGAAGAGTGATTTCCCCTGATCACAATGGATTAACATAAGCATAGATTTAGACTACATCACTTAACAATCAGTTTATTAAAGATGTATCTCTTGTTCTGCCATGGCAATGAAAGCCATTTACCAACTGCCTGTGTTAATTTTGCAACAGATTACAGTGGAGATCTGTATAACCCATTAATGTAATGGGGGAGTTCCAGTGCTCTTCTTTCCACTCTACAAGTCAGTAAGAACATATTACTTCTTATTAAATAGACCACCAAAGGATTTTGATAGCTGCAAGCTACAACTACTCTTATTTGTTTATTTAGAATGATACAGGAACTAGTGTTAAAGATTAATCACATTAATATTGATGATAACATGTGAAGAAAAGGCATGTATTTGGTCTAAAACCATAGATGGCTGAATTTATTTGTGAAAGCTGCAGAGCACAATTAAACAAAAATGTGGCTCTTGTAACTAGCAAAATGCAAAAACATCAGGAGTTCTTATCAGAGAAATCAGCATATGTGAAGTCAAATTCAGATGACAAGGTGAGAGCACCCAAGAAGCTACAAAGCACAAGCAGTCATGCTTTCCAGTCTCGCAGAAGCACAGATATATGAAGCAACCAAATTCCATCAGCTGCACTTGTTGTCTTCTGCTTAAATTACCCAACCATTGAACACTGCGGCAAAGATCCTATTTACAGGTTCAGTGCCTGCTTTCAGAATCTGCCTTACACAGATCATGTTATGTTGGCTACAAGATGACAAAAAAACAAAAAAAAAGTACAAAAAGAAAATTTCTATGCCAAGGTTGCTCAAGCTGCTGACCCCATGTGCATTGGAAAGAAGTAGGTGTTAGACCACGTAGTCTCAGATTTACTCTTACTCCATATGCATTGGTGATTTTCCCTCCACAGCTGGTTAACAGTGTTTTTGAGCAGAATGCCTCTTTTCTCCTTTTCTAATGTTATACCCACAGAAAATCATTTAGAAAATAAATGGGTGTACATTTAATGCTGTAACACAATAGTACAGGGGCTGAAAAATAAGTCACAGTCAACTGCCTGAACTCTGGAAAAGCAATGCAATGGACAAATGCAGCTGTTGAGGCTACAGAGGGGAATCATAGATAATAGAATCATTTAGGTTGGAAAAGACTTTCAAGATCATCGAGTCCAACTGTCAACCCAATACCACCATGCCCACTAAACCATGTCCTGGAGTGCCTTGCCTACACATTTTTTGAACACCTCCAGGGATGGTGACTCCACCACTTCCCTGGGCAGCCCATTCCAATGCACGACAACCCTTTCAGTAAAGAGATTTTTTCTAATATCCAATCTAAACCTCCCCTGGTGCAACTTAAGGCCATTTCCTCTTGTCTTATAGCTAGTTACTTGACGGAAGAGACCAGCACCCACCTCACTACAACCCCCTTTCAGGTAGTTGTAAAGAATGATAAGGTCTCCCCTCAGCCTCCTTTGCTCCAGACTAAATAACCCCAGTTCCCTCAACCACTTCTCATAAGACTTGTGCTCCAGGCCTCTCACCAACTTGGTTGCCCTTCTCTGGACATGTTCCAGCAACTCAGTGTCTTTCCTGTAGTGAGGTGCCCAAAACTGAACACAGCACTCAAGGTGTAGCCTCACCAGTGTCCAATACAGGGGAACAATCACCTCCCTGCTCCTGCTGGCCACAGAATTTCTGGTATAGGCCAGGATGCCATTGGCCTTCTTGGCCACCTGGGCACACTGCTGGCTCATATTCAGCCGGCTGTCAACCAGCACACCCAGCTCTTTTTCTGCCGGGCAACTTTCCAGCCACTCTGCCCCAAGCCTGTAGCACTGTATGGGGTTGTGACCCAAGTGCAGGACCTGGCACTTGGCCTTGTTGAACCTCAAGAAGAGAAGAATGGGGAGGGATATGATGACTGTCAATAGACATGTGAGAGCCAATTGCAAACAAGAAGGAAATGATCAGGTCTTGATGCTTGTGGTTCTTTCAGAAGTAATCAGAAACATGAATCATTCAGGTTAGCCTTTGAGAAAACTGTTGTCAAGGTAAAGGGAGTCATGCACTGGGATGCTGTTTAATGACAATCTCTCTACTAGATGTATTAAGAGACCAAATATGGTGTAAGTGTCTTGATTAGACTTTGGATAAAGGGATGGATTGTGTGGGTAACTTTAGCTTATGATGGAGAATGAATACTAACAAAACCCCACTGCTTTAAACCATCAGGAAATCCAAGCCATTCCAAGAAAAAGAACCAGTGAATCTTCTGAAATCAATATACTGAAGTTCAGTGTGAGACACTGACCCTTTATCGATACAGCAGTTTGGTGCAGACATACAGGGGAAACTAAAAAGTAGATGGATTTGATTAACAGAGAATGGAGGAAGAAGAGCGTGTTGCGCTACAGAAAACTCTCACTGGGAACAGAGGACCAACAGCATCAAACAGCTTTTGAAATATTTCTAATAGGCACCAGAGTAAATGCTTCATTTTCGCATCATTTTACGATGGTCATGCTTGTCTTAGAGAGAAATATCAACATATCAGACTGAGTTCTTATGCAATACCTGCAGGTCTACTGCTAACGATTCTGAAAAAGGACAGTAAAAGTTTTGTGGTGAGTTCACTAGTTTGACAGTGCTCTGGAAATATGAAGTGCAGTACAAATACTGAATATGAGTAAGTTGAAATCCTGGGAAAGGACCACAAGGATGAAAGAATACAATTTATAATAAAAAGGAAGCCCTACAGATACTACGAAAGAAGAAATGTGACTGATGGCACTGGAGTGAGCTAAGAAGATCATTCTACTCTTCCCTCCCCTGAGATGGGAAGTTAGGGGAGGTACACTCTGAGTTAGTCATCTTGTGGCCAGTAAAGTCTCCTAAAGCCCTTTTAGAAACAGCCATAGTGGTCCTGAGAAGTCTTGCACATAAAGAGCTGAACACTCAAATGGGCAAAAAAGGGGCAGTATGAGGCACTGTTTTTGTTTCACGTTCACAACTAAAATTAACTTTTCACAGGCCTAGCAAATCTGGGCTCAGGGGCTAATATAAGTAACCTGACAAGATCAACACAAGTCAAAGAGAGGTGCTAGCTGCTGGAGGGCTGCTGCCTGGCAGAAGGCTTACTGGGAAAGGATCAAGGATGTGCAATTTGCATGGAATTCAGTTAGAAACACAGAAGGCAAGAAAGAAAGCTTCCTTGGTACTCCATTGCTTGGGCTCGGTGCTCTCTCTCTGGCTTGGTGTCTTCAAGCCAATTCTGTTGAGGTCCATATGCCTGTCAGCAAAGTACTGAAGGCAAATCTTAAAAGTGTCTGAAAAGCAGCAGAATTATGAAACCCATGGAGACTGCAGCAGAAGACAGTTTTGCCAGTGTGACAAAGCAGCCATCCTGGAGGTTGCAGAGGCTCATGATTTTACAGTGGAAGTCATCAAGCAGGAAGCCTGCAAGACTTTGCCAGACAGAGAATCGTGCTAGGGGACTCAAGCATGCACAGAGGCTTCTGTTTTGCACGTTGAAGACAGAAGCAAAATAAAACCTGCAAGAAGCATGAGACAAGACTCTTTTCACCTTCAAAGAGGGATGGGTTTCTTTTAACTCCTGGTGCTAGGCATTGAAACAACAGGTAAAACTGCAACCACAGGAACTTCTGAGAAACGATGCCTGCAGGCAACTCCCTCAGAACTGTCATCCTCCCCTACCTCCAGAGCCCACGGAAAAGAGGAATCTTTCAGCATGAGATAAGAGTCAGCAAATTAAAGCTCTCATGGACCAAAGGAAAATAAAGCAAAGTCTACCATGGGACTCACGTCAAGCCTTTTTTTTCCCTCTTGTTATCAGAGGAACTAGCTTGAATATCTACAGTGATCATAATGGTTAAACTACCACATCGAAAGAAAAGCTTTTGTAGGGAAATCGTAGCCCAAGCCACTTAGTGATTAGCAGCTCAAAAATAGCACTGCCAACTCCATCCAGATATTCAACAGCATCGCTGCAATGTGCCTTGCAATTGACCCAGACCATCTTGCAAGAGCACAAAATTCAGATTGAAAGGGTTTCCTTAAAAAAGCACAGTGAAGTCCAGGAACAAATCTATTGTGAGGCTAGTAGGACTGTAACCCTCATTTTTCCAATTAATCCCTGTCTAGTGCAATACATGGACTCCTGCATCCCCAATACCACCCTATGGCCAGCCTCTCCATTCAGGTCAGGGCTGGATCTCTCCCTGTACTGGCCAAACCTCAGAGTGATGAAGGCATATATAGTAATCAACAGATCCATACCTAACAGAATAAACCAAGGGAATAATTCAAAGATCTATTTAGAAAAAGTTTATTAATGACCTCACTACGAAGTGTCTTTTAGGGATGTGAAACAGAATGATTGCACTGTGAAATCACAGGCAATATTGATTTACATATGGGTTCATTTCTTAGAATTTAATTTTAATTTCTTAAATCACTTGTATCCTCTCTGTTGTGCCGGTTTCAATAAACCATTAATTGTTATCAAATGTTTATTATTGTTACTCATGAGGCTTGAGTACTAGGACACATCAAGACATACGCATAAAACCCACTTTTGGTTGTGTACTTCAGCTGGCACTGCACCAGCTCTCTAGGGTGGCTCAGTGTAGCACTATACTCTTAGTATCCCAGTGGGTTTTAATTGTAATAATTTAACTTACGTACTCAAGCCAGAAACAGCTGTGAAATAATGATTTTTCTGATCAAAGTAAAAAATATAAAAAGAGTATTTTGCTATCATTCTGCTTTTTTTCTGTGTTACTAGAAGGATACAGATTATCTTTATTTTCACATCGGGAATTTACTACAATAGAAAATCCTAGTGAATTGTTCTCCTCGCCGCCAAAGAAAGCATCATATAATTAATGCTGCGATTGTTGCTGATTTTAGGACCATGCAGGCACATGAGAGAAGGTAAAGATAAGAGAGTGTGCTTTCAGATTACATCTGAGAAAACAAGAGTAATCATCATATAAGTGAGTGTATTTTTCTCAGTTGTCAGAGTTACAAGTCCCCACGTTTTAACAAATGGAAAATAACACATTCATTGCAGCCAATCTAAAATAATCCCAGTGTGAAGAAAGCCAGCAGCAGACCTGCCAAGACATGCAGCGCCCCAGTGTGACCACGCAGACTTCATTGGTTACAAGTGGAGAAGAGTTCATGATTACATTTAAAGGATGATAGGGCTGCCAGCATTGCTATACCTGGGAATCACAGTTTATATTACAAAATAGCAGAATATCACACCTGCACACTGACAGCTGTTCACTTGAATGTTTGAAAACTTAGGAAGATAAGTCATTAAGCTGCTGGAAAAATGGTGCATGTCTTGAGTCTTGACATGTGGAATAGCTTTTCCATCGTCTCTCGAATTCAGAGTAGTTTGAAAAATTATATGTCTTCTCGTGATCTTTAATATATTCATTTGTCCCATGATTTCATCACACTTGTATTCGTTGATCAAGGAAGCTCAATAGTATGAATTAAATAGTAATTGCTCATAGAACAGGAATTGCTAGAGAAAGTTTTCAGCTTGTTGAAATGCATAGATCTGTATCCCAGGAGTGTCTTACTAGAAACATCTTCGTTATGCTCATAGCTTAACTGTGTCTTACACTTTCCCAATTAATAAGATTTCATAACCCCTGAGGTTTATGTGCAAGAAGGATTTGTCAGTAAGTTTTGAATTCAGGATACTCAAGAAAAGTAACTACTTTGGCTAATAAATCCCTCAAGTAACAATTAGTGTTATCAATGTTTTATACATAGTTTATGATTCCAGTAAAATTGCCAAATGTCTTCTTTTATACATTCAGCCAGACATGCTCATAAGGTTTAATTCCTAGGAACACAGAAATTTGCCCTGCCTCCTGAAAATGCAACCAACAGGGTTTTTTTGCCAGTTAAGGCTCTGTCCCTTACAGAAGTGACCAACACTCCTTGCTACTGCACTAACAGTGCAACAAGGCTGTCACCAAGTCAAACACCCAAGGCTTCATCCAGAGCCACTGAAGTGAGGAACAAACTGTTTCGGATGTAGACCCAGGAGATTTTAAAATGTAGGTAAAAGGAAAAAGAAAAAAAAAAAAGGAGGGAAAAAAAAAAAGAAAGGAAGGGCAGACCTTTTACATCCTTTATACATCATAGTCTAGGCTGCTTCTAATACTGTGACCAATCAGCTCAATTAGGGAAAGACCGACTGACATAATTTCTCCTCTTCTTATCTGAGGACAGCAAGTTTGCACAGAATGTAACAGAGGTCAACAGTATGCCTGTGGTTCAGGAGACAGTTAGGATATGGGTTTTTTTGAATTCCTATTACCCACCAGCTAAGGAGAACACTGCTTTGAAAACCATAAAATGAAAGAACCTGATTTTAACCTATACTGTCCTTATGTCCACTCATCATACAGATTTATTGAATTTAATAATTCACTTAGTGGTTGCATGAAGTAAAATATTTCCTGGCACATTGGGAGCCTTATACCTGAAGTTTGGACTTGTCACAGGCTCCATTCTGGCATTTATGAATATTTGACCTTGAGCAAGGTAAACTGGTAAAGAGATCTTGTACAACTGTCTGCAACTCCAGATTTTCATGTTTTTCCTGTATAGCGACCCAAATACCACCAGCAGAATTGGTAAGACAGCATTAAGAGTAGAATCACAGAATGCCCTGGGTTGGAAAGGACCCTTAAAAATCCTCTCCAACCCCTCTACTGTAGGCAGGGACAACTTTCACTAGATCAGGTTGCTCAAAGCCACATCTGACCTGGGGCTTTGAACAACCTGATCTGAGGAAGGAATTATTAACAGAAAAATGCACCATCCATAACGTCTTTTCAGTAGACTATGCAGCCCTTTGCTTATACTAGATTTTATTAGAATTTGTCATAGCTTGAGTGACGCATTTTAGAAATTACTCAGTCAAGAACTGAGATAGTTTTAGTTTATAGTGAAGGAATACTGTCAAAGAAAACCAGCATGAGTTTTTTTTCTCCTGTGTTGGCAGCATTTCCTTCTTGCACCTCACTCAGTTTGGACAGTGAACCCAGACTATTCACTTTTCTATTTCATTGCATTTTTGCTTTTTCTTTTTTCCTTTTTTTTTTGTGTGAGTCCTTTTCCACTAGCACAGTGCCACCAGGATTCCAAAACTCTGGGAGACTGTTTAAACCTCAATCCAAAGACAAATGCAGTAACCCTTTCAGTAGTGAAAGCATTTCTATTCAGGTTAGGTTTTTTGGTTTATTTTTAAGCCTTGCTTTTTCTTGAAAAAATCCTACCCATCTGTGGCTTAAATTGATTTACAGTCCTCTGAAAATTGTCATTCATGACAGTGTAGCTGTCCTTCAGGTTTTCTGGGTTTTAGTCCAATATCACAGTTGTATATGCCTCTTAATTAACTTCAGCTTTAAAAAACCACCCAGAGATACAGTTTAAGACATACTAGGTGCACCTGAAAGGGGAAAATAAAGAATCATGAGAAGCTGTCATACAATATTCTGAATGCTGCTTTTACAGACTTAGCAGCAGCTTCTTGTTTATCAGCTAAGGATCGCAGTGCCACTTTTGTTATTAACTGCATTTTAGAAAAAATGAAAGTGGGCAAAATAACATGAAATCAAATAACTGGTAAACCAATTTTTCTCTTATTTGTATTAATTTATATGTATGTGTTGACCAAACAGATACAGTGCAAAAACAGATTTTGAAGATAAAAAAGAAATTCCTGAATGTTCAGACCTTGAGACCTTTAAGTCTACTGTCTTTTGAGACATCTCGTTCCCAGATAAGAAAATAGAACTGGATCTCTTGGGCAGGAAAAACACAAGCAAAGTAGAATTGGTTCTTTAACTAAAAACATATATTGCTCCAGGTTTATAGATATCTTTCTTCCATGTCTCTTGAGAGCCAATAAATATTCATGGAACAGTATTGTATTAATTTCCTTAACTTATAATGGAAAATATATTTGGGAGATTTATAGTGTGATCTTGGGAACTTCAGCTGACTTCCTGGTATACAAACAAAAGCATAATATACTTCATGTAGCAGCCAAATCTGTCACTAAAAGAAGCTCTGCTGCATCCTGACTGCCATTAAAAGTGGCCTGTTCAACAGCAAAGGAAAAGGATCATGACATCTGCTGTCCTCACTGGTACTTTTTTGCAGGGTTGCATTTTAAAATCTTTTCTCCCCTAGTAATCCATGAAAATACGAGTCAGAGGCAAATTTTAAAATATGAAGATTTTTGACTATGGAAAATGTTAAGATGAGAATAGAGATATACTTCTCTGTGCCCTGTGGTCCATTTCTGCCCTCCAGCTCCATGCTGAGGAGGCTACCCCCACAACTCACCAAAGCTCTGTTCTTACTAACATTTCTCTCTTCCTGTCCTCGTTTCACCTTCATGTCATTGGTTATCGCTTTAGCCATCACTAGTCAACCTGCAAACACTTAGCCTAAAAAAGAAATCAACTGACTATTTTCCATCTCTTAGTCCTGAAGTATGGTAGTGGCACCCATCCTCCAAAGAGCATTAGTAATTCAGGATTTGTCCATCTAAGCATTGTTTGTGAATTAGCTACTTATCGAAACGTGGGGCGTGACACCTCAGGTGTCAAAAACATCATACAAGGACCAGACAAGAAACATCTTGAAAACAAATTCAGAACTCATTGACTTCAGCTGTCACACAAAGGAGACCTTCTCACAAGGTCTCCTAGTTTTCAAGTAAGCATTTTGGCTTACTTAGCCTCTCAACAGCATCACAAAGGAGAGCTCACATAAGCAACCATGATGTATGTTTTTCTTGAAAGAAGATCTGAAAAAATGCTTTAAAAGTAAATTCTAATTAGCAGACCCAGGATGAACAAAATTTTAAGACTTCCTTTTCCCATGTTTCTTTCCGTTAAAAAGAGAAAAATACACCCCCCAAACCATAAAACAACTAAAAACCCCCTACATAAACAGTAAATTAAATATGCATTTTTTTACATAGGTTCCTTTTATCACTAAAGACTGCAAGTATTCAGCATGACCATGGAAGAGGTTTTGATCCTATTTCTTTAAAGTTTTTCTCACTTGGCTGCAAATCTTTTGAATCACAATCTTGCATTGCAAACCATTTATATGGTCTCAACAGAAGAGAATTTTTTTTTAAACTCCAATTCTGACTAGACTATAATGCTACAGAGAGTATGTTGAAGTAGCCTTGTCATTATTGTGCTTCTGGAAGTTGCAAATATGTTCCTTTCTATAAGACTTTATGCTACTAACTATATGTGTCCTGTATGCACACTTTTATATTTCCTCAGAAAAACTCTATGTCCCTTCTGAAAATTTCCCACAGATTTTTAGCGTACACTGTTATTGCTCTGTGGAGCACTAGCACTAACCTGACAGACTGCGATGGCACTGATGAAACACAATATATTAGCTTAATAATCTTTGAATTTGAGAGATAGTCATATAATGTAACAAGATTGCTGACAGTCATCCTAGAAATTTAGACTAGAAAAAAAAATATTTGGTGAAATAAATATTGTCTATTTGCGATATTGACTTTTTAAATTAAGTTGCTTTTTTTTTATTCTGTGCTCAGAAGCCACTATCAGTTATTCATGTGCCCTCTATGGTAATTATATATGAATATATATGTTTCAAACATTAATATAAAAGCATTAAGAAAAAAAAAAAAGAAAATATGCAGACTCCAGCTATACTCAGGCCATTCTCAAAGGTAGCCATTTTCTAAGCTGTATGTAATTATAAAGAATGTACTGACACTAAGAGAAATGGGCCCAAATTCTCTATAAGTAAAAGAAAGTCTCATCTCTTCTTAGCAATTCTGGATGAAGTGGCTCCCGAAAAATGGCTGAGATGCCATCAGAAGTATTTTCGGAAATGGTAACTGTAGTGTTCAATTAGCTGCAAATCTCTGGTATTTTTAGTATTTCAAAAATGTCTTGCACTAAGATTGCATTAAAACATTCTTAAACCACAAATTTAATATTTTTTCCCTATGAAATATTACTTAAATAATATTAAGAAGTTCTTTTCATTATAAAACCAGAGAATTTCATACCAGGGAAAAACTTTTTGTTTTTGAATCAAACTCCATGAATACATTTTTCTGTAAATTCATTTTAGTTTGACACTTGGGGTTTTTGTGACCTTTTGCAAATGCAGAAACTACCAACCTGAGTCAAAATGATTGAAGTCAAAGCTAGAGTTGTTTTTTGACGTAGTTTGTTCAAGGTGCAGCCAGATGGCAAAAGGGTAAGACTCTGTACCAACTGCTGAGATACTGTAGCAATCCACTGTTTCAGGAGATAAACTTTTTTAAATTTACAAAGATGTTCTTAAGGCACCATTGCAATAAGCAGAAACCCCATGAGCTAATATCCACAACATCTCGAACGCATATATTAAGAAAAGATCCTATTAGCTAACTTCACAAACCACTTTTTATTTCTCTTACTGACTAGCCTTTCTATTAGTAATTACATTTAGCAACAACAGCATGACACTGTGTCTAGTGTAGGAATGTGTGTAACTGGGTAGAAAGTATTGATAATGAGACCTTATTCCAAATAGGCAGATACAGCACAGAACTTCTGGATGAAAAAAACATGTTCAGGAATGTCTCAAGGACACTTGGCACCCTGAAACACACATGCATACTCTCATACCTACAGGAATTTCCTCCTGCACAAAACTTTAGCCTTTCTAATGAAATGAAAGACAACTTTAAATTAACATGAAATTAAATCTAAATATCAAACAAATTCACAAAATGGCAATATGAAGATTCCTAGAAACTTATTTATTCAAGTTGCATGCAAAGAAGTATTTTCTATTTATACTTTCTTAAATATCTAGCTAAATAATCTGGTTGTGATAAAACATGCTATAGAACACAAAGGATGACAAAATGTAGCTTTTGGAAATTCAATGAGTGCATTTTTTAACTTTTTCATTTCAACATCAATGTTTTAATATTTCATGAGTTTTAATATCTTTTAATCTCCTTGAAAGAAAGAGAAAAAACACAACCATTAAAGATTGGTTAGCTTCTAAAGTTTCTTAATTTGGAACTACTTTCCATTAGTTGCTCAGGATGATGGGGTTAAAACACAGATTTTAGAAATTCATAAACCTGTTCTGTAATAATATTACAAGTTTTCAAACACTTCCAAGTGTCAGTTTGAAAACTTCCCATAGCCATATTTATATCACATCCAGAACTGTGCTATTAACAACCATACTTCAGTACTAAGTAGGCTTCAGACATTTAAATAGTACTGTGAAAAGTACATACTTTTAGTTTCCTAAAGCTAACTTGCATAAAAAAACTCCTCTCAGGGAGTAAGTCTGACCCAACAAAGTCCTGACCTTCAGCAGAGCTTCAAACAAAATAATTCCCTCTCCGACAAAATTATAATTCCTCAAACTTTATATAGGAGAAACCAAACTTTCTGATCATAACTCACCTTCCAAAGTCACGTTGCAAAGAGCTATAAACTTGTCATACAACATGCCGTATCTGTTGGAAAAGTAAAGGGAAGAGGAAGGGCTGCAAGGCTGCTCACAGGTGAGCTGTGACAGTGATTTCCTGGGGAACTACTAATACCACCGAGGGACGACACTGCCCGGACTTACTGGTGAACCGGTGATACTGGGTTCGGAAGCCCCTCCAACCTCACTGTCTGCCACGGATCCTATGCTCTGAATCGCATGGCAGACTGCACTCCTCCTAGGAGAGCAGAGCCTTTCAATAAGCCACATCATATGGTCATATAGCGTGTGAGCTACGTGACTGGTATATGACCAATGAGCGGTTCAGGAGCTGCAGGTTGGCCACTGCTGCCCGTGGTAGCTACTGAGCTTGTCTACATCAAACTGGAAGAGTCATTGTGAACCTTTGTATAGTCCAACGGATGCAGCTGGTAGGTTTTTTTGCTTGTGCTGATAAAGAAACTGTCTATAGAATATTTCTTACTGAACTGAAACCATAAATACCTCCAAACGTGATTTTGAAGTACTTCTGGAGTTACCTCTGCACCAGAAAATGTCAGCACGTAGCACTGATAGCAACATTTATATTCTTGGTCAGAACAGCACATGTGAGCACAGACTGCAGAAAGTATCACCCCCAACTTGTTTCCCCTCCTTTTCTCTTCCAACAGGCATTCAAGCCTGGGAACCCTACTGTGTGCATTTGACCTACCAAAACACTTTAATAAAAGCAAACGGGAAGGGCTGTTCCACTTCCACACAGTTCTGCTGAACTCCAAATGTTGAGGGCACAGCTGTTTGCTACCACATCTCCCTCCTGGAACCATGCACCAAAGAGGCCATAAATAACACACGGCTGCCAGCCCCCCATAACGGGAAAGGCACGAGAAGGGCCTGCTACCAGCCAGGGGGATGACAGCAGCTAACCCAGCTAGAGATGATGGCACAGAGGGCAGGGCGGCTCTGGGACAAACCAAAGTTTCATCTCTAGCTCACTAGGTAAGACTCAAAGTTAGACAGGGATGAAGTCCAGATGGGTCAGTCTGTGGCACAGACCGTTTCCTTTTCTTTTGATCAAGGGATGGTAGAGTAGATACTTGCTAGTAATTTGTGCTTAGCCAACATCTGAGATGCAACAATATTTTCCTGTACTCAGAACATAACTGTAGTAGCAGCTCTGAGAAATCAAGTTGTATCTATGAGGTGCTGTGTACTCAAATAACTGTTATTTTGACAGACTGGCCCAGATTCCCATCTTATTTCTTGAGAGAAATGCTGTATTATTTCATAAAAGAACTCCCGTAATACCCATTTATGTCAAAGTAAGATCATAATGCAGACTTGCAGTCAAGGATGATCAAAATTTCTCTCTCACAAAATTCTGGGTTATGTTTTCATCTTGAGAAATGTGCCAGGATTGGGGTCAAAATTTCAAAGTTAGCAGGTTGTGAGAGAATATTTATTTCTTTATTCTTGATGTATTAACAGAATTAAAACTTGGCTTTCAACATTTTCAAAGGTGGACATAAATTTATTTTATTTTTGCCTTTACTGTGTAAAGTAATGGGTGCTATTCTACCAAACTATAAGCGTATGCAGTGAAGGCAATACTAGCCTGTGCTTCTCCTGGTGACTTTCAACTGCTTGAGGAACTAGGTCAGAAGAAAATGCTCACTCTCCTCTGCATCCAAGAGAAGAGAGATGTGATAACTAATACTGCTTCAAATTCCTTCAGCCATTTAAATCTTTAACTCTTTCAAATTTTGATAAGAATTATGTACACATAGCAATAAGTAGAAGTCTGAAATAGATTCCCATTAGCTGTTAATTCCCTCAAATGACCTAGAATCTCACTAAGCAAGATACTCTTTCGTACCACAAATGAGCAAACCTGGGAAGGATCAGAAGTTCACGATGCTTAACCCACCCAGGGGATGGTCTCATACTACAGACACAAACATCGGAAAAAACACTGGGTTTTGCTCATGTAGGACTGAGATATTAAACTGAAAAACTGGGCTATAAGTCTTCCAGGAACAGACTACTACAAAGTGTTGTTCTTGTTATTTCCTGCTGGGCCAGGAATACTACAAAGAGTAAGTTGAAAAAGCAGAAATACTACAGAACCGCAAGAACTGGTTAGTCTTTGAACACTGCACACTGCAAATGGTGCAGCATGTGCCTTGGTGGGGAAGGCCAGACAAAATGGAAAAGGGTAGCCTAGATTCCAGTGTGCATTTTGCATGAAACTGAGGTTTCCTTGTGTATCCAGAACAGCTTTATCCATCTATCCTTTACCTAAAAATTGAGTAAATTCTGATTGCCATGTTCGACGTGGGAACTCGGTAATGGCTCTATAAGCATTTTCTAAGATGATACGCAGTATACTGCAAAGGTCAGTTCTCATGAAACATTTGTAAGCTGTTGACAGAAAATACACCTTGAGAAAATATCCAAGTTCCTTCAAAAGAAAACAGAACAACTTCATTTCTACTCTGTGACTGCCTTTGTTAGATTACCAGTTCATTGCTAATTATTATCTGGCACTAAAAGCCAGATCTGCTACTGCTAGTGGTCAGCAGCAGGACTCCCAAGGTCTGTAAGACCCATATTTTAAGTCTTGATGGCAAAAGATAAAAATAAGACTGCAAACGTTATGTCAGAAAAATCACAGAGCTAAAGAAAGAGAACAAATCTTTTTTTTTTTTCAGAAATCTTTCTCTCTCTAAAACAAGTTGAGTTCACTTATCAGGAATTTTTTACAATCATAACAAATGCCATGTGGTTAGCTAATATCTGACATGCACTAATATTTTAGCATTGTCTGTCATTTATGCTTTGCAATATACTTTAAGCAGATGATTTGATCCACCCTGGTTTCTATTTGTCCTACTTGTGACTCTTCATTTTTTATCAATGAATAAGCTTTGCACACATTTCTACCGTCTTGAGGATGAGTCCTAGCATATCTGATCTTGTTCTGACAGAAGCCTAAATCAAAGCAGCAAATAAATATGAACTTGTCTCTAGTTGGTTACCCTTTCTCTACAAAAGCTGTACCTCTGGCTCATGTTCTCCCTGGAGCAGGCAACTCAGCCTCTGTCACTTGGCCTGGTATTTGCCGGGGTGACTTTTTCATAATTCCTCACCGCAGAGCTGGGAGCAGCAAGCAGGGGGAAGCCCTGAGCACCCCTGGAGCTGTGACCTCTGAGAAGGGACACTGCAGTGAGTTTCTCTCCTACAAGCTGGAGCTTTTCTGCCCCTAGGTCCCAAATTAGTTGTAAGGCCTCCCTGCCCACCATGCTGCCCTACTGCCTCACGTTACAAACTTGCAAGGCAGTCAGGCTCATCTGAAAACTCCCAGTTTTTTTGAAAACTAGGTTGGGACCAGATTAGTGACAGCACAATCTCCTAAGTGGAGCAGCAGAAACTCAGTACGGACTACAGCTAGGATGGCCCCGGCTGGGAATCTTGTCCTGAACACTTGATACGTATAGATTACATGATCTAATGGCCAGGGACGTTAATCCCCATCTGTCAGGACGGAGCAGTGCCTGCTCACAAGTTGGTTGGCCCTGTGCCCCAGAGCACAGGTGCCCAGCAGTAACGAGTTTGTGGCCAGCCTGCAAAACACAGCAAGCAGCACTGCTTCTGCAGGAGGTTCTGCTCTCATGCCAGTGCTGAAAAACTGGCCAGAGAGAGGCTATGATAAAGTAAATAGTAAAGGACATGGTGTAAATTCTTCATTAGGTGTCTAATTTTCAGCAAAAGTTGGACAATGGTTGCGGCTTCTTAAGCCTAGAAAAGGGTTGGCAAGCACTGGCTTTTGCTAAGAAACACCAGCTTTTATTTAAATATACCCCACCACCACCACCACCACCCCCCCCCAAGCTGTGAAAAGGGTTAGGGACAGAACCACCATCTGGCCAGAGGCAGACCTTGAGTTTGCCCTTGCGTGCCTGGGCTGTCAGCAGCAGCTGCACGTGCTCCCCTCCTCTGCTCCAGCAGAACAGCACACTGAGGCAGACTCCTTCGCAAGATCAGTGAGACAACACCATACATGCGGGCTGCTTGTCAGGAGTTCAAGCACTGGTGTTAGTGACACCATTGGTGTATCGCTTCCTCAGAGCTGGTTCTCCCCATGGTTTGAAGATACCTTAAGTGGAACCCATTGTATGGCAACGTTACCTTGGTAGTTATTAATTTCTTTCCCTAAAGTTTCTTTACCTGACAAAAACTGGCCACGTCATTATTCTCTACCAGTAGAAATATCTATATTGAAACAATTGTAGGGCAGATTACAGTGGAATGATTTTTGTCTCGTCTACAGCACTGAAACAATGGTATTGTTCTATAGTGAAATCCATTCCGCTGCAAATAAAGTAGATCTTTAAAAAAAAAAAAGGTCTCTGAGGTCTTCTGAGAGTAACTGACCATCTCTGCTACATTTTGTAGTGCAGGCTTTAATGTTTTTCTTTACACGTGCAGGTTATTCCTTTTGGACTGTGTTCTCAGAGCTGATCTATCATGGAACCACATCCAGTGTCTACAATTTCAAGGTAGCAACTGTATGATTACCTGCATGAACTTGCAGGAAGTACTTTGATCTTTCCCAGTGGCTTTTTTTTTTGTCTTTTTTTTTTTTTCTCTCCACTCCCCATTTATTAGAGATTGTGAATATAATATATAAACAAGGTGTTTATCTTACCTTGTTCTAACTTTTCCACAACTATGTTTATTGTGCATCCCCATAGCAATTTGTTTTGTAAATACATGTTTCTGTTGAGCACTAGGATGTTTCCTATGACTTAGTATTCTTAATACCAAGGTAGCACAGGGATAGTCTTGTTTCTGAAATCTCAGCAACAGCTCTTGCTGAAACATGTGCTGTGTTTTAAGGTCAGGGTGCTAAATATCTCTTTTAAGATGTTGACAAAGTAGGAGTATCAACAGGGACAAACCTTCCTTTAAAGTCCTGCCTGTTTTCACAGGTGCTTTCCTGCAAAAGTAACTTTATTTTTTCCCCTTCCGTGAAATTTCCTGATCTTTGTTTTAACACCTCTCCAGAGCTTTGAGGGTCACAGGACCACACTATTGAGCTTCCCCACAATAATTCTAGGAATAGCTCCAAGATATGAATCACTGTCTCCTGCCTTGATCATCAGATGCTTATACAGCCTGTGTTATGCCCCATCTGGATAACTCTAATTCATACATTTGGGGGGCTTTCCTGCTATTTCCCTGGAGCTGCCTGTAGCTTGTGCACAAGTCTGTTGCCAATCCAGTAACCAGAGCCAAAATCTCAGTGTGAACTCGGCACTGAAAGAGGTTCATTGCCTTGTAATGAAGTAGAAGATCCAGTTCTAAGTCTCACACGGTGTTGCCCTGCCACATACACAAAAGTTGGTTTGTTCATGTTCCCTGTGGCTTTTCCATCACTCTAGGTGAGGAAATGTAGGCTTCTTCACCAGTCAGAGCTACAAAACAGATACTATTACTCCTTGTTGTTATTTCCCAAACTTACTGTCTAGCCTCGTTAATACTGTCTGAACACCTATGCCTTACTCTTCCACAATATGGGTCTGATTTCAGCCTTATGCTTCATGGAGCACTGATTTATTCAGGCGCAGGGGGCTACAAGAGGGCAGGAACACGTGCTTCTTCGTACTATAGGACACCTGTTTGCCCTCGCCTGCCAAATAACATTTTGTTCACGGACATGTCTGGTTGCCACCAAGACAGATTGAATTACAGCAGGTGCCTGGGAAACCCAGGAACTTTTGGGGGATAGAAGTCTATGCAACAGGAAAGCACGTATTATGTTTGAAGCCAGCTTATGCTTGGAAAGACTGGTGGGGACCAAATGAGCCACAAGGAAAGGAGCCTAATGGAGCTTGTGAAAGAAACATTCTCACAGGGGCAGAGCCACCAGCTGCACCCAACCAGATAGAAATAGGATGTCAGATGCTTTCTCTGCTTGGGAGAAGGCTGGAATGACGTTTCCATGCCCATATGGGGGGAATAAAGCAGGGCTGTGGCAGCAGGTGCTCTGTGGGCCGGCAAGAAGCAGCACAGACCCGCGGCCGGTGCTGCCCTGCCGTGCCCTCTGCTAGTCGGCCGGCACAGCTCTGACGCACCTAAAAAATGGACAGAAAACAGAGATTCCCTTGTTCTCACCAATGCTACACTGAAATACCAGCGGGCTCCTTTAGAAGATGACTGGTTCAGGCCACTGCCTGAACACCCCTGCCACAAAAAAACCCAAACACCCCAAATCCTCCAAACGTTATCAATCCCATTGCAGCTCTCCTCTAGATCTACGAAAAGGCCATAAGAGATGCCATCTACCATGGGAAGTAGTCCTGCCATTCCCAGGCAGGACTTAAACATCAGGGGAATGACATCCAGCAAGGTGCAGACTGCTTTCACGAAGGCTACTTTTAGATATATATAGATAGATATAATTTACACAGTGGGGACTATGCTGATGGTAAGGACCTGCTTGAGAGACAAAATGCATTCACAAAATAGTTGAGACATATACAGGGATCAAAGGGAATTAACTCAAAACCTTAGAATAACGATAATGTGTAGAATCTTAAGGACCTAACAATGGTGAACCAGTACAGTTACCATATATTGTGAATAATCATTTAAAAACTGGTAAAGAGCAGGTGGCATGAACAATCTTCTTTTTAATTTTTAAAAATGCTTTAATGTGTGACCAAGCATATATGTTGGTATATACTAAGCCTGTAAAAAAACCAACCCTTCAGATGGAAGCTGTAAAATGATAATTGTTGAAACCAGGTACATAATTAATAATTTTGCTTTTTCTAGGGCACATGAAAATCCTATTGTTACAGTCTCTGTGGATCACAGAGGCTTGAGGAAACTTTTTGCTTGAAAATTTCAGTTTTGCCAAAATAAGCCCTTCTTATTGTTAAAAATTTTAACTTTATTTCTTCATTTTGGTAATTTAAAAATAGAAAAGTATCTTTAAAAAACCTCAACCCTCTATTTTATAGGGGACTATTCTGTGCTTTCTCCTAACATCCATTAACAAAGGCCAAGAAAATATAGCATAAAACTTTCAAAACAGTTCCACAGTGATTTCATAACAGGTGGTTTTTTTCCCCCAATATGTTCCTCTTGGCAATTTTGAAATCCAGGTTAGTTGCCTTTCTAAAATGTACATGTGTTAAAACAATAGTATGTGAGTAATCTCACAAGAGTATCGATGAAACCACTGATGTGCGTAAAACTCATGACATGCCCACATGTTTGCAGGATGGGGGGACCTGGCTGGTTTTTGCTACTTCTGCACCCTGGTTCACTGCTATACAGCTCTTCAGAGACACAGCACTGCATCTGCTGGCTTGGTTGGAAGTGCCGTGCATGCACCATGTATTTTTAGCAGAGTATAAAGTTTGTGGTCTGAATCAGAAGTGCAGTTAGTTTAGCTCTCGTTGACTTTGGCTAGGGCTACGAAGCACACAGCAGCACTTCAGAAGAATCAGGCTCTTTGTTTAGTTTCTCTTTAAAATGGTACTGTGCAACCTGGGTAAATTATGCGGCTCCTGTTAAATCTCAGAGTGGAAGAACTATGTGCACCTAGGACTCGTGCACTCCAGTAAAGAGAAAGATGTAACACATAAAGAAACCTTCATGGGACAATTTACAGCATGCAGTAGTTTTTAACTCTTGTAAAGAATTTAATAGGCAATTATACCCCAGAATAAAATGTTAAAATACTTTTTAAAACACTGGTAAAAAAAAAGAAGAGTTTTGTTAAATTATTCAGCCCCGAAGAATAATAGAACCTGATTGAAATGCATACATGAAATTTTAAAGGGACTCCCCATGCCAGGAAAAATAATAATAGAAAACAGGTGCAGCACACTTTAAGAGAGAGGTTGAACTGAATTCACAAAACTGACTGAATTTAAGGAACAAGACCTAGATAACTCAGTAAAAATGTAGGCATATTGTGAATTCCTTTCATGAAGATGGCAAATCATCTTTTAGCTAGTAATATATAGTATTCAGTAGTAACAGATAATAATGATCTATGATTAATCTGTACCAATAGGTAATAATAATAATTATCTATGATTATCTATTACTAATGACCTATCTGACCTTTGTTTTTTTGTTGATGCCAATAGCTTTTTTACTTACATATCTTCAATCTCTCCTACCACCCAAAATGTTATAGCCTGGATGCAGTGATTTTCTTTTAGTTACTGATAAATCTTCTGGTCTTCCTCAAATTTTAATAGCAATCATAATAATGGCACTAGAACTCACTTAATGAAATGGCAATTTGGGGCTTAGTATTTTTTGCCAAATGAGCCTTTCTTATCCATTAGCTATAAAGAGGAGAAACAGGGCAGAGTTTTTAGCTGGGCTTTAATGTCAAATTGTTTTAAAATAATGATATTTTTTCAGATCCAAGAAGAAAAATCCCTTAAATCTTTAGGGAAATGGGATTAAGCCAAGGTAGTTCAAGTGATATCAGCCTTGAAGTAATAGAAGCTTTCCTGATAGCCTGAGATTAGAAGGGACAAAAGAGCAGAGCCTGTTCTCAGGTTGGGAAGAATACAAGGCAAGAGAGATAAGTAGTTATTCATTACACACGAGGCAGCACTTAATGTGATTTTTGGAAATCAGAGAAGGGCTTGAGAATCCCTAGTCACTGACTAAATTACTTAGGAAGATGAAGTTTCTTCAATACATAATTAGAAAAAACGGAGGGAGAGCACGCTTGAGTGCATATTAAAACTAAATGTATGATTTATTAACCAAAACACCCAGTTATTTCAGTGATGGACAAAGAAGAAATGTAGAAGTCCCTAGCCATAAAATACAGAGGGACATTTAGTGTCTGTCCAGGACAGAGTTCGAGTATGGTAGGACCCTGTATGGAGAAGCCTTAAAACACGAGCCTCAAGGTCAAAGGAGCTACCGCTATACTAGTTCCAGATAAGTAACTGAAATGCTACAGGATCTGCTTCATCAACTGCTTAAATGAATTTCAAGCAGCAGTTCATCAGTAATACCAACATTTTTTTTCCTTAACAAGCATATTACAATCAGCTGTCCACCTTTCCTCAACAGAAGTGGAGACACTAACAGTGCCTCACTCCTAGTTGTGCTTCCTAAAGAAACATGCAAACTTATTTAACCCCTGAATTTCTCTGTTGTTACAGAGATGAATGCAGGAATCTTTCAGGACCCAGTGGTCACTTGCAGACATCATTTTAAGGTCTGGATGATATTTCTGTAATGAAAGTTTCTCTCAGAGGCGTGAGGAGCCGAGACACTGAAACTGGCTTTTTATATACTAACAGAAGTCCTGCAGCACTTTCATATCTTTCCAAAACCCTTCCTATAAAATTTTGGAGATATTTTAGCAGGGGGGCTGGGGTTTTTGTTTTTTCAAACTCCTAGCAAATATCTGAGAGTGACATTTATTTTAAAAATAAAATCAAAAAACTTGCAAAGAAGAAAAGATTTGTTGATATCATTGGATGGTCACAAACAGAGAGGAGCTAACTAAGTTCAAGTTCTAGACTCAGTTACGTGACTTAGAGTTAATAATAGCTTGCACTTACTTGCAAAGGCTGAGCCCAAATCCATAGGGCCCGAGATGCACAGGGTAGAATTTTCCTCCTCCTCGACAGGCAGGCCCACCGCACCCTGCAAGGGCTTATTTGCAGGAGAGAGCAGATGGTGTTTGCAGTTCGCCATTCCAGCTGGGATTCTGCCAGGGGAGGGCAGCTTTAATTTTTGTCCCCTTTGCACCACGACAGCTTCCCCAGCCTGGCTCTCACCGCTTGGTTTTTGTAGCAGTGTTAGCTAGAGGAGGATTACAGGGCAGCAATGTTGACTTGTGGTGCTACAGTTGTTCTTTGGGTGAACACAGAATTTTGCTTGCAAAGCTAGGAACTAAGCATAGAAGACGCAAGAGATGTGATTTATCGTTCATTTAAAAACCAAACCAAACAACCAAACCCAAAAGATGAAGCCACTGAGATCAGGAGAGCTTGACAACTTGCTACCTTGTGAATCATCCTGGCTGACCCCAAAAGTGTCCCCTTGGAAGAAACTTAACTGTTCTGTGTTTCTGAGACAGTCTCCTAAGGTACAGAATAGTGGTAATACTGTTGCCCTACATATAGCTATAAATGCATTATGACCAGTGTATGCGATAAAAATAATTTCCCTGATTTAGAGAGGCAGAAACTGAGAGGTTAAGCGATATATATTTTCTTTGCAGATTGCCTAACATGTATTTGGTGAGTATGCTGGAGTGAGCACAGCCTGCCTGCAAGAGATTGCATGGGAGTTTGACTCCAGCCGTTCCAGCACTCTGTGAATAGACCTAACGTTGCAGGCTGGATAACTAGAGAATTGTGTTGCTGTTCACTTTAAAGCATATCCCTTTGTCACCCATCACTTCAAGAACTACTTATTTCATGAAATGAGCTTTTCTAGTGTCAATCCTTCCAACTAAACAAAAAAGGATTATTTCAAAGTCTGTTCTTCATACATGAACAAATGATGTGGAGTGAAATACACTATTCTTCAAGCTTGAGAGGTGAATTGGTATCCAGCTAGGACTGAAGCAGCCCTTAACAATACCTGATAGTTCTCATTACACTGCAAATGAAAGTGTTTCACGAGGATCACTTGAAAGGCTTGAGTAAGACATATTGTTAGCATTTTTCTATTTGGAAGACCTGTGGGATAAGAAACAGATTAAACTACCAGAACCTGTTAAAGGGACTAAATTTCACGAGCATGAATGATCTGGATGAGCCAAAATAACCTCTGTCTGTCCTGTTTTCCCATACTCAGAGACCAAACATTTCTTCAATTCTAAGTAACATTTGTTTGGGCAAGAAGAACACCCCCCCGAGCACAGTCCCCACAGGAGAGCCCCGGGCACGTTTCCATGCAGCATGGGTGGCCCCAGATCTGCTTCTCCAAGGGGCACCCATCCCGGGAAGGGAGCTCCTGCGATGCCGAGCCTTGTCAGGGATGGTGCAGCAGCCCTTGGGTTTCAGGAGGGTGTCAAGGAGCATGGTGGGGCCAGAGCAAAAGCGGCCCTTTCAGCATGGGAGGCAGCAGGCAGGGGCTCAGCCCTCCTCTCTGCACCCACTGACCTCCCACATAAGGTGTTTGGGCTGCACAGGGGTTTTTGCAATGATCCCCAAGGGAAGGAGTGGAGATGTGAGTGCTACAGATCTTACTACAGCTCTATAGAGTTTTTCTTTCTTTTTCTTCTTATTTTTGTAATTTCTTGACCAGTTTCTTTTCTCTTTTGATGTGGCTTTACGTGTTTTACCTAGGACACCAGAAAAGACTGTGCTGCCTCCCTCATGACTACCAATGAGCAGGAAGACAAAGAAATTGCAAGAGAAAGCATTTTGCAGATCTAATGGGCCTTTGGACCTTAGCAAGCAGATTACTGGATGCTGTCTGCAGGGAACCTTCTCAGCAAGTCTTTCACAAAACACAAGCCATAGAGTAAAGAGTTGAAGCTCTCACTGACTTTAATTTGCATGAAATCAGGCTCTCCTGGCCCTGCAGAAGGAATTTAAAACTTTCTTCTTTTTCTCCCCAATCCCCTCCATCCCTCCTAACACCAGAACATCAATACAAAGACACAATTCTGTGTACTGCCCTTCTAAGCATCCTCAGCCTGGACTGCGCTCATGAGTAGAAAAAGAGCTGGAATTCATTTGGCCTTTGGACTCATTGCCAGCTGGAGCTGTAATATTGGTGAAGATCCTGAGAGAACTTCAACCGTCAGCTGTGACCCAACACCACCAATCCTATTTATTTAAGAAAGTACATACAGCTCCAGAACTGCTTTGAAAACACCCTTTCTGTTAAATAAACTAAACATACTGGGAAATACCAAAAAAGCATTGGTTTGCAGCAGCCAGGTGTTAAGGAAACAGAAACCAGGTTTTAATGGAACAAAAACCCCTACTGAAACACTTAATTTGACATGGCTTCAAATTGTCTTAACATGAATCATGTCGGCATTATATGTGAAAAACAAACAGAGATATCTCTTTTTTCTTTTAAACTAAACAGGGAAGAGCAAACTAGCTTAATGTCATTTGATTTACTGCCTGAATAGAAACTAAGCAGGAAGAATAATTAATCCTCTTTGCCAAACAGAACATATAAAATCTTAGTAATTCGTTAAATAGCATTTATTGCTGAAAGAGAAGTGTTTTGGTGCTTCTAAATGGAAGGACAGGCACAGAGATGACATTTCTGCATTTTATACCGTACTTAACAGCATCAGCTCATGGCTTAGAGATTACTACCTCTATGTTTGCTTTGAATTAAAATCTCAGTAAAAGCTCAAGCTTCAGTCTTTTGGGAATGCCAGTGTAGTTTAAATGACATTATGCAGAGGATGGAGGGTAAGGGGGGCTGTGTGGTAGCTACCTCAGGGATGATAAAAGAGGGATCTCCACAGAGAAAACAGGAGCTTCAGGAAACAACACCATGAGGTAATAGCAAATGTGCTAGATATTTCTCCAGGAGGCTCTGGAGGAGATTTAGTGCCTCTCCTTCTAGATAATAGCATTTGAAATGAATCAATGTTTATTTTATTACTTAAATGGCCTTGTTATGGCTCTAGTAAAAAAGTTGTTTGACACCCAATTTCACACAATCAGTGGCTGAAGCCCTGCTTTAGCAGTCAGTCATTGCTGAATAGGGGCTCCTGGGTGGTCTTAGAAATGCTCAGGACAATTCCTGTCTCTAGGGCAGGACTAACCCTGTTTTTGCCATTCAGGAAAGCATGTGGTGTAAGGAGCAGCCACTGGCATTGCGGCTGTGCTCACTGCACCAGGCGGTCCCTAGGGGACGGCAACCCTTTCATCCTGCTGGCTTGTTCAACATCTCTTTCTCCTCTTACAGCTAAAGAAGTGGCTGAAAAGCTTTTATAAACATCTTATAATTATGGGTTTATCTGAATAATAAGACCTTCACAGCAGTGGAAGCCAAGTCAGGCTGCACCTGTTCTTCTGCCTGGACCAATGAGATGGGTACCTGGTCAAGGGGAACTCCGTGACACAAAGTACAAAGTGACGATAGTTGTCCTCCACCCCGAGAAGGAAAGGAATGAAATCAGGACCCTGCATTACCACATCTAGCACATTTAACTCAGCATTAATACTGTCAGGACTTGGAAAAGATAAGAAGAGCTTTAGCCGAGGTGGTGGCTTTTATTAGAGCTTGTATTTGCCCTGTTTACTCCTTTGAAACTTCATCAGAGTTGCAAGGCTGAAGCTTACAAGGACATGAGTAGCTCAAGTCACTTCTGAGAATCAAACATAGAGTCTCAAGTCACTTCATCTTTTTAAAAGGTGTTATCCTCTGCTTTGCAGCTCTGCTCATGTAAAGAATAGTATATAACAAGGGTAACTTCATCCCTGTAAGTCACAATCCTCTTAGGATAGATTCATCTTTTTCTTGGTGCAGACATATCCAATTTCAAAGCTCAGGTCTTTTATCATTCACACGGTATCTGTGAGACTTAGATAAGCTTAATGAAAAATTCTGTAATGCATAGTAATCAATATTTTCCAGAAATACACATGTTAACTAAAATGCTTACTGAATGGAGAAGGATGATGTAACACACCTAGGGCAGCTAACATTGGATTTTTGGGTGAGAAGCTCTGCATTTTAGTTTGGCTGCCCATTGAGGGCATGAAACGTAGCCCCAGCAGTGGCTGTGCTGCTGAGCTCCCCAGCACATGTGGCCCCTTGCTCAGGCTGCAGCGTACGCTTCCCCATGCAGGGAAATGCTTTCCTACCACAGAGCCATACGAGCAGCCAGAGACTGCAATTCCACACTTTCACATCAACAGCTTCCTTTTCTCCCATGTAATTTTTTTTTGCTCTCCATTTTAGCTTTGTATGCAATGCCTTTGCTTGCAAAGTAATTGATAGTTGAGTGAAGTTAATATACAGGGAAACTTAGTTCTTGGGAACAGGATTTATAGTCATGTATACAGACTTACCTCCATGGGGTTTTTACTCTGGTAGAGAAAAGAGAGATAACTTTTCCAAAATTTTCTATTTTGCCTCTAAAATAAGCATTTCTTTTTCTTCTTGAAAAGAAAAAAAACAACTCTTGCTGTTACTAATTTTCTACCCAGTTTTGTATTTCCTCTGCATTATGGTTTATCAACACCCATAACACCTTACACTGCAAGCAGTCCTTCTGAAATCTGATTTGCCAGAGGAACCATGTTTTGAGCAAGTCTGTGAAGGACATTTAGAAATCTGCAATTCTTTGAGAATGGGATATATGCAAGTTTATTTGCTCTGTTGTTTGCTATATAGCTTCCATTACCCAATTCAAGCATGTGTTCATTTGTGTGCAGTAAAACACACACTTTCGTTTACCAATATTTATTTACCAGACCAACAGATGGGACCCACCTGGATGAAATAGTTCTACCTAAACATTAATTGAGTCTACTATTAAGTTAAGACAAATATACTCATGTTATGCTTTGAATAGGGACATTAGACAATGTTTTCGTTTGAAAGGCTCATTTGACTTTTTGTGTTCACCTACTTGTTGGGCCATCCATAAGGCTAACAAGCAAGACTCACCAAGCTGGGGACTCTGGAGAACCCCATACAAGGTGCTCATATAAAGTGCCCTTGGGCAGCAGATTCCCTTGGAGAGAGGGAAAGCTAAAAAAAACCAGCTCACCCTCAACTAGGACAACAGTACACAGGTCTTGCCTTTTTAAAGCAGAACTTTTGATGTATGTGGAAAAAAAGTGATGTCAAACTGCCAAGAAACTACAGCCTGAGAAACCTCATATGGAAACTGTGGAGTGAATTTGCATTTCTCACTCATATGATTTACTGTTTGGAACCCCTTTGTTTCATTTTTCCTTCCTGAATATTCAAACATTCTTCTCTACTCTTCTTGTTTATTAGGCACTTGCTGAGAGGTGAAAGCATCACCTGTTATTGGTACAGTTACTAACCTTTTTTATATGCTGCCTGGGTCAAAGACGCTTCGAGGAATGAGGTTGCGAAAGTCACATTCTCGGAAGACTTTTAAAAGTCTTAAAAAACCCGACTGTTGAAATCCAAAACTCCACACCTCAAATAAATGAAAATATAGAAGTGTCATATAACTTCCTCATGTGAACACATAAAGAGAACAAGAAACTTCAACGCCTTTTGTGCTTAAATACCACCTACTCTTCACTACAAAGTAAATACTGTACTTCACAGCTATTTCATCGTCATCAAAAGAAGCCACATAAAGACAAAAACATAGTTGAAATATAATATTAAAAATGTAGAACAAGCTCAGCATAAACTGGGCAAGAAGCCTCTGAAGTCTCTGACCACTCAAGAACACTCTTCAGATGACAACTCAGCCACAGTTTAAACATGAGTCTTTATACAGATGTTTATCATTGTTTTCTCTGCCTAGTAGCAAGGTTTGTCAGCCTGTTCCAACTGTCACTATCATTGTCATCCATACTGTAACTCCACCGAGGGTAATTAACCAGTACCTGCCCTAGGTTTTTAGTTACTCGGTGATCTTAAAGCCCACTTAGCTCACGAATCTGGTATTTAAAACCTTTCTAGGCATCAGAGTAGACCTTAGCAGTTTTGCCACAGAAAATTTCATAATCTGCTCTCCTGCTAATTACTGGCTGAAGGCAAATCTAAAACCTGGCCTTGTTCATTAAAACCAGACAGGGTCATTTGCATAGGTCCCAATAAACTTAGGACATTCCCTTCACCTCCCAGGAAGCAGCATCTCGTTTGGCTTTCCGCACCTCCCGCAGTCACCGGCTGTGCTGAGCCAGCGGCAGCAGAGCCCCACAACACTGGTGCCACCTCCGTCCCACCAGGCACACCGCCTTCCTGAGGGTGTCCATGGGGCATCTCCTGGCACTGGGACTGAGCTGCCCAGGAGGGCACGGGGGAGGCCCCAGCAGCACCAGGCCAGGGCAGCACTCGCCTGGGGAAGGAGCACGTTGTGTCTGCATGCAAACGCAGGGAGAACTTGGCAAAGGAAACCAGAGATGGCCTTGCTTTTCTTGTCGGGCTTTGCCTGAAGTGGAAAACTCCCTCCAAAGTGCTGCTTCATTCATGCTCAGGACTAGACCCCATCTAGTTATTTTAGGGGAAGGGAGGCAGCAGAGAGTGGGCCGGTTTTGTTTACTTTGGACTAATTTTTTTCTTCAATTATACCACCACTATCATCATCATTTAGGTAATCTGAGCCAGGCAGTAATTACATGATATTAAAAACCCTAAATATTTAAAATCCTGTTAATCACCCTTCTCCTCCTGACTACAGCTTTTATTCCAACAGGGTGGCTGCTGGGAAAAAAGTAAATATGCTCCGCTGAGGCAAGTTTATGATGCCATTTCTAACTAGCTGATTACCTTACTGTGTGACTAATGCATCTAAATGGAAGTTCCTAATTTTGTTTCTGCCTCACTAGTTCATCTCAGTGTATTAGGCAAAAGGAAGCAAAAAAGCATGATAAAATTATAAGTATATATTTCAGTGCACTGCAAAACACAAGGACAAATGGTAAGCAGCACTCAGATGGTAGATATTCCTCTAAATCTCTCTTCTGAAGGTATTAAAAATTTGCCTTACTCATGAAATAGGAATACTATCACTAAAGGAGATCTTTAAGCATACCATTTATTCTTTGTAAACTAGCACATATTTGTTCATTATTAAGCGAATTATTTTCTGTTGCTTTCATACTTTTTTGATCAATAGGGCCTCTGAAAGCATTCACTGAAGATGTCACACTTACAGGTTGCTTTACAGCATATAAATAAGGGGTATATATTTTATGGCATATGTATATAGTCTTTTTTTTCTTTCACGGACTCCAGAAAGGTACTCCAAGGATCCCATGTTGAAAATCATTACACCATTTCAAAGGCAGATTTTTAAAGCTGGTGAAAAATGAAGGTACATGTCAAACTTAAATCCAAACTCTTCTTTCAAGCTCTGATTTTAGACTCACGGCTGGGTTTGTGGCTAGGTTGCATTAATTCTGACAAGGCCTCTTGTTCTCAGCTTGGGATTGAGTATGCCTTGAAGGAGAACTTATGCTCCCATATTAGTGATGAAATTTCTGTCTATAAATATAAACAATCACAGCACATATACTCTGCTTCTTCATCTCAGCTTCAGGACTACAAATTTCTTGTGTTTCAGGAAGCCTTAGCATAAACAGCAGCATTAGTGTAAAGAATGGATTCTCTCTACCTGTCTTCCATCTTCACATTATTTTTGCTGAAATAGGGCCATAAGGCAAAGACCTACACAAGTGATGCCCCCTGTGTCCCTTTGCATTTTGTTCAGGCAGGAAAAGGGGCCATTGAAGAGGAGGCCTGTGGAAAACCCTGCAGCATCCCAGGAGAGATGCAGCATCTCCATGTCCTAAGCAGGAGGAGCTGAATGGAAAGGAGGGCTGTGGGGGTCCTTATATGTGCACAACCATGCAGCTAGGGTGGAGTTGACTCCATATTTCCACCAGCCATATCAGCTCAGGGACATCAGAAGCTACTCCATTCTGCAGACAGCATCAGACCAGCCTCTAGCATTTCTACAAATAACAAAGAGGTCAAATAACGTAAAGCCTAATTTGGCTTATGCGGCCCAAGATTTAGTTGTAGTAGCCTTTGCAAGTAGCTTACTGATTTTAAACACAAAGATGTGCATTTTGTGCACTTGAAGTTACCTCATGCAATTGACCTGCTAATGAAGTTGATCACAAAGGTTAGCATATAAGAGTTGAAGAAACAGCATAGCTCCTTCCCTAAAGAGTTAATACAGCACCAACTTCATGCACAGATTACGAGAGCAAGTGACTGTGAGACAAAACACATTGGGGTCATTCCTACCCCAGCTCTCCCCAGCTCCTGACATTAGAAGCTCCTCTGGGTTAAGAACATTTCTGTACAGTGCTAGATTTAGCATTACACATTATGTACATATAAGTACTCCAACATATTCCATGAGGATCCACTTTCTTTTCAATGACTAGTGTGCATTCCATAGGAACAATGACCAAAATGTCGTCATTGCTTAGTATGTGGGAGAAAGGAAATACAAAATTAAAAGCTATACATCACATAGAGAATGCTTTCTAACTCCGTTTCCCCAGATCATGGTTGGCCTGGAGAAAATGACGACATCATAGAAAAAAAATCACTGATTTAAAACATCACAAGTTAAATAAAAAAATTAAAGAAAGGAACTTTACTCTTCTAGTGGTATTCCAAAGATTGCAATATTTTTCAGAAATGTGTAAATGACATTTAGTATATGCACAAGATTATTTTGGTGAGAAAATCTGGTTTTGGAAGTTTCCAGTCTCACCCACTAAAACTACGATCAGAGCAACATATTTTAGTTACAATTGAACTTTGAAAGAATATATGTTAAGGTTTGTTATTGTAAGGCACAGTAGGACTCAGCTCCTCAGCTGTGTAGAGCACAGCTTCTGCTCTGTGAGCAGTGACTTTAAATCAAGCGGACACTAATAGTTTTATGGTGAGGAAACCATATTTCATCTTTTCTTTCTCAGTACCATGGTTATAAGATACCTGGTAACGACATGCAACTTAGCAAAGAGAAGAAAAGGAGAACAGAGAAGCAAGGGTTTGACCTCCTGCCCTGGGGGACTTTGGGATTTGCTGCAGGCCTGTACCAAGATTAACTTTAGTGCTGACTACACCTTCCTCTCCATCCACTAACCATTGGACCTTTGGTAACAGGCTTTGTTAGAGCACCAGTTCTGCCTTCCAGTAAAATGCCTTCCAGCATCATTACCTGCATCCTTCCAATTTATACCATAATACAGCTCTGATCCCCCCAAAAAGACTTGGGCACACGGTTTATATGCTACATTGTTTAAGTAATAATTGCATAAGGGCAACTAAAGCTAGCTGGGTCCTGAAGTAAAATTGTGCGCTTAACACCTGCTACACTTTATCCTCCATTTTGCACTTTCAGAAGATGGAGCAAGCAGTCTCAAACAGGATGACTTCTACCTTTAACTACACAGCAAATAAACAAACTTCCATGCAGCATAAGCAGCGCAGAAGAGATTCTCAGTCTGCTCCAGGTAGTATGTAGGGGCTGACCTGGGTGAGCTACAGCAGAATCTAGTTTTAAGCTTTGCAGAAGTTGTTGAGTTTTTGTTTTATTACCAATATGGGATGTCAGCACAGATTCAGCTGAACCTGTCCTGTAAACGATTTTGCCAAAAGGAAAGACAAAAGGCAAGCCGTGTGTGGCTCTAGTTCAGCGACTGACACTAGTTTTCATCGGAGCATTATTTTGAAGGATACATAAGTCCTAATAGCCAGGTTTTTAAAGGCACTTGCAACCAGCAGCTCCAGATGAGGCACTCAGAGCCAGTATCTATGAGTGTGCTGAACCTGTGTTCAGACCGAGTCTTGATTCTGAGAGCACCCACAGCCCTGATGAATTTCCAGGGGTTTGAGAACATTCTGAATTAACATCAAGCTTACTGTCAGCTCTTCTCTCTCCCGCCTCCCTCCTGTTTTATTACCAACAGTAATCCCATTCTGGGAATCCTAAATCATGTTACATGATTTTCTCTGTCCTATTATCAGTTTCCCTCTGTGGGAATAGCTGGCAAGTGCCAAATTTATTCTGTACAAATTGTTTTAAGGGAAGACCGATGTTCTTCAATCTTTCCTTAAATTGAACATTGTATCTTGCTGGTGAGGACTGCCTATCGGAGGTGTTTGACTTGCCATGCTCCTACCCTGTGTGGAGAATTAGATTGATGCTCCATATTACAGAATAGATACTCTGAACAGCTGGGAACACAGCTCACAGCCACTTAGTGCATTTCTTCATTTTTAATATCTCTTCTGTTACCCTTTAACAAACTGCAGCCCAGTTACTCTAGGGGGCAGGTAAAGGGCTGACCCTCTCACACTGCTTCATCAATCACAATCAATACTGTTGTTTGCACTAAATATGACTTAAAAGACGGTATGTACTCTGCAAGGAGAGGCGAGCAGGACAGATCCCCAGTCATACTGCAGCATTTACCACAAGAAATGTCAATTACAAGGCAATGAATGAGAGTACAATAATACTATTTGTCATGTCTACTCTAAATATTACTGGGCTAGAAAATGAGTGAAAAAATGTTTTGCTTTCTTAAATTCCTTTTTCATCCCTTCATTTCCTCTGCCATCCTTCTCACACGTGCATGCACATGTCCATGCACACACAAAGCTTCCCTCTTGAAGCTTGGCAATTGCCACAGATTCATCTTTCTAAGTACATAATTCAATCCACTGAACATTACACTGTGGTAATGCTGATGAGCTCTTAATTCTTCTGTATTTATTGCAGCAAATTTATCATTGACCTTAATGAATCTTCCATTATGACAAAAATGTCAGTGCCAAATCTCTTAAGAAGGTCTGGCATACAGTGGTTTTAAAAGGTCAATGTGTTATTTTTTTTTTTAATGGGTCATTTAAAAAATAGGCACTTGTATTTAAAAAGACAAGATTACGCACAAAAAAAAAATATCACTGACTCATCTGTTCAGGTCCTGACAGATTAACATTGTTATTTAACTAATGCTCAGAAAGCACATGGAAAAATTATTTTTTAAAAGCTCTGCTTTCATGTGCTGGCATAAGTCATTAAAGAGGTATGTGGTCACGTCAGCATGTTCATGAGGAGCCACTGCTCCTGAGAGTGTGATGCAGAAGCAGAAGACAGGATGAGGAGATGGGGCAGGTGTAGGGGGGAAGCATGGAAGGATTTGGGTCTGCCCAAGGGCAGCATGGAGCCCTCTGCCTTTTGCTGCTGACATCTGTTGGCAAAATTGATCAAGAAGGTCACATATGTCCTGGTTTCAGCTCGGATAGAGTTAAGTATCTTCCTAGTAGCTGGTACAGTGCTATGTTTTCAGTTCAGTATGAGAAGAATGTTGATAACACTCTGGTGTTTTCGGTTGTTGCTGGGTGGTGTTTATATTAAGTCAAGGATTTTTCAGCTTCTCATGCCCAGCCAGTGAGAAGGCTGGAGGGGCACAAGAAGTTGGGAGGGAACACAGCCAGGGCAGCTGACCCAAAGTGGCCAGCGAGGTGTTCCATACCATGGGATGTCATCTCCAGTATATAAACTGGGGGGAGTAGGGGTAGGGAAGGCTGCTCGAGGACTGACTGGGTGTCGATCGGCAGGTGGTGAGCAATTGCACTGTGCCTCATTTGTACATTCCAATCCTTTTACTGTTGTCATTTTATTAGTATTATTATCATTATTAGTTTCTTCTTTTCTGTTCTACTAAACTGTTCTTATCTCAACCCATGAGTTTTACTTCTTTTCCCAGCTTTCTCCCCCATCCCACTGAGTGGGCGGGGAGTGAGTGAGAGGCTGTGTGGTGCTTAGTTGCTGGCTGGGGTTAAATCACAACATGTATATGGTGGAGGACAACTTTATTTTAAAAATAGTTTTACTGGGTTAGTGCTATTTGCTACAAATGAAATTATTTACTTATAAGATGCCTATGTAATACCCTGCAGTGGTTAAAAACTCTTAAAGGGCTGAACAGACAACATCACTGCTCTCATTTAATGGGCAGAGAAGAGAGAGAGGGTAAAAGTCATTCCTAGGGTGAAATGGCAGGCGAGTGGCTGAGGAAAGGAAAACCAATGTTCACGTTAACTGGATTTTACTGCCTTTTCTGCCATTGTGCACTGTAAATACCAGGAGAAAACCAAGCTTTTGGAATGAAGTATGTGTTCACTGGAAAGGTTAACCACCCAGGAGAAGGGCTTAAGAGTAGGCACTAGTAGAAAAATCTTACCATGGTACATGAAAAACCTCACACCACTAACATACATTTTTTTATAAAGCACTAAGTGAAACACTGCCAGAACAGAGGACTAAAACACCATTTCTCACCCAGGACTTCACTCAAATTCAAGTCCCCAAAACCAGAGCGAGCCCCAACAGTTCTGTCTACAGCTGGCTACAAGACCCATGTCCAAATTTACAGAAATTACATTACCTTAATAAACCCAAACTTGGCCTTGCCCCCTTCCTGTCCCAGAGCTGTCTAAAACCTAAACGCTCCTTCCAACAAATCAACCTGCAGCTTGAGTGAATTATGAGGGGGAGAAATCAACACTGTCATCTGCTTGTGGAACAATAATTATCCCTTGTACGCTACTCCAGAAGCAATGCTGTTATCAGAAGCATCATGCCTGTAAAATAACACTTCTGGGAATGGTGCCAGACTGGGGGCTCATGGCTTTCACTCAGTTTGTAAAAGACAAATCAGCCTAGGTGTTTGTTCTCCTATTGCCTTCCCTAACAGGAACCAGGTGCTCAGCTCACTTGCTCAAAGTAGAGCAAACCTGGAACAGTCCCCATCCCTAAGGTCAATTAAGACACTAGGTGCCCGATGATGCTCGGAGGCCAGGGTTTCTTGGAGACCCTAGGACAAGCAGTTATTGATAGCAGACTGAAGGATCACAAGCTTCCTCTGCTTCCAAACCCAGTGGCACTGGGAAAGGGGCTCCACCTCCAGCCTGTTGGACTGGGAGCTCTTACTGATCAGCCAAAGCTTACGAAGCCTGCTGACAAACTCATGCAGAGATAAGCAAACGTATTGGGAGGTAGCTAAAGACTAGCACAAGAACCCAAAGCAATGATACCAGAAGAAAGCACTATATCTTCAACAGCTCCTCTAAGAAATCAGCGGGCTTGGGAATTCAACATTTCCTTCACCCCATTGCTGCTTCCCTTGGGGCAGACTTCTGCCGAGCTGACTTGGCACAGAAGAGCCTGGGGACAGGCGACTGCCTGAAGGCTCTGCCGGCACAGCAAGGCGCAGGAGAAGAAACTTAAAAAAAATTAGCTGACATATGACTAATCGTGTACTTTTCTGGGTTCTGCTTGTTACCTGTGAGAGATAAAACAATGGGAAGAGGCAATACACATCTAGGAGAACTACACTTGTAATTTGGATTACGTGGGAGATAATCAGATTGCTACTGGTTTTGAGCTTGTTGAGCTTGTTTCTGACATACTGTAATTCTGAAACTAAGTTGTTGTATCAGCCAGTAAGTGACAAGTTCAGTGCTAATCTATAAAAATTACAGCCTCCTTACTGCTCAGCTCATTAAACTGACTCTGTCTCCCGGCCACGCATTCATCTTCATAATCACCCCCCATTCAGCTACTAACCTCCTCTGTGCGTGCAGTTTACAGTACATCAGGAAGATAAAGTGGACTGATATTTCCTTCTAAAGAGCAGTGGCTTTTAATTTTTACACACACTTTAAGTACAAAGATAAATAAGATAATTCAATATCACATTTTCAGCTCAAACATTAGAAAAACAAGAATGTATTCAGATTTTATAGCAACATTAACTTGGCTGCAAATAGCTTTTTTTTATTCCCATTTTTTTCTAAATGTAGTTATGTTTACACAGCACCACTGTGAAATCCACATCTGAAATAACACATGAAACAATACACTTCTCTCACACTGTCCTGCCGGAGAACCAAGGGGAGAAGCATGTGCAAGACAAGATAAAATTATGAGCTTGGGTTGGTATTTGTGAAACAGCACACATGCAGATGAGAGCACTGGTGCCAGTGTGCATGCAAAAACCTACCCCCGTGCTGCTGGTGCCCCTCCAAACCCAGCACTCGTCTGGGGGTGCCAGGGCAGCCTCCTAATGAGCACTACAGGAGCTGTACCTCACAGCACACCTGAAATTAAAAGTGTGGCTCCTCCAAAAGTGTCTTTTGCCTCTGGCTGGAAAGGATAGCAGACCATGCACGAGAGATGTGGACTACAGAACGTGCAAGTCTTGTGGAGGGCAAGGAGCAGCTGCTCTGGGGGCATGAAGTGTTGCCCCAGCCTCCTGGGTCCCTGCATGATTACTGATTGTTTTGACCCCTGAGCTTTATAAGTCCAGCTGTTGTAATAGAATTACAGATTTTATGGGTAGAAGAGACCATGTGAGACAATGTGCGCTGACTGATGTTTAAGAAGTTCTAGGTTTTCTACATCAAGCAGGTGCAACAACATACAGAAAACAAAATACCAAAAATTTGGCACTTTCACCATTGCTCGTCTCTGCGATACCCAATTACATACAAATTATTAAATACTAATTCTGATTTTACATTTAGCCCTACATCACCACCCCACTTACCTCTACAGCAGCTCCACAGCTGGTGGACAGTTACTTGAACTGAGCATTTGCTTCAGCAAGAGACCAAAGCAAGGAATGCTCCTCTCTCATCCCCAAAGTGCAGAGCAGAGAGGCAATGGCTCAAGCACAGAGACCCATGTGTCCTCCTTGGAAGGGTACGGGCTGTTTGGGACAAGGGATGCTGTGCTGCTGCAGGTAGGGAAGCCACTTGTGTCTCCTGAAGCTGTGTCCTGCAACAGCCTTTACTCCAGCTAAAGCCAGGCATGCTGCAGATCAGAACATCTTGATAATGGTTTAGAAAGGTAAGAAAAGAAAGCCACTACCTCTTTCATAGTGTGACAGACTGCAATTTGATGGTGCTTCAGTGTATATGAGTATTGTGAGAGCTTCCAACAGTACCATCCAGGTCTAGCATACAGCAGACCTCTTCTGACTGTCACCTTTTCTTCTGGACTACCAGGAAATAGCAGATCTGATTGGTTCAGATGCTCCAAGAAAGGCAAATTTAAGGGATTATTCTATAGTTTGGCCTTAAAAGGCAAATTTCAAAGTCAAAGTCACTGCTCCCAAAGTGAATTATATTAATTGAATTGTATATACTTACAGAGAAGAAACTGAATATTAAACTTGCTCTTTAAGTGACAACCTTTCTTTCTAACACTGGTATTTTCCATACTGCAAAGAGCGCGTCTGCATTGGTAATGGATCAGAAATGAAGGCCAGGAAATACAATTTTTTCAAGGCATTTCCCCCAGACTGAACACAAAAGAGCTTATTGTCTGTGCATTTCAATTTTAGAGAATCTCAAGGTACAATCTGTATAAGTAGGGCTTTACCAATGACAAGACATGCTATTTTTAGTTTGAGCACAAGAAAATGCTAAGTTTTTCTTTCAATAATGCAGCATATTTACAGAAATTAGACATATCAAATATCTAACTAAAGTTATGAGATTTGTTATATTTATTATGCTGGTACTTTCTTCAGTTTTCTATATGTTTCAGGAGCTGCTGCTACTCTGTATGCAGTGCCACCCAGAAGCCATGAACATCATTTATACCCTAATATAGGTGCCTATTATCAGGAGACAATAACTGATCTTCTACACTGTATAGGGCATATAATAGAGCAACGGTAAATCTTTTAAAGAGCTCATTTTATTCTGAATAGAGTAACTACATCTACTAGCAAGTGGATTCAGTTTTACTGTTGCAGGACAAACCCTCACTTGAGATAACACGTACAATTGGTGCCCAGAGTTAAATGCCATCCATACTTCTAGCTTCTCCTCAGAGTGGGCAGAGGAAGATAACCCAGTACCTGCTTTGTGGAAATGAGCCCCTGAGCTGTCCCAGTAACTAAGTGACTGCAGAAAAAGGTTAGAGAGCGCTTCCACACTTTTTCCCTTCTTGGAGATCCCACGTCTGCCTCCTCACTATTGACAGTGGAAAACATCTTATAGTAAATCAATGGGTTTGCTCAGAATTAGATTAAAAGAAACTAAAGACAGAAAGTCTAGTTTTCATCAAAAGGGAACTCTTCATATGGTTGTCATCCAGTGGAAATAAACCCTTGGCACAGACAGGTGTGATGGATGACATGCTTCTACCCACATACCACAGGGAGCATGTGCTGGTTTTTATTTCATATCTTAGTCTTACAAGGCTGGAAATGCATGGAAGAAACATAACACTATGATTCAGCTTTGCTGACGAGCATGAAGGAAACATCTAGAGAGGAAGGATGACCTTCAGTTCAAGAGGTTGGGCTATGCATCAAGAGTGCCAAACTATTCAAATCTATTGAGTGCATTTCACCTAACAGTTTTGCTAGGAAAAAAGCATTTACAAGTTTGCTTTAAAAAAAGAAAAAAAAAAAGGCAAATACCACCATAATAGGATTATATAAAGAATAAAGTCCCTTTCTTAACTGAGATAACACCTTACTTAAAGTTAACAAGAAGGTCTGTGAAAATAAGTACATGTGGAATTAAAACAATCTGAATGAGTCTGTGTCAGTAATCAATTTGCTAGTGTGGAGCCTGATTTGGAAAACCAGTTTAGATGGAACTAAAAGGAGAAATTTTCATTTTTTCTTGACAAACAAAAATAAACTAAGTGTTTCCATTTTGGGTCATATCATTCACCCCAATCCCTCAAGGAAAATAAGACATAGATACATGAGGGGGCAAAGATCCCATTTTTACTGAATGGACAGTGACCAAAAGCACTATCCAATATGGAGTGACCTGGATTCAAGGAGAGCCTCTGCCTCATAGCACATGCACTCACCTTCTCCCTTTGCAGGAGAGGCCACAAGCACTAGGACACCCTGCCTTCCCACTCTGGTTCAATGAATATTTCAGTTTTGTGGTGTTGGGTTTTTTTGTCTCTTGAATCAGACTGTCACAAGCAAGTCCTCTAACCATCAGGTTATAGAGTTGTTTTCTGTCCCTCTAAATAATTAATTGCCCCTACAACATGGAAGCAAATCAACAGGAAACACAGCAATCCCTGGCTATGCTACACACCTGTGTGCTCTGCCAAAGCTGCGTTACTCACTGACTCAACACTGACCTATACAAACAGGCTTTATCTTTCCAGGATACCTATGACACCACTAGGAAAAAACCCAACCCTTCCATCCCAGTTCATGTACTGAAGAGGCAATTTGCACTGAGAAGCATTTGCTGCTCCATAGTTGTGCAAAACCATAGAAATTTCCCAACAAAAACAGTAAATGGAGAGATGAGTCAATTTATACAAAACAGCATATCAGAGCCTGTTCAAGTTCAGAAGGGCTGTAAGGATATTTTGTGTATTCTGAACAAAGTTCAAGTAAGGCTATCAGAGATGAAAATTCTGTGACTATGCTTTGGTATTATCCATTCAATTCTGCAAGGATGTGCAGCCCTTCAGGCAATAAATGGTGCTTGACGACTCCATTTTTATATTTCTATGTTTGATTTAAACAACAAACTGAGAAAAAAAAACACATAACACATAGTCAGACAACACCCTAATAAGCCCAGCACTGCAGGGGACAAGCTGTTATAGGAGATAGGACTTTTTCCATAGACTTCAGCTGGCCTCATACTTGATTAGAGACTGAGGAGCAAAATCTTGTTCCCAAACATATAGGACCTTCCAGTTTGCCTCATGCTCCCACTTTTCTCTCCCCCTCTGGGCACTCACCACAGACTGAAGAGGCTGCAGACCCCTCCTCCACATTTGGCCCCAGTGGATTTCTACAGTTTAACCCCATTACCCAGGATGTGGTCAGGAGTCTGGCTCGAGGCATGATAGAGGAATTGCTGCTCATGCAACCTCAAAGCGACAATTCCCTGTTGTAGAGGGCTATTCCCACCGTTCTTTTTTCTTTTAAAATTAACTGTAATGCTTATTAACACATAGTGTAGCACTTGTGTAATATTTATATTTTCTGGTCCTTAAAGGGGTGATGTGACATTTTTTCTAACAGTATAAAGGGCACAATATTCCCAGCCTTTTACCTAAGTGTATGTTGAATTTTTTTGCACAAATACCAAGAACTTTTCATTTTGCTACTCTCCTTTTTTTTTGTCAACATAAACACTACTTTTGGCTGAAAAGTGAATAGCTGTTTCCCAGAGTCTGTCAGGTTTTTTTGCACAAGTGCTGAGTACGGAGAAGTTCATACTTCTCCTGTGGCTCTCTGGGACTGCTGTTCACATGACAGCGTGTGAAGTAATGGCAGATAAACTCAAGATGTGAGACTGAAAGGGGGGATCCAAACATTTCCCAGCACAAGGCACTGCAGGTCAACAGCTTGCATGTTCTGAGACATGAGTGCATTTACACAAATCAGAGTACTGGTGGTTACCCTCTATCAGCATGATTCCTTATGATAGTGGTGTATGCACTTTAGGATCTATGTAAAAAAACCCAAGCCGCCTCCTGGAACTGTAGGAGTTAGAACCAAAAAAACTATCAAAGACAGCATTTTCTTGGAGCCTGATACAGCAGGCACAAGGCTTGTACACTACTGGACTATCAGCTGGTGAAGCTGTGTAAAGGAACAATATGCTTGTGATCAGAAAGGATAGAGAAGAAACATGCAGAAGACAGCCAAAGCAGATTAATCAAAACAACTCATCCCCTAAAAATAAACTCAAATTCCTCTCCAAACATTCCCTACCATCACCAAAAGAAAGGAAAAACAAAACAGAAAATCCACACAGAGGCAGAGTTAGTCCTGGTAGCATTATCCAATTTAAAAAAAAAAAAAAAAAGAGAGAGAGATATTTGTGTTAACGTGCACACTATGAGAGTCTTGAAATGGTTAGCAAAGGAATAACCTCCTGTTGTTGATTTCTACTATGCTCAAAAAGAAAAAAAAAATCAGACTTTTACAGAAATGCCTTTCTTTCCTTTGTGAATAAATGAAATTTAATCAAAGGGATACTTGATGCATCAAAACCTTTTTTTCAGCTTAGAGGAAGAGTTGGAGCAATCTCACATCTGTCCCAAATACACTGTATAAACATTTCCACTACCCAAGAGATACCATGTCTCTGCAGGTTTCTAATGCAAAGATGAATAATACAATTTTTACTTTGTTTTTAAAATCACAAAGTAGTTTGGATCTTAAGGAAGCTTTCATTTCTGATTTCTCCCCCCACAGCCAAGAGATTCTTTGTTTAGCAACAGACTGTGTTTCAGTTACAAAAGGAAAAAGGGTCTGAGAAACATCCTTCCTCAGACGGTAATGTGGCAAACCCCACACAATCACTGAATCAGAGCGCCCAATTCAGAAGCTTGAGCTGATAGTAAAGGGCAGTGATAAAGATAATAAGGCTTCATAGTTACAAGACAGAAGAAACCAAAGCCCCCTGGAAAAGACCACAGTAACTGGTAACAGCACTTTTCATCACATCCCAACATCAGTAAGTGTTCCTGGCAGCAAACACAAGTTACCCCCCTGCTCAGGCCTGGCCTCATTATTATCCCTGTTCCACATCACAATCAGCTGGATTCCCAGATCCCTCTGGGGCTCCTTATTTCCCATGAAAGCTCCTCTCTGGGGATATCCATCAGTTACTCATTTAAAGTCAGCCTTTCCTGGCTGGAGCTGGAAAACTACATCACTTGAGCCCAAAGTACCATCACATCCCGACTCCAACTTGCTGGAGCCAGAATTACTTTGATTGCGAAGGCTCCTATGGACTCAATGTCCTCAACCAACAGCAGTGCTTCCCTGGAGTTTGGTTTAGGTTTCACTGTTAGAGACTGCTGTACCTACAGTGATTCTCAGCATATCCTGCAGGATTACTTCTTCTGGAGTAATGAGTCTGACAAATGAGTGATCTGAGCAACTTAAACTTGGTTTATTTTTATATCTGATGCAAACTTTTACTTCTGAACAAAAATCATGTTGAGCAGAACGAACTGAAGTTTTTTCTTAAATATATTTTAATTTGATATGTGTACCCTGGTGACTGTAATAAAGGTTGAAAACTGAATATGTTTAAATTACTTTATGACTAAGCAACACAAACTGAAAAAGACAATATTATCTCACCTTTGTTCAAGCTTACTGTCCTGGTTTACTTAATTTACCTTTTACATTTTAAGCATGTTTTCCCGGCCTGCAAAAAGAAAGCTACTTCCATTATTTGCTAGAGTTAACTCATATCTACTATTATGTCACTTTTAGGTGCTTAAACATAGATAAACTTATGATTTGCCCCAGATTCAACACTCCAAGTTTTTTTTTGAATGATCCTACTTTCTATACCTTTCGTTTGATGGGAAAGATGTACATTATAAGCATAAAAGAACTTCAGTTTCTGTGCAATATAAGAAACCTCCTCTGGTAAGCAGAAATGATTTAAGAGGGGAAAAAAGTACCCTTTGTCATAGCATTTGGCTTTAGCCACAAGATGTAGAAGAAATTGAGAGGGGCTCAGAGCTAGGTATTTGATTTAATCCATGAGGTAATAAGGGCATCAATGAGAGGTTTATGGCCTTGATTCTTATACCTACTAATTCTGAAATCTGTATCACTGGCTTTATTACAGTGAGAGCAGTTGCACATCTGGTTCTAACCACCTTCAAAAATTATGAGTTTGGATACCTTTCTGCATGTTTATTCACAGCAGAATTTAATCAGGGACCAAAGAGACAAAGCAGCACTCTTAAGCCAATAGCAGCAGTCCACATTAAAAATATTTTAAAAGTCATTTGGTAATCAAGCATTTTTGTCAAGGTAAAATCTATGAATAAATTGCCACTACAAGAAATCTATGAAAATACCTGTAAAGAGTATTTTTTTACTGACATAGATACCTATGTTTCTAGTTTTCTAAGAAAGTATAGAATATGTTTACACTATTAAAAGTTAAGAAGCATCTGCTTTCTGGGACTGATTACTTCATCATTAGAATCTAGTCTAAAAATAAAGTAATGCTTACATTCATATGTTGTCAGAAATGGTACTACAACTGCTATCTTTCTATGCCAGTTCCTTTTGTGCAAGTTAATGCAGAAATCCTTTAAGGATCATATACACCTTGTAAAGCTGTTATTCTGATCAAGAAATTTTTGTCTCGGGTCTTTTCTCCCCATCTTAAAGGAAATACTGAACCATGTAGCAGTTCATATATAAGGAGTGATAAATAAGGAGCAGAAGAATCATAATAAGCATCTTTGTATTTTCAAAAAGAATATGCAAAAGTTAAGTCAACTTACAATTGGTGCACTTTTTAAAAACCTATGGTATCCTGAATTATTTCCCACAGTAAGTCAATCTGCCATTGAATTGCAATCCTAATGAAAGCCCATTGAATTTTACTCTAGATTGATGAAATATAAAAAGCTGCAAGGATAAAGCAGGTCTTAAATACCCATGTACATTGACATGTATTTTATGTACAGCTGTATCTTACATCCATTTATCCAACTACCCACTGCTATATGACAGGAAGAAGGTTATTCTTTACATCTACCCATTGGGGGATTTTGCCATCAAAATTAATAGCAAGGATGGTTTTATCACAGCTACTGCACCCACAGATGCTGTATGTAATCTTGTGACTAATTTCTAATTTTACTTCTTTTTTTTCAATCACAGAGGATAGTGACAGATGGCACTTGGGGAAATTTAGCATTATGGGAGGGGGTGGCTATGAATAATGACAAAGAAAGATATAAAGCAACTTGCATATCAATATTTTGCCAGCTCTGTTTTTACCAAATGATAAAGAAGTAATGTTTTGACTGTAACCTCCAGCAACAGCTGAGACAATGTTTGTTTTCCCTCTTATTTTGAAAGGAAACTTGTATTATTGTCCATTATTAAAACATGCTAAAGCTGTGTGGGGAAAAAAAAAAAAAGATATACAACTCTATTTTCATTTCATGCAGTGGCAGCCAACAGAGGCAGGTTGCCAGCACACAGCATCAGAGTCTCATTGAAAGCAAGGGGTGAAAACACTTGGAGTTTCCCGCCACGACTGCATCCCCAAAAGGTTTGTTTTCCTGCTTTCCACTGTCAGCTCAATATGAGAACCACAAGCCCACAGTTATAGCATGGGATGAGCCAAACTCTCTTGTCAGCACTAATTAGTCCAGCTGTAGGCTCTTGAGACATGTCACACTCACTACTCACACTGATTTTCTATGATTCACTTGCTGGGCAACTACCATTTCTGTACTTTGAATATGTGAACAATGTATGGGCCAAACACCACCATTAAAAGCATTTACTGACTTGAGAACAGGCACGTCTCTACCCCAGGAGGCTTGCCTCAGCTCCACAGCCCAAGGATTTAAATGCAAGATTGCAATTTCCAAAGTGAACTATACACCTACAAGTTGCATGAAGTCTGTAGTCAAATACACCCTGTCCTGAGTAGGTCTTGGGTGCAGGGCCCTCTACAAGATTTTCATAAGACTTGCACACAGTTACTTACAGTTCTGCATGAATTTCAGTGATGCTTCCTCTACTACTAATCAGCAAAAGACGCACGTGGCTGGTTCCCAGGTAATGGGCAGCAGATCCGTGTGGTGCTGAGGTACCAGTCTAACCTCTACCAGGCGGAACTAGAACAGTTCAACCCAACTAGACATGGCATACACTGCATTTCTGCTGGCTTTATACTTTTCTACTGGTTTTATGCTACATCTCTTGGAAAGTTTGAGTAACTCGGATTAATGATGTCTGATCCAGTATGAGGTCTGCTGGGATGAAGTAATCACTAAAAATATTGAGGTAATATTGCCTCCACTGTCTTTTAAAGAATCAGATGTAAAAGGGCAGACATGCAGACTTTGGGGCTTCCTCATGTCTGGGAAAGGTAATTAGATTCTCTTCCTACAGGATAACATCCGTTTCACACTACAGCCACACCAGCCTCCATACTCCTGCCATTTCCTGTGGCTTTTTTTGATATTATAGGCCCCATTTAAAATTGGATAGTTGGAGCCCAACGCTGTATCTCCTCTTTCCACTGGAAGCAGAATCAGGCCTGCTGAGTACCTGTAACACTGCTCTTGCCAGCTGTAAATACAAGTGGAGTTTCCAATATATCATTTTTATTTTCTCAGTTGCTAAGTAATAAGAGTTAAATTCTTTTATCTGATCATCACACAGGTTCCCTTGAAGTCTATTCTACAATATCTGCTTGTATTAAACTCCAATTGATATCAATAGGGGTGCTGTACTCACAGGGAGAGGAGGATAACTTTGAAGGGATGTGTTGTGTGTTCAAAGAGAAAAATTTAACCCTTAACTTTAATGTTACACTTGCAATCTTCTGCTTTACCAAAGCTGCTCTACGTTTCTTTGTATGTTTGAAAACAAATGATTTTTTTAATACATATTTTTTTTAATATCTTAAAATGCTGCAGGGAAATTAAAAAGGCACTCACAGGAGAAAGTGCAAATTAGACAAACAGGAAAAACGATACATGCTACTACCTGGTCTATTCCTTTCTTCTAGATGACCTGGCTGGTGATATTGTCACAGAATTATGTTCTGCTCTAATCCATTGAGCAGATGTGCCCTAGTTCAACTCCAATTTACTATGCTACATACTGGCCCAGTGGATATAAAATAGGGGCCATTATGCAGAAACCTGAACTCAGTGATCACAGTAGCTTCCAGTTTCATACTGCTGTACTATGATCAGTGGTAGCAGAAAGGATGCTGGTAAGCAGCATATTCCTTTAAATGTTTTTTTTTACTGAAACTGATGGATAAACCCGACCTCAAACTAGTGCACATCAACTATAACACAGAATATCAATGTTAAATGGACATTATGTTATCATTCCTTGAGGTGCCAAAGTTGTCCTTTAACAAACGGAAAAAGGACATTAAAAACACTGGGCATTACCAGTGATAGCTGATCATTTTAGTTTGTCCCCTACTGCCAGCAAACCCATACTCACCCTTGGTGGACTGAAGAGCCAGCTGATTGCCTGTGGCCCAAATCCTGACACGTACAGGATAAATAATTTAGAAATTGTCCAAACACTTGACTTTTGGGCATGCCTTGGGCAAAACAGCATTAATTCCCCAGGTTCAGCCACATTAGAGAGTTCTTGTGTCCAATACGATAGCAGATAAGGTCAAGATTGTCTATCTAAATCAAAGGAATCCTGTAGGAGCTTGGGTGAAAAGCTCAAGGACATGAGAGGGTGGATGCTAGGAGGTCAGTCTGCACTCCCATCCAGCAGGCAGTGGGAATCCCAAACCCAAACCAACGTATCCGGGAGGAAAGCAGCAGCTTCACCCTGTGAGCCTCACAGCCACGATCCATACGGGCACAGGGCTAGCAGCAGTGCCTCAAACAGAGCCAAGGGGTTTGCACCACTCATCCCTGGCATGGTGCATACGACTAAGACCAGCTGACCACAGCAGCAGTATTATGGAATAACATTATCGAGAAAGCCTGACAGGACAGGCACTCCTATTACAGTCCTAAGACAATTTCTCTGGAGTTTCAAGGTGATTGATACACTCTTCCTTCAGTGAGCAATAAAGCTGCTTCCTCAAAGTAATTCAGTGTTCCACCTAGCACCAACGCAAGAATAATATCCTACACCTATAAACAGGGCTTTGCCACCAAGAGTAACAGTATAAGCATTTAGCAGGTACTGGAATGGACTGGGGGGCAGCATTTTTCAGCAACAAGTAGACAAAAGCCCAACACATTTTGACAACACAGAAAAGCAACAAAGTGACTTTATTTTTTTATTGCTTATGCTGTTGCCTCTGAGTAACTATAGCAAAAAAATAAAGCCAACTAGCAAGCCTTAGATGGAGGAGGAGGAGAGGCCAAAGATTAAAAGTCACTAATCAATCTACGTAGAGCCTGAATTAATTAGAAACTAATCCTATGTGGATTAAAAGAAAAAGAAAAAAAGAAGAAAGATAAAACTATGAGTGAAACGAATAATAAAAAGCACTATGAAAATCAATCCCTTTTCCATAAAAGCTAGCCATCCTAATTCATTTCCTGTACAAATTTATTAGAAATCTAATTTAAATTGCATGAGTAGCTGCTTAATCTTCTACAGAAATTCCCTGTCTCATGCTTTCCTTTTTTTGCTCCTGTTGATCTTTTCATATATGAAATAAAACTCTCCTAGGGGAAAGGTGGGAAGAGGAAACACAAATGCTTGTTTTACAGGGATGCAATCAATAAGCACTATCCTGTTTGAAGCAGCTGGGAAGCATTTCAAAGGAAATCCCTGCTTGACTAGAACATGTCAATGGCAAGAGCCCCACGATCTTTTGCAAGAGCAGGATTTTACACCTAGGAACCGAAGAATTCGGAGGAAGTCAAGTTTGAGAACACTTAATGTAGGACTTCGATTTCTTTGATGTTTTTGTTGCTCTGATGCATCAGTAAGTTCAGTTAGAAATACCAAGCATGACTGGCACCTTGGTGAATGCACAACAAAACGGTGCACGCTGTGGAGAAGACAAGGACAGGCCCTGCTGGGCAGCACTGCGTGCCTCCGGGCAGGATGCCCAAGTCTGTGCCTTACCCCTCATGGCCACGTCCCACACAGCCACACTGGCAGTGCCCTTGCCAGCCGCAAAACCAGGGCACAGGCACGCGATCTACAGCACCGGCACCCTACAACCCTCTAGCAACTTCTCCTGCATCCTCTCCTTTTACAAAGCAGTATTTCCAGCAAAATGGGTTCACTTTAACACACTGCCTGCTGTCCGGCGAGGGCTGGGTTACACCATCGTTTTGCCGTCAGGAGGTTATTACCTGCCATGTGCTATGGTATGTACTGGTGAGCCTGCTCCTCAGCTCAGGGATAACAAGCAAGACAGATCCCTACTGTACCTTCAAAATAACCACCTGTGTTACACCAGCAAAGGATTCAGCCCATTTCACATCTCAGTGCTTGTGCCAAAGGGAATATGTGTGTCTCAGCTCAGTTTCTATAATCACTGATCTGTGAATGTTGAATGACAATTTTTTCCTAATTAGATATATTTCTATTGTCTTTTCCACAAATAGATGGCAATATAAACTTAAGATTTTTTTCCAGGGCAAGAACAAACCTCACGGTTCGTGCACTTGCATTTCCTTCAACTCTTCAGTGTCGAGAGAGGCAGCTAGCAGCAATGCCAAAGCCTCTACCCAACACAAATTTTAAATATAATTTAAAGAAAGCTTTTTACATACTAATGACCATGAATACATTTAAAGCTTAGGTAGATTAAATCCCCTGAGTCAAGAGTGGGTCTGATTTGGACAAAGACCTTGCAAAGGGAGCAAAACACCAAGTAAGCCAAGCACACATCTTCCGAGAACCAGGACGGGAACAGAGTACATGAAGGAAAGGAGCATTTGCTAGAGCCTCCAGGGTTAGGGAAGAGGAGCCACAACATCATCCGCCCCAGAGTTTGCTTTCTCCTGTGTATGAGGCATGATATGAGGTTGGGGTGTCCAGCAAGACATCACCAGCTCTGAGTTTTTACAGAGCTGAGTCTGTATCAGTTGGTCACCTCAAGCAGTTTTCCTCAGTACCTTCTTCTCAGAAATGTACAATAATGAAGCAGATGTTAATACTCAAGAAATCTGTCACCTAGCTTAAACTACTCTCCTTTTCGATTCATCTAGTGGGAAATGTTACAAAACTACCACCAAATGAAGTCACAATTGAAATCAGAATAATAAAATCAGTGAATTAATAATGATATTAAATTAAGTCAGTGTTAAACTGCAAAACAAATATACAAGATAATTAAGTCACAGAACTAAAGCAACAAGCCATCCTTGTCTAACAATCCAAAATCCAGAGACTGGAGAAAATACCATTTTAAAGAAAACTAAAAAAAAAAAACAAAAAAACCACCCCAAACACTCACCACTAAAAAGCCCTAAAAGATTAATAAAAAAGTACAAATAATTTCTCCTGGAGGAGTGAAATGCATTTAGCTGGTTAAGGGTACAAATGTCCATTTTGGTTCTAAATATCAGCTTGGGCCATCTTTCATGGGACAAATACAAAAAGTAGTTCATAATGAGGTTCAGGAAGCAAACCGCCTTTTTTTTTTTTTTTTAAAATGCCAATTGGATCTTCTCCTCCAGGTCTCACTGTTGTTATGGAGACTCAGATTTCTTTTCCCTATTGAACTCCATCCTATGCACAAAGCAAAGCTGTTATGCTTCAAACTGTCAGTACACTTAAAAGTTAGGAGAGGTAGGATTAAGTGAGACAGACAAGATAATAATTTCCTCAGTTATTTTCAGCACAGTTTCTTAACAACCTCGCCAGCAACAATACCCTCATTCATTAAAACATGTTCTCAGTGTGCTGGAAATGAATTTTAGTAGTTAGTGACAGTCTGAGGCATCTCTTATTGAAGAAGATAAACAGAGAAACAGCTGCATGTCTCAAGTGCGTAAACCACTACAGCTTTTTGTAACATCTCAAGTGCTTGTTTGGACAGATTTTTGTCATACACGCAGACCAGTAAATTTCTGGGATATACTAAGGTTTTGGCTAGTATCTCTAAGGTTATGATCAGAATGACTGAGAAAAAAAACCCAACCAAACAAAAAAAAACCCACCAAAACACCAACTTTTTTTTTAAAGTTTTCTGAAATAATTTTTCCTTCCTCAGAGTTAAGAGAACCCAACAATCCATGATGAAGCTATAAACTCCCTATACACTCACGGCCGACTTGCTGCTCAAGTAAGCAATTAACATTTAAGGATTTAGACAGACAAATCTGGCTACTAATTAGCACACTTGCAAGGAATAAAATCTGTGGCATAGTTGTATCATGGGACTGGCCATTTGCCACTCTTCTTCGTGTGCTTAGTGCAATTGTATTTTCCTTCTTGAGCAGTACTAGTTTGTAAGTTTTCAAGTGTTGGGTTATGTGTGACCAGACTCTAGCACCTCCTCCAACATGCTGTGATACACTCTAGAAAACAGTCAAGAGCTAGAGAAATTTGTTACTGAAGATTAAACCACCTAGCAAACTTGGTGGCTTTTCTCTCCTGACTCCTCCTAGTCCATGGTAGGAGAGTTTCCTCCACAGAAGGACAAAGAAGCCCTGAAGTACAGTCCTGTTCTGAATTACCCTCTGACTTCATTGACTGGAGAGGAACTTTAGTCTGAATTTAGGTAACACAAACTTCCTCCCTTGCCCATCACATAAATGCAGTCACCTCCACATGCAGAATTTACATTGAAATCATTAATCCTGCAAAGGTTTAAGCCAAGATAACATATCAGCAGTTTTTTGGCCCACATAAACCAGCTGCTCTGATTGCATCTGACTAGCCTGCTCACTGTCCAACCCTGAAGTTTAGTGTCATTTATGAGAAGATAGAAGATAATGAGTTTTTTTGGTAGTGGTTGTATAAAAAAAGCCACTAGTGTTTAAATCTAAAGAAAGAATATTTTTTTCTTTATTAAAAAACTCTTTTGATAGTTTTATCTGAGAGTTTAAGTACTGGAAAGGGGTCTTATCCATGCTTCAACTAAAATATTTTTACAAGGGTATGTAAAAGTAATTCACTTCTTCAGGCTGTCAAAAATGAGTCACTTCAGATAAAAGAAGAATCTGTAGCACTGTAATAAAGCTCTAATTTGAAATACATATATCTGTCATTAGGAGCGTATCTAAGCATTCCACAGTCATTGATGTGGTTTTTTGTACATTAACCTGTACTTCCTTAACATATTTAACCTCAGTAAAGATCAAATGCTAATTATTTCTGCTGCCAGTAAGTAAAGTCTCCTTCTCCTTTGCCCTTCTACAGAAATCAGTTGTCATACTGCACAGGAGCAGGTAACGCTGTTAAAACAGAAAAAGACATTTTGTTTGCAATGGACAATTTCAATTTACTGCTGTTTGAATTTATATTCCACATAGCTCTCCCTTAACATCTTTGTGAAATTTCAGCCAATTGCTTGTAAAATTTCTTTTCCTGCCAAAAGCTGAAACCTGAGTTGCTTAAGTTTACTTATGCTGATGAACTAACTATGAAGGTGTCAAGGAATAAGAAAAAAACACAACCACAAGGTGGGGGGGGGAAAGACTTCAGTGATTTCCAGAGGCAAGTTGCTCCACACTTTGACAGTAAACTGAATTATTGCACACCTCTTCTGGCTAGCAGGACAGAAAGAGAGGAGTTTATGCCTTTAGTTTACTGAGCATTGCTTAAAGAAAATACATCTCTGTTGTAACTTGATTTGAAGAACAAAGGTTGCAAAATAGAGGGTGAAAATGTATTATTAAGAAGTGGTCAATGCTATTGATGGTGACTGCCCTGAAAGTGTTCAGACCCCTTTAGAAACAGAGAAGCAATCTGAAGACAATACAGGTTTCTAAAGCAACATAGATCTTCAGAGGTTCTTTTTAATTTAGCACAGTGGGTAATTTTACCTCATGTACAGTTCATGATTTTAAAGCAAGAAGTTAGATGGTTTTTGTAAAAAGCAATAACTTTAAAAGTAAAAACATTAGCTACTTCCTACATAGCATGACCTTTTAATATCCAGATTATATGCCAAAACAAAACATTAAATTGTTCTCATTGCAAAATAACTTTTCCCTCCTTATCAGAAAGACCCTATGCTTTGCCCTATATGCATTAGATTAGTGGGAATGGTTTGTTGTGAAGCAACCATAACTTCATACAAAAGAGAAGAGATAAATTTAGTCCAAAGAACCAATTTTTCTATCTCTACTGAATATGTTGTTATATAATTACAACAGTAGAATTTTAACTACTTCTAATGTCCCTGCATCTTGATTGTAACGCTAATTCATCTGAAGGGAGAACTAAATAGGCACTAGACTTCTGGGAGCACATTTTGTTGCATGACCCACACAGTAACATAGTTCTTTTAACAGACAATTAATTTAACAAATAAATATTTGAGAGCAGAATTTTGATGGCCTGGAGTAGGACTATGGATTACTTTGGTGAGATGTTTGGGTTTGGTTTGGTGGTTTGTTGGTTTTGTTTTTTTGGTTGTTTTTTTTTTCATATTCTGGGAAAAAAGAAACCGAAAACCTCAAAACCAAACCAAATCCCGCTCCCTTTACTATAGTTTGAAATAAAATATGCCTGGATACCAGGTCATCTAGCTGACAGTCTGCATCTCACGTTTGGTGCGGGTTGTGCCGCCTGCTCTACCCTTCAGCTACATAACCCAGTATTTATTGGTACTGCATCTTGCCTAGGTCTGAACTCTGCAGAGCAATCATGAAAGGAGGGATCAGGGAGAGAATGGGAGATTTGTCAACTGAATATTTTGGACTGTCAACCCTTTGTCAAGTGCCAAGACACAGTAGCTACAGGAGAAACACGTACTCATATTTGAAGAGCTCAGCCATTTTTTAGTTTCACAGCTCATCTATTTTTCTGATAAGAAAATATCTTCTTTCTCTGGTACCAGTAATTTGAAAAACAATAAAACAAATATGTTTTGAATCACTTATAAATGAATCTTGTTATGGGAAAAATAAAATTACTTTTTTCACTGACAAAGTTGTAAGTTCATGAACATATGGGAGTGTTTTCAACTGCAAACTGTGTGTCTGCTGCTACAAAGATTACAGGCATGATTCCACCACCCTTTCTTACAATGCAATGTAAAGAAACACTGGAGAAAATTTTACAACTTGTGTCCTTTGTGTTGTGTCATCATTTTGCAGAGAGCCAACAGCACATGGCAGCTGAAGATCATTCATGGAGTAGCACAGGATTAAGGTATGGCAGAAAGGCAGAAGAATGCAGCTTTATATTATTAGAGTGATCAGAAAAACCATAAAACATTAGGTTCTAATGTAAGTTGCAGTTTAGTGGTTGACAATGAAGAAAAATTTAAGACTTAAGATACATTCATTTATTCTGATCTCAGCTCTATACAGAGTGCCTTATCACTTTAAGAAAGGCCTCTTCCCTGGTAAATCACATTATTACTTAAGGAATTACAATATTTGTACAGTTTATACACATGTAATACAATGGGATTTGCATAATATGAAAGGCATTAGAGCTTTGATTAGCAGAACCACCTGCACAACCTCTCAAGTATTAGTTTCTGGTTATTCTTTTAACCCAAGCATTTCCATCTCACATGTTAAAGCTCCCAGTGAATAGCCAAGTTTTATCTGGGCTACAGCAACAGAAGTTGCCACTGCTTAAGGCTCTGTTAATCCCAAAAAGCCACACATGAGGACATGAGGTCATCTTGACTCACAGGAGACACCACACTCTGTCAGTTCTGCTGACAGGACAGAAACACCAAAGATCTGGTGCTTTACACAGTCCTCAACCAGCTAAACAGGGAAGGAAACGAGATTAAGAGCTTGGTTTTCCTGAACATTGCACGGAGAGCAATGCTATATACTTTTGTGAGAACAGACACATCCTTTAAATCCTAGTGCCCTAAAACCCTGAATGAATTAGTTAATGAGATAACATATTTTCACCCACATGAAAAGTCCTCAGATGATAATTTTTTCTGTAAACACGCTTACCTTGTGGAAAACTGACTTCCACTACATCAGTACACCAGGTGCCCAAGTTGCCTGTGGCGGTAAAGGACAATACAGCCACTTCCATCCCAGAGCTCCCTTTGTGGTCCCTAAGGACACCCTGGTTGAAGGGAACATTTCAGTAGCATTATCACATTTGGGCTCACCATATCTGGCAGGCAATTCAGGGCTACACACTTATGTTGGAAGCAAATAATATACACAGTTACATTTCAGAGGAAAGCCACTGAAGTTTCACTGACTAGTGCTCACATTTAGTGCACAGGAAGGGGCTTAATTATGCAAAACACTCTGCTCATCATCTCAGAGAGTCTGCAGAACTTGAACCCTGATAATTCACAGTGCCACTATTTAGAATGACTTAATCCTTTAACACAGATTTACAAGGAGAGGTAGTATGCTGTTTTATGCATGGATATAGCTGTAAAAGTAAAGTAGGCTATCTTCTAAGAATACAAATCCCTCTTTATAGCCCTGAACACAGGTTTTCTCCAGATCAGCATTTGAAAAGCTGCTGAAAACAAAACCCAAGTAGTATTCCTCAAACTTCCCAAAACAGAGTAAAGACTTTAGTTCCTGCTTGCTTTTGCTCAGTGTCTTGTTAATCTATCACAGGTTGGAAGAAATAAACCTGTTACTTAGCTTCCCAATAAAATTTATATTTAAAAGAGAGAGAGAGAGAGAGAGAAAGTTCTCTATCATAGCAAGAATCTCCTTCTTTAAGATTTTTTGTTGCCAGATTTTGACAGGTCAATTTATAATAATTTTTGGTGTTATAAACTGGATCAGAAGGAAGAAAATTACATGTAATACCTGTAAGCTAGCAAAATAGTTTTGCTATTTGCATGTTCAGGTTGGTTTGTTGCTGTGCAACAGTGGAGTTTTGTGTTTTGTATCCTGCTGAACTGTCTCCCTCTCTATGGCAATTTTGCTTAAAAAAAAATATATTTTTTTTAGATCAGTATGAAACCCTGGTGTGCTCCTACAGGTATGGTACTAGAAGACTAAAGGCATTTGTGCAGGTACATCAAAAGGGTCCCCCCATTTCTGACCCTGGCCCTTTGGAGACTCCTGGAGACCCAGAGAAGCAGTCAGGGATTTCCACAGACCACCACTTCCCAAGCAAGGCCTTCAAGACTGCCATCACACCAGGCAGCCAAGGATATTACAGAATATTTAGGACAAAGTCAATTGCCTTACCTGCTTTGCTACAAGCTGTTTGATTTATAAATCACTAACATTTATAAGTGAAGATGAAAACACGTATCTCCGTAGCAAAACCAAAGGAATTTATCTTATAAGGTTTATTGTGATTCAAAATCTATTACAATATTTAAATAATGTTATGATTGGCTTTCTATGAAACTATTATTAGGTTAATATTATGATTTCACTTTGTCAGTTCAACAAAATTACATATTGATGCCTTGTTTTTCCACAGCAGCTTACCCTGCTGCATTTATTTTGCTTGGCAACTGGATTTCAATTTTTAAATAAGTGCCCAAGTTGGAAAGAATGAATTCCATTAAGTAATCTTTTATAAATAAACAAAAGGGATCACAAAAAAGTATTTTTCTGATGTCTTGAGATTCTCTGAAGTTGCAGTATGCTCTTCAAAAGGTAGACAGAAAATAATATTATCTCAGTGAAACTTAATGCTGAAAATGGAAAGAGAGAAAGGAATGTAAATTTTAAGTCTCTACTTTCCCCAATGCAGTAAGGCAACATTAATACTTATTTTCAGGTAGTCACAACAGAATTACAATTTACTGCAACAAATTTATGTGTAAAAAAAGAAAAAAAGTCAGGTGCTCCTGTTTTCCAGTGAAGAGATACATCCATTTCTAAAACGGATACCTTGCACAGTATCTGCATTCTCCTGACAGCATATTTGTGTTAACAGTATGAATAGCTATTAACTGATAGATTTAGTATTCTCTCTAGTTTTCTTCTGAAAATATTATTTAAGGTTCTGCCAAGAAAAGAAATTATCTTTGGGTTACATAGCTTTGTCATAAAGAAGCAATTTCTCTAATCCTTTGCATTCTGAGCTAGTGGTTTTATTTAAAACCTTTTTTAATGGTTGTATTTAGAAGAGTCAGTTAAAGACAAAAAGTCCATAAATCAGATCATGTGTTTCTCCTTCAAAGGTTCATTACCTTTGCACGACCACAACCTGCCACTTGCATTTCCACCAAGTATGTACCTTGCATCATGAGCAGCCTTATTGATATCATTAGTCTCATTTGCTTGACAGGGTAAGAAAGTGAGCATATGACATGGCAGATTTTATTTTTTAGGACCACAAATTTTATTTGTAATTGGTTTGACAACAAAACCATCTCAGAAACACCAGCTCCTGCTTCCAAAACACAGGACACCACTTTGCAAGCACTGTAGCTTAATACTCAAGACAAAGTACCAACAAATCTTTTTAGTCCCATTAAAACACCACTGCTCTCAATTCCTCGCTGTATTAAAATCACTTTAGAAGGCAGTTGTTTAGCTTGTCATCCTGTCTACTGATCATATTTCTTTCTCTTTTCAAGAAAGTGACAAGTAGCATTAAAATACTGTTACGTGGGGAGGTTATAGAACATGTTGCAAATGTTACCGAGTAAAAAATGCAAAAGAGGGCTGGGGGGAAACAAATGCATCCTGCTCAGCAGACTCATAACTCAACTTCACTTAACTCTTACTTTTACTTGTAAATATTCAGTGTTATGTTTCTATACCTTTAACTGACTTTCTGTAATATCCAACTAATTTTTTTATTGTTCTTCATGGTTTGCTGCTTTACACCATATATCTGCCAGGGTAATAGCAGCAATGAGCACATCTTGAGCTCTCCACTTAACTACCAGCAAGGCTATTTCTCTAGCACTGTCATTCAGTGTACTAGTCCCTTTAGAAATTCAAAATGCAGAAGGTGCAGCTGAATGTACGGTCAGGCATAGTTTAGTAAGATTTTTCTCTGTAAAATTACTACTGAAATCATATGTTTATTAAAATGTAGTTTACAGTTCTTGAATGACATTTAAGGACATTAAATACACTTAAAGATTTAATCGTGATGATTTACAATGTATAAATTATCTACTTTTATGTACTCAACAAAAGGAAGAAGGGTTACATTATATACAGCACTGCATTCAGTGTGAGGCAAACAACTCCAGGACAGTGATGGTTCAGACTGTGCCCGAGCTGAACAGCCTAGCAGTTTCCCGGTCTGCTGGGCATAACCCCCCCCCACCCCTATGCAAACATATCTGAACAGATAAAATTCTTTTTTTCAAGATAATTAGAACTCACGGAAACCACCAAGGATCTCCTCTGCTCCAAACATTAGTGAAGAAACAAATGCACGAGAAAAAAATACAGACATATTGGGGGCAAATCTGCCCAGAGCTCCAACAAATGCCATTAGCACATACCAAAGAAAGAGAATCTGTGGCATCTGAAAGACAAATAACTGTTTTGAGATGTTCAAATTGTTGGCAGCACAGAAGAGCAACTGGTTAATTTGTCACCCAAAAATTCCCCTGGGCATGAGAAATCCTCAGATTTCTGAAGAAATCCATCCTCTCTCAGAGACCTCTCTCAAGTTTTTTAGAAGCCTAGTAAAAAAGGAAACAAATATTAATAACTGTTGTTTAATTGCTGATGTCTATTAGAGGAAACTCAAAAAGAAACGTGCTGCTTTATCCCAAAATCCAAAACCCACAGGCACACTGGGTGAATACCTTGACTCTGCTAGGAGGAGAAGCTCCCCCCTTCCATCTGGCCAAGGACAAGGCCATCCCCTGGCCCAAAGGGGATTCACAGCTCTGGATCCACATAATGCCGATTTTTCCAGGGTCTAGCCGACCGTTGCTGGTGAATTACGATTTCCAGCACTGCTGCCAACAGCCAACATGCCTTGATTTATTGTGAGAGGGTATTTAAACAGAAAGGTAGTCTGCTAACAGCCAGAAATATGCAAGGTGTAAAGGGCTTCAGCTTTGTCAGACCCGATTTTCCATGTGAAGGCAGGCTGGGTTACAGAAACCAGCTCAGCTGACAGTGTAGTTCAAGTGTCAATTAAGGTAAGACATCAAACAATATATTTATTAGTTATTAAGAAAATACTCAGATGTGACAAATATATATTTGCTAGTAAAATGTGGTCATGGTTTTAAAGGATCTCTGTTACAATGATTGTGGTGGAAGAAAAAGACTGAAAGTTATGATTATGGGAAAATTAGGTTTCAAAGCAAATAGAGCTGAAATAAGAAAGATGTACATAGTGAAGTTGATTGCTATATAACCCTATTATTATAAATGGCATGAACTGGATCTGGACTTAAAACAAAGTTCAGAGTTAAGAAAAGAGCCTTGTCTCAGACTTAATTTAGGTAGCATTTTCTCTAATGCATTTTTATATCACCTTTTGCAGAATATGATATCATCTACAAATCCTCTTATTTGGTACATACCTGTTAGTTCTCAATTTGTAACACACCCTAAAAATGTCATTATTGCTGACAAAATATTTTAAAATTTCTAATAAAGTCTTAATTCATCTATGTATTTTTATATAAAAATGTAATTGGGAGAAGACTGAATTTTCTGAGGATGTTTTCTATTAGATTTCCTTTCTCCTCTATATCAAGTGCTATTACTTCAATGTGGGCACATCTGATATTGATTTAACTAACACTCAGAAAAGTTCACAGTAGCCATATGCCTAAATGAATGCTTTTGTTTGAAAGTGGCCTTGTCTCAGCTTAAGGTATGTCCTTGGTGAGCATGGCTTATTTTTCCATCTTTCATTAATGGGGCTCTGGTTGCAGAGATATCCTTGTCTGGACAGACTCTGACTCACTGGAAATATCACTACAGACAGGTAGAGGCCCCAGGCAGAGATCAAGGTCCTGTTATCTTCAGCATTTCATAATCACACACTAAAGGATCACTACTCTTACAAGAAACAAAGATCTCCAAGAATGAAAGGGCACAACAGATGGATGAAATGAGTAAAGAGGAGGTGGAGGAGGCAGTCAAAGCATCAGTGAAATAATTTCCCACTTAGATTGAAGTCATATGCAAAACTGAAGTTGACAAGTGTTTCAGACTTTTTGACTAATTTATTTGGTTGCTCAGTCAATACAACTATTACCTTTTCCTTCCTCTTGTTTTGGGGAGGAGAAGGAAAGATGCAGTATTTACTCCTTTCCCAACTATGATATCTTTTTTTCCATGGTCCTTCTCTTTCTGGAGGTATTAAGACCCAATAAAATGTCAGTGTTGCCTCCTACACAGAGTCTTTCTCCTCCAGGCACTCTTCCACCTCTATTTTCCTCAGAACCCTAAATTCACCTTTCTAAAGAGACAGTTTTATGGTAGTTTCAAACCAATCTAAGGCCAAACTACCGGGAGAAAAAAGTGTTATCCCTCCCTCACTCCTGCCTTGGCAGCTCTTCGTTATCAAATAAGCAAACTGACCCAACTCAACCCATGCTGGGTGAAACCTACTGCCAACGCAAGAGGGGTGGGAGAGCCTTTGGAGGCAAATGCATGACTATGACTATCCCTTTACAGCAGAGAAGCATCAGCTTAGATCCCTGAAAGTAGTCCTGCTCCTTTCTCTTTCTTGGTCCTTAATATCATGGTTTCCAAACCACTCCCCTGCCTAAACACCTTCATGGTGGTGGTCTTTTCACCATCATCTCTTGTTCCTCACAGTACTCTGCTTCACTGTTAGTTTTGTCCCGTCCATGAACTCTTTAGTTGTTCTTTAGTTCTTGCAGTACTGTTGCCTCTCAAAGCCACAGGACAATCAGGGCAGGAGGCAAACTGTCATTAATGAACACGTACTGAAAGGTAGGAAGATGATTAGTTTGTGATTGATGAGATACTGGAAGTGAGACACAGACAAGAAGGTAAATGGAAACTGGGAGCACTAGCAGCATAGCAAGCTCAGAAAGTGGTTTTAGCAGAACTGACAATGGGTATAACCAGGAACAACTCTGCAGGTGATGGGAGCAAACAGAAGGACATTTAAGTATTAAGCAATGAAGATGGGAAAGAGTACAGACATGGAGGGGGTCTTAGAAACATTGTGCAGGAGAGCACTGGTGGGGCAAGGACATACAGGGTCAAAGAAACAGAGCAAAGGGTTATTGTTCTCTGCAGTACAAGATAGAGGGAGGGAAATTGCATACAGGAAGAGAGAGGAAAAGCACCAGTTTACCCATGTGTCATGATTTAACCCAGCCAGCAACTAAGCACCATGCAGCTGCTCACTCAATTCCCCCCTATCCAGTAGGATGGGGGAGAAAATCAGGAAAAAGAAGTAAAACTCATGGGTTGAGATAAGAATGGTTTATAATAGAACAGAAAAGAAGAAACTAATAATGATAATACTAATAAAATGACAACAGTAGTAATAAAAGGATTGGAATGTACAAATGATGCACAGTGCAATTGCTCACCACCCGC
>JANZLQ010000001.1:26627662-26652752 GCA_026212715.1 Elanus axillaris | reverse complement strand
GCTGAAAAATCCTTGACTTAGTCTAAACATTACTTAGCAGCAACTGAAAACATCAGAGTGTTATCAACATTCTTCTCGTGCTGAACTCAAAACATAGCACCATACCAGCTACTAGGAAGACACTTAACTCTATCCCAGCTGAAAGCAGGACACCATGCCATGGTTGAGTTGGCAGGAATGTAGGGACTGATTTTAGTCTTCTTCTAACAAGTATCTGGGACAGCCTGCTACAATGAGTTCTGAACTGTTCTTGCCAAGGGATAAGTCTCTGCTGCTGCTCCACTCATTCACAAGTGCCTTTGGTAAGCAGAAGAGCTGCTCCTCTGCCCAGGGTAACAAACGTGCATTCATTAGGTAAAACTCATACCACATCTTCCTGCTCCCTGGCTGCACAATCCCCTTCATCCTGATTAAAGTGCAGTCTTGCTGGAGAAACACAGCAGCCACCAGACCTATTTTTGTCTCAGTCAAGCACAGCTCCAAGAACTATTAGCACGTGGGGTTACCATTTCCTATCCCACAAACTTCCGGAACAGCATATTTCAGGTCAAAACATTGTTTCACTAAAATCAAATCATTTCCTTCAGAATGTAGATCTTTATACTTGTTATATGACAGAAGACATTCAAAGTTGAAAGCCGTCTTGGTAAGTTACAGCAAAAAGCTCTGTTGCAAAGCAGCAAAAGAAAAATGCTTTCCATAGCAGATTTAAAAAAAAAAAATCAGGCATTTCTCCCTGTCATTATTTCTACTCTTCCTTCCAAAAAGTCCCCTAATCACAAAATCTCCCCTTGGCTCTGGCCTTTCTCCTCCAATGCCTTCTACAGGCTTGTACCTACTTTGGAAACTTTTACACTACAATAAAACAGCAGATCCTTTGCCTTATTTGCAGTTACAGGTATTCTGGTTTTGCTGACACAATACTTGTTTATGAATATTAAAACTACTTGCTTATGTAAATTCAGATTTTTTTTTTTAGTAATGGGCAGGTAATAGAATAAACATTTAGAATAATTACCTCTGAATCCTGGTCACCTTCCTGTGACATTGGCAATTTTTCTGCTCAGCAAAATATTTGGCAGTCTTCACTTAAAATATTGGACTCTGCATCTGTCAGCTTGCAAGGGAGCAGAGCTGCTGTCAATTGCTGAAAACACAGCACAGTCACTTCAGTCAAAAGGTGGTCTACCAGTTTTTTGGTCAAAATCTTCGTGTGTGGTGGAAGAAAGTTTAATTCTGCAAAGCTGAACAAGGGACGGTAACAAAGACCTCACGCTTAATTACCATTGGATTAGTCGCAGTTCTAAGTCATAGGCACGATTTACAGTTTTTTCTTTTTTATGTTGAATACTGTTAGGCAGCTATATTAATTGTGGTAGACTCTCCATTGCCTCCAGTTATTAAATTAAGATACCATTTAGTTCAAACTAGAATTTACCTGCTGAAGTTTTATGGTTTGTATGTGATAACAATGGATCCTTCTGGCCTTATACGTTATTAATCATATTGTTGGAGCTGCTCTTTGCTATCAGATCTTGTCACCATTGCTTTTAGGAAAAGATAATAGCTTCTATTTTCCACTAGCTGACACAATGCACCAAGTTTATCTCTTTGTATTCCTATTGAAAACTAAGATTTACAGCTAGCACAAATCAAGACAGTGTAGTTGGTAACACTGCATCTCATAGTGGCTCTGAATAGCTAGTTTTTGTCAGTTTGGTCAGCTAAAATTTATTGTGCAGTCAGCAACTTCAGTAAAAATTCTGTTCTAGTATGTTGCATATATGTTAGCAGACCATCATGACATTTTTGTAAATTACATGCAAGATTAATGCCACAGTAATATAAATTCATACTAGTGACAAATAAGAACTGAAGAGACCATGTCTATCACTTCAGCTAAGAATTGGAGGACAAGATCCTCCAAGAAGAAATGTTAGAATATACAGTAAATTTACAAGCACCAGCAGACAGAAATTCAAATGTAAACTGCTTCATTAAAGCAAAAGGTCATTTTGCATTCAGTTCTGTGCATTGCTGTTACTAATAACTGATAGCACAGATTATGGAATCAGAGAAGAGTCTTTTGATGTGAGATCCAGGGAAAATGGGTAGGAATATGGAAGGAACCAACTCACCCGGTAAGGACACCCTCTGTCTGTTACCACTTCTAGTGTAAGATTTTAATTAGCATTGAAATGCATTAGATTTAACCCTGTATTTCATTTAAAGCATCTATAGCACAAATCACATCACATTATTACAGCAATTGTGTAAAAAAAATAGTCTGGGTATGAAATATGACTTAGTTTGTGCATCCAAGCGCCTACAGCAATATAATCTGGCCAAAAGCACAGGGGAAACAGGATCAGTAACTACAGACATATGTTTCAAGCTAGAAACATTGCTTTAGGTAGGTCAAAGGATGAGGTCTACCACTAAAGCTGCTCACTTTGTTCCATTCTAGTAATCTTCCATCCCAAACTTAAAATTTTTGAATGCAGTTACCCATGCTGCTATCTGCTGAGCCCAATTATTTTTCCTTTTGAAGTTTGCACCAAAACAGCCCCACTGCTTCAACAGCAAGAAGTAATGAAGAGAGAAGAGCCAGCATACTTTCGCCTCCTTTCTGGACACCAAAGCAGTGCAGAGAAGGAAAAGGAACAGCAGAGAAGGACATGAGTCAAACACAGAAAAACAACAAATAGTGAGTGAGGAAAGATGTCCAGGACGGCTTGGCAGAGAAATAGGTATGGAGAGAATGACAGACAACATGGAAAAATACAGATGTTTTGGCAAAGAACATGGGAGAAAGCCATCGGAAAAGGGCACAGACAGGTACTGGGAGCTGAGGGAACAAGAGCAGATTTAAGCAATGAGGAAGTCACGGCAGCAGAAGCAGAAATCCTGCTGAAGCCTGCACTGCTACACAATTGTAAATTAAACCAGGAGCCCCAACTTTCATTACTCCTTTCTCACAAAAACAAAAGCATGTTATATTTTTTTTTTAGTACTCCATTCTCATAAACAGGTTACTCCATGAGTTCAAACTGTACAGGTCTGCACTGCAAATCTTCATACTGACTTCTTCCTAGAAGTGATTCCTTCACATGTAGAATTTCTTAAAAGTTTATCATTTCAGAAGCTCTATCCAAGAGCATACAAGTCTCAAACATTTTTTTAAAAAAAAAGTCAACAGCAGGCAGAATAACATTGCTTGGGCAACTGCTACCCTGTTCTTAATCACACGATTGCCTCTGCCTGCACTTCGCACCAGGCAGCTGCAAGCTACAGCTCCAGGGCTGGGGTGGTGCCTATGCCCAGGCACAGCAGCACACTGACAGCACTGCCTCTGTAACGGGGTTTATTGGGTCCCAGCTTGTAATCCAGGCCCTGCGTTAACCCACCAGGAGCAGACCCCTGAGCTCCAAACCACCCCCAGCTTCCTTTGACAGTCCTTTAATAGCCCTTCACGTTTTCTATACACCAGCTACACCTACAGACACTGAGTAACACCAATACCTACAGACTGATTTGCAGAAGTCACAAGTACTCATGCACTCACCTTATGATTAAAAAAAATTTTTCCTAACATATGAAGTATTTGAAAAATAAGGTTGCCTCCAGACTGAGCCCTCAATGTCTGATAATTTTATAGTATTAACCTTGCACCTAATAGCCTCATGTAGGCAACGTGGCTAGTATCTATATCTAGTAACACACATTTTTCTCTCTCATACACACACCATCTCCCATAATAGATCCGATTTAAGGATGAATTCATTAATAGTTGTCACAATACCACAATTGATGACAGTGCCATATAGAAGCCTAGGCATATATTAACATGGCTTTTTTTATTGTAGGGTTGGAATAGCAAGTAGTTAATAATGCATGTGACCACACACTGAAAGATGAAGAGGAAAAAAAATACCTTTCACAGAAAGTATTCAATAAGGCAGAAATAAGGAGAGGAGAAGAAAATAACAGAAAGAAAGGAGTAATCACACCATATAGTAGGAGACCAAGTTAGGTTTTCATAACTCTCTTGAACTCTGAAGTTTGTTAGGTTTTCTGTATTTCAAATTGTAGTCTTAATAGCTTTTTAAGAAGAGTGGTTAGTAGCTTGGTTTTAAGACATCATGTAACATTTAAGACATTCTGTAAAACTACTACATAGGAAATCTACTGTCTAAAAAATTGAAAATCCTTTAGCATGAGCGTTATCTTGTATTTCACCTAAGTCCTAGGAGAATACTTTCCTGTGAGAAGTGGCACAATTTCAATATTTTTCATGAGGAACATTATATCAGAAATATTGTTCTGTTATTAAGTCTCTTGCAGCATTTCATATTGATAAACTTCAGGATAGAGAAAGAAAAATCTGCTTTAGAAGCACTGATAGCAATGAAATTACAACACAAGAAAGCGGCTGTAAATGTAAGGTACACACCTGAAGGTATTTAGTGAAGTGTTATTAAATGTGTGGTCACTAAAACTATGATCTTGGCAAAAACATCACTTGATATCTACCCTCAATATTCTTCTCATTTCAACATGAGCGACTCCAAAACATTTAAATGCTAGGTACTACTGTCCAGAGACCTATTTTGCAAGAAAAGATGAAGCAATGAATACCCACACCTTAACAAGTTCTTAAAATGACTCTGTACTGACAGAAAACCCATTTCCGGTATCCCACAAATAACTCGAACTATGAAATCATTTATTATTTCAGCTGCAAGCAGGGAGCATGCTAGGATGCATTTCTAATAGAATAGGAAAAGACATACAGTGAGTAATATTTAAGTGCAATTAAATTTCATTTCAGCAATAAATTATGTACCATTTTAAACCCACTGCTATATATAAATATCACTGATGACAGTAAGTTAGAACACATTTGTGTTTTATGTATATTACAGCAAGGAAGACATAACAGTTCTAGGACATTTTTTCTGCTGAAGTCAAGGGTGAAATCAAGCAACCCATGTGAACAGCGGCTCTTGATGTTTCACTTATTAGAACTCAGGCTCTGCTATTTTTGGTTTGGAAGACACTGCTTGAGACTAGAGCATATGTTGCTTACCTTCTTCTAAGCTATAAGATTTTAGCCCAGATGTGTTTGAGGACACACATGGCAAAGATGATGAAAGGATTTGCTGCAATCATCTCTGGTTTTATATGTGTATGGATAGAGTTAAGTACTCAAAAAAAACTCAGAAGAGAGGTTCCAGAAAAAAGCAAGGAGGCTAAATCATTGACTGGGGGCCAGGGAGCAAGTACCATTGAGGACAAGTGCCATTTTCATCTCTTCAAAACTTCAGCCCAGAAGTGGAGCTTGAGTGAAGACACACAGTAGAGGTGAGTTGGAGAAAGCTCACATTAGAGGTGGCAGAAAAAAGGTGATTGCCAGGGCTGGCTCCTGAACTTAGAACCTGTTACTTGGCACAGTGATTTTGTGAACCATTAGGAAGACCTGGAAGAAGAACTTTTGACGCTGACATTACCCAGCTCGTGTAGTTGCTCTTGTAACCTGGATTATGCAGATTTTGAAACTGAGATACTATTTTTCTTAATGAGTAACTGTCTAGAGAGATCAATCACTAAACAAAATTACCTGACATGAGATACAGATCTTGGGAAATCCAGCAACTACTGATAGCGCTAACTTACATCTGCAGTAACTTGTAATAGCTTGACTTTAGAAAGGGCTTTTGAGAGTGGCCTAAATGCTAAGGAGAATGGATAGACTAAAAAGTTGACAAAAAAAAGCAGCATTAAATTATTCAACAGCTACATCCTACATACTTCCACAGTGCAATATAATCCTGATTTAGCTGTGTTCCCATGGGTTGCTTCTGAATATATTCTGAAGCTTATAAATATGCTAGGAAATATATTCTTTTCAAGAAGTGCAGAATTAGAAGCTGCCATCAATTGTGTATCCTGGCTCTGACAGTCCCTTCAGAGATCAATGAGATCCCAGTCTAAACTCTCACCCCTTTAGTCCTCTTGGCTCCCAGCATTAGTGCTGGACAAAAAGCCTGCAAAGTGGGTCGTCTTTTCTTTTTTCATTAACCATTCATACTATGTCTTAGTGTAGGAAAAACATAGAAGTATTTAGGATCTCAGGCTTCATATTGTAAGCCTTAGATAATAGGACAGAAAGAGCATTTGAGGCTACAGATGCAGACATAGCTTTAACAGAGGTTTATTTAATGCCAGAGCAGTGAGATAGCTCACCCATCAGCAGAGCTGAGAAGGTGTGGGCAAGAACATATGCTCCAGCATCTCAAATAGATGATCAACTTGCCTTCTGGTTTCCCACCATGCTGCCAGCAGTCATGTTTTCTCAGGCAGAGCGTGGCTCAAAGCTCTCAAGGAAGCAATTTTATCCACTCTCTTCCCTGAAAGGGCTAGTGCCTTAAAGGCATAATTAAGTCCTAAGTACATAATATTTAGTGACATTTAGTGAAGCATGTCATCTCTGGCAAACTGCCATTGTAGAAGAAACAGCAAACAGACAAATGTATTTGCATTGTTTTCAGTTGGTTTGTAATTTTTTGTAATTGTATTGTCAGCAAATGCAGAAGAAAACGTTAGATGAAATATGCTGGTTAACAGACTGAACTAATTATATTGATGCAGTGAAAAGAACTAATACATTTTGTAGTAAGCAGTATTTGGTGACAAAAATAATCTCTTTAAAGCTACACAAAATGCTTTATTTCTGCTACCAACACTTGTATACTTTGCACTGCTCATGATTACAGAGCTTGACAAATAAAACAGTTATTACACATTCAGAGCAAGACCATAGTGTCCTGCTCAGCTTTGGATAAAACAGACCTTCACTCAGCCCTGTCTGGCCTCACACACCCCTCCCCTCCACAAATTCACTCTAAATAATCAACTTTTTGCTTCTCCTTAAAATGGCAGGAGATGGCCATTACTGGGCAAGAATGGACAAAAGAAATGTGGAAACCCCAGCTTGCGATCTCCTTGCTCCCATGTTACACCATAGCAGCTGACAAGAATACTTGATCATAATCTCCAGCAAGAGGGGAAAACCTAAACTCTGGAAAAAAAAAATACTGAAAGCAGGTTGTGGCAGAACTTAACATTTTAATTTACATGTTCTCCAATTCAAAGACAATAAAGGAGATGACAGAAGCCATCAAAAAGACATCATATTTAACCAGGAAATTCTGTTCAGGAAACAGATATTCCCCATTAGAGATTACATGAGTAATTAGGTGTCATCCTCCCCTCCCCCCAGATTTTCAAATGAAATCTAACAGGCTTTAATGAAATCATTTTCAGCTAAACACCCTGGGCTGCACTTAACCCTTTAAGTCAGCCCTGCTGCACCCAAGAGCCTGCCTGGTGAAGAGAAGTTAGTTGTGTGTGCAGCCAAAGCAGCTAAGTCCCAGCAAAGTAGAGATGGGGAGCAACATCATAAATCGAGAAAGCAAGATTCACCAGAGCTCATCTGGTAATGGAAGAGTCTTCTGCATTTAGTAAATGAGAACATCTTGTTACTAAATGCAAGTATTTGCCAAGCATTTTAAGTAACACTCTTCTTTGAAAGAACTGAAAATCAGTATTTCATCTCAATGACAGCAACCTCCAGCCTTACTGTGCAAGATATCCTCTGCAATATCAAGTTTAGCTAAACTGAGCTAACATGCATGTAAAGTTGTGCTTCATTTTACAATCCAAGAAAATTCACCATCCAGTCATACTCATAGCTCTTCCAGAAACTCTGCTCTCCACATTACGCAGGATGAAGACAATCTCTTCACTCCAGAGACCAGGCTGGAGAGGCCAAACGTAAGAACCCTGCAATTTTGCAACTGTATTTATTGTGCAGTTAGCAGATTTTTGCACTCACATTCTCCTCCCTTGTGGCATGTGATTATTTAGGGTCTTCAAAATTGCACAAAAGCTTTCATACACAAGAATTATTACACTCTCTTTAGCTGGTTTTAAACCATGGAATTTTATTTATGAAAGTTAACGGTAACTGTTAAACTAATGAACTAAATCCAACTACCTTAGTCAAGCTAGATGTGCTGGATGTTAAAGACAGCATCTTTCAGGCTTCTGGTTCACCTGTCATGGCCAAACACTGACAATAGTATGAGGTCTAATGCTAGTCTGACTTCTCTCTCTCTTTTTTTTTTTTATAATAAGCATAAAAACAGCATAATGGGAAAAAGATTGAACTCATTTCTCAAGAGTATGTTTCTAGCTTAATCATTGAGATATCATTTTTACCTCAGAATTAAGAGTTGGCAGACATCCCCAGTATGGAAAATAACAAGAAAAGAGGATCCTATAGCACAAGAAGTAAATACAATTCTTCCACCTGTGCCAAACTGAAGATCATAAATATTTTGCATTGGAGGGTTTTTGTGGGTTTTTTAAAATGTTTTGAAATGCTCTTTTCTTTTAAGGGAGCTTTACCTTTGAGATCTGGTCTAAAAAATGCTTAATTTACTGTACCAAAGTCACCACGTGTTTATTATAATATCTGCCATTGTTCCCTCCCACCCCCAGAAAAGTAATTTTAATAGTGTTTGGCACTTTGAGCCACACTTTCATTTTTGTCTGAAAGCGACCAAAAACCAGAAGAAATTGAGAGAAGTACTTCAGCTGTAAGAAATGGGTTTCATTCTTCAACATACCTTCAATAGGGCTCAGCAAAAAATAAAATAAATAAATAAATGTAACATTGCATTACATATGCAGGCAGCAGCTAATTTGCAGCAAGAACAAATTTCAGCACTAACTATGCAGCTATTGACATTCACCCTATCAGAGAAACAAAAAGATCTCATGTAAGTGGTTAACTACCTACCACAGCTCATACTTTGAATACAGAATATACACAGGCAACTGCTACCCATCCATCTGGAGGTAGAAATCAATGAAGAACCATTAAGATAAACTCAAAGATATATATGTGGCCATATCAAGGAAGGGTATAGGAGCTGAAGCTCTGGACTGAGAATTTAGAGCAAGTTTTTGGTTTAGTTCTAGAAGTACTTATACAGCATCCTCAGATTTGCATGGGTGGGGGCTTCCTGTGGCCCTGCGGTGGCTCAGCAGCCCACACTTCACCTCTGCCAGCAGGAGGAGGGCTGGCACTGCCCGAGGTCTACATCTAACACTGCAGCCAACCTCACAGTGTGCCTTCAGATCCCAGGAATCGGCACTTTCGCTGTGGAAAAGGCACTCAGAAGACACTCTCGGTTGTAGGAAGGTGTGGAAAGGGAACTGGATGTGGAAGACCACCTGAGCGATGACAACAAGGAGGTTTGGAGTGATATTCCAAACAGTTTAAGTGCTAAGATACACAAAGCCACTGCAAAGAAAAAGTAGCCCAAACATTCAAATTTTAGTTTTCCTTATCAGAACATGCCCCTAGCACTACAGAACCTTACTGGGGTACACAGGGAACACAAGGACAGTTTCATGGCTCACAGGCCTGCAGGTTACCAACATGCCACAAGTTCGCATTTCAGTGCAATATATACACCTGTGAGCATCATGAAATATGGAAATGGTTATTTCATTACTTGAGTGCTGTTCACAACACCATCTGGGAGTGCCTGAAAAACCTCAAGGGCTGTGGACCATAAGTAAGATGCACAAAATAACGTGATTTACAAGGACGACAAAACATTATTAAAAAATACCAGCTTAGCAGTGACTGACATCTTGATACCATGCAACAGCTTTTTGTAACTAGTAACTGTGTATTTTCAACCTAAGCAATTCTGCTTTTAGGTAAAAGTGAAACTACACAACACAAGTACAAAGAATAAAGACTTACTAAGAGAGTATGGTTTGTCCCTTATGCAGAATAAGCAGTGTTTTCTGTTTCACAAAGTGATAGTGCTTTGCTGGAGTTTAAAGCTATAAAAATCAAAGGAAAAAATTAGAACCACTTTGTGCCTAAAATAAGTATCTAACTTGTTGCATTAAAGACCAACACAAACCAGCAAACATAAAGCACTTACTTAGGGCACATAAATGAATGGAAAACAGATTCTGAAAGAGGTTTTAAGCAGCAGGCTTTACCCTTATTTTTTAAAAAAGTATTGGATAAAAGTATATATCTTTGCAATTTCAGCGATCAGGTATCTAACCTGTTTCAGGTATGGGGTGCAAAGCTCCTGTTGGGTGGCCTCACAAACTACTCTCCAACACAGCCTGCAAGAGCTAGAGGAAAATAACTGCACAGGACACCTCAGCTTGACTGCTTTTGTTACACATCTGTCCCCTTCTGGCAAAAGATCAGAGACTCTCAAATCTCATTTACGATGGGAAGCATGTTTAGCACGTCTCTCCTCCGCTTAGCAATTGCAAGTCCCAAGAATGTTGTTTTATTATACTCTGAGGAAGCTCCTGAGTCTTGATTCTCTGCGCTCCATCTGTAGGACAAGCAGAAAACCCACAGAACCCCAGTCAATCCCATCCAACAGTGAAGGGTCTTTTCTAATTCTTTAATGCAGTACATAGTGCTCCAAAGCATTGCAGGAATGCTCAATGATCATTGACATCTACTGAAAGGGAAGGAGCAACTCAAAAGGAAGAGCTGGGGAAAACTGGGGCATGAAAGACATCCCTCCTTCAGCTAAGGGGCCAAAGTCCAGGTAACTCCAGCAATGCTCCTCCACAGCCCTGCTGCTGGGAGCACAATGGGGAGCCTTCTCGCCCCAAGCAGCTGCCATCATGGTTCCTGCAACACAACGCAGCAGCACAGCCAGTGTTTCTTCTCGGAGAAAAGCAGCTCCCACACCCATCTCAGCAAGGGGTACGTACACAATTAAAATGAAAATTTACAACCAACTTGCTGGATGTGCCCCACGAAACTTGGTGCTTGACCAAACAAGTCTCTGGACCCCACCACCAGTATTACCATTTGGTTTGCCTCATGGGTGTGTGAGGGAGGGATGCAGTTGCCTCTCAAAATTGACCCAAACAGATGACGTTAACTCCCAACCCACTGCTGATGCCTTTACTTCAAAGTTTTGCAGTGAATGTTTGGAGTCTCTTGCTATCTCTCTCCCTCTACTTTCTAGGATTATGGAGCCCCACTATTCCTCACTATGGAGATATCGCTCATACAAAATCTCTTTAGTGCAGCATCTATTTCACACTGTTCAGATGGCAAGTTCTCCGAGGGCAGCAAATGTCTCTTACTCCACGTTTCTTTACTGGCAGCACAACAGGCCTTACACTTGCTGGATCAGGAGGCATTGCTATTTTAACGGAGTAGTGAAACTAACATCAATAGGAGATTTGCCACAAAACTCGGTTAAAAAAAAAAAAAAAATTAAAAATCACGGGTTTATTCCTGCTGTTCAAAAAAATGGACAGACAACAATTCTTGCTTTTCACATATAATGTCCAAATCCAGAGGGCAATTATTTCATTTATTACCCTTTGTCCTATCCAGGATAGAAGAGATGCTGCCAAATTGCTTATCAGAATTAGTGGATGCCAGCAAATTAGACACAGTGAATGCTGTAGCTCTGTTTTGAGTCCCATGTAGTAGCTTTGGATGATACCATTTGGTATTAATTTCCTTCTCTGGTTTTATGTATTTTGTCACAGTTGGCACTTACTTCTGTAGTACCCAAATTCACAGCTCAATACCAGTGAAAAATTACAGTGATGCTGAAAATACTGTTCTACTATTTTAATGGTTCTTGATATATTTGCACTTTTCTTCCATCTATGCTTGCAGCACTACACAGTTATCTTTGCAGTATTTATTATTTCCAGTGACTCAAAGTGCTGGAGTTACTAAACCTTGTTCTAACCTTCCACTTTTGTACCTTGAAGTACTTTCCTCCTTCCTGATGCAATCCGGAACTCAAAAGGTCAGCTATGCATATTATATTGCAAGGCTTCTGGTATTTCCTTCCTTTGAAGGTGTAGGTTAAAACAAAACAAAACAAAAACCTAAGCCACAATGACAGTTCAAATACAGAACTTTTAATTTACTTTCCCTTAGCTCACATGGCTTGCAAGACTGAAAGCAGCACAGTCAACACCACTAAAATAAACAGTTCAAAAATCTTTAAAAGCAGGAGATAGGCAGGCTAATTTGCAGGTGCCACAAACTAAAGCCATCCATGGTATTTTGCTAAGAGAAATCTTTTGCCACACAAAGTCTTTAATCTTTGCCTAACATCCAGCCAGAGTGCAAGCAATAATAGAATTTCTCTACTGTTCATTTGAGCCTGAATAGCATTACAATGTAACAATATTAGTCTTTTGTATTTTAGTTATAAGAGGGCAAAAAAAAAAGCTGTAGGGAAGTGAATCTTGAGAAGAATAGTGAGTGCATACAAGCACTAAGGCTTGGTGGTTTTTAAACAGTTTCCATCACATTTTCCCCCATGCGCCGTGCCACACCCCCCAAGAAAAAAATTTAAAAAAATCAATAACTTGTTTATGGAATAACCTCCAGTTTTTCAGGGCTCATGCTCCATCATTTGTTAGAGCACTAATAAAACACTTGCTGTAGTTTTAGCCAAGCTTCCAGGGAAAACCAAAATTCCAGCGCAAGTCATGCTTCCAGTTCAGTGACAGTTTACCAAAACCTGTCCTGTAAAAACACTATTTGTAACTCAACTTGTCACATTCTAAACTATTTTCTCTCCTTCTCATGTCTAAGCAGCCACCCATGCCCAGACAGCTTTCTTCAGCACCAGACATGACTGCAAATACTCCAATTAAGCTGCCTTACACCTTTATGATGCTCCTGCACCTGGTGGAACAACCATAGCTACATCAGTTAAGAGATGCACATAAGAAGGAAGTTTAAGACTTACTCCTTGAATACATTCCTTGCAGGTTTACCTAAGCCTTCTGCCTCATTCTGTAAGACACAGGTGTGGTACCTACCTGTGACCATTTGAAACCAAGAGACTTAAGTCAAAGTTATCCCAGAAGGGCACTGCATTGTTACTGGATGAGAGGATCATCATCAGGGTAGACTTCTGAGAAGGAAGGTCAGCCTCGCTTGATGCTCAAAGGCAAGTGTATTTTAGTGGAGAGTGCGTTTGGGCCCAGCACTAACTGACAGAAGGGCAATCTGCTGAGTGCCAGTAGATTCATCCTATTGTTTTTAAAATCAAGCATATTGTCCAAACTCTGTTCATATCTGACCTAGAAAAACCTGGCTCATTTCAACATTTTAGAGTACATCTTCCTGATTTTCAGTATGTCTTACACACACACATTTATATCAAATCTACATTCTTGGGGTTCTCCCCAATTCAATATCAAAACTGATTAACATTCATTGTCATCTAATCTGTTATATTTGTTTCCAGATAGTGCATACCTAGATCTCCTGCTGTTGGCTTGCATATCCCCCTTTTGCGTTTTTCTACATTCCATTGTACCTGCCACTTCAAGAGTGATTACTTAATTGTGAAGTAAAAGATGATTATTTAATATTATAGCTAGGAGGATAGCTAGGAGGAACAGAGTTACTTGGTCACAGATTAATAAGTACCCTGACTTTTACAGTTTGCAATTCAATTCATGTTAAACGTTTTGTCATCGTCTGTAGCAAGGTCCTGAACCCTGGAAGGAAGACGGATTACTCCGAGAATTTGTTAATGCCACTGGCATATTTTGGTTCTCTCCTTGCCCGCGTCAGTGGCCTACTTAAGATTTTCAACTTTTGCACTGTAGTAATTTGATTTGGCTTTGTTGGGGTTTTTTTTGGTTTTGTTTTTATTTTCCTGAAATACATTTTAATGTCTCAGTGTTATAATCATCATATTTAAAGGATGTAGACAGAAATAGTTAAGGAAATTGGAAACATCTCCAGCTCATTCTTGTCATAATCAGTAATTTTCTGGTTGATTCTATATACCTTTGAATTACCAGAATAAGAACATTGATTTTTGGCTAGAAGATAGACTTTAAAGTTAAATAACTCTGTTTCCTCCCACTGAACAGAGGTGAAAGCAGGAGCATCTGACCATATAATGGAATAGTTTCAAAATTAATATAACCTCTAGAAGCACCTTGCCATCCTACTTACAAATCCATGCTCCCTAAGTATTATTTGAAGCCTTTCACTGAGGATGGAAAGAGGTCTCTAAACAACTTACAGTCAGCCAGGTGATGCTCGTCAAAGGACTTCAGTCACCTTCAATGGGTTTCACATTTGAAGCCAAAGGCTTCAACCGTACTACCCTCTTTCTTCCTATTTAATTTCCAGAGACCTTTCATTGGCCACACAACATCTGGTGCTGTAGGCTAACCTAAGAGAAGCATTGCTTTTTTAAGGCTCCTTAAAACATGAAATTTGTCACTCAGAAAAGACACAGACACTAAGAGGTATTGGGTCACTTCTACAAGCAGCCCCCCATACAGAAACACAGCAACCAGCAGCCTGTGTCACAGCCACTGCTTTCCTTGCACTTCTAGCCATTGCACCCCGGGCTATGCAACACATCTGGAAGGAAACCAGAGTTCTGCCATGTTTTCTTCTTTTTCCTTGTTTAAATACAGTGATGACCAATTCATCTTCAAATTCAACCACCCAATGGCTAGCTTTTCATCATACCCATTTGGGAGGTTCTGCAGATTGCCAGTCTAATGTGTCTGGATGTCCCTGATGGCTCTGCATGTGAAGTATTTCAATGCTGTTAAATAATATCCTTTTCCTCAAAGCAAGCTAAAATTTTGGTATGCAAGGTGAAGCCTCAGATACAAGTGCTTCAGGCTAAGTAAATGGGCTCTGACCTTGGGGAAAACAAAAAGTACTAGACTGACCAGAATGAAACTTGTGCTCTGACTTACACACAGTGCATTATCTCCTTTACTGGCCCATCTAAATAGCTACCTGAGGAGTTGGTAAACTGTAATGTAACACCTCAGTTGACTTTTTCAGTTTTCAGAAGCAGACTCCTAATTTGACTTTCTGCTATTTAAAGCCTCATTGTTAGGAGTGCGGGAGGAAATCTGCCTATGATGGAAAATTTTACACTCAAAACTTGTTTATCTCGAGTGTCTTTGCAAGCTAACCAGTTGCCTGGGCTATTTCAGAGCATGTTGTTCTTATTGCTAGATATTCAGTTACACCAACTTGACCCACCAAGTACAGGCAAGCAAGGATACACAAGACATACCATCATGTTGTCACAGGCACACACACCTGGTTCACCTACCCTGTAATTGGCAAGATATAGGAGATTCACGTATTCAGGAGAAACACTGCAACTCTATGCTTCCCAATGCTTGGAAGACTTAATTACTCCTTAAAGACATGAGCACAGATGCAACACCATCATCTTTCACTCCTGTAACTTTCTTGAATACACATGCTGCTATTCACTGCTGGCTTCTCATCTTCCCCTCTCCCCCCACCAGGTTTTGAGATGACAGTCATGGTCTCTCAGACCTTTACTAGATGGCATTTCATACCATGTTGTGAACAATGCCTAGAGATTGGCCATACCAGAGAGATACACTCTCCAATAACCATTTAGTTTTCTAAACAATGAGAATTGTCATGTGTGTCTTTCCCCTGCACCGTCTTTGAAATCAAATGGGCTAGATTCCAGTATTTTAAGTTTTACAACCATGAGTACTACAAGGAAAGCAAAAAAAATTCTTTAAAGTAGACTTCAAGCCCAGGAGTTTTCAGTCCAAAAGGCAGTTTTCAGAAGTACTGAGAATAGAAGACTGGAAAGAAATTGTCTGGTATAACATAAAGTCAAACTCCAGTTACCAACACAACAATCACTGTTTCTTAGGGAAAAAAATGTTATGTATGTTCATATTCTGTCCACCCAAATGACAGGTCCTGTTTAGCCTTCAGGGTTCCATACAATGAAGCTATTTTTAAATTATAAGCCACTGATCATTACTTGATTACCCATTATCATGTAAGTGAATTAGGAAAACAACACTAAGCATTTAATAAAACATAAAATAGATTAGTAATTAAGTGCACAATTGTTCTATTGACTTGTTTTCCACAAGCTTTCTCAGTTTTAACAAATAACTATAATACTGCTGTTAATAGTATTCATTTTGCTTTTTAAAACAGGATATTTCATTATCTAATTATATAGAAGGAAGGTGAACTTTATCATTAACATTATAAAAATATAAGTCAAATTGATTGAATGCACAACTTTATGTTTAGATACCCAAAACCTGGAAGAATACTGTTGATTACATTTACCAGTAACTGTAATACGAAGTTGTGAGAGAAGCAAGTACTATCAGTCCTCACAAGGATTCCACAAGTAGACTAAATCTGTAAAACATGCAACTCTTGTGCAATGCTTTTCTTAACTTCCATTAAAAAGTAAATGCAGCATAGGAAATGATCCTGTAATATGCTTCTCATCTCTTGTTATTAAAAACATTAAACCATTGAGGAAATTCAAGGCTTTATTTTTACTGGGCAGAGAAATGAGCCTATACATGCCTCTGGTACCCATAAATTCACTGTACAAAACCTTTAAAGGTTGAAAACAGGTGTTCAAATCTGAAAGAATTACATGCAGCAATATCAGTTAGTTATATTCACTATAATACATGAAGCACCTTAAAAATAATATTTTATAATCCCTGTGCTATACTAGTAGATATTTTCCACACTTGCCTGTGTGTTCAGTGCTTGTAAGTGCCATGTAACTATTCTTTACTTAAAAAGGAGGGGGAATCCTTGTTTTAGAAGCTGTCATTTTCTACATAATTGTTTCACTTAGTTGCATAATTCTGTTTGTAAAACTATGGTTTAAACCTAAAGGTACCAACTCACCAAAAAAGCATTCACTGAATAAATCCCACTGTCACTGCTTAATTACTTGATCAAACTTGATAAATATTGGAGGGCAGATGGCAACCTGAACTCCCTCATGCACTTCTCCTCTGACAAATTTTTCTTATGCCACTGCCATGGGCCATAGTAGCAAACTACAGTAAACATCACTGAACATGCCGGCTCTTAAAGGGACTTTCCTACTTTTATGGTTTTAGCTGCCTTTACCCATTTACTACTGTTATGCAGAGAAGGAGAACACTGGTGTCTGTCTTGGTAACACTAAATAAAATACACAGGGGTAGTGAAAAAACATCTTGGCTTCAACTTTGGTCCCAATGGAGGCAGGAGTAAGACTTCCACCTACTGCAAGGTCAGATTCTTACCCCGTTATTCTTGTTCCCACTATACAAGAGCAGGTGTCAATAGCAGGTCTGGATGATTCACAGGACAAGCCACAGTAGGGACATGAGCAGAATGACAAGGCAATGTCTGCCTGAAGTAAACACAAACAAGGGAAAGGGAGAACATCTGAGGAAGAAGCATTTGTTCCACACCATCAGCAGAAGGTCTCTGCAAGGGGAGGAAAGGGGCAGTACATGGTTTATCTTGTGAGAGAGGAGAGAAATAGCAAAGTATAGAGCAAACTACACTGCTTACCATACTACCTGCCTGCCAAACCATAGGAAGTGCTGAACTGGGGCAGTTAATTAGCCATCCATCAGACAAAGCTCCCTCTTTCTCCTGTGCAGTCACAGGCAGTAGCCTGCACACACACATTTAGCAGACCAGCCTCACTGAGGAGCTGCCAGCATCCTTCCCATGGCCTGGGAGCAGAAGCTGAGGGCAGCTCCTCACTGCCCACTCCCGCTAGGCAGTGGATAGAAAAACCAAAGGGCTGGTCCTCTTTTTCTAGAGATTAGCCAGCCTTGTACACATGCTCCCAAGCAAAGCTGCTCCTTCAGGTTTCTGTTTTGGAGATCTGGGTGGAAATGACTTAGCAGAGGGCATATTACACCATGGTTAGGTGCTCTCGGCTCAGTTTAGCTGGTGATGTGAAGAACACATGAAACGCCAGCTCATATATCAGTCATTACCACCTGACCAGACCCCTCCTAACTTGCTAACACAAACTGCCTTTAGTGCACTCATCTCTATGGTTAAGGCACAGGAAAAAGAGTTTTCTAGATTTTTGGTGTTTGCTGCTTAAGTAACAGACATGTACAGTGTTTCTTCGCTAAGTTGCATGCTACAATATTTGAGAAAGAGTGCTATTAGTCATGTTTGTTGCCAAGGTCTGGGATAACCCTTTTATTTCCACAAAAACATTTACATCTCTCATGGGAAAGTACCACATGCCATTGAAATGACCTCCACCACTTCTGGCTTTCACTTCAGCATAGCAAGAAAGGTGAACACTGACTCTTTGACACTTGTGAGCAAGCTGAATTCAACCACATACTCTTGCTCCCTTTTTCTCCAATAACCACATCTGCAACTTTACAGCTCAGATGCTTCCTCAGGACACTATAGTTACATGAAGTCCCTCCCAGCTTCCAGCTGATACTGGACAAACGAGAGTGACTTCTCCAGATTCTCCAGCATGGTGGGATCCTGCTTCCCACTGCAGCAGTGGCACTCATTTAAATGCATGTGCTGGGGATGGGGAAACTATGTTACATGGCAGTGTAAAGTACTTCTCTATGGTCATGTAATTTCACTTCAGCCTACATTTAGCATACAAGTGCAGCTCAGTATTACCAAAGAGCAAATAACAGAGAATATGTCATCCCTAGGCTAAGGCCACTCAAAACCATCTTTCAGCAAAACACCTTTTACTGGAACAAAACAGACATTTGAACAATTCCCACTTGCAAAGAGTGAGACAAAAAAGAATTATTAAAACCAGGGTAAATAACTGGTCTAGGCATTATACATTATAGTTTATTGAAGCAATTAGACAACATACACACATGTGGAAATGTATAGGCAACTTAGGAAGTTGAAAGTATTTATGACATGAAAAATGTCATAAATAAAATACAGAATAAAAATACCAAAGTGTGGTTAGCCTGACGATTACAGCTCCTTTTTAACCAATTAGAAAAATATGAAAATAAGTTTCAAAGAAAATTATTTGAAAATTGTCAAAGAAAAAAGGTGTTTAAGAGGGGAGGGATATCTAAACAGGGATCCACACTATTATATATTACTATTGGACCATAGCTTAAACCTAATTTAGAGTCCTCCTTTCCTATATGGCTCCTAGCACTACTAAAACAAAAAAAACCCAAAACCAAAACAAAACCAAATTAGGAAGCCTATCACCTTTATAAGTCCATGGAATAAAATGTCCATAATACCTAACTGTTCCAATATGTTTAAACTAATGGGATTATTTATTTATCATTGATTTTGAATGAATGGTGAACAAGCAGGCTTAAAAAGTAAGCCTTGCTGGACAAACCCAAATGCTATTTCAGTGAACTTTTAATGTGTCTCACAATGCCTAACAGAAAAATTAATTTCCTTTTAATTCAAAATCATCGTAATATATTTTATAAACACTGAAAAGAGATTCAGTCAACAATAGAAAAGTAATCTTCCTTTCCTCTATTCTACTTTTTTCTTCTCTCTATAGTAAATGAGAATAAATACCTTTTAAAGAGTAGATGTTTAAGACTGATGTTACCTTTTACCTCCCGTCACAGCACATAAGGATACACTGGCTTTTTCTTTTACCTGCAAAGGATTTCTTGCTACAAGGACATGGTCACTACTGTTCATAGGAGGAACTGTTATCAAAGAAATAACAAGTAATGATTATACAGTGTGAACATGCAGGCTGGGGGTATCAACGTTTGTCCTTGCTCTTAAATTTGTCTTTGTTTATAATAAAATAAATTATCTAAACTGATTCATAATAATGACAATCTTCCCCACAGAATAAGAATCAAGATGGTTGGTTTCCTTTCCTTTATTCTGATAGCACAAAAGAAACCCTCTTTTTCCACTGGGCTATTTACTAATTATGAACAATTAACCATTAGTCTGAGAGTTTATTTCAAAATCCCACAGTATATTATAATTAGAAAAAATTGAGCATAACAAAATTGTTTGGATATATTTTTCTGCACTTGCCAACGTGCTCTGTAGCTGCTTAGTTTTGAATTGGATGCAATTCAGAGAGACAGGAGCAACAGCAACTAATGCCAGGCTCAGGTCAGGTCCAATTTCTTTTTAAAGATGTTGGATAATCATACTTTATTCCAAACCAAAAATATGTTTAAGCTGGAACAGAACCAGGAGGACAGTCTGGGAGAGCTATTTCACAGTTTAAGAACCCTATTCATCAATAACTGATGAAGAAACACTTAAAAAGGAGGGGTTTGGCACCACATGAAGCAATTAGAATGGAGCGCAATGAGTGTTCATTGAGTAAGTTTATATTATGATGACATTAATCAATCCGGGGTATTTAGCATGCTCTTAAAAATACAAGGCTCAAGAGGAACAGCACAGATTAGCAAGGTGAATTTCAGAAGGTTTGGAGGTTCAGATTAGATAAGCATCCTGAGACTGCTTAAGAGTAATCAATCAAACCCAAAAACCTTCATGAGTTGAATCTGTTACAAGTCATTTAGCAACAGGGTTTTTTAGAATCCAATTGAAGCTGGAATTTTTCCTTCCAATGGCTCAGCAGCATGAAATGGGCTGAACAGGGCACCAAAATCCTACCTATGAGAAGAGAATTCCTGTTGCCCTTGTACTGTACCCACCTACGATCAGGAACCAAAGCAAGATAAGTGTGCACTGCTTCAGCAATTACACAGAATTCTATGTTAGGAGGTTCAGCTTCACGACACCTTGTCAGACAAGCACATTAAGTTATATAAAAGAATGCCCAAATAAGTTGTAACAAGGTTTCAGTTCACCAGATGGTGGTATTAAGGTATTGCAAAAAGCAGCAAACAGTGTTTGAGCAATGTTTATTGTCTGCCCCAATATGTTTATTTAAAAGTGCTGGACATATCAGGAATATGAAGTGCTCTATCTCTTGCTCAGTGAAAATAATTTTTCAAAATCTGCTGCATATAGCAAGAATCGTCAGCTTTTAAGGCATCATGCCATATGGTGTTCCCAAATTAGAGGTTAACTGGAGCAAAATCCATGGAGCCTAGAGGATACTCTCTCTCAGGGAGAGAAGATGCTTCCAGTTGTGTTTTCAGGGGTGTTTGTCTCTGACCAGATACCGTGGGTCCAGCTGAAACTCCTGTGCAGGCCTTTCCATGCTCCATTCAGCCTCCTCATAACCCCCCTTGGGACACACCTGCTGGTCTGCATGGCACCCCACAGAAAAATACTCTGACGCATTAACTGCATATCTTGTCTTTTTTGTTATTCTACCCAATGTACACATTTTCATATTTTATATTTTATGTAGTACGCTAACAAAGTATGAAATGAAGAGTCTATGTAAAAGTTGTGTGGGAGAAGCAGCTTCATTGCTACTCTGTAAGTGTTTTACTCCCATTTAAGTTTATAACTTGAGTTACACAAGACAGAATCAGACTCCATTCTGTGAAAGAAAATGTTCCTGAAATTGAAGAGCAACAAAAGATTTTTGAGAAGATACTGACTGAGACCTGGGAAGCTTCATCTGCTTCCAAACTCCCTATAAAGATAGGATTAATCTCTCTCTGTGCCCCCTCATAATGCAAGAACCACCCCCTCCCTTCCAGTTGCCCCTCCAAAACCCAACAGAAAACGCATACCCAACCAATGACTGCATCAGAGACAGAGTGAGAAGAGCCACTTAAATGCCAAATACAGCAATGAAGACTTCTCTCAAAAGCAGCAGAAGTTTACAGCACAAAAAGAACAGCTTGCATTTCATGGCACAAGTCTTGACGACACCTGAATCCAATGCACTGCTAACTAGTAGTCACTGAATCCCAAGGGAGAGTACTTAGTCTTTCAAGTCTAGGTCTTAACTGCTAAACAATGTGGGGCAGCAAACTCTGCAGCATCAGCACAATGTATTATATCAATAAATCACCAATAAGAGGAGCCTCATTTTATATATGAACCAGAAAAAAAACCAACCACCAAAATCCAGAAACTGATCACTGGGGAGGGCAGTCAGAAGAAAAGAGAAAACATTATGGTATCATTTCTATTTGATATCACATAAACACGTTCAGCAATTACTCAGCGATTGCCAGACAAAGGCAGGCTCTATGTTTCTTGAAGAAAACACAGGGTAATTATGCCAAGTTGCCTGAGACACTACCGTAGCTTGTAACGATTAGGCTTTATAACAATGAGTCATTGCAGAAGATAGCACTAATCAGCCATAATACCAAACTTAAGAGCTATTATTCATGCAGTCCTTATACTTATTACTGTAGATTGCCTACAGAGTTTCCATACCATCTTTAAAAACTCTGTGTGTATATACATATTTATGTACTCAGCCCACCAGGTCTTCTGACTGGATCTCATTCACAATTAACTTACTTTTTTTTTAAAAGCTTACCAGATCTTCATCAGGAAAGAATACAGCCAAAGACTATTAAAATATAGGTCTTTACACTTTGAAAGCCCAAGATCTGAAAGAGGCAGGCAGACCTAAAGGCATTTTTCAAAGGACTAAGAACTGGATTAGGCTCTAGTCTAGAAAGTACAAAGGCTGCATATATTATATAAGATTACTCTCATTACAGAAGGCACCATAAATCTTGAAGAAGTACAGATAACTACAGAGAATCAAAGGACTGAAGAGGAGGAATTCCTGCTAATATACTTGTACTCTGAAGAGTGACTTTGTTTAAAGGGCAAAGTCCCATTCCATCATCTCTGAATCTCAACAGTGCAGTCAAAATTGCTCCAGGAGCAGGAAAGCAGTTCTATTTACTGCTCTTTCAAACTCCCCAAGAAACTTGAAATTCAAGCTGGTTAGCTCTGACTTCCAAAAAACTCCATAAGTGTCGATAAAAAGCACATGAAGTAATACCCCATTATGCACCTTTTAATCCTGTGGTCTTGGAACCACGCAGAGCGTGGAACAGGCAACGATTTGAAGAGGATACAGAGCAGCTAACCTTCATTCATACCCAGTCACCACTGTCACTATTGACACCTGGGCCACAAGACCCAGCATTGACTTTTTCATACCTGGGTCAGATTTACAGGGTGGACAGGTATATGTAGCACCTTACTGTTTAAAATGACGTAAGAGACTGCAAACCTTTGAACATCCAGTGATCAGAAACTCCGAGTAACATGATGCCACTTCTAGGTAGTCACTTTAAAATACAAACCCCACAGTTTAAGGCTTCCTTTATTCTTTCTCCATGTGAGCTCAGTGAAGTTTGGCTGGCTGTAAACACCAATGTTTCCACACAATAGACTGACAATAGATAAGGCTAAGCATAAAGTGTTAGTGTTTGCAGTTTTACATTAACCTCTTGAATGGCACTTTCTTAAACTGGGCATGCTGCATAATCCTCTACCTTTGATCTAGGTTTAACTGCTTTAAAAGAAAGGATTCTGTTTTATGTTTTATGATGTGCAAGGCTGATTATAGTAGGCTATGAATATTTAGGTCTCTGTCCTCAGTTATATGCTCAAATGTTTAAACACTGAGACAGATTTTTTTAACTCTTCCATAAGTAGTTCATGTTAATAAATCCAGATGAAAGCCCCAGCTTTCTCTATCACATAGGATGATTACACAGTGTCTGAGTTTGTATGAACTAGCATGGCATACATTTCTGAAATATTAACCATTATTCCACCACACTCTGGGATTTTAAGGGTATTTCAGTCCCCCTGTTCAATTGCGTGAGGGCTAATAAAGCCATCCTTCGCATGCATTTATCTACTTGCATGCCTTGCGCTAACTGCAAAAGGAAGTCTTCAGTTTCCGAGAAAGACGGCACAGATCTTTTTACACCAGCCAGCCCCAGCTCACTGTCAGGGGCTAAAACACCCTGTCACAACTTGGACAAGCTGTGTGCCTGCTCTGTCTGAGCCAGCACTGCCTGCAGATGACAGCAGTGCCCAGCAAGTTACAGCAGCACAGTGTCCCGCAGGATCCTGTCACCTACAGCAAATCACAGGAGGGACACCTGAAGAGGTTTCCTTCAGAGAGCTATATGCTCCCTTCCTATAGGGAATCAGAGCTGCCCAGACAGCTGAGAAGTTTTGCTCCTTGATCTACTGTTTCAGTGGCACTACAGTGCTTCATGTAGCATTACCTTCACATGTTTTAATCCAATCCATCACTGTGAACAGTTAGTGTTTATAGGAGTGACACATTTTGGGACAGGCTTCTTCTTAATTCATGTGCACATACTGCCCCAGCACAGCAACACTCCAGCACTGAACCACGTTACTTTAGGTCCACAAAGATGAATTGGTTTCTGTCCATATGCCATTTTGCATGCCCAGTTTTAACTCTGGCATTTTTGCCTCATGTGATGTAGGATCTACTTCATTCTGTTTCTGGTTCTAGGACTTCTAATTATTTAGTTCATGTTCTACTTTTGATAAACTTTAATTTAAATTTTAGGGTTTTGAATGTTTTATTGTAAGCAGTGTGACAGTGTTAAACCTATGCAATAAGGAGATCCAGAGATAGGTGGTGGCTTAATGTTCCATTGTCTGAGTCAGGCTGTTTGACAGGCTTACTTTTTAAAGTAAGAAATAATTTGGATTCAGTCCAAGGTGAGAAAAGCACCAGTTTTGGAAATGAACAAATATTAGCTGTCTGAAACAGACACAAAAATAAGAATCACCCACAGTACTTCAGGTATCTCCTGGGTCTCCTCCACCCCCAACTCCTGGCAAAGGAAGAAAGTAGCCTGAAAGTGTAAGTCAGTGACTTATGCACAAGAAGGCCTTTCTTGAGTTCTGTTTACCCAGGTATCCCTAGCCAATGATTTTTACTATTCAGCACATGCTATCAAACTTGTATTTTGAGAAACAAAGCAAACAAAATATCATATTAAACATTATAAAGTAAAAAATGTGAGACAGAAAACATTTTTTTACCCCAGGAAGCATAAGTAGGGATGTATGAGGGAACAGGATACTCAAAAATAATTGTATAACTTTGTCCTGCTTTCAGCTGGGATAGTTAAGTGTCTTCCTAGTAGCTGGTACAGTGCTGTGTTTTGAGTTCAGCATGAGAAGAATGTTGATAACACTCTGGTGTTTTCAGTTGCTGCTAAGTAATGTTTAGACTAAGTCAAGGATTTTTCA
>JANZLQ010000001.1:26588902-26627562 GCA_026212715.1 Elanus axillaris | reverse complement strand
TACTTCTTTTCCTGGTTATCTCCCCCATCCCACTGGGGGGGCAGGGGGGGCGGGGAGTGAGTGAGCAGCTGCGTGGTGCTTAGTTGCTGGCTGGGGTTAAACCACAACAAACTTTTTTTAGAGACAACCAGACAGCTCAAGGAGAGTGCAGGAATATGGGAATCTACTATTTACACTTTTTATGACTGAATGTTTACAATAACTTTCTCCAAGAGTGCAGTAAAGGTTAATCTCCCATTTTAAGTATCATTTGCACAGCATCTATTTTGATTAAAAACATTGTAGAAGACTGATTTTTTTTTTTGTCATTTATAGCGCAGATGTATTTATTGAGAAATTTATTAATGGGTTAATGGAGAGTAATAGAAAATTTCTTGCAGTCAGGCCAGGTTCTTCTGCTTACATTCTTTCAGAAGGATTCTTGTTCCTCTCACTCCCCTTTGGAAAGGCTTTCCAAGGGCACAGATTACCGAGATTGCTATGGAGACATTATATCTGCAATACTATACTTTATTATTGCAGACCATCAGCCATATTCCAGGAGCTGCTATGCATAGCTGCTAGGTTGACTCTGCATCTTACCTTCATTGCAGCATTCCAGTTTAGGCTAATTTCTCTAGCATACAGAGCCAAACTAGAAGCTTTCTACATCTCTTGCAGGTGATGAAGGAGCCCCTCATTGAGCAAGACTGGTTCTTAAGTCGCATTCATGAAATCTTCCTCCCTGATGACTTAAGTGTTATTTTTGTCCGCTACCCCATCCAATTCAGCTAATAAAGCAATGGATTAGGAACGATTTGCTAAACTATATAAGAGTGCTCTGTACTTAGTCAACGTTTTCTCACTGCTGAATATTGTTGCTTCAAAGAGGGAGAAATATTACCACCATTAGGAAACCGTACCTTCTGCCTTGCAGAAGAGACACATGCAGAGGAACTCAGACCAAAAGTGTGATGACACAGGGCAAAGATACACACAGCAGCCCAATACAGCCCTCTTACAGCCAACCCTGAAGCTGGTAATAGCCAAAAGTAATTATCTGCAAACAGGCCAGCTGTATTTATAAGGAGGGACATAAGAAGCAGAGACATTACATTAAGAAGCTTCCTGATGCTGTGAGGAAACATCAGAGGAACAGCAATCCATGGGGTGGAGATGTGGAAGGAGACATCTTCTATGTATTATTAAAACCCCCCAAAATTTTAAAGCTATTTTCAGAAGAAGAGAAACAGCTTATTTCAGTACTGTGTTACACAGGCTACATCTGTCACAGCTGAGGAAGGTTTTTGCCAGAGGGACTGTCAGCAGTAAGGTGGCAGATGGACATGATGTCTAGGATTAATGACAGGTAGCAAAGCATCACATTTCGTGGCATGGAACATCAGAGGGACTGAGAAGCAAAGGACAACAAGGACTGCAGAATTAAGCAGATACGGTGTTCCTTCTTGTGGTGGGATAAGAACTGATAAAAGGGAAGATAAGTTCTGTGCAGCAGAGTTAAAGATCAAGTGAGAAATCCACATATTGCAGATGTACTGGGGCAGCACCAGGACCCAGGGTCAAGACTATGTGAGCATGTACTTTAACTCACTTGTTCCTCCTTTTCATATCTATGCACCTGCAATTTGATCATACATGTCTTATCAAAAAGCAGGAAAGTCAGACTTACAAATCTCTGTTTTGACCACTTAACTATTTGGCCAGATAGAGATAGACAGAGCTTAGGGACTTTAATAACACAAGAAGGAAGAGCTCCAGTTTGCAGAATGCACTGGGTAGTGGATTAAAAAAAAAAAGAAAAAATCTCCTTACTATCACTAAACAGGGTTTCATCAATTATTTTTATCTGTCACTTGGCAGTATATTCAAAATGCACCGGGTGAGATGAGCTAAGGGAAGCAGGTTTTCTCTATGTGGTGGATTCATGCAAGATCTCACAAATTACATATTATTGAAGTGAGAAAAGCATTTTGTCTCTGTCGACATCTCTGGAATCAGCCAGCATTTTGGAAAGCAAAGAAGCTCCAAGTACACTATGGTATAATATAAAAAAAAATTCCTAATACATAAGTAATATTAAGGTGTGCAGATGACACATAGAGAAGATACGTGGTGCCTCCTCATAGCAAAGTGGTGCATGTGACTTACTGGAAGCAGGGGCACATGGAAGCACAGACGTAAGACCCTTTGGCATAGAGTAGCCTCAGTAAATAGTAGTTGTGGTAGGACAGCCAAAGGCTGAGGGAGAAGTTTTCAAATTCAGATTGTGGTATCAGTGAAAATTTAGTGCCAACAGAAAATGATTAATTGTTCATATCTGCAGACACAAACATCATTGTTTTTTTCCCCAAACAACAAAGTGATCACATGGAAATAAGCTGTCAAAACTACACCCACAGGGACAATTTCAAGGACAAGCCACATCTAGAATACTTATGCACTTCCAGCAAGGGAATAATCACAGTTTAGACTACCTTTTACATATATGTATATATACACACACGCACGAGATAATTACAGCTGAATGTAGGGAAAATTTCTCTTTGTTTGAAAGGTGAAATTCAGCTGAGGGCCCTCTCCCCATAGCCAAATTGACCAGCCCTTAACTAATAAACCCCTACCTAGCATAAGCCTGATCAAGCTCTGAAATAAGGCATGGTGCAGCATTTTTGCAGTGCCAGGATAAGGGGTGGGTTCCAGAAAGGAGTGTAGGAAGCTAGAAAGGGACTTTTCCTTCTTGGGAAATTGGAGCTAGGAGTTAAGGAGGAAGAGGGACAGGGAACTCACTGGAAAGAAAAAGTGTCAAGCAAATCCCCAGGTGTTATGGAAAACCAGTGACATTAATCTGGTTCATCTGTTCTTTCCCTGCATCTCCAGCAATGGAGGTCTGGAAACGATGAGCTCACAGCAGCCCTGGTATTTGAAGTGTATAATTTTTCATTCAGCATAGTTTACATACTTTCAGACTAGAACAATCTGCCAGTATTTCCTTGGAACAAGGGCAAGAATATCCTATACAAAGCTATTTCACTAAGAATTATACTGAAAGGATGAGAAACAAAAATAAGAAATTTTAGTGAGAAATAGTCAAAGCTTTTTTTTTTTTTTAATTTATATCAACATTTGCATGGCCCTGAGCAACATGAAAAATTTAAAGACTGTCACATGCATGGCACACCCGCTTTTCTTTTGGGGGCTTGGCATCAACTCCTGTTTTATTTCTTACCTCAGTCCCAGCTCAGCAAGCACAGGCACTGGCAAGAAGCACTCCACCATGCCGGTGGGTAGCCAGGACACCCCTGGGGTTATGGGGTGCAGGGGCAGGCTCAGTAGTGGGGAGCCCTGCCTCAAGGACCCATCCTTGCCTCTTACTGGTTTATCAGGTCCTGCCCATCTGCAAGCACTGGGCTTCCCCTGCTGAGACACACACACGGACACTACTGTGAATTAACTTTAAAAACAAACAGAATGCAACATTGCTTGCAGTAAGCATTATAACAGCAGCAGGAGGGCTCTGTTAAACATACTGATACACCACCAGGTCCAGAGCAAAAAGCAGCAGCAAACACTATATGCTGCTCACTAAAACAGCACTACTTTGAGCTAGGTTTTTTTCCACAAGAGATTTGTTCTGCATGTCAGAAAAATCAAAAGACCTTTTCTCATTGCATTGCTTCCTCAAATACAGGGTATATATTAAGTTAAAAGACCTATATTTGTTAGCAATACAGAAATTGCCTCGGACCACAGACTGTCTCACATACAGCTTTCAAGTGCCACTTATTTAAGTAACATTACTCCCAAGAAAGAAAAACAGTGATTAAGGAGCAAAATATATTATTTCTGGCCTGGGAAGTGCACAACCATATTTACTGTATGTCAAAATTAGCAAAAGTACTTACCAGCCTCTCATACACAGACGTGCAAAATGCACTTCTGCTTGGAAAAGCAGACTCAGAGAAATGGTGTATCATTGAGTTAATTCTTTATTGTATCTCCATCTTTCTTTTTCTCAATTTAGGAAAAAAAATAAAAATCACGCAAAAAGTGACCAAGGTGTCTTTTTTCCAGCTCCAGACATGTAAAATTACAATAGGATCTTCCCTTCCCACCCTTACAATATGATCAATACAGAGGGTAACATGCTAACACAGGTTCTTAAAAATGAAAAGATTGTCCTTCTTAAGCTCTAGTGCCATGAACAAAATCAGCAACAAATTCTTTTTGAAAGAGGAGGGGTTTGCTATCATATTTCAGCTACAAGAAATCCTATTAGAGCTCCATAAAGGTATAATCCACACAACTGGATTTGAAGCTTCCCCTATTCACCAGCCTATGTCCAAGTCAGATGGAAGGGCTACAGAAGAGGAAGAGCCCAGGACAATAACAGTAGTGCTCACCAGCTCTCATGCATCTCAAGCTTCTTACTAGGGAACAGGCAAAGCAGAGCAAAATGTTTTCTCTGCTAGCTCCAGTCTGAACACAATTGAAATATACTTGAACACAGAGTACTCTATAGTAGTCCACTCCTCAGACCAAAAAAAAGTATTTAAATGTCAAAGACCAAATCCATGAAGAATGAGCCTCTTGGACTTTTCATCAGAAGAAGAGTTTTTGAGCTCCCAAGCCTGAAATGGCCACCAAGCACCAAGAGACTCCAGAAACCCCTAGAGACAAGAGGCAAGGCTATGAGAGCACCCCTGGGTATTCTCCAGCCTTCATAGAACCAAGTTTTGCTTCTATAAAATAGCTCAACAGTTTTCATTTACCAGCAAATTCTTATTAAACAATCTCATAATTTCCCTGTCCAGCTATATTTGTAAGGCTGTAAACCAGGGATCAAGGAGCATTCTGAGTGTGCAGACTGAGTAGACCAACACTGGTGGCATGTCAGCAACCAAAGACCTCCAAAATTTTTCTTTACTGCATCAGAATCACTTTAGTCTTTCTTTACGCAGCATTAGCTAGCTGCTTTTCATCTATTATTTCACCTGATCCTTTCTAAAAATACACTCAGAAAAATACAAAGAGCTGACCATCTTCTGCAAGTTGTGACCCAATCTGAAATCACCTCATCCCCACAAAGGTGTTGAAATAATTGTTAGAGCACATCTCCAAGAAGAAACATCAAGTTCTTCCTACTGAAGAGGGCTGCTCACAACAAAGTCTGTCTTTGACTTGCAACAGCACAAGATCGTCCACTTTCATATCTCAAATCAACATATTATAAATCAGACCCAGTGCACTTGACTTCACTGTCTAGAGGAACTGAGATGGTCACTATGCCTCAGGTTGACACCTGAGAAAAAAACCACCGATTCACAGGATTTAAATATCTTAACCAGGCTGGAAAACCATTAGACATAGCTAGTGTTTTCTGTCACATTATTTACAAGAATTAGCTTGGGGCCTTTCCTTTCTTTTCATGCCCAAATGAAGTTTAGGAACTTTAGCTACTGAAGTCAGTACACTATGTAAAAATGGGTTGGTGTACCAGACACAAATCAGAACAGCTGCAACTTTGAGCTTCCTCTTATATCATATCCAACATTGAACAGGTAATATCATTCAGTCTACTTACTGAAATGTAGCCTGAATTAACTTGAAGCAGTAATGCACACTGAATGTATTCATAGTGAGAAAACACTGGATGAGACTAGAATGACTGCAAAGGTTTCAGCAGGTCAGCTCTAATGAAGCAGTTCAGCCATCACATTCCCTATTTTTGACCTATACTCCCAGAATATTTTAGAGCATATTAAACACTAGTGAGGCATTTTAATTGAGAAAATTAATCTGTTCTTACAGCATTAGAAAGGTTGAATGCTTCACAACAGTTCAGTTTGCCCTGCAATAATATTCTAATAAATTGTTTCTTATCTCAGCTCTGCATAAGGTTTGTACCCCTAATAGTATTCAGTTTACTAACATGTCAATGGTACTTCCTTCCCCTTCCACCACCAGCCACAGAAATATCTTAATTGCCAAGACGATGCATTTTTTTCCCCCCACTCATATATATACACACACACATTTTCCCTTTGTTTCACTTTCCAAATAAACCTCATTTGCACATGTCAATATTTGAAGGACCTAAAATTTCATCTGGCAGATCCAAGATGTTGATGTTCCTGTTCAAACTTTTTTTAAAAAAGTATTTTTTTTATTATCAATGCATTAAGACCTCTCCAAAGAGGCTTCTTTAAGACTTAAAAATACTGAGGGTTAGTGCCTCTGCAAGTGTATGTCAGCTAACTTCCTCTGATAAAGCTGCGTTAGTTAACAACAGCCAGGATTCAGTCCCAACTGGACTGTCTCTAAAGTAGATAAAAGTAGTGCTAAACTCTGAGGTATGGGCCAGTACCAAAGAGATTTTAAAGACTGACTGCTTATGTTTCCCCCAAAGTTAAATTCAGATTGAAGCCACCCACTACACTTTAAAGAGCTTTCTTTTTTCAAGCATAGTAAACACTTGCTTGAAAAAACTGCACATAGAATAGTCCAATAGATACAGTCCTGTTTTGCAAAGGTATCAAGGATCAGTAATTATATGCTTTTACTCTGAAGCACACAGGGTACTTGATGCAAAAATGAACACAGCTCTGAGCAGTCATTTTATTAAAAAAAACCAAAACAAACAAACAACTTGTCAGACTAGACATCATAATCCTGTGGCATCTGTTCATAAAGTGAAACACTCCTGAACACTGACTGAAGCTTTTGTTATACTACAAGGTAAAGTCTTGGCAGATAAAGCTGCCACAAATATTCAAGATGATCTTATGCATGTGCTGGATCACATAACAGGTTAAGGCACTTCCATTAATGAGCTGGTGCCTCTTTCTGTAACTAACACACTTGATTTTTATTTTAGGCTGTGTGGGAAACTTTCCTTGCCATTGCAGAGTCCTTCAATAACATCCTTCACCAGAGGTTAGGATAAAGTTTACTTACTTGCTCAGTAAGTAATGACTGAGAGCATGCATTTTCTGTGCTGGTGGGAAAAGACACAATATTTCCAAGTATTTTCTCTGTTAGCTGTGTTCCAGCAGTCTCATAACTTAACAAGAAACAGAACAAATTAAAAGGCATGTGTCCTACTGGTAAAAGGCCTGTCACAGGCAGTATGTGCACACAGTCCCATGCATGAACTGACAGTGTGAGCCAAGCTCCCAACTCTCAAATTCCTCTCTCTGACTGAGGATGGAGGCTGGGTGCAGCACTGTGGCCAGCAGAGCCCCTGCTGCCGCTGGCTCCCAGCAGTCCTAACTGCAGCTCCAACACCACAGTTGCTTTTAGCTCAAATGTAACACCACCACACACCTAGCCTTGTCTTTGCAAAGCAAGGTGTACAAAAGCATAACCCAAGACTACAGGAAAGTAATTTTTATTTTTTGTGGACAACTGAAATGGGATTCAAGACAATGAAAGATACAGCCTTTCCTCTTTTCACTGTCTTCAGCTTTGTGAGCAATGGTCTGTCTAGCTCAATTATTTGCAGATCATATAAAGGCTACTACTGAAGGACTACGGATCAGTTATTATCAAAACCATCACCATATACAATGGCTATTTGGTTTGCCACAAGGCTAATTCTTAGTATCTTCTATTTGCCAGGGGAAATATTTCAAATAATTATACTGTTACAGAAAGCTGCATGGATTCAGTATGGATTATTTGACTTAACTTCACACTCTTCATTGTTTTCTAGAGTCTCTTAGATTGCCCAGAAATACTATATAGCTCAGAAAACAAGCAAGCCACCTTTTCATTAAGCTCTAATAGAAATAAAGTAGCAAATTTCATAGATGCAACATGGTATTAGCCAGGATTCATACAGTCCTGATGACAATTTAGGGAATTCTCCTATTTTCTCTTTGCATTGTATTTCCTGATAGCTTCATGCCTTCAGAGGTGCGTGTTTGTTTTTGTTTTTTTTAACTTGGGGGCGGGGGGGGGGTGCAATGCTAAAGAATACTGTATGGTTTGCATAATTTTAGCCATTGACTTCAACAAGAATAAGACTAGAACCAATAATGCACCCTATCATAAAAGCAGCTCGCAAACTGTAACTAGCTAATTCTTACCACACTGCTGTGAAGGTGTGATTAGTGATGCTATTATCCTCACTTTACACTGCAGAAAGAATTGTAACACAGAGGCTGAGTGACTGCTGGGAGCCTTGGAGGGAAGCAATGTTTGTACAAGAAAATAGACTAAGAAAGAAGCTCTTGGCTCAAAGGGCAAAAAGTGCTTTTCATTACTCTGAAAAGAAGAGAAAAGCAAGTTTTAGCTAAGAAAAGCCTTGTCAGCTGTTTAGGTGGAAAATTAAGGTAGGACAAAGAAGGAAAAATAATCTCTTTAATCATCTTAGATCGAACTTTTTCATCATACCAAAAAGCATGTGTGTTTAAGGTGGTAAAAACGATAATGTAGTGAGAACAATATACACTTCCTCTATACGCTTTCACATTTAATGTGCTGAGAACATGAAGGAGATGCCTAAATTTTGGTGTAGATGTTAAGTTTTGAACATTTTTGGAAACTTAAGTACCTGTACTTGAGTTATGTTGCCCATTCATATTGAGATACATTCTTGGCTATGAATCCCTATAGAAAAGATATACATAGCAATAAGTATCAGTGCCACACAAATCATGGGAAGAGACAAGTTTGTACTGTGTTACCATCTATTCTCATTTCTTTGAGTACACTGTTGAAAAACATCATTGCTTTAACTAGGCTAGTGTTTCTCTCCGCTGCTGTCTATGTATCTGAGCAAAACTTTCCTCCCATGTGCAAAGTTAAACATGAAATTAGTTGTATTTAATCAAGGCTGCATGACTATTCACCACCTGAAAAGATGGGTTGCAGCAGCACAGGGAGTTTATCCCAGAAATTTTGCTCCAGTAAATCACTGTAGTATTAATACAGTCCCAGGGCAGAAAGCCATAGATACTAACACAAAAAAATCCTTTGACAGACCCGATAGCAAGGCAAGTAAAATCAAAGGCTGCAAATTTCCCATACATAGAAGGGTTTGGGTTCGAAGAGACCTTAAAGATGATCCAGTCCAACCCCCGGCATGGGCAAGGTCACCTTCTACTAGACCAGGTTGCTCAAAGCCCCATCCAACATGGCCTTGAACACTTCCAGGGATGGGGAATCCACAGCCTCTCTGGGCAACCTGTGCCCATGCTGCACCACCCTCACAGTAAAGAACTGCTTCCTTACATCTAATCTAAATCTATCCTCTTTCAGTTTAAAGCCATTGCCCCTTGTCCTATCGCTACATGCCCTTGGAAAAAGTCCCTCCCCACCTTTCCTGTAGGCCCCCTTTATGTACTGGAAAGCTGCTGTAAGGTCTCCCCAGAGCCTTCTCTTCTCCAGGCTGAACAACCCTAACTCTTTCAGCCTGCCTTCATAGGAGAGGTGCTCCAGCCCTCTGACCATGTTCATAGCCCTCCTCCAGACTCACTCCAAGGATCATAATGTCCATGTCCTCCTTATGTTGGGGGCCCCAGAGCTGAATGCAGTATTCCAGGTGGGGTCTCACAAGAGCAGAGGGGGAGAATCACCTCCCTCGACCTGCTGGTCATGCTTCTTTTGATGCAGCTGAGGATACAGTTGGCTTTCTGGGCTGCAAGTGCACATTGCCAGGTCATGTTGACCTTCTCATGAACCAAACACCCCCAAGTCCTTCTCCTCAGGGCTCCTCTCAATCCACTCATTGCCCAGCCTGTATTTATGCTTGCGATTGTCCCAACCAATGTGTAGGACCTTGCACTTGGCTTTGTTGAACTTCATAAGGTTTTTCACAGGGCCACCTCTCACGCCTTTCAAGGTCCCTCTGGATGGCATCCCTTCTCCCCCCAGAGTGTTGACTGACACCACACAGCCTGGCATCATCGGCAAACTTCCTGAGGGTGCACTCGATCCCACTGTCCATGCTGCCGACAAAGACATTAAACAGCACCGGACCCAATACCGACCCCTGAGGAATGACACTCATCACTGCTGGTCCACTCAGACATCAAGCTGTCAACTTCAACTCTTTGAGTGCCACCATCCAGCCAATTCCTTATGCTCCAAGTGATTCATCCATCAGATCCATGCCTCTCCAATTTAGAGACAAGGATCTCGTGCAGGACAGCATCAAATGCTTTGCATATGTCCAGTATGGCTCATGCACATTCCTCAGTGCGTAAAACCTGAGGAGAAACTATTTTGTCTGAGCATAAGAAAACTGGGTTTCAGTGAACTGCTAAATTTTATGATCATTTCTAGGAACAGTGCCACAGGAAATGTTCAAATAGTTCTGAAATTTAACTAAAAAAACCCCTAAAAATTAGCATTTGTCTTTATTGTCCACTTCTCTCTAAACAGCTTTCTTTTGCCTACCAGTAAGTTAAATTATGTAATATCCTCTTCCAAAGTATGGCCTTTGCATAGCTAATAGGAGCTGCCCCACTAGCTTAAATGGAAGCAATTGTAGGATTCAGAAGATTCCATCTGACCAAGACTGAAAGATCAGTGCCAGGTGCCAACTGATGGATCAGAGCTACATACTCCAAACCAAATTAATAACCTCTCTGCAATTGAGCTAAACTACCACTACAGTGGTACTCAAGAATCTATAAACACTAGGAGGGCAGTAAGGGGATAGACATAGCAGGGCAGGAGCAGATTTGCCATAGCTGCACCACTGGGGGAAGAGGGGATTCTGCACTTAAGTTAACCATTCACACACATATAAACTACACTGCTGCTGAGTTGCAGGATTGAGGGGCTTTTGGGGGAAAAAAAAGGGAAAGAAATATTAACAGCAAGTTAGCCATACAATTAATATGACCTCATACAGATCTCTGGTATGACCCCTCCATATTTAGTGAAACAGAATGAGCATCTGAAACAAAGCTAACCAATAAAAAGTTGACTTTAAGTGGTTTTCATTATATGGATTTCTTTAATGCATAGAAAGTATATTCTTGGCATCTCATACAACAAGACCCTTCTCTTTCTCAGAAGGAAAAAAAAAAAAACTTGCCTTTGGGTGAACTCAGTGGAGACAAAAAAAAAAATCAGTATCAATTTCAATGGCACATCAATTAATAGGTAGCAAAGACAAGGGCGAAGGGATGTGCAAAAGAGTGAGGACAAGTATGAAGTACCTGAAATTTTAAAAGGGTTTTCAGAACAGGGTAAGCATACCTTGTTCCTTTGAGCAAGCTATAAATAAGCTCACATTAGTGGCATCACTCTCCAATTGCATAGCTTAAAAGAGAGCTCAAGACAGAAAGCACTGTCAGGCAAGTAGATTTTTGCATGATGTACACCTCTTGCTTATACTACAAAAGCTGAAATACCTGACCTAAAACGGGGAGCTAGAGGCAAAGACAGGGCCCTAACTGTTAAGTGTTCAAATCAAGGGTAATACTACTGGAAATTATTCTTGCTTTTAAAAATATAAATGCAAATTAGCAAACAACTTACATTAAAACAGATTTGCTGACATCTAAGCCTATTGCCTGTCTATGCAGAGCTGGGATGTATGCATCACAAAGACCAATCTGGTGTTTTATAGGCAGGTTTATTTGCTCTTACAGCTTCAGCCATTGAGCTTGTTAAATTGGTAAAAATGAGATTATAATCAATATTAAAATAACAACCATAAGAAAAAATGTCTATCCTGAATTATTATGGCATAAGATCTATAATGTGTCATATAAAATGAGATTCCCCCCCCCNNNCCCCCCCCCCCCCCTTCTTTTTATTGCTCCAGCATTAGTTTCCATCTCAGGGAGCGGACTATACAGAGGAGTGGTAATGAAATACAGATTGGCAATGGAAAAGCAGCTTTTCATCAGCAGGCTGCCAGCTAACTCGTGTCCCATCAGCAGCGATCCTCCTTGGCCTTCTGCAGCCAGCAGGCCAGCTGTCCCACTCCGCTTCTTACAGGATGCATTTCTATATCAGAAAAATAAAGCACTGCCTTCAATGGAAACTGCCCCAGGCCAGCGTGCAGAACTGCTCCCTCACAGGCTGCTGGTTAGGCCTGAAGGACCAGACATAGCACAGCGTGATTGTAACAGTATTGTCACCTTGCTTACTTGTAAAAAAACAGGCAATGAGCTTCAGCTGTGCTCCTGTATTTTGCAACACTCCGTTCAGTTACCAAGCACTTCTGGGGAAGTTTTGAGAAACCACTGCCCATCTTTAAGCTAGGTTGCTTTGCTGCTGGGCATGTTTCCTTGCTCTTTTTGATAATCATATCAATACTGCTTGGCACTTGGATTACTCTGCCTTGTGCAGACTCACACTGAGATTACACTCAATGCTATTTTCTGGGAGGCTGAAGGCTGCAACTCCAGAGTGGCTGCATAGACCAGCTGCTTTCCAGAAGCAGAAACCTTGGAAAGCTAAGTAGCGAATGTAACTTAATACTCAGTCCTTTGACTAGAAGAACACTTTGACCCATGATATGAAGCAGCAATTACTGAAGCACACTTACAAAACCGTGGAAAGGAACTCTACTGTAATAATAAGCAACAATATTCTCCAAACTAGGTACATGCAATGCATCATTCAAATGAGCACTCACACTGAGCACAGGCAAACAGAGGCAGACATAATACACTCAAGGAAACACTTAATGCCAGCCTTGCAGGAAAAAAAGTGAGGGAAAGGAGGCTTTTATACATGGAGACGACTGGGCTTCCCCAGAACACTCTACCTTCACAGAAGTAATGGCTGTGTCTTCATCTTCATATCCTGAACATGCTAGAGCTAGGCAGGTCTTGCCAGGTGCTGCATCTTTTATACTTTTATGATGCTTTAAAGCTTATTGCCAATATTATTATATCAGCAAGTATTTCTTGTTACCACTGAGGTTATAAAATGCCAGGCAACAAAAATCACACTTAATCTTCACTTTAAGGGCACAGCTTTGTTTTTTAAGACAGCAGTGCAGATATCAAGAAAGTGAAAATTCCCATTCCTCTACAAGTCAATGGTAAAACTGTCATATACCTCAAGGTCTGGAAGGTAGCCTGCAGCATGAGAAATACATAGGCAACTTAGGAATCTGAGTGCTCCAGGCAAGATATATCACTTATCACTGAAGCCAGGATTAGCATGCTGGACTGAATTATATAATGACGGGAAGAGAAAACACTTTCTGGAGGAGAAATCTTAAACTTGGAACAGCCAGAAGAGTGCTCAGGGTGCTCACCTCATATAGTTTACTTCTCCAGGGCACAGGCAATCCCATTAGGTATTTTTCCTTTTCTTGTGCTGCCCAGCACTCAAGGAACAAGCTGGCAAGTGAGAAGCATGGCATCTTAAGAAGACCACTTAGGTTTCTCCAACTTGCTTCTACAGTTTTGGGTGTAGTGGCAGCTTCCAGATGTTGGAGAAAAGCAATGGTGGAAGTAATCAATGCTAATTGTTTCTTTACTCAGCACAGCTATCATTTGTGATGTTTTTCCTAACCTGAGCTACAGACTGCATCAATCTTCAGGTGTGGGATATAGAAAGCTTTTTTTTAAAAAAAACCAAAAAACAAAAACAAACCAACAAAACCAACACAAACAAAAGAACCCAACACACCAAAAAAAACAAACAAACAAGTGTGCTAAAACTACCATGCAAAACCACCTTTGACCCAGCAACCAAGAAACCTAGGTTTGAGGCTATGGGACTATTTAAACCGTGTCTGTCATGGCTTGGCAAGTTTCTGTGCAGTTGGTGGTTTGAGAAGGGTCCAGAGAGGCTGCCTCATCACCAGTCCTGGACACAGCCACACAGCAGGATGTCTCCACATCTGGCAGTATTTACTATTGCTCTCCTGCCTCTGGCAGGGAAAGGCAGGGGAATGGGGACTGGCATGCAGCCAGGGCTCTTTAGCTGGCCCGAGGTATGAAGGGGGCATGGCTTTCCATCATCTTCACAGTCATCAGCTCCAGCTGAGAGCTGCACTGAAACAGCTTTACTTGCTGGCTTATCCCAACTCTCTAATAGCTGTAGTTGACATCAGAGATTCATTTAGACAATTCATTTTGTTATCAGTGCTATATTGCTTCTACAAGCACATCACTTAAATCAGCCAAAGCCAGAATGCTTTTAAAAAAACCAAAGTTATTCAGAAAGGGAACCCCCTACCCCAAACCAAACCATCTAAACCCAGAAGAATTTTAATTTGTTAAGAGTCTGATAAGCAAACCACAAAGAAGTGTATAGTTCTGTCGCCTCAGAATTCAGCTTTTCTTGCTGCCCCAGTATGGAAACACCTTGACCTAGAGGATCCTAGGATTTCAAATTTATCTATGTAAAAGGGAGAAAAAGAAAAAAAAAAAACAAAACAAACCCCTAATGCTCATCACAATAAAGCAGCTGAAGAACTTTTGTGTTTTTTTGTTTGAGTGAGTTTGTTTGTTTTTTAACACTTTCCCCAATGGAAAAAACTTTCTGGAAAAAATATGGATTTTGTGGGGAAAAATAATGTCTGGGCAGGTGGATAATTCATAGCTTGCTCAAGGTAAAAAGCTCTCCCACTCTAGAGAAACAGTTTTGCATTACAGTATCCTGGGATAGTGTAGTAGTAGAGAAAGTGATGTTTTATAGTAGTTGAGAAAGAGGGTGAGAGGGTGGCAGCAAGAACTAGTTGGCATAGTTGTGATTTTACCACTCAGACTTTCCACTTTTCCACACCTGGACTAGTCTCTCTCTGGGAAGAGACGAAATAAAATTATTTTTGATCTGCACTCTTACAGAGTTTTTTTGGCCAATGTACTAATCAATCATAAAACAGGCCTCAGTGTCCACAAGTTCTTTCAAGGTGCACCTGAAAATAAATATTAAGTAATGGTCCCTACAAAAGCCCACTAACTAATTTACTCAAGCCTGTCTATAAAGTCCAAAGATTAAGGTAAATACTTTTTTCAAAGGTAGCATTCATGAACTCTGTAAGTTTATGTTACAGGTTTTATATCTGATGAGATCATTTGGTTTCCTCTGCTCCAAAGCACACAGAACTCAGGGCAAATTTTATCCTCATTCAAAACCAAACTGTCCCATTAGTTTCAGATGGGGCTATAGCCCAGGTCAGAACTGGCTCTACTCCTGTATTTCCTGAATGAGAAAGACATGATCTCATAAGAGCATTAAAGATCCTCTATAGGATGAGTATTCACATACAGGATGGTCTGTACCTGTCAAACACAAAGCCAGCGTCCACGAATTGAACTGCACCTTACAGGAGCTCCACAGAAATGGCAATATTCCATTTCCAGTGAAAATGGAAGTAAATGCAAGTGGTACAAATAGCCTATTACAGTTTTAGGATAAGTGTCATTTGATAATTTTTGCTGATGTTGAGACTTTTTTTTTGTTCCCAAGTAGTACTGGGCAGACTCTGGCCAGAGAATAGCTGCCATAATGTCAGCTGAGGAGATTTAGCACATACTGGGTTTAATCTATGTTCTTCTCCATTCAGACCTCAATTCTTCAGTCTTGACAGGATTTCCAAGAACCTCTTCAGCATGAGCTTTACTGGTTTTTAGAAGAGAGAAGCTTTTAAACTGTAGTTAAAACCCCCTCAATCTGGAGCTGTGAAAACCAGGTGTGGAAATACATACTTAGAAAGCAAAGCATAAATACTGTACCCCATTTCTTACTTCACACTTCAAGCTTCCAGTTAGTAACAATTCGACATGGCTAAGTGCTTGTCCAAGGAACTTTGCAGATTACAAGGAAATGTAATACAAAACAGTAGCCAAATGATCAAGACTGTGTATTTAATAACTAATTTTACACACTCTACTGCTTCTAATGGCTCTCTTGTCCATGCAAAGGGTTTTCTTGCCTGGGAGATTCAAGTAACCTGTAACATTTAGCAAAAAGGTGTAAGGCAGCCTAGGGGACAGAGCTGATCCCATAGTCATGTAATATGAGTCCATAAAACAGCTACTTAGTGAAGCTTGTGTAGAGATAAACACAGCCTCAGAGAATAATCTAACAGCAATAACATGTACTATAGTGGCTGAGCACAATTTGAAACCAATTAGCATTATGACAGTTTTGGTAAGTATATTGTGCAAACACCTATAATATCACAGAGTATTGCTTTAAAAAGAGAGAAGGGAAGAGGGAAATAAAGCTGTCGTGTTTTGCACACATAGGTGATGAGGCATAACCCGAAAAGCTTCACAGAAGCGGATGGTACAGCTTTCTTATTTTCAAGTCATTTCAGACTGAGGTTTGTGCTCAAGAGGTCCATCCCATGGTTTCCTTTCTGTCCCAAGAGCTGCTTTAGAACTCCCAGTCCTATTTGGAAATGGTCAGTCTTGCACTGAACATAGTGATCAAAGTAGTGTTTTGGTCTCCAAAAAAAAAAAATCTGCATTTTTAAACGAAATAGTGGAGAAACAATACCTATGTACTGCAAGAATGAAAGCAATATTTTGTATTACCTTTTCAAAGGAGAGCCCTGACTTTCTACCTCTTTTGATAACTACATGGTTATAAGAGTTGAAAAGCCTTTTATGGTCCACAAATACTACACTAGTGACCAGAAACTAAAGAGTCATCTGTAAAAACCTACAAAGTATTGGAGAACTGAATTCAACCCACACTGAAGAGTACTTAGATTTTACTTAAAATAGGTGGAGAATAATGCACTCCATGAATTATGTACAATTCAGTTCACACATGTATTGCAGAATGCACTGAAAGCCTCCTGCCAGCTGCTACAGGGATCCAACATAAAGCCAGACTGAGGACCTGGGGTGCCTGCCTCAGAGCAAGAGCTTTAATACATCTCCACTCAAAGATGTGGAGACTGAACAAGAATGTTTCCCATTGTAATTCAGAAGGTGGTAGCAATATCTTTGCAAAGCATATAGAAAGGAGAAATACTTTGCATTGCTTCTAAATAGTTCTTGAAGCATTTTCTTAAGACATTTTATGAAGTTTTTCAGTTTAATTTTATATAAACCCCTCCAAACTGTGAGTAAACAAACAGTGCCTTTATTTTCTGTTTCTGCAGCTAATTATTTAGTAACTTTTCAAAACATGCAGCTTCAGAATAAGGTAATATTAGATTATTTTTTTTTTTTTTAGTTTTTCCTGAACATTTGAACTTGATAGTTAAGTTCAACTGCCAAAAATTAAATGCACTTAGTACAGCCATTTCAAAATTCTGCAGTAAGTAGTGTTTGTTAGGTCTTATTTCAACATTTTCACAAGTAAGTTTTTCTGCCAGGAAGGATAAGAATTAATTCTACTATATAAACAGAAAGTTCATATAATATTCAGAGGCAAACAAGTCAGTCCTTGTAAAAGAGAAGCAGTCATACAGAGCAATAGCACAAAATAATCGTTTCAATGGAGGGTTACAATTGATTAGTTTTTCTTTAATTTTTATTTTTGAAAAATATTAAATCCTGTAACAACTGAATCAAAACCAGTATTCAATGGGGGAAACCCTTCAGTTTTGGCTTAGCCAAGCCCCTTCTTGAATGAGATAAAACTCCTTAAGTATGGCTAATTCTTGCTTCAGATAATGCTGAATCAGATTCGTTGTCAACTGTATTTCAGTCAGCTGAGTGCTAAATTGCATTTATTCCATCTTAATGGAACATAGGACTTGACTAACTTCCTTTCTGCATATCAAGTGTCATGCACTGTTAGTCTCATAAAACACTGTTAGTCTCAGAGCAACACTGATCAATATATTTTCCTGCCCCGAAAGGAAAGAGTGTACAAATGGGAAGCTGCAGAAAGCACACAGCCTAGAGTCAGTCAGATCACACATGTTTTCATGCACATGCAGGGGATACAAAGGTCTCTGCACAGCTCTTGGCTCTGCACAGGTTAATTCTCACTCTCAGCCAGCCTACAGATGTACATTAATGCTTTCATTGCTGTACCCATAAGCATCAGCATGGAGGGTCATTGTGCCTAAGCCCATATGCTAGCCAGAGTTCAGCACAGTTATTTGTCAGATGTTCTGTGTTAGCACCATTCTGTTTATTCAACCACTCTATAAGAAGTGAGATCTTCAATACAGTTGATTGGGCATTTATTGTGGATTTACAATATCTTGTGTCTAAATGAATATGGACTAATCACTGAAACCATTAAAGCTACACAAAAGCTTTAGAGTATCTATATTGTCGCATGCAATTGCTTTTGACTGCATTTTTAAGCAGGGTAAGCAATTTCCTGGTGTATCAGATTTTGGGATGGCAGCTCCCCATGACCACCTTTTCAGCTTCCAGGGGAAAGCTCTTATTTCTCCCCACAAGCAAAGCATCCAGCAAGATAACATCCAGGGAGATAAACAAGATGCCTGGGACCTTGCATGCAACCTTGGGGCCAATACCAGTCTGGGTTTCTTTTTAATCATTCTTTGTGTCATATTTGGTTAGCAAGAACACCTACAATAATTTTACACTGCTTCTTTAAAGTGATATCCTACTCACAGTGGCATGCAGTTAAACACATTAGTAATAATTCTAGACAGAGATAAGAAACAGCCGTTCTACTGCAATTTTTTGTGGTTTCCTTTCTCAGTTTCCATCTTTCCACATCCCACTTTGTTTCCATGGCTTTTCCCCGCTTCCACCAGCAGGCAACCTTGTAAATAACACAGATGCTCAACTGTCCCTCCTCTTTCCCTCTGCACTGACCTTTCTGCAATAACACGTACCAGGCAGCCAGGCTACAGATTTGTCATTCTGCCGCGGCACCAGGAACTGCTGTGGGGACTGAAACTGAAAATCCAATTCAGACTTAAAGGCATTTAAGATACAGAAGAACCAGTACAGGGCTTTCCCTTTTTATTTGGCCTGACTTCCACCCCAGAGTCCTCAGACAAATTCTGACGGCACTGACCTATTTCAATAGCTACTTTTACCTTGCACTTGACTGTGTCACTCTTCACCACAGGCTTGCAAATTGATCTACTATTCCCTTTTTCTCCCGATAGTTAGACAGTAGCAGATTGTCGACATCTCCCCAGCGAGGCACGAAATTCTATAGTTTGACATAAAGGCAGGGGTATCCGCACTGAACACCTTCCCATTTTAAGCCACTTTTATCTCTACAGAGGGTGTGTGGTTTTCCCTACTATTTTAGCAGGTCTAACCCATCAAGTTTGTCAATGTGGTGCACTGTTATAGCTTTGTCAGTTAAAAGTACAAATTCATTTTATGCACAGTAATCCTCAATTCCTCTGTAACATGGGAAAATGTTATTTGTTCTCCTCTGTTATTTTTGCTCAGGAAAATAACTACTCTACCACTGCTACACAAACCTGTTAAGAACAAAGCCCAACTACTATAACAGGACAACATGTTCAGAACTTGAGCAAGGCTGATAAGCAGCCAGATAACAGACTAATGAGTAAAATGCCTGTACTCTATTAAAACATCTAATGAAGGTATCCAAGACACCTGTAGCATTTTATAGAGGAAAATATAAAAAGGCCCAAATATGGCATTTAAAAAATACACCATAAATTCATGGTATACTAATTTTTCCACTTAGAGTGTGGATAAACAAATCAGCAGAAAAAATGTTTTTATCATACAAGCCTTACCTGGTTATATAGATCAACATATATAATAGAAATTAGTAAACATGTAAGTATGGGAGATGCAACAAGTCAAGGCTGCTGAACACTCAGATGCCACTGTATGCATGAACTGTTTGTTCAGCAAAACAGATTATTATACCTGACCTTTATCCTATCCTGAATAAACAACTAGACCTGCATAGTGGGGCAAGGCTGAGCCTTGGGAAAGGCAGCGTGGAAAGACTCTGGAGCAGCAGCTGTGGCCCTAGGCAAGCATCTCCTCCCAGAATTGCATTTGTAAGTGCCACTGGCCCTGCGAATACTTAATCCAAAGGGAGACAGAGACCCTGGAGAAAATAACGATTATTAGCACTACAGCTGTTTTGATTTCTCAGCAGGACTGACTTGGGCATGAGCATAGTGCAGAAACTAGCAAGGTAAACACAGACCAAAGCAGAGATGTGTACATCACACAAAACTAGTGACAACAAATAGCAGCTGTAGCACCACTTACTGACACTACTAGTATTATCCACCTTAAACAATAAATATCCTAAGGGTTATAAAGTCTGCAACTATCATAACTTCTCACCTGAAGCCCTGTTTCTCTACTTAAGTGATAATTGCATTTATTTCTTCCTGCTTGTTAGGCAAACAACTAGAAGCAATGGAGAAAAAGTCATGACAACAACCCTTACAAAAGGCCTTGTGATAAATGCCACCAGTTAAGGCCATCAGCAAAAATACTCTGCATGTAGTGATGTTCTCTAGTTTGCCATCCAGTTTGTTCCCATGAAAAACATGTCTCAGCAATAAATCGAGAAAAGATGAGCTGTGTTTCTTCCCTAAAACAAGGCAGAGGGCACAGTAGGCAAAGGCACCAGATGAGGGCACAAGTATGCTTGCTTTTCCCTAATTTTTTCTTATATCACCTTGGGCACATCACTTAAATTGTCGGACTTGCAGTTTCTCCTCTGCAAAACTGGAGATAACTACACAGGAGCATTGTAGAACCCACTAACTCTTGAAGACTCTCAAGTTCTAAACTGAACCATCAACAAGACAAAGGCAGCTGTCATGCTAACATACATATAGCAGGGCCTATAGCAATAGGACAAGGGGTAATGGTTTTAAACTAAAAGAGGGTAGATTTAGACTAGACAAAAATTTTTTTTTTTACAGTGTGGGTGGTGAAACACTGGAACAGGTTGCCCAGAGAGGTTGTGGATGCCCCACCCCTGGAAACATCCAAGTTCAGGCTGGACAGGGCTCTGAGCAACCTGATCTATTTGAAGATGTCCCTGCCCATTGCAGGGGGTTTGGACTAGATGACCTTTAGAGGTTCCTTACAACGCGAACCATTCTATGATAATTTAAGTTGTAATTTCACTCCCCACCCCCCCTCAAGATATAATCTGCTACTGCTTTACCACCCCAAAAATCAATTTAACAGGCAGTAGTTTAATACCTTGCAGAGCTCAAGTAAAGACTTCCCAATAATCAAGCCTTGATTAGGGTGTAGTAACCCAACGCTTTGATCTGAATAAGGTAAATGGAAAATGAGGCTGCTACACGCTGGCCTGGACTTTAACTTGTTCTCTCTTTCAAAAGTCTTCATTTAGGCCTCAAATACTTAGAAAGATGATGTATTTCTGTTACAAAATATAATCAAGTATGGCAGTTTTAGACAGACCAAGTTGAAGTTCCCATGCCTATCAATGTTATATATGAAGACTGTTTATTAAGACAACAGCTGCTGCAAGAAGAGGGAAGTCACACCTGCGTTCGCTCACTCTGCAGCATGTTCCTTCTCCACCCCCCAGCAGCCTCCAGGCTTGTCCTGTGACAGCCCACAGCACAACCCACAGTCCCCTCAGGAACAAGGAGTCCCATGTCCCCACTTCCACAAGGGCAATGGGGCTGCTCGACCAAAGCCACTCTCGGAGCTACAGCCAAAATCCAGGCCTTACTGGAGTCAATGGGAAATGTGCTATCGACCCACAGGAGGCTAAGTTTCACCCTTTGCTGAGGTTATGAAGTGTAAACAGCCATGACTTATTTCCAACACCATGCTGATATTTGCAGGCTGCAGGAACACACACATATTCAGTGTCCTGTGTCACTCGTACTGCATGAATTTGCACTGTTCTTTCAGAACAATTTCCAGAAGCAGGATAATATTTTTAGGTTCTATTTCATGTTGAAAAATACTTTAAAATAAAACCTGATTTTACATTTATTATTCATATGTTATTTTATGACGTAGGCCAGTGATAACATTTAATACAACACATCATTGTACCAAGTCATGTCACAAGCTTTATAATCATAACGACATGTCAGATTAAGGCATACCTGAAATATTCTATTTTTAAAAGCTTTAAGGGTGGCTGCTGCTACTCAGTACTCCTTGAAACTTCTTACCTTATTTTCTAGATCAAAATATTTCCTTTTTCCCCTGTAATGAGACACATCGTTATTTTCCAGATCAAAGTACTAAACTCTATTTCTAAACAGAAGAGCAGCTGCTTTCAATACCTTTGAGCTTCCAGTATTAAATTAAAACAACCCCTTTTGACTATGGGGCCTGTCAGGGACTGCAACTACTCAGTACCTAACCAGAAATAATGCAAAACCTATATATAATAGCAATATATAAAGCACTGTACATTTTAAAATTACAGTGGTCTATTAGTCAATTTGAAGTCTCAAATACCATCTAAAATACCTAATTTCAGGAAACATTCTAATACAATATTTTTTTGAATATGGAAAGAAAACATAACAAGATGCTGGAACTTCTAATATAAAAAGTTACCTGTGCTAATGAGCTCCAGGTTTGAGCCAAGATACTGAGAAGTGGAAGAAGCAGAAAGGATCCAGTTTATTAGAAAATGACACTTTAAATTTTTATTTAATAACCTGGAATTGGTCACAGTAGTTTTTCATCATTTTCCCTCTCCAGCAGAGAAGTTGCTACAAGTCTTGGGTTTCTATATGACTCTGCTCTTCCAACACTTTCAGGATTTTATTTGTTTATTATTATTCAAGATCAAACTTTTAATATCAGATTTTTGCATAATGATGTTGCAACCATTAGCAGAGACATCTTGCAGAGGAGAGTCAGAGAACAGCATGATGCCAGGCAGAGAGCAGGAGTACCTGCTCAGACCACAGCCACGCTCTGGCCACTAAGAAATTTTCCCTGAGCAAAGGAGTTTCCAGAGCAAGTAAGCTTCTTACTCCATCTACATTTTCTGCCACTGCATGCTACCATTTCCTTTTCATAACACAGGTCATCATTCTCCATACCATATGCCATTCTGTAACCATTCAGCTTACCATCCGAGATATTGGCATACGATTTACTTGTACAGAGTTTCACTGTCATGCAGCCTAAAAACCTCTGCCCTGATGTCCCCAGGAAACCATCTCCTTTGGGGAGTTTGAACAAAACACTGAAGTCCTAGTCCCTTTTGCCCAGCATGGCCTGGGACCCCTCTTGGGTTTCTTTTGACTTGCTCCCACCATACCAAAACGGGGATAAATAATTCCTAACTTGTAAACCTAGCTAATTGAAGCCCTGTACATCCATTTTGTACAAATGGAAGAGCACAGGCCATCCCCTGGCCTCCAAAGTAGTAGAACACTCTTTGTAGCGAGTGAAGAAATTGTTTAGTCCAAACAGTGAAAACTCATTATGTTTTTGTGGGCAAGATGATGCACACAGGAGATGGCACTGAAGCTTAAATATATGCAACAGAGCATGGTTTCAGCTGGGGCTTCTATCATTGTTTGGGAAGACCCAGAAGAAGGAAGATTCAAGGAAGGGGAGAAAAGGCAGAGCAGCACAAGAGAAAGAAACAGCAGAAAGCTTGGAGCAGTAGGTTCAGCCAAAGTTGAAACATAACCAGACCCTTCCTCCAGGCTTGGAAACACAAGCATTCCCAAGCATGGCACCCATCTGCAGTCACCAGCACCCACACAAAGGACAGCCCTGCAGCTCCCACCACCCAGCCCCAGTGCTCCCAAATACACTCTGTAAGCACTTGCCCAGTGGCCTCCACACCACCTAGCCCGCAGTAAATCCTCATCAGCACTTACTCTGAGGAATTAAGGGATTACTTACTAGAACTGCCCAAAATAAATACCCTGGAGACAACTTCTTTAATAGTTTACTAAATGAACAAGCCCAGTTTAGTTGATGCATCCCTAAGAGCTGCATGAGATTAAGTAGTGGCCTCCCACTGCCCTCTCCCCCAAGGCCAGCCTCACCCCCAGCATAAGCCAGAGCAGGCATCAGCCTCCTCCTGCACCACACCTCGGGTCCTCAGCCAGACCCCTCGCCTGCCTCCCCCCCCCTGCAGGCAGGGCCCAGCCTGCCTCCTCTGCTTTTGAGCACCACAAGTTCCCTTCCTCTTTAGCCAGCATCAGCCACAAGAGCCAGGCTGCACATACCTTTGTGCTAGTGCACTAACGGGCCGGTCCCACAACCCTTTATTGGTGTGAGCAGCCCTGAACAGGCTTTTAATTTATGACAGGAGCCAGAGAGCCCAGAACCACAGGAGAACAGAGAAATGTGTGAGCAGGCATGGAAAAAGCTGGGCTCTCACTGTCCAGCTGCTTCTATGAATAGGCAACAAATTTACATGGTTAGTCTTACAAAGGTAACCCTCTTTACTAAATAAATCCCTTGTTCCTCAATTCCAGAATAAATCTAAGCACTGTCCCAAAATGCAAGGCTGTAGCACACTAACTCCTACAGTACATCCAGAGGGTTTACACACACATACAATCAAAGATCAAGAAATAAGCGGTAGCAGGTGCACACAGCCAACCAGGCAGCACAAGTATATCAGGAGGGAGGCAGGGCATGTGGAGGCATGGGAAAGCACATAGAAATAGCACCGAGTTTGTCCAATCTGTCCCCATAACACAGGGCTGCACATACTGCTCCAGGTTCTGCTGCATGGGGGGAGTTTTGAAACCAGGTTAGCTCAGTCTGTCATGGAGTTAACTAGTTCTTCTCAATGTCTAGATGGAGATCAGTGACAGGTGATGTCCCTCAGGGGTCCATATTGGGACCAGTACCATTTAATATCTTCATCAATGACAAGGACAGTGGAATTGAGTGCACACTCAGCAAGTTTGCAGACAACACCAAGCCAAGTGGTGCAGTTGACACCTGAGGGACAGGATGCCATTCAGAGGGACATGGACAAGCTCAAGAAGTGGGCCCATGTGAGCTTCATGAGGTTCAACAAGGCCAAGTGCAAGGTCCTGCACATTGGTCAGGGCAACTCCCAGTATCAATATAGGCTGAGGGTTGAAGGTATTAAGAGCAGCCCTGCAGAGAAGGTCTTGTGGGTACTGGTGAATGAAAACCTGGACATAAGCCAGCAATGTGCTCTCACAGCCCAGAAAGCCAACCATATCCTGGGCTGCATCAAAGGACGCATAACCAGCAGGTCAAGGGAGGTGGTTCTTAACCCTCTACTCTGCTCTTGTGAGACCCCACCTGGAGTACTGCATTCAGCTCTGGACTCCTCAGTACAAAAAAGACATGGATCTGTTAGAGCAGGTCCAGAGGAGGCCACAAAAATGATCAGAGGGATGGAACAACTTTCCTGTGAAGACAGGCTGAGGGACTTGGGGTTGTTCAGCCTGGAGAAGAGAAGGCTCCAGGGAGACCTTACAGCAGCCTTCCAGTACCTAAAAGGGGCTTTTAAGAAAGATGGGGACAAATTTTTACAAGGGAGTGTTGTGACAGGACAAGGGACAACAGTTTTAAACTAAAAAGTAGTAATTTACACTAGATATAAGGAAGAAAGGTTTTTTACAATGCAGGTGGTGAAACACTGGAACAGGTTGCCCAGAGAGGTTGTGGATGGCTCATCCCTGGAAACATCTAAGATCAGGCTGGACAGGGCTCTGAGCAACCTGATCTATTTGAAGCTGTCCTTGCTCATTGCAGGGGGGGTTGGACTAGATGACCTTTAAAGGTCCCTTCCAACCTAAACTATTGTATGATTGTTTGTCAGTCCACATTCTGGAAGTACTGGCAACTTTAGGAAGTGTTATCTATTTTAATCTAAGCTTCAAGCTCCTTTGGAATTTTTTTACTTCCAAACCACCATCACATGAAGCCTGAAAGTTCTAAGCATTAATTTTTCTTTAAATCAAGTACAGCTTATGCCCAAGTGCTCCCAGAACATCACCTGAAAGCCCCACCAAGCCAACCTCTAGACCACAGAAATTCAGTAGTAATGCATTATACAGATTCAGCACTTCATAAATTCCAGTTTGTGTCATAGTCAACATGAAAGAGGAGCACAAGTGAGGATGTTACAAATTTTCTTCTTAAGGAAAAAAGGATCTAGCTACCCTCTTGTCAGCTTTTTTGTCATCTGAAACGCACTTCTCAAGAAAGAGCAACCGATGCTCCCAGTGGAGATACCTCAGCTGGCAATTCAGAATTAAAATTCAGTTATGAGTAATTCCCTATCCTTTCAGTCAAGGTTTTCTCCATTTCAAGACATAAGCTTCAGATCAGAATGAAGTAACTCAAGTGACCACTCAATGCCAGGCAAATGCCTTAAGGCATTCCCAGATACTTACATAAGTTGAAGGAGGCAGAGAGAGGAATGCTTTTCCCAAGGGGTTTTCTGTATGATTAACTATGGAGACCCCCACATCATTGGCCGCATCTCTCCCACCTACTGCCCTTGCCTCTGAGGCCAGAAGCTCCATGGTCATGCTTATTCCAGGCCAGGTGCCACCACAGGTGCACCTAAAGTTAGACCTCCAAATTCAAATTAAGGTTACTTAATCTTGTCAATAATGGAAAAACACAGCAGGCATGCAAACCTCCCAGCTGCTGTAATTCAACATGGAAAGGTTGAGACTTGCTGCTTGAGTTTATGCCAGGAACCAAGAAAACATCCAGCTCTCCAGAGAGTCAATTTTAGCTCCTTCAGACAAGTGATCAAGCCCTTAGTAAGAGCTGACAAGGGGCTTAGCTAACTATAACCATCAACCCAGCCACAGCCACATGAACCATCTCAACCAAAACCCAATAGTAACAAAAGCAGAAGCCCAAACATTCTCTCCCAGTATCAGGCAAGTGGATTTGTAGAGCCTTAAAAAAAAAAAAAAAAAAGAAAAGACAGAGGAACTCAGTTGAATTTAGTGGCACTCTCTCATATATGCATGTAATGGTAGTGTCTACACACACACACAAATAAATATAGAAATTTAGGCTAGTCTGGTTCTTTCCAAAATCATCAGGACTTGTGTTAGGGTAAGGAACTTATGGAATACAGGGTAGTAAAAACAGAAGTTTAACATCACAACAACAGATACTTTTTCTGCAACTACAGTCTTTTTTGGTATTCACTCTTAGGCTTTTCCTGTGAATATCTTCCAGCCAGTGCAATATAGCAGCCTGGCCTTCATATAAATTTAAGTACGGGAAAAAAAAAGGAAAAAAATAATTCCGAACCATTTGGGATAGGAGGAGGAAACATTATACCTCACTTACCAGGCTTCCTCACAGACCACATGGAAGCAAAAGCTGCAAGGAGCCCATTTCATCTACTTTGCTGGCAATCTTGAAACAAGAAGAGTTCAAGAACCTGCTAACAGCCCAGTTCATAACCATTTGCTGTCCCCCTTGAAAAGTGGCAGGCAGTAGCTATAAGAACATTTTGTGGAATCTCGGAGAGTTCATCAAGGGTTACGCATCTGTATTTTCATCACTTTTCATGAAGTGCTTTAAGTGTTAATAATGAAATTGGCCAGAGACCATTAAATACTGACTGAAGTGACAGCTCTGCTATATTATTACAGTGTTTGCACAGCAATCATTCTGCAGGTTCAGTTATTTTAGGATGAGTGGTGTTTAAATTAAATATAGTCCCCTGTGTTCTTGTTTCATTTAAAGTCAACCACAGACTGCATGTCTGAACATTGTGCAGAGTCAGTAAGTTTTGCTGAGTCTCATTTGTTTGTTTTGGTTTTACCCCTTAATATTTCTTTTCCCAAGCAAGATGAAAAATTTGAAAGAATCCTGCTGCAATACGTCACAGGCTTTCACACTAACTTGGTGAAAACCAGGCTTAAGTAATTTAACCCAAACAACACATACAAACTCTGAACACCATCTTAACCACTGGCACTAGGCTTCAACCAAAGAAAATCTGAATCTAAGCTTCCAACTTGTTTTCTACAAAAATCAGTAACAATTTCACTTAAAGTGAATAAAGACAGAAATTCCCTGGTCTGTTCTACCCAGATCTTCAGCTACAAGCAGAGAGAAGAGAGCTATTGTATTTAAGTCAGAAAGAACAGCTTCAGTCTTTGCTAGGCTTTTAATGTCATTCGACAATTGTTTACCTATCAAAAAGCATTTTTCAGATGTGTATCTCCTTCAGACAGTTTATGTCATTAATCAGATTTAGCCAATCACTTTCCTGGAAAGTGAGCACACTGCAGTACTTGTAATCTACCTATTTCTTAACAGGGAACTGTTTCAAGTTGCAGTTCACACTTTCCTTTCCCTAGTGGCTTGAAACCCCATAGCAAACATTAGCACTGTATCCATTATTAATACTTATTCAAGTACATTTTAATGAACACTACATACAGATGAATATAAGTACATGCTCTTGCATTGGCCTTCAGCTCATAGTAAGATGCTTCCCAGAGCATTTACTGTTCCTGCTATGCCACCAAGTGCATTTACTGTTAGCTGAGAGACAGTGTGATTTGTAGGACTAGAAAGAGTAGAGAACAGCATTGCAAGGCTGTAGGGAAACAGAGTTGGAAAATAAACCAGCAAGTTAGATGGAGGTTTGCAGGATAGCCCCTTCCCAAGGGCACTGCCAGAGAAGGAGCACAGCCCACAGGGCGTGTGGAGGTCACATTCACCCACAGGGTTTATTTCAACTTTAACATGAAATAGTACACTCAGGACAGGGTGGATAGGTAGAGAGAAACAGCAGGATACTTCGTAATCATTTTTATTACCATGAGAACTAGTAAAAAGACTAGACCCCACACAAACAGTAAAAAAGATAAAAAAAAACCTCTCCCTGACATCCTAAGATATGCCAACAGTGCAGGGACCAGTGCATTCAACTCAGCAAACTTCTAATTAGTCAGTCCCCAGTACCAGTAGTCTTTCAGAGACAGGACAGACCACAACTAAAAAGCTTGACCCAGAGTCAGCTCAGTACTTCCATATTCATACAGCTATAAGAAATCAAACCAACAAATGTAAAACCAAGGCCTTCAAAAGATATTTGCTTAGGAAACAGTTGTGGTATCTTAATGCACTTCTGTCCTCACCTCCTCTCTCAAAGTTACCCATTATCCAGAGCCTGGCAGCCTCAGTGGTATAAAACCTCAATAACTTACCTCCCAGCCCTGCAGAAACAGGCCTACAAAAGCTGACAACAACCCACATGCTCCCACCAGCTCCTGTGCTGTAGCCAAGCCCCCAGCCCCAGGCAGAAGGAAAAGCCCTACCTTGGCCACCCACCTCCCAAGTCAAGCAGCCTCCAGCACAGCACCCATTGCAAACAGCTGAGAGTCAACAACAAGCCAAACAGCTCCAGCTGTGTACCCAGGGCCAAGCCCCACCAAAGGCAGGCACATAGCACACACCTGAAGTACATCAATGTAATGGAGACCCATCTCAACTATCAGACAGCTTGGAACAAGAGAACTGCAAGGGAGGACTAGCTAAATTAGGCAGACCAAACCCCTGTGTCAGAAGTTTTACTAAGGGAATATTTAAAAACTCACTTTGATAATTTTTTTAGCCTTTTGCATCAAATTAAGTGTGTGGGTTTGGATAGTAGGACACGTGGGATATTGCTGTTGGAACATATACAGGTCTTTAAGGCCACCACATGAAAGGGGCATGTGGATGTTCCCTGAAGGACAGAAGGCAGTAAGAGGCAGCCCAAGGAGTGCTGGGTGAGGGACACCAAATACAGTCAGGAAGCTGAGAAATTTGTGGCATCTGGATACATGCTAAATCACCTATTCCATGAAAAAGGCCAGTCCTCCAACTCAACACAATTAACAGACTTTCACTCACCACCTTTTCTAAACATTGAACGATGGAAAGCTGGGCTTCGGGCAATTAGGGAAGGAGGACACGAAGTGATCTAAAGAACTACCTCACATTTAGCTGAATTCATATCTGCAGAATATTAAAGCCTTTAGACATCATCTTTAGAAAAGATTTGTTTTCTGGATGCCCAGCGTAACACCTTAGAAGCAGTTCTAAGCAGACAAGCTCATCACTTCTAAAGCTAGACTTCTTTCAGCTGTCATAAGCTGGGGGTCCCACATCCCCAAACGACTGAAAATCTCAATACACACCACGTGTTCCTAAAGTTTGCCGTGCTACAAGCATTCAGTCTCACTGAACGCAGTAGGCCCCATCAGCTGAGTGTTGTTTAGCTCATGCAGAGGTATTTGCAGGGTCAGGGGCCTGAGCGATAAAGAACTCATGGGATATACTATAATAAAAACTGGAACTAGCAAATTCTTGCCTGAGTAGCATTTACGAAGATTTATTGTAAACATATGTAAACATTAAGTGTTGTAAAATATCAGATTGTTACATGCTTTAGCTGCTGTGTATGAAAACATTTTACCTAAGATAGCTTTTAAAGTAGTCCATGAATATCCATGCTTTGCCATCTGCTTTCGAACTGAATGATCCCTCGAAAGCAGCACCATAAATATTTCCACAAATGAGTGATCTGTTCACATATCCACTAATGCTATCTTATGGCAGAGCAAACAAATAACTCAGATGTCACATCACTGCACACAGCAACAATAAGGTGCACTCTGACTGGGTTTTAGCACATTACTAAGAACTGCATCACTGGTTGTCTCTGAGGATCTAACCTGGCTTTTTAGAGACATATTTCTTGACAGCCTGTCAAGAAAGGCTGGAGATGCACGCTGAAGAAAGAATACCTTTAGCATCTCATTTTTTTAGAGATGATGAATTCTAATCTGGGCTAAGTCTCAAAAAGATCTGAACAAAAGGATGAATAGGAAGTAGCAAAAGAGGATTCATAAAGGTGGTTCTATAAAATGAAGTCTTCAAGGCAGAATATCCAAAAGAAAATTTTAATGCATCAGTTATACAATCTGCTAGTCTAGTAAATATTTTAAAATATAAGAAATTAATTTTCCATGTTTATACCATTGTTAGCTATTTCAAAATGCTCTCATCACCTTCTTGGGAGACAATGAGAATTGTACCGGCCAACCAAATGCACACCCAGGGTTCGCTGAAGTTCATCGACTGAGGAAAACAGTTCCTCATCGATATTCATAAACTCCAGGTCCCTGCTAGATCTTCCCAGCAAAGTGTTCAGGCTGAAAAGGGGGCTTTGGCATAGGGGATTCCTTTACATTTCTTTTCTGTCCAGCATTAGGCAGGTCAGTGGGTCCAGAGGAGCAGGGTGCTGAGCGGTGTGGGGAGCACACCTACCCTCCTTCACTCCTCTGGGCTCTCCAAAGCCCTGCTGCCATTCAGGCCTGATGAAGTCAGCAGCACTTCCCTAGAAATGGAATGGTTCGGGTTCCTACACAGGGGCAAGAAGAGCTTAAAATAGAGCTTGTCTCTGGGGTGGCAAGGCTGGGGAGGCTTTCCAAGGCCCTGTACTAGCCCAGTGCTGTGGTGCTTGCTGAGTCTGCCTGATGTCTGTTGCTCCCCAGTGGGAAGCTCTGTGGAAACCCCTCTGTTGTTCCTTCTATTTTAAAGCAACCACTGAAGAAAACCATGGGGTGGGTGAGTGATGTCAGATGCTTAGAGGCAGCTGAACAAAACTAGTCTGGTCTACGCTTGACACCCCATCACTTACTGAGCTTTTACTTCAAAAATGAATGAAGCAAACAATTGCTTTAATACAGCTCTTTTTTTTTGTCAGAAATAAAACATGAAGCAGTTGGAGCCACAAGTGGGGAAATTATCAAGGAAGATGAGTTAAAGTGCAGTTAATGTAGTTTTTCTTATAGATGCCATCCTTGTGACAGATGGCCTGGTCTTGCTGCCCTCCTAACAGGAAAGAAATGGCCCTGTGGGAGGAAAGTAAACAAAATTTCAAATAGATCTATTGTTTCAGCAGACAGGAGAGACATCATACACTCAAGTAGCTAACAGCGCTGGCTGACTAACCTCAAAGCTGGTCTTTCATATGAGGATAGACCTTTTCCTCTATGCTGCTTCTTGAGAGTATCCTCTAGGGCTAGCTGTGCCTGGGAGTTAGGAAGCTGACTTTAACATCACAGCATACAATGTTATATCTAATTTTGCCCTTGGTTTACTGGTAACCTCAAGGATATTACCTGTTGGCTAACAAATAGGAAAAATAAGGCATGGTGGTAGAAATAATAATACTTTCACAATGGCACAACGATATATAGGTTCTAAAAATTCAAGAATACCAGATGTTACTGTTCTTTCCAGTTGCCATGCAACCACAGCTAGCCTGCTATGCTTCACCTTCCTAATCTCCTTAACAGCTAACTCTAAAACAAGTACAATTAATTCTTCAATGAACAAGACAGGACATCACCCAGTCCTGTGGTTACAGAAGTACTTTGGCTGTTGGTATATAAACACTAAACAGATACAGCACCAGCACACAGCATGGCACCAAGCTGCGGTTTTGTAAGACTAACACAAATCATTGTTGCAAACTATAATTTTTCCTGTAATACAGGTTTTTATTTCTTAGCGCTGCTTAAGAGATAGTCCTCGCTAGTCCTCTGGTGATCCAGGCAGCCTCTTACCCTAGAAACCCAGATAGAAATGAGCATGCTGTGCTTCAGCTGAGCAGCATGCAGAGGCATTAGGACACATGGAGTATTAACAGTTTACTCGCTATGCCCACGTATGCCCTCTGACAATAACTATATGAATAATGATCACATTTTCTGTTTTATGAGCAATGTCTTGTGTGATCTGGTTTGCTGTGGTTTTTAAACAAATAGCTTCTGGACCACACGTATAAAATGTCATCGCTACAGCTGTGCTAAATGAGATCACTTCCATTATCAATAAAATGGATGGTGAACAGTGGCTTTTTCTTCTAAAAAATATTTGTATATGTTTGTGTATTTACAGAAAGTAATAAACACTCAAAAATCCCTTTTATTCTGAAGTGGGTCTCATTTACACTAGGCACAGACCCATGCTACTAACATTTCTACATAGCTTCCTGACCACAGTGCAGAGCTGGTGATCAGCCATAGAAATGATTGGAATTAGCACTGAATATGAAGGTGTTCCCAGAGTTTCTGATTCAGTGATGACAATTCTATAGTAATGACTATAGATTGTACAAGTAACTTGCCAGTTTTGTGCAATGTCTTATTTCACAATATGGGAAAAAGAATACATGAAAGAGAAAAAAAGCTGTTCCATTTCATTTTCTGTGAATTCAGGCTCCAGGGAGTGGCAGGTATTTGCATATAACCTGTGTAGGAACAATAACAATGACATTTAGTATTTTTATAATTACGGCTTCCTGATATTTTTAAAGGTGTCCTTAAATGACAGTTAATCACATGATATATGTGCTTTTAAGCATTTACAAATGGTGATAATTCTCCATTCATCTGCTGTAGAAAATACTGCATTGGAAAAGGCAGGCAGACATACTTGGCTGTGAAATAGGGTGGCATTAAAACCTTTCTTTTTCAGACCTCCTGTGACTCTCCTGCTCCCTCTCAAAACTTCTCATGGGTGGATTGCTATTCCTGCCTTCAGCCCACTGCCAGGAGTCACCACATCCCTCTAACATAATCAAATTTCCCAGGCTGAGCTGTCTACTTTTGACCTTGACAATGCGGTCAAACCCAGGAAAGAGTTAAACAGCTAGATAAGCCAGGGCCATGTCTTCAGGAGAAGAAAATTATATGTTGGCTATAGTCCCAAGAGCAGACCCATGCCTGGGACCCTGCTTCCAAAGATCTCCTCCAAAGATTTCAGATGCATGGTTTGGAAATGCAGCACCGTGGCCAGCTTTTCTGGTGGATGAAGATGAGAGAGAGACTGACTGGTTACTTCCAAAAGATACCAGTAAGTGGATGGTTAAGGACCCATTCACCTGTCAGTTTGGGGCTTTTAAGAAGGAAGCTGATAGGAAGCAAGTGAGCCTGGGTGTGGGGTGTTAAAAGAATTTTAGCACTCTGACAGGGAGCAGCGTTTGATCTATGCTGTGTGTAAGTCAAATAGATCTTACCCTTGGCTTCATGGCACAAGCATGCACTTGTCCAAATTATGCTTTCATGAGTTCATCAGGTTTTTAGGATTTGCCAGTCTTCATGCACTGTTACTCAAAGAAAAGTTCACAGAAAAAAATCACCGGCTGTCTGCATAAAAAGGTTTGCGTAGCTGTGTGCTAAAGCCAACTCACATTTCAAAGTCAGAAATGATCGTGTTAGGCTATAACTTGTCACAGCAGCAAGCACGGATGCCATGGTTTCCCATTTTCTGTTTCTGAGGCACATGGAAATGCACAAAATAATTTTTCAGTGTCATAAAAACTAATACACAAATCAGTTAAAATGAGATTTTAATGTTCTGATAATATACTTAGATTATTAATTGCTAGTCCAGCTCTTCTTATATTTTGCCTTCTTCTCATTATCTTGTTTTTGCGGTAGATGGTAAGGGAGAAAGACAGACAAACCTGAATGGTATTGTAGCCAGAGGGGCATTTAAAATACTGCTCTGCACCTGGGAAACAGGTTTAATTACTGCCGCTGTCAAAATGTTTTAATGTAAACAGGTTTCCTGATGGATCACATTTCCTTACTATGAACTATCATCCCCCAAACACAATCCACTTTATGGTAGGGCCTAAAATGCAGGTATCGTAAATTACAGCAATGGAGCTTTTATGATTAAAGATGCTTCATCTGCTTTTAATGCCTCAAATTATAGAAACTATAACAAACCTTCACACTAAAATTTAAATAGGATTAAGAATCTGGAATTCTCTACAAAGTTGGTGTCATAGGCCTGATTCATCCTGAGATGGTGCAGAGCTTAGCACAGACATAGAAGGGAGGCAGCTCCTACTTCCTCACTTTTGGACAGCTTGGAATTGGCCTAGCTGTTGGCATATATTAAAAAGAGACCAAGACTGCCCTAACCTGTATACCGGAGACAGTCTTTGATGTACCAAGGGAATAATGTGATTGCCTCAGCCATGTTGTCTCTGTCCTATAATGCCCCTGCCTCTGGACACCTTCCTAAAAGGCACCACCGAGCCAGAAAGCAGGCTCTCTGCCTGCGCTTACTGCTCCATTCCTCAGGGGTACTTTGGGTCCTTTAAGATAGACAATATACCTCCTGTATATCTATTCCAAAAGAGGATTCACCACAAAAGTACCTGCACATGAGTTGAGAGATGATTCTGATTACCCTGTTGTATTTGATTTATGTAATCATCTTACCCTATTCACATTACTCCTGGTAATAACTTCAGAGAGCATGTTTCATATTAAGCAGTGTTTGTCAAAAGCAGATTTAAAATCTGTAATTACAACGTTTGCTTCCACAACATATTTATATTCTGCTCATCCGTTCAAGATACAGAAACATGGATCTTACTGGACCAGGCACCAATAGGTGCTTTCATATGTGCATATTGCCTCCAAATTTAAAAAAAAAAAAAGAAAGAAAGAAAGAAGTAAAATAAATGAAATTATTTCACGTAGGTGGTACATGAAAGAGGAACCTCAATTCATCTTATAAATTATTCATGGTGAATTATTCACTTGACTCATATAGAGATAAAGAAGGTGATTTTATACTATAAAATCTACTCAGACTTAAAACCTGTATTAATATGAAGTTATGTGTGATTATAGTTGAGATGTACTTTCAAATCATCTTTGTGAAATCTGAGTTTGACTGAAGATGCTTACTAAGTATGCACTCAGTTCCTTGATATGAGTAGTCACATGGAATATGTGCAAGTGAAATGCAGTATTAAAGTTAAAACCCAAAGGTCACCCAACTTTGTAGATCACAAGTTCCCTCATTCTTTAGGGGGATGAAGCAAATAAGAAAAGCCCAAAACACTCTAAGGGCATTCCTCAAGATTTCTAATTTATGGTGCGGGAGCACAGACTTCCCTGCATGTATCACAGCAGATTTTCAAACTGTTTGTATTTTTTCTAATACTTACCAGTTCAGACTCATAAGATCCTTTTGCTAAATTATGGAATGTCAAAGCCCTGATCCTCTCAGCCTTAACCACGTTAACAACGGTAGTGTGAATATTCCCACTGATTTATTGCTGTAGTTCAGATGAGTGAAATTACATGTACATCTGCATGCTGGCAGCCTTAGAAACACAGGAAGGAAACTCTTGGTTAATCAAGGCCAGTCTTCCAACACTGAAACACTACTGTAAATAAATGCCCTACAGAAACAGAGTTCTGTGTTTGAAACAGTCCTTTTATTAGTGGAAAGCTCTTCCAGACTCTCACTACTGTGAGAGTTAGGAACATTTTCCCCTTATTTCTGTTCTACAGTCATTCATGTTTGTACCATTTTGTCCTGCTTCAGCATGTTGGGATTAGGACCTAAGTGAAGATGCTCCAAGTTTGCTTAATATCTCACTTTCTTATCTGAGATCTAATGTAAAACATCTCCCTTTTGACTAAATGCCACTGTGTCCCATGAAAATACATCTTCAATAACTAACATTCTTTGCTGATCAAACATAACTGTGCTAAATGTGAGAAAGTGAGAAACATGTTCACACGTAACAGCATGGACTACAAAGCTGTAATAACTGCACGTTACCTCTATACTACACACACTACCTAGTTTCCATGGTGATCTCATATTTCAGAACAAATACTAACACTAGGCAAACTGGATAGCTGGTGAAGATGTCTAGATGGTGGTATGGCACTGAACATTACAACCTTTCCCTGGTGATGGCAGCGTTAAAGCCCTCCAGACTTACAACATCCGTGTCATACTTGGCCTTTCCCAGGAAGCTCCTGGCCCACCATCTCAGCAGTCAGAAATCAATGTCATACTTTATCTTCCCTCTCTCCAGTGAACACGGATGTTGATGTAATATTGCTGAGCATGTTATGGGCTCCGCTTGGTCCAGTTTACTAGAACAACTACAGCTAGCCCTGGCGGCTCACTTCTGATTACATCACACCATGCACAATATTACCCACGGTCTCTTGCCAGACTTTTGTGCTAGCACAGTCCTCATTTCCTTTAGGAATAGAAGCTTTAAGTCCAAATTTTTTATGAACGAAGGGGAAAAGAAAAGCAAGTGCAGTTTACCATTTAAAATCAAAGCTATATGTGCAATAAAATTTCAAAATGGTGGTTAAATTGAGATGCCAGGATTATCTAAAATCACTCAGTGATATTCAAATTCATATGGGTTTTTCTGCATATTTGTTAAGATGGCTGGTTTATTTGTTTTAAGCAGGGTCTTTTCCATTGTTGTTCCTTTTAACTGATGAGATTAAGGCCAGTATGAACTTCAGCCATTTAACATCAGGCTTCATTCCAATAGTAAGATTGTCACTAAGAAGATTGATAAATTGGGGGAAAAGAAACCTGATATGCACAAAGTTGTGTCTAGACTCCCTCAATAGGAAGCCAGATATTTCATTCAGTTCCCTGGACGATGTTTGCTGATTTAGAGTGATACAGGTTTTGTTCTGAAGATATTTTACTTTGATTTATGAATAACTGCAAGATATACAACTATCTTTTTAAAAATTCATTAATATTAATAAGTTTGAATTTCATTCAGAGAAATTAGAGCACTGGTTATTTGCAAGGAAACAATATAAATCAATAATATAATAATCATTAAGTTGTGATGCTATGATATTAATTTATTACATCACCCAATACTAGTAGACACATAGTTCAAAACCAGAAACTCACTAACCAGACCACCTGTCTTTAAACAATACTTTTGCTTAAAAGTATGTTTCTGGATATAGACATGGCAATTAGAATTTTTAATTATAATGCAGATCCTTAGCATCATTTATCTTACCTCACCTTTTGCTTCTGTCAAGAAACCCCCCTCTTCTTCCCTCTCAGATATATTTCTATGAATTGCTTAAGTCTTTTGTGTTTTACCTTTAAAATTTTAATCCCAAGTATTCAATGCATTTGCAAAGGATTCGTCCTTCAATAGGCACATAGTAGCAACAGGCCTAGACTGCAAAGTTTGCATCTGTACCTTCATTTTCTTTACAGATATTAGGAAAATAATCAGTAATCTGTGTGATCTGGGAGAAAACTTAATGCTGAGTAAGAAGACAATTGAAATAACTTTTTTTTTTTCTGGGAAGAGATTTCTTGAAAGTTGCCACTCTGGACTACAGTTGACTGTCTCCCTGTCCAAATAAAGCAATGCAGAGAGTGGGAAGTTCTGTGCCTCTGCTCCTTCCCTGCAGCTAAGCAGCCACCCTGCTCCTTCTAAAAGCAATCAAAAGGGATTTGGACATTGCTGGCAGACAGGCATAGAGCTGTCATCACAAAATAAAAACACAGAAAATAAATGTATAAAAATCTGAGAAAGTCTAGCCTTGAAAAGTAAGATTTTACCCTTCAGTTAATTAATTCTGGGGAAAATTTTTGATCAAACCTCATTTTCAACCTTGCTGTCAGGTGGTGAATCTGCCTATTTTTCTGAAGCAGGTGTTGGCTGATAGCAATATTTTATCTTAGGTCATACATCTCCAAAGACTTCTCTTTTTTAAAAGAAGCCTTACATTGGGAAGGGACAAGAGGTTTTTTGAAATTACTCTACCATGCATTTACTTGCATTTATTTGTAAGATTTTGCAAGACGTGTTTGCCCAGCAAAGTGCCTCTCATGAAAGGTGTTTTGATTTGTCATCAAAGCAAACATTTGAATGTCCTTTTTAGAACTATAAAAACCTGCTATAAAGCTTTTCCTAGAACAAATTATTTAATGAATACCAAGCAAAGTCAGTCTTTTTGTGCTCTTAACCCAAAACTTCTTTTTTTGGGG
>JANZLQ010000001.1:26554104-26579184 GCA_026212715.1 Elanus axillaris | reverse complement strand
GCGTTACCACTATCACTGATTGGCTCAGCCTTGGCTGGTGGCGGGTCCATCTTAGAGCCGGCTGGTATTGGCTCTGTTGGACATGGTGGAAGCTTCCAGCAGCTTCTCACAGAATCCACCCCTGTAACCCCTCCTGCTACTAAAACCTTGCCATAGAAACCCAATACAGTTAGTTAGAAATTGGTTATTATTTTTTAAAACTTGCCAAGAATTGCATTGCCTAGTATTTGCTGTGTACCTGTGATCTGGTTCTTCCACCTGCCTCACGCTGTTTGTGTGGATTATCACCTGTTGCATTGCCCCAGACATGTAAATACATGAAAATAAGAAGAATGTGACCTATTAAGCTGCAACTTTGCTACTTCAACTTACCCAGTAACCATGTGGCAGATAGGGAATGGTGAAGGTTATCTTTTCTTCCCTAATCACTTCCAACTATTGGAGGAAGCCTAGCCTCCAGGTCTTCCTTCACCTGTTGCCAGATCATTTGGGGGATCTTTGGGTTTTATATGTGTGTTAAAAGACAGAGGGAGAGAAAGGAAGAAATGGTATTTGTTTGTCACATCTTAAATGCAGAACTATAGTCCTAAACTTCTTTTTGAAAGTCCATCCAAATCCCATAGCAAATTGAGTGTTGCTCTGGTCACCTTCCACACATGGATAATGGTAATTAACTATACAATTGGTAACCATTTTCTTCAGGTTAGTCAGAGCTGTGTTCCTACATAAGTACCCAGCAGAACTTAATCCAATGCTTGCATTCACAGACGTAGTCTCAAACTCAGACCTATCAAACTCCATCTACTGCCCAAAAGACGCTTGCAGCTAGTGCCTGCCTGACTCCTAAAAGTGGGTTTCATTTTGTGACCTTGTCAACTTGGCTCACCAGCCAATTTTTCCAGCTGGTTAGGGATGAGTCCAGAAGAAGCCAAACAACTAAGTGTAAGACTAGATTCAGGGACAGTCTAGTTAGATGAAGTTCAGAAGTTGCGTTAGAGAGCTAGCACCAAGGGACACAGCATTTGGTCCCAAGGCTGGGGTCCAGACAGTGGTCCAAGGGCACAGTCTCTGTAGTACCCTCTGTGGACTAGGGTTAATGCACTTAAGTATTCTGTCTTTCTATACTCAGATGAGATGATACAAACACATTTAGTAAAATATGATTATTAGAGGTTAATTTGCTGTAATTTCTCCTGCCAAATTACCAATTAATGTAGCTGGAAAGAAATATTTTACAGATCTATAATCAGGCCCAGAAAGAAATTTGAGCTTCAGTTGGAGCCTCCAACTATTAATGTATTAAATTATCCTGGTATATCTTCAGCTGATTATATCAAGCACTCTTCTAGAATTTGAGAAAGTAGTAATAAATTAAATGATAAATGACTATTGATTATTTTTAACTTGTTATCATCATCCAGATTTTGATATGGATATTGCCAACTGATGCTGACACATGGTGAATACAAGCAGTGGTTTCAAACAAATACTTAACATCTGCATAATAATTGTGTATCAGGGTTGCATTTTTTCTCTATGCTGTATTGCTAGGTAATGATGCACTATGGCTATTTTTTTAGGCATATATGTATGCATATATACATAATAGCAAGTTCCCTTCAGGTGCAGAAGACTGCTAACTGAAATAGTTTTGCTCTTCTGTTAAGGAATACAAACTCAAAGCTCTTCATGTCTCACTGCCATGCCATGCCCCTTTAGAGCAGCAGAGCCTATGCAGCCATTGCCAGAGGAACTTAATTTCTGAAGATAACTAACGCTTAAATTAATTTTTTTAAAAATAGACCATTTTTCACCTGCTCTTGCCTCCTCTTTGTCTTCTAATACCCAGAGAACAAGTGAGTGTAAGAGGCAGCAAGTACGTTCTTTCCCTTAGGTGAGAAGGGTATGTAGTTTCTAGGTTTGCCTATTTCATTTAAAAAAAAATCATCCACACAGAATGAACATACTGTTTGATCAACATACATGTTAAACAGAGCATGGCTGGGTACACAGTTATATAAGCACCACAAAACAATTGCAAGGACTGTGTTTGTCAATGTTTAAAGAACTGGAAGTCAGAAATGCCATTGCCAACACTTTTTGTAAAGCATGATTGCAAAGAAGTCCTGAAAATGCTCCTATTGACATACAAGTCATGGTGGTAACATTATCCTACACAAAGAAATATTGTTCTAATCAGCAATTTTCTAGTTGCCAAGTACTTTTGGTTTCAGAAGCATTTTGTTTATCCATGCAAAACTGCTGTTGAGAGTAGGTTTTCTTTAATGCAAAAAAATTTCTAGGATAGAGAATAGCTTCTGTGATACCTAACAAGAAATATTCGTATTAGTACAATAATTCTAACAAATACATCATTCCTTATTAATTTGTGGCATAATAAATTAAGTCATTTTACAGCATATAAGAGTATTTTATTGGCCATTGCAAAATTCCATTTCCTTCCAGATAGCTCCCTGCAGTTTTGTCTCCCAATTATAGAAATATCCTTGATTGCATTTTTAGAGAGTCACAGGCCAAGCTACATAAAAAGACAGCTGCAGACCAGCTGAAAACTGACTTTTGAAAATGGCCAGCTACCTGATTCACTTTTCCTTAGCAAATTTGGCCTGGAAATACAACCACAAATTTAGGTCCCACAGGTTGGTGGAAAAATATCTTTACAGCCTACTTGTCCCAGACCATCCACATAATCAACATTTAATAGGGAGGGAGAAGCAGATGCAGAACACCACACTCCCTTGAGGTGACCTGTGTGGGTCCAGGTGGCCACATGGCATCGGAACACTTCTGTGCTGCAGTGGAGAGCAACTGCTGCTGTCACACCAGCAGAAAAAAAAGATACAGGGCCCTCCTACACAGACTTTACACTATCCTGCTGTCCTTGCCACAGCCCAAGCACGCAGTTTTGCCTGCACTAGGTCCTTGCATATCATCAGCTGGAGGACATAGACATGTGATGACTGGAAATGAAAATGCAGAGGATTCTGAAATAACAGTGAACAAGTTAATGATATCAAAGGATAGGAGTTAGATATACTGTGAGTGAAGAACATGTAGGATGCATCTGGATAGAGCGGTCGTTCAGTTAAAACGGAAACAGTTTATGAAGGTTGAGCTCTAAAAATCCATTTTGCTGTCATTACAGGAAGCTGGAATGTTAAATCTGACAAAAAGGCTAAGCAACATCAACTGAGATTTGATTCCATGTATAACAGGTAAAATTACATGTTGCAAATAAGATTTACTGTAAGTTTAATGTTCATGAATCATCTGTGAACGGATTTTCTTTATTTGTAGGCACACACCAAATTGCTTCTATGTAAGCATGCCACAGTCTTCTGCATTGTTTGCGAATCGCTCATATTGACTATTCATAGCATGTAATTGATCATTTAGCTCACAAGCCAAAATTTCCATTCTTGAAGGATGCCTTAGAATGTCCAAATAAAATAGAGATAGAGATGAAGTAACAAAAAATAAAAAATACACTTTTGATATGTATGTCTGGATGAATACTTGTACCTTCTGAAATCTGTGAAATTTTAGTAAATATTCAGAAACTGTAAATATGAAGACTGGACAAAAAAGTGAAGGTGAATACAATACAGTGTTCATTGATTAAGTCAATAATTAAGGACTGGTTTTTAGCTCTAATCCTAAGAATTTCACAGAAAAATAATGTAACATTATTAAAATTTCCCCAAAGGAAAGAAAAACGTAGCATTGAATGTAATGAGTAGCCTTTGGATTAAAAAATTACTGAATTATTACTTAATTCCATGGAGAAAACAGCATAATAAAAAAGCTTCATGAAAAAAAAATGAAAATACACAAGGCAGCAGAATACAACTCTGAAAAACTCAGGCAAATCAACAGAAAATTAACTTCACTGCAAGCTAAAATGATTCAGCTCCATAGCCTAAATGATGTACTTCACAGAAATTAAGATATAACCAGCATCCTTTATGAAAAAGGTCAGCCTACTACAGAGAAACTACAGAGATTAGAGAAAGGTTGCAGAAAAACAATTGAACAGTGATCTAAGAAAACATGAAAGCAATTCCCTAAGCACAAGGAACTTTATCTGAACCAGAATTTACTGATAATCCAGGAATGTGTAATTCAGAAAAAGCTTTTAAGGCAAATCTAAAGAGTAAGTATCAAAATCACCATAAAAGAAGTTTAGTTTTTGCCAAACAGAAATCCTTCCTTCTTCCCCCTATCAGTCCTCAGTCACAAAGATACATGACCTTAGTGATCTTAATCATCCATCAACCTAAATCATTACCTGTGATGTATTTGGAATCTTAACTTGAAAGCCATGAAAATGAAAACAACTATTCTACATACCAGCACTGCTTTTTTTGTAACATGTGATCATCACTTTCAGAAATCATGTGAAAATGTTCTGGCCAGAAAGGAAAAAAAAATTAAGCTAAATAATAAATTGTTAAACAAAAACATTTGAGAAAAGTACTGGAGTGATTTTACGATAAAATTAAAAGAATGGCAATATTTAAGAAGTCTGATTAGTCACAAGGACATTACTGAAAAGGTGTCATATTCTACGGAAGAGACTTAAATATTTTCTCGTTAATGTGTAAAATCTTGGGAGACAAAATTAAAGACATCTATCTTATTCAGTACTTGCTAACTTTTTTAATAAGAAGTAGACTGAATGAGCCTATCATCAACACTATATTCTGACTGCCTGTTTTCAGTACAGAAAGAGAAAAATGTGTTTCCCTTTACCAAAGAACTTTATGAATTTGAGTAAATCAGTGAGTCATGACATCAACAGTTCTTGTCATTTTTTTCCTACTTTTTCTAGTTTGCTTTACTTTCTTACAGGTGAAACACTGAGTATGAAACAGTGGAAGTAATGAAAATCTTTAAAAAGTAGCCTGGCTCACAAACTATTATATTCTGATGTCCACAACAGCAAAAATCAAGATTGCAATAGCTCCTATGAATAAAGCCTTGTGGATGATGGAGTTACCTCTTTCTTAGGGCTCAGGACAAACTGTTTTTCTGGTCACAGTGGCCTTTTTCCTTCCTAAAGAACATGTCCTCAAAGCAATGGCAGACATTCAAAAGGTTTTTGTGAAGAGCGTGAAAAATGTATTAACTTCTCATGCCCATCTTACCTGCTGTTATTCATTATTATATTCAGTAACAGGAATAGGAAATGCTACAGAAAAAAAACCACCTGAACAGATCCTTCAGGCAAAGTTAGTGGAATACTGTTGTGTTCGATGGTTTGGTTCAATTGAATTCCAGGGATTTATATAGTCGCTAACAGCACTGGGAGGGATAAGAATCAAAATAAAAAAGGGGCACACAGCATAGAGGTAACAGATCATTTTGCAATTGACGTTCTAACAGGGGGATGACATAGCCAAGTACCATTTAAAGCAACAAAACTAGGGAACACTGTGCACAGAAGAGGATATGCAGAGCTGGGTATGTAGCTGGTGCATGTAAATAGGAACTGAAGATAGAACCCAGCTTTTCTGTTACCTACAAAACTTAGATAACCATTTTGCCTAGATAAAGCAGAACAATTAGATAAAACCAGGATGCTCCACCCTGGCTTAAAGCAGCTTGAAACAAAGGAGCTAGTGTCTTCAGATTCTTAAGTTTGTTACCACGACTGACATTAAAAAAATATTGCACAAATTTGCACAGATTTTCTAAGGCATATCTAGTTTTCTATTAATAAGGCATTATTATAACATTGCTATAGCAACCCTAGAGTTATGGTTGAGAAGACATTTTCTAATGTCTTTTCTAAGACTTTCTACCCAAGTGCTTCTAAGTTTTAAAGCTTTTGAAAATGCTTTAAAATGCTCACTGGTTCAGCTTAAATATTTCAAGTCTGTTGTTAACTTAATAGCAAACACTTTAGAGAAGTTTTTTGGAGGGGAAATGTCATGGTTGACAAATCAGCGTGTATGAACTTCTGACATTAAGAGGTATGTTCAGAAGATGAGGCAGTATCCAATGAAAAGGAAATGAAAGGAAGAAAGTCGATATGATGAGTAAGACTGTAAGTTTATAAAAACTAAGTCAGTAAATTAAAAATTATTATATTCTCAACACCTGTAATGCTGCCCTGAGCAGAGAGATTAACACACTAAGCAGCGCACACATTAAACGATTAAAGCAAGCAGCATACACAGCAATACAAAGCACTGTGTAAGCACAAGTTAAGGTTATTTTAGGAAACAATTTCTCCACCGTGTGTACAAAACCTTATGCTAACATAGGACCAGATTTACTCTTTGGCAGAAATGCAGCAGAGATGAGAAGAAAGGCCATAAGCCTGTCATTGGGAAGTTTTCCCTTCAACAGGCTGTTTCCTCTCAGAAGTAACAACAGTTTCCCCTGTAGACCTATATGCAGGGCCAATGATTCAGCTCTGTAGCTCTTTGTGGCCACCATGTAAAACAACTCTGCTTTGTCTCTCTGCCATTCAAGACCTAGACTGCACGTGGAGGAAGCTAGACCTGTGCAGAGATTTCTTCTGTTCCTCCAACTATGAAAGGACTCTCTAGGCAAGGTGGAGTAGTCTAGGAAGCCCACTATTTTTCTCATAGTTCTATAAGTGTTGCGTGAAGACTGTGAAACAAATTGGACATTCTGACAGCTGACATTTTCACTTCTGTTTAAAAGAGAAAAAAATCAGATTTTCTCACAGAAGGCAAATGCTTCAATTTTTTTTCATTTTTTGAGCCAATGCTGAATCATACTGTTCTGGTCATGATGAGACAACCATGAGTGGAATCATGGGAATATATCTCCCTACTGCAGAACACGACTAAGCTATTTCTGATGGATATTCTCCTCTAACACGTTCTCAGAAATCCTCAGTGATTCCACAATCTCACAAGACAACCTGCCCTACTGCTGTACCACACTTAGGGCCAGAAAGTTTCTCCTGATGTCTAACATAAATCTCTCTTCCTGCAATTATGTTGAATTTATCTCTTTAAGATAAAGTACTATGTTCAGCAAGAGATAAGTGAATGATGATGTGATGACTTGTGAAGCTACATCACTGCTACTCAGTGTGCTATTCTTACAGGACAGGCGGTATATTTTTTCACTAGAGATCATTTAGTTGAAAAAGATACATTCACCTGGGGGAAATAAAGTCCAAATTTTAATGATTTTTTTCTGGTTTACACAGGATACAATATACAATATTGTACACAATACAGTACAAATATACAGTCTCGTGAAGGGTTTCTTCGTGGGATGTCTTCTGTTTGCATATAATATAAATTAGATATTGAAGAAAAAATCACAACAGTTTTTATTTTCACATTTAAAAACTTTTTTCCGTATGTGCTGAATAGCCTACAGAAAAAGTCCCTTATAAGCAGCAGATACATACAAATAGGCATTAAAGACCAGAATATTTTCAAACATCTCTTTGAAAAATTCACATGGCACAAGTTCCTTGGTTCCTGCAGAACACACCTAGTAATGACACTGCTTTCATAGCATTTGTTGACAAAAAATGATGATTTCCTATTTTAGGTAAGTTAGAGATTTTACATTTCCTAAGGTTAAAGGTTCCTCAACACAGCTGTTCCTGGCATAATCAAAGAAGAAATACATATGGAAAAGACACCAACTGAAAGATTATGTTTCTTCCCTGCTAAGTGAGTAGTTCATCAAAACATCTGACTTTTTTTTTCCTCAGGAAGAGGTGACCACATTTAATTGGTGAAATGCTTTTTGTACATCTTACATGCTGTATTTTATACCTTTGGATACTGAATAAACATGACAAACAATGGATAAGAAATGTAGAAAAGAAGATACAGGCCAGCACTGCTCAGTTGTGAACCAGAAAAGCATTCAAACTTAGGGGGCAGAAGGGGTCTCAGACTAAAGTCAGTTTTTGCATCAGAAACAGTGAGTTCAATTTGCACATCAGCCCTCAAAGAGTAAAGTAGCTTTGGCTGGGATAGAGAGGATGTGATCAAAAACATCAATGTAGGATGAATGTAGGACGTAGTGATCACAATCTCATCTTTAATAAAGGTATTGAAGTAGCTGTTGTTGAAGGTCTAAATTCATTCACTGTCTCAGCAGTCCAGAGGGATGATAACAGCACACAACACTGTGAATATAGTTGAGAAAAATAAAGAAGATGGAACATCCCAGAAACAGTTATATTTCTGCATCAAGGCAATTTGGCAATTTAGTGACACCAAAAGCTGACAAAGGAGGGACAGCTGACACACAGTAACACAGAACCCTCAGCAATACAACAGCTCCTGGCAGGGAACGTGTATCCCGATCCAGACCTGCTGCAGTACAATTGCAACTCCATGGAAATCAACCATTTAAACTGTGTAAACTGTGTCTGAATTGAATCTTCTGGGTTTTATACCAGTGTCAAATGAGCCTTCTCATTTTTTGCCATGATAACAACAGTTGGTCTAAGTGCTATCAACAGCATGGGAAGATGACAGGTAGTAACAGCCACTTTGGGATTCTTAACAATTCTTCTGTCTTGCTCATGAAGGTGCTGAATTGGTGACAGCATCGTCATTACTTTTGTTTCCTGGCTAAAATGAAAAGTGCTAGCATTCAGCTCTCACTGTAGTCTACCAGGAGCTCCATAAACCAGTAATATGCTTTGGGTTAATTTTTCCACATGGAACATTTCACACATCTCTTTCCATAGAAAAGGAATCCTCAAAGGAAAAGCAATCTATTGACTGAGGGTAGGGGCTGACAAGGTGGTGGGTGTGTATAAACAAACTGGTTATATTTGTAAACATCCCTAGTAACCACTTAGTTAACACTGAATGAGAATGCTTTTGTTTTCCCCCTCCTGGGATCGAGTCAGGCCTTTTTCCCTGCAAACCTGTCCATGAAATTCTATGGTGTTCAAGGGGTTGCAAAGTCAGAGAATAGTTAGCAATTAAATTTCATAACTAGTCACTTATTGTGAAGAAGGTTATACAGATGTTTGCTGTCAAAAGTGCTCATTTATCACCTATATGACACCTGAGGGACATAAGTATGCTGAAGCATGAAAACAGTGCACTGGAGTTAAAACATTTTTATTTCTTCCTTTTCTTCACACCTTCAAGTAAGATATACGGTGTTGCTATTGTAAACCTATTCATACTTGAAACCAAGTCAGCTCTGAAACATGTTTAACATATTCTAGGTGAGGGAAAAGATAATAAGTAAATAAGGAAAGCCATTTATTTACCTAACCCCTGCAGCTACTGTATTACTTATCCCAGTGCAAAATGTTACCAAATAAGAATTGTGACATTCCACACAGGTGTAAATGATTAATTACACACAGGGCACAGAGTGTACAGCAGACTGCACAGGTTGCAAAAATTTTCCCATTTTTACTCAGATTCATTTTTAACTGTCACTAAATCCTCCTAAGTACAATTTCCAAATTTTTTCATAGCCTTGGTTTTGGTTTCTTCTGTGTGTGTGTGTGTTTGTGTGCAAAAGTATCTCTCTGTACTCATTAGTCTTATATAATTCAGGATAAAATAGGGTGTGTTACACAGGTGCATCAAGGTTCCTCCAGGAATAATTGCATAAAATTATCTTTACAAAAAACAGATTTTTTTACAAGTTTTCCAATGTTGTCTATCAAAAGGACTGTGACCTGTGGATGAGTCCACATGAGAGCAGGACACCCTGAAGTGTCTGTGGCTGTGGATAAGCACAAGCCAGAGCAGGTACATCTCGAAATGTCTGTGGTCATTGTTATGTCTGTGCTGCAGCAGGTATACCTCTGAAGGGATTGTGACCCAAGGATAAGTCCATGCTGCAGCAGGTACACCCCGAAGCATCAGTGGCTGTGCATGAGGCCATGCTGGAGCACATCAAAGCATGCAGCCAACAATAAGCCCATGACAGAGCAGGTACACCCCTGAAGAGACTGCAGTCATGGGTAAGGCCATGTTGGAGCAGGTTTCCTTCAGATGGGATTGTGGCTGTGAGTAAGGCCACACTGGAGCAGGTGCATCTCTGAAGGCATTGTGGCCCATGGATAAGGCCATGCCAGAACAGGTGCACCTCAAAGTGACTGTGGCTGTGCCTAAGTCTATGCCGCAGCAGGTATACCCATGAAGAAACTGTGGCTCATGGATAAAGCTCCACTTGGAGCAGGTACCCCCTAAGGGACTGCAGTCTGTGGATAAGTCTAAGCTGGAGCAGGGGCAAGGGGATGAGTTCACTGCAATATTAAACCCAATGGTCTGGTCCAAAGGGACCATGGATGGAGATTGTAATGGAAATACACCTTTAAATTGTCGTAACTTGGGATTTAAGTTGCATGTTATAGGAATTACTATAGCAGGAACCACCTGAACCAATGGAGGACAAGCTTTGCAAGAAGCAATGCAAATGCAGCAGTGGCCCGAACTGAGCTGGCTTGGGTGCCCAGTAACTCCACGCAACCCACAACCTCTCCTGTCCTGAGTGACCACCATAACAGATGGAGCCCAAAGTCATGGACTAAATGAACTCAATGGACATTTTTTAGCCATTTGTGGACATTTTAAAGACATTTTATAGGGGTGGTCCATATACTAAGGGAATGATATCTGTGTATTATATCAAAGGATGGGAAGGGGAATGGTGGTTAATGAGGTTGTATTGGATAGTGTGGGACCTGAGCATGATGTAAATGGTATGGAATAAGGGGTGGAGAACGTGCTGGTTTTAGCTGGGATAGAGTTAATTTTCTTCATCATAGCTAGTATGGGGCTATGCTTTGGATTTGTGCTGGAAATAGTGCTGATAATACAGGGATGTTTTCATTATTGCTGAGCAGTGCTTACACAGCGTCAAGGCCTTTTCTACTTCTCACACCACCCCAGCAGCAAGTAGGCTGGGGGTGCAGAAGAAGTTGGGAGGGGACCCAGCTGGGACAGCTGACCCCAACTGACCAAAGGGATATTCCAGACCATATGATGTCATGCTCAGCCTATAAAGCTGGGGAAAGAAGGAAGGGGGGGATGCTTGGAGTTATGGTGTGTGTCTTCCCAAGTAACCATTACACGTGATGGAGCCCTGCTTTTCTGGAGATGGCTGAACACCTGCCTGCCAATGGGAAGTGGTGAATGAATTCCTGATTTTGTTTTGCTTGTGTGCGTGGCTTTTGCTTTACTTATTAAACTGTCTTTATCTCAACATGAGTTGAGACATCATCATGAGTTTTCTCGCTTTTACTCTTCTGATTCTCTCCCCTATCCTGCCATGGGGGAGAAAGTAAGCAGCTGTGTTGTCCTTAGTTGCTGGTTAAACAATGACAATATTTCTGGCCAGGAGTGGCTCCCTGCCATTTTTGTAGGACCTGGGCTTGCTCACTGCAAGATAAGTCCATTCTACTGTAGACCACAGTCACTTCTCACCATTATACACTGCACAGCTACTTTACTGTAATTCATTTCTTTTCAAATGATTTAGCTATTTTCTGCTTTGATTTCAACTGGGATGCTATTACTTATCTTTTCTCATTATTTCTTACAACATTTCACACTTTTAAGTTCTGTATTTCTGAGAAATGCCTGCATTAAGAATTCCATAGTGCCAAGACTAAATATTCCAAGACTGAAATATTCCAAGCATGTGTTAAGGAAGCTTCAACTTACTACTGTCAAAAGGCAATGCAACTGAAAGCATGTGTTTTCTTTAATCTTCCTAAAACATACTTAACATAGAGAAATGTTTTAAAACTATGAGAACCATTTTTCTAACTACAACCATTGCTTACTATTCCAATACAATATAGACGTCAGAAAACCAGAGATGATGGCTATCCCAAATATTTATGATCTAAATAATATACAGAAAATAGACTAAGAAACAACTGTCAGAAAATAGAAGTTCTGTGAATATCAGAAGCCATGAGGTCTTCTTTCCATTGGAGTTGTATGTTGTGACTGATTGGTTTTGTTACTGAATAATATTAAAGATATACCGTGAGTTCACTTGTCATTGTACAGCAAAGAATACACACAGGACAGAAGTAATTTGCAGCTACAGCTGTGGGAAAAGCCAAAATCAGAGTTTGCATATGGAGAGTCCACAGAGGAGAGAAACACAGACTGAAGCTCTAACAATATCTCTAGTAATGTAATACCTAATACAAGAGTCTCACAGTCCTCTGCGTGGATTTTCTACTGTCTAGTAAGAATGAGCTCAAGCTGCATTCTTCCTTTTCAGAAAAATATGAAATAAACTCCTTTTCTTCTGTGTGGCCATCTTCTTCGATAAAACTTAAAGACACTTTAAATCCCTCTAGTCCTCTTGCAAGTTTTGCCAAAGGCTTAATACTTTATTCACAGTAAAGGGTAAATATATGCATTCATACAGTATAATCACAGAAATTTTGTTTCCTCAAGAAACCGGGCCTAAAACTAGATGAAGGAAACACTGACAAGGAGCAGTTGTTTTATTATGGTGAGAGGCAACAAGGCTGGACAAGCAGGCATTCAAAAGGGAAGAGCTGATCTAGAATGAAAGGTCAAGTGAGGCAGTGAGGTGGGTGGCAAACCTGCCAAATGAGAACTTAAGGTGATGAAAACAGACAAACACAAGGAGAGAGAAAGATGCAAGACAAAATCAGAGAAAAGAAGGAGGAATAAATGGAGAACAGGAGAATGGATGAGAATACAGAGAGTAAAAACTGGCTTGTTGGGGAGAAAAGATTGACACTGCTTAACAACTAGTCCCTCTGGAGGACACCGTCTCAAATTATTTGCAAGCACAAATTCATTCATCTTCATGCAAATTATGCAGGGAAAAAGAGGAGGGCATCTCAGAGGAGATGTTATCCACTCAGTCCTTCCACTTCTCTTAGGAAACAGCATCTGGTCTGTGCTTCCAAGACAAGGAAGTGAAAACTAGCTTTATGTAACAGCTGCAGATGTAGACTGCCAAGAAGTCAAAGTAGTTCACTGCTCCTTCAAGAGTCTAAAAATTCACTGCTCCTGTGATCCACTGGAAGCTTGTTCGGGGCTGTAACAAACAGTTTGAAGAACTCTCCTGTGGAGAATATCAGTTGTGGAAGCACAGAGGAATGATGCAAGCAATGGAACCTGCAAAAAGGAAAAAAAAATCTATATATTTCAGGTGACATAAGAGATGGCAGTGATCAGAGGCTCTGGATATCATTGATACTCTCCAAGATGGAGCAGAGGGCGCAAAAGAAGGATGTTGCATACTGCGACTACAAGAATGAGAAGCTGTTCAGCACAGATATTTGAATGATGTTTGAAAAGAAACTTCAGTAAAAAAAGGCTCATGCACCAGGATTTCTTTGGGAAACAGGTCATGGTGAGAGAAGTTATAGAGCTCTGTGACAACTAATGAGTAACTAATAATGAGCAACTGTATGTAGCCACTGACACTATAACTTGTTTGGAAATGTTATAAAAATAGGAATAATTTTAAAAATTAAAATTAACCTGATTTGAGGATGAAAAGGTCTTTGGTTTTATTTAGTAATTTGTTGTGGGTTTAATGTTAATTTAAAACCTAGAAATGCAGTGATGATTTTAGTCCTTTCCTGACATTGGCTTAATGACAGCCAGACGGTCTCATCAGCTCTGGTACTCTCCTTGCTAATAGGAGCACCATGGTGGGTAGTACTGAAGATGATGCAAAAGGCAGTCCCCTCCATAACTTCCCATGCCCATCATGCTCTTCAGAACCACGACACTGGCACAAATCACATCCTGCATAACTGTGGAAAGGCAGACATCAAGAAAGGAGCACAAGGGCTACAGTTTTGTTTGCATCACCTACCCCCACAGAGGTGAGACCTCTCCACTTCTCTATTGCACCTTCTCCAGAAGAAGAAATGCCATAGTTTGCCCTTCCCTATGATAGCAGCTGCTGAACGGTCCTCTTTTTTTGGTGGTAAGTACATGGTATGGAGGGAAGAGGCAAGGTTAGCATCTTATTTTCAGCTCTTGTAAAGAAATTATCTCTTGCCTTCAAAAGCAAATGTCAATTTTATTTCCACAGAACAGTCCCGCGAGGAGCCCGAGCAGTCTCTGGGGCTTGGCTGTGCTTGACAGCAATGGGGAGAGGGGAACAAGCATCGCAGTAGACAGGAGAGTGCATTAGCAGTGCTCTTCTGCGTTAAAATTAGGCATGTGTTTCACAACAACCATTCCTTCTTCACATTTGTAAAGTCGATTATTTTCCAAGAACATCTGAACTGACAGTACCTTTTTTTTAAATTAATTTGGCAAGAATATATACAGATGGAAAAGACAGCCCATAAGACACAGGTTGTTCTGCATTTCCAACTGATGGTCTCAACAAGCCTTAATAATAAGCACCGATTAATGCTTCCGAGGACCCTGAAATGTAAGTAAGAACAATTCTCATTCTACAGATGAGGAAATTCACAGAACAGTTCTGTGACTGCTGGGGTCAGAGTATAGCACTGCTATCTATCTCATCTGTCAATCTCTGCTGCTCTTTCTCACAGTATACGATCTTTTCTCACGAATTAATAACAATATTGCAACAGGCCACAAGTCTAAATTCGTTCTTTCCTTTCCCCAGCCAGGGTTTATCTAACTTATTTCCTCTTCTCCCTCTCCATTCTGACCTTTTCTGCTTTCCTTCTTTCTCCATTGCTGCTTTAAGCTGTGTACATGGTGGGGATAGCAGGGCTAAAATAACATATTATACTTTACCCTGAAGGTTGTGAAAGTTGTGACCATTCTTGTCTGTTTCAACAAGGGCTTTGAAAGTCTTCAATGTCTTCTACTGTCATGAGACTTACCCTTGAGGTTAGGAGAAATGCTGTTCCTAAAGTAAAGTAGATGGCAGGAGAGAACATCATTGTCTGAAAATAAACTGCTCTAGGTAGTGACTTGGAAAACAAAGCTTTTAAATTTCACAATGATATTCTGAAACTGACCCAAATTCTGTGGAGGGCCAGCCTACAGAGGGAAGCAAACCTCTGAGATTCCAGGCAGCAGGGTAACTATTAGTGAACAAGTACACCTGAAGACAGAATAGAAATCTCCCCTTTCTAGTGCTTGGCAGAAAAAGACTATTTATTTGTTAACTGGAAGTTCTGTTGTATGTGGAAATGCCAGGAAAAGTGGTCTAACTTGAGCACAGTGCTGAACAAAACATAAGTTTGCTTCTTCAGATATGATCTTGACAATCTTGTAGCATCTTTGCCAGGTGCTGAAGCATCCTGCAACTAAGGTGGACGAGTATCACCCAAATTCACAAGTAGGCACATTGTACATTTCTAGGGAGTACCTTTTCCCAGAAACTCACCAACATCTTTGTGGGATACTAAGTCCTGTGCCTGCTGCATGATTACTGCCTGCCAAAGAAGGTTGACCTGTTCTGGTAAGTATGTTCATGTCTCCTTACAGTACGGTCCTTCTGCAGTTCACTACGTTCAGACCAGTCTGAGAAATTAATCCACAGCCTCAAGATACTACAGAGAGATGAATTTCAGACTGTGGAAACCTCAGCGGCAGAGTTTACCTGCAAGTTTAGCTGCAAGTATTACATGACCTGTAAACTATGTCACAAATTGGACTTGCTTCATTCTTGTTATATCTGACAACACTGGTAAGAAAATGGTGGAAGAGATCGTAAGAAAAGTGAAATATTTTTACAAGTGATGTTCACCTGCAGGAAGCCCCACATTCTCAGAAAAAAATGGATGTTTTTTTCTTTACCAGATGCTCTAAAGTACCTGAGCTGAAATATTTTCAGTTTAAGGGCAGACACACCAGGGTAGGTGCGCAACTTTGTTTTTCAGGCCACACCTATGTTTGTAATTGAGCTTGTGATGTGACCAGCATATGCTAAGGTGGCTACCTGAATGACAGTCATGTGACTGATTGGATAGACAATTTGGGAATGTCTCAGTAGAGTCTGTGTGAATATCAGAGTGCCTTAGGAAATGAGCTTCAACAGCATGTGAAACCTACAAGCACCAATCTTGGCAACCCTCTCTTGTGGGGAGATTTGAGAGCTGGCGTGATATATTCAAATGATACTACTACCATTTTAGCATTTGTGGCTGAATAGTATAGCATACCTTCTCTCCTTGCTGTTTTGAACAGCCCAGTGGACTGACTTTGGCTAGCTGGCACCATATGATCTGGTTTTGCTAATGAAGGTCAAGGTGAAGCTACAGATTAGCTCTGAGGTCGAAATTCAACAGGTTCTGGATCTTGTGCTCAACAGCATGAGTTTTCTGTTAATAAAATACAAAAAGAAAGAGACAAAATCAATTCACCTATAATTATTCAAGAGAATGGTGCATTTATTCACCTTTCTAGGGCTTTTATTTGCATCAATGTGTAGTAAAGAACAATGCTAATGGAGATCTGTATATCTGAATACTGTGAAGTGGTAGATAGGTGTTTTCTCCCACTCGTTTCTCATTTTCCTTTTTTTTTCCTGGGAGCAGAACCACAGCTTATCACCTGTTAGCCCCGAGCCTCAGCACAAAAGCTCTTCCTATTCCACTGGACATTATTTGTATGAACTGTGCTTTTTGATAGTTCAGAATGACCCCATCAATAGCATATTAACTGCTAAGAAACAATGCAAAGAAAAGAAGTTTATTTGCACTTTTAAAACTCTTCTTTCATGTACATATCTACTTGTTGGGTAGGATTCTGTGAAAGATAAATTTGGGAATGTAAAAACTGACTTCACTGCTTCTTTGGTACAAGAACCAATGAAAAATAATGTATCATTAACAAGATTTTTGTTTGCTTCAGGATTTCACACATTCTGAGTCACTTATCCATGTCACCAAAGTTTAATAGCTATCAATTTGAAAAAAATGAATCTTAATGTCACTGTATTTCTTCATTGAAAGAGATATCAAACAAGTGTTTCATCCAGAATTATATTAGCACCATACTATTTCAAAGTTAAGTTTGAGAAAGATAATTAAACAGGAAAAATGTACACTGGAGATTTAAAATGCACTCTGGTGACTTAAAATGCACATTGCAAAAAATGGATAAATGGATATGCTTTAACCAATTATGACTAACGGAACCATTTTGGTTCTACATCTCCTTTATCCTTGGTTCGACGCTGAGACAGGAAAGTACCACACCAATATGTCAGATATCTATACCGGATATTAGAAGATATCATATGTAAAATATTGATGGGAGTTACCAGCTATTTTTTAAGCAATCTGTCCACCTGTTTATGTGCTGGCATTTGAACACTTATCTTTAAATACTGTCCCAGTTCAACACTAAATTACATTAATTCGATTCCATTGATAAAGATGTTTCCTATCTTAAAGTTTCCATTGGTAGGATTAATACAGTCTACTAGCAAGAACATTACTATTTAAAATCATGATCAGCCTGACAGCAAAGGCCAAAAGTTCATTCTCACACATAGTTGAAACAGGGACAAAAATAAGCAGGCCTCAGGAATGATGATCTCCATTTAGCTAATTAATTAAAACAACGTAAGGTAACTTAGGAGTAAGAATACCCCTGAGAGATTTTTTCATGGCTTTCAAGATCATGGATACAGTACAAAGTAAAGTAATCTTTTGATGTTAGATGAGTGGAAGCAGCTTCATTGGTGTATTTTTTCTGCTGTTTTGAAGTTAGCACCATGTTCTTATTTGTTCTGGCATAGTACAGTCTCTGCTATTTTTATTTAACCAGAAAGCACTCTTGAAAACATAGTATGTTAATATTCACATTAAATATTAGTGAAAACATAGTAAAACAGTAGTAAAAGATAACTGCTAGAAATTCAAGTATGAATAGGCAATGCTATAGTTAGACCGATCTAAGCAGAGCTGGCTTCAATTAAGCTTGCATTTCCTAGTCTTCCTCACCAATGTTGCACAGAACACAAGAGCATCATTTCAGCTTAACTCCAGTTGGAAACACTAAACCACTTTGAACTTAGGCTTTAACTCACACTTTCATTGTGCTAATTATATTTCAAACTCCCACTTCAAGCTCCTGCCCCTCCACACTGTGCCTCCTCATGAATAGCATATTCAGTGATATACAAGTGCAGTCATACAACCCTCCTACCTGAAGAGACAGAGTAGGTTAATTTACATATTTATTAAGCACTGTAAGTAGAAGCACATACTACAGTGCCACCTTGCATTGTGAAGGAGAGCTCCAGTAGCAGCTGGGATTACTGCACTGGAAAATACACAACAGTCAGTCTGTTGACATATATGTGAATAAAGGTAGGGAAACGACACAACGAGTATTTAAGACGAAAGCAGAAATAACTGCACTTGGCAGTGCAGCTGTGCTCTGCAGGGGCATGGAGAACATCCTTGATCTCTCATTCTCTGCTGGGAGTGCAGTAGAGATAGCACACGTGGCTGGCCAGGAAGGACACTCATCCATCAGCTGCTACCCAGCCAGCCTAGCAGTAATGAGGGACTCCAGAGGGAGCCTGGTTCAGCTCTCACTTGGAAAGAGGATGTTGCTCAAAAGTGTAGAATGGAAATGCTCATTATAAAAAGAATCAAAAGCTGAAAGAAGAGTTTATTGCTGAAACCATGGGACAAGACTAAAATCAGACTGGTCTCACACCTGCTAATCATAACTTCTCTCCTGTGCTAAGATTTCTGGCTGGTGATACTGAAAGAGCTACTTGAAGATAGTCACATCTTGACATCACACAGATGGGGGCGATAAAAGTGACTGTAACACTAAAAGCAGCTCATTTCTAAGTCTGCACCACTTCACCACTCAATTACTTCAGAGAAACCTTTCAACGTGCTCAATGACAAACATAAACCCTCCATCTACCCTGCAGGATTCAATCCATTCCGGCCCTTGAGTTTTTCCAGTGTATCTCCAGGGCCTGACTTTCCACCTCAGATGGCTTTAGCTACAATTATTTAAGACAGTACCACCCTGGCTCTCTGCTTGGATGCAACTGCTCTGGCAGCGGAGGTAACAGAGAAAATAGACAGATGCTCTTCCCCCAGCGCTGTCCTCCCACCTCAGCCCCCATCACCACTGTAGAGATCCATTCCTCACGCACATTTGCTCCTACTGCAACTGCTGTGGGACCAGCTCCTACTGACCAGGGCACAAGAGAGACTGCTGGGAGTTGCAACACCTACTCCTATTGCAGAGACTGCCCAGCAAGCTCAGGAGTCCAGGCTGCAGAAGATCAGCCCTGCCCAGTTATTTGCAGTGGTGATTTATTGTGATCAGGCCCTGACCTGTCTTTCCTGTCCCTCTGTGGGAGCTTAGAGCTCCTACAGCAGGAAGGGAGTGGATAAATGCAGACAGTAATGTTCCTAGTCAAAAAGCAAGATGCCACAAAGATACTCCACAGGAGTCTTTGGTAATCCTGATCTTTATACACTAAAAAAGGTATTGCTTCTTTATTGTAGAACAGACATGATAATGGAACATACGTATGGGCCTTACCCTATAATTAGGGTGCATTCAAAAGTGTTGCAGGCTTTCCAGGCAGGCAAATGTAAAGCACCATGACTCATCAGTAAAGGGTGTGACTGCTCTCAGGGGTTTCTAAGATTTTCTTTAAATGCTGATCCCTTCCTTCCTCTTCAGTGGGATGTCAGAAACCAGAATGTGAAGAGCCTGTTGGGGGCCCAATGTGTCAAACTGCTGATAAGCCAGACAAAGCCCTTTGTGCTCATTGTGATGAAGGAAATCTTTTACCCACCTAACCCCAGAGAAACAGGTTAGCCAGACTGAAGCAGTAAGGAGCTGTCCAGGACCCCCCTTTTTTTTAATAACACCCTTAGGATGGACCAATTTAGTCATGTAATTTTTTTTTTAAATCAATCAGTTTATGAATAATACCTGCCCCATGTGTATATTTCTTTCTGACCTCAACTCGGTCAAGTGAGTTTGAGTTTATAATTATCTTGCCGCCTTCTGGCCGGCATGAATGAGAATATTGGCTCTGTTACTACAGGCCTATTAACTTTCTGCTTTCACTCAAACTTTGGTCTTTTGGAGCCAAAGGTTTTATGGAGCCAAAGGTTTCCAATGTAAGCAGTCTGTAGATAGCACTAAGATATACACTTGTGTATATACTTACAGATAATTTAATCTGAGATGTTTTAAGGGTGGAATATCTCTATTTGTAACAGGGAAATGAGAAGTTTACTAGGCCTTCAACATTATTCACTGCAGCAGCTACTACTTTCATAGCAGAATATCACACACCAAGAATGACATCATTATTTTACTACACCCTGTGTGCAGAAAAGGGGCAGATTCTCACACTGAAAGTTTTCGAAGAATGCTGGTCTGCCAGGTTGTATCTGTAGAGCCAAGTGCTCCCTAACTTATAATTCACACACTATACTGTCAAATATACACCACAAAATTGTCTTATAGACTTTATGAAGCTGGTTATAGGCTTACCATTCTCACACTTTGCTACAGGTAAGTCTGCCAGTATTTGCATTTTACTCTACTAGATTTCAAATACTCATGACTATATTCAAATACTCATGACTATATTCAAATACTCATGATATCATACTAAAAATTAAGTCTGTGTTAAAGCAAGCTGAAACTACCAATATACATATATACATCAAGGATATTTTTTCAGTTAAAATTTCAAGGAAAAAAAAATCTCTTTATGGCATTGCTTGCAGATGAATACTCACTGAAATAATGATTATTTATAGATGGAAATACCCTTATGAAGTACAAACTACTATTGTCCAGTAGACAGACTTTCCCACCTGAATTTTCTTCATTTAATTTTTCTCATTTTTCTTACAGCTTTCCAAATGAAATGAAAATTACAGAGGTTAAAAGCTGGCTAATACAAGCTGCTTTCAACAAAAAAATATGTTTTTTTTTTAAAGCACTGATACTCATTTGACATGCACAGACACTGGATTCATATGAATGACTACCGGAACACCAAAGGGGCCATTATGTTTTTTTCTTGCATCAATAATCCACACACAAGGAAAGAATTTACACAACAGAATACAAGGACTCCATGGGAACGCTGAAATAAAAACATTTCCACATGACTTTGTGCTTCAAAAACATGGAATTACCTGTTATGTTTTTTAAGTGCTTAACGCTAATCAGCCCATTAAAAACTAGTACCCAACGGACCATTTAGTCTTTTAGTGTGTAAAAAAAACAACTGTCAAATCCAATATATACCATACAGTAGAATTTACTATCTACTTCATAGGGTTACGATAAAGTTTAAGTAATTTCTGTAGTGCTTTAACGTATGTTAAGTATTTTTCTGTGGATTTAGATACAGCAGTGTTCAACACTACAAGAACCCTGGCTAACTAGCTAACTCCTGTGCTAAAATACAGTTGGTAAAATTCTCCTCCTGGCTTTATTAAAGCACATAAGGATCCAGAGAAAGTAAAGATATCCTGAATACTCCTCTAAGCACCCCAAGTTTCAGGTCTTGTGACAGTCTGCATTAGAGCAGTCTCAGGACTATTGCAGAGCTACAACAGCCTCCAAAAAGTCATTCTTCAAACAAGAACAACTGAAGCACAGTAGTGTTCTGGCTCCTGCCTTCAGCTCTTCCCCCCACCCCCCTCCCCATCCTTCCTCCACCATATTCCCGTGCCAGGATTTGTAAGGTGGCAATACAAAACCAACAGATGGGCTAAACACCAGCTGACAAAGGGACCGGGAGGTGGTTTCCTAACGGTTGGTTCCTGCCCACTGCCATGCTTACTTTACTTCTCAGTTCGAGGACAAAAAAAATTACCTTCGCTTTTCTCGTAAATTCTTGAGAATAGAAAATAATTGAAACATAGTAGGAACTTTGTTCTTTAGGGGCTTATTTTTCATTCATAAACCCAAACGAACCTGTAGCATCACAACGCAAAAATAATCCTATTTATGGTGGTGATTTTAAGTTTAAGGCACAACAGGATGAGCCACAATTACTGACTCTGTAGCAGGCTTCCTGCACTTGCTTCTGTAAGTCACTACATTTCTTCCTGGCCCAAGGTTTGTGCCTAAACTACTTTCCTAGCTCTCTTTGTTAAAATTGTTAATTATCTTGGGAAGAGACACGCTGGGTATTTGTACAGGATCTACCTTACAAGGAGCACTAGCTGTTACTATGACACTAATTACTAATAAAAACACAATCTAAATTTTACTCCACCTACTTTTAAAAAAAAATTTGTTCGTTTCCTGGTTCTGCAGTTTGTACCCATCTAGCTGTGGTGTTGTAGTAGAGCTCCAACAGGTACTTTAACAACACAGCCTGGTATGGGAACACACATAGAACAGAAAGATGCATTGCTAGTTGGAGATATATTTACTGTCAGGAAACAATGATTTTGTGATAAAGAAGATGGAGTGTATGACTGTAAACATTAAGTAGTATTTTCAACTGAGCTGCTCTTAATCATGAAAAATGTATGCTGGCCTTATTTTACCATCTGCACACCCTTAAAATGGTAGGGGCAAGGAGATCGAGCAATGAATTTTCCATCCTCATAGTTTTCTTGTGAGTAGAGGAAAATGCCTTTCACCCTAGTTCTGGTGCCAGGCATTGAGTTGTTTGCTATCACAGAATTTCATGTCAGATGGAGGAGACTGAACTGTGAATTCCTAAACCTAGAAAAATATTTTCAGATGTCTATGCAGCCCAAAGCAGCTGTTAAACCTCTGCATGCTGACAGTAACTTCATACCTGTGCTCTGACAGAACAGGGATGGAGACATCCCCAAAAAGACATTGGGCTTCTGAGAAAACATCAATTGCCTTTGGGAGCAGGACTTGTGAAAAAACCAAACAAAACAAAACACAAACAAAGGCAACTGATTGGGGAAAAAAATGCAGGCCTCGGCCACTCCTGAGTGCCCAGGACTGCTCAGACAAGTCTGAATGGTCCTTAGTAAGGCTCTGCACTTCACAATACCAGCTGCACTTTCACAGTTCAAGTACCCAATAAACTGCCAGAGAAAAAGCATTCATGATGGGTACATCAGTTAAAATTACAATGATGTCCACAAGGGATATGAAAAGCCAGAGAGATCGTGATATGTAGCTTTGTAACAAAGGCTATTAAAATCGGCATTTCTCCCTCTCCTACAAACTGTACCGTACCTCTCAGTGCAGTACTCTTCCTATGGTTGACAACATAACAAATATGCCCAAGGAAAATACAACCTCCTAAGAAGAAAGTGTCATCCTTTGAGACCTGATGTCAAATGAATGAATATTCATTCGAATAAACATCTGTTATACCCACACGTTGCTGTAGTAAATCTGTTTTAATAAGGCACAAAAGACTGGGAAAAAATAAAATCTAGGCTAGCTTTTCAATTAGTCTCTGTTAAATGGGCCTTCTTTATTTTCACTTTGCATCCCGAAAGCCACAGAAGCCACACAATGTGTAGTAGCTGATGTGGCATGCAACCCTTGACCAATTTACTTCCATTCTGTAGATGCACACTCTTTTAGTACTTTTTTTTGGAGGCCTGTGTTAATTTGCACCTGAAATAAAATAGAAATTTAAACACTTAATCCTGACTTTCAAAGCTCCAGCAAGCCTCATCTTGAGCATCATCAATGGAATGGGGGAAGAAAAAAAGAGAAAATTTAAAAAAAAGGCTCTCGGTGCTGACTGATAGATTTTTGATATTGCCGCGCTTCCCTTTTACTAATTATGCCCAGATTGCTCATCACGCCAGATACTGTTTATGCTAGGAACTTTCTACAGCATACCTCAGGGGCAAATTGCCTGTAGTGGTGATCTGGGAATTCTCTATAGCCTACTTTAACAAACAAACCTCCAGTATTCCTCCACATCACATTATTCAACTCTCTCGCCAAATCTTGAGCATACTTTTCAACCGAGCTAACTTCAGCTACCCAGAGAAGGGCATTCCCTGACACACAGATGGCTTATTCCCTTTAGAGCACAATATATACTCTCTGACCCCTGGATCTGCGCAAGCTAAGGAAGCACAGTAGTTTTAAGTCATTAGGCTGTTGATAATGAAAGCCCTCGAGGTAAAAGCCATCCAGGCGAAAGCCCTTGTGCTGGACAGCAACAGTTAGCCTGAGATTTCACGTAAATTGCACAAACATTCACAGTAATTGTTAATTCCTTCTCTGCTGAAGCCAGTCATCCACAGCTTCATCTACTTTTCACAGAGAGAAGGAATCTTCTTTTACAAGTGGATTTTATTGCCAGTATGATCGGTCTCCAAGTTTGGGATATTTACGTTATTTCAGTTGGTGGATTGCTTTTACCACACAGCATACTCTAGGTGCACGTTGTGAAAAGCTGTCCAAGCACACAACAGCACATCTGTGATGGGTCAGAAAATAAACTAAGTCTCCAACCTATACCATCTTCCTGTAACACCTACCAAAACTGCCATCGATTATCCCCTCTCTTCCTTAAACCATTCAGAATTTGGCATGCTGGCTGCTCACAAAACAACTAATTCTGTTCTTAATCCTGAACCCTCCCGTTAGGGGTGGTGAGGCTGCAGGGTGGCCCTCCTGCTGCAGCGGGGTGCAGCACTGTGTTCTACGAGGCAGGCTCTCCCGGCATGCCGGGTCTCCTCAGCCAGGTGCAGGGCTCGCTCAGCGGGACAGCCAGGGCCGCCGCTCCGCGGCTTGGGCTCCGCAAAGACGCTGCGCCAGAGACCGGAGTGTCTCCAGCTCCCACGTGTGAAGACGTGCCAAAAGCGGAGCTTTTTTCAGAGGGGAACAGGTGAGGCAGGTAATGGCGGGGCGAAAAACCACCAGCGGTCCCATTCCCGTGTTGGCGGCCAGCGTCTGTCCCCACGCTAGCACCGGGCACAAGGCACGAGGTGAGGTGCGAGGTGCGAGGCCGCGGCGGCTGTGAGGAGGCCGGGAGTCAAGGAGGCCCCACGGCCCCCACCGGGGTGCAGCCGTCGGCCGGCACCGGCCTGGCGAAGCCCGCGGCGGTGCCCTGCAGGCGCCGGCGGGCTGGAGGCAGGAGCCCGTCTGGACCCGGGCTCAGCCGGCGGCTGCGGCGGGGGGGAGGCCCCGGGCCGGGCCGGGC
>JANZLQ010000001.1:26535843-26552809 GCA_026212715.1 Elanus axillaris | reverse complement strand
AACCCAGCCCTTTAAATGCACAGAGCAAGTGTACGTTTCCATCTGAAATCAACCCAAGTGTTATTGGCAATCTATTTTCTCAGAGAGAGGGGGAGAGGGGGGATCTGGTGTTTGGACCCAATAAAATGCTCTGCTCCAGTGTAAATATTTACAGGGTATTAGTGACTTTTTAAAAAACATTTTCAGTGAGGTCTGTTATTTACAATGTGTCATAAGTTATTAATGTTCATTGCCTAAGTACCCTGCTAAATCTGTCTCATGCCTTAGAACGAAGTCGACAATTGGCATATTGTTTAAAGTATGAAAAAAATGCGAGTGGGTTTGAAAATTGGAAATATCTGTATTTTCAGAAGTGTAAATATTGCTTTGTAGCTGTCAAACTGCAGCCCTTGGGGACCAGACAAAGAAGTATATTTTGGTTAATTTCTCAGTGAAACGGAGTTGTCACCGATTCAAGTGTTCTCTGGAACTTGGGGAATGGCAAGAGAGAGTCCTGCCTGTTGTATTTACTCTGCCTCACTTCTCCTTCCCCTAAAAAGCTCCCCACGATGTCCAGTGATAGGCAGAGGTCAGACGATGAAAGTCCGAGTACCAGCAGTGGTAGTTCAGATGCCGATCAGAGGGATCCACCTGCACCCGAACCCGAAGAGCAGGAAGAACGAAAACCCTCTGCCACCCAGCAGAAGAAGAACACCAAACTATCCAGCAAAACTACTGCTAAGCTATCTACTAGTGCTAAAAGGTAAAGGGGACAGTAAAACCTGCTGTAGTATTTTTGCACTGTGTTTTAAGTCATGGTCTTTGTATTGCACTTTTCAGGGCGGGGGGGTTCTTGTAAAGCTGGGTGGAAAGCAGAAAGTACCAACTTTTGTAGTACAGGAGCCTGCCAGGCAATATCTTCATTAATCCAAGTCTTATTCAGGTAATAATTGCACAGACTTGTCATACGTCTTTTGAAGAGTTGTTTGAGAACACGGTAACTTACAGGCTGGCTGGGGGGGCACCTAAATACCTTTCCTGTTTGCAAAAATGCGTGAGAGAGTGTCGGCCTCGGCTATCTTTTTCAGAGTTAGGTTTCCATGCTTGATTGGTATAGGGTGGAGTCCTCCTGGTGTATTTTGTTATGGTCTGTAGACTGATGACAAGCAATGCTCTTTAATTAAAGAAGGCACAAAACCCCAGTGGCTTCTGTGGGCCTTATGGCAAGCTTTTCATCTCAATGCACGGGAGAGCCTTGCACACCTTGAAGGAATGGATTCATTCTGCAGTTCTTTCAGGAGAAACTTAGGTGAGTTTTCTCCCTTAGGATCTGCAGATTCAAACTATGGGGTTCTACCATGGGGTAGCCTCTACCTTTTAAGTATCAAAATCTTGAGAAACCTTGTTTATTTATATCTGTTGCATTTTAATTTGCATGTGAGGTTACTGGCAGTCCAACTCTCAAGACATGCGCTCTAACAATTTTCAGTAAGTTCAGATGTGTGAAATAAGCAAACTCTAAATCCCTTGATTCCAGTGGTCTTCGGAGATGAAACGTAACTTTCCAGTCCTTTCCCTGGAGTTACTTTTCTTTATAAACGTTTGCAAATATCCTGTAGCAAGAAAAGCTGTAGAGTAGCCGTAGTAGCTTCAAGTTGTGCTTATTGGGCGTGAATACTGTAGTTCTAGCTTTTAGGAACACTTTAGTAATTTTGTATTGTATTAAACTCAGTAATTACTTATACTTGAAATGTGTTAAAATTACTGCAGAGTATGATGGGGTGGCTTTGATGACTTTTGAGCTTGTTAAAGAAACCCTTTAAAATAGGTCTAGCTGATGAAAGAGAAGTTCTGGAACTACTACGCAAGCGTTGTAATTTGTTATTCCTTATCTTTTTTTCAAAAGCCTGAGATGCAGGCTTTCGAGACTTGAGTTTTCCCCTCTTGCCTTTATTTCACTTAACTGTTGCAAGTCTAATTCCATACATCTCAAATAGTTCATTCGTCTGACTGAACTTATTGCTACTAGTGCAAGGGCGTGCAGAGCAGTTTCTTTTAGCTCATATTTTAACACTTGCTATTCATGTGAAATTCACAGTCTTGCTCGTCTGGGTCCTTTTCTGAAAAGAAGTCTTATTTGATATTTTTAAGAGGAATTTACCATGTGTCTTTTGAAATTACACCTCTTATGTACCTGAATAAACTATTAAATTGACAAAAAGTTTTCGGTATTCCTCTTCCGGATCTTAACACCTTGGCAATGGTTGTAACAGAGCAAAGCTAAGCACAGATTATTTCGAGTTATTATATCACTTTTTGTCACGTAAATACAGCTACTGTGTAAGGTTGGGGGAGGAAAGACAGCAGAAGGTGTGGAGAGAAGCAAAGTTGATCCAGAGAGATTATTCCAGTAACAGAAACAGCCTGGCAGATCTGCAAATCCACTTCTTAAACACACTGCAAAAAAATAGGTAAAATATTGTGGAAAGAGTGTGTCTGCTGCCAGCACGGTTCACTTCTTCAGCCTCAGTCACAGGTCTGTAGCGTTGGTTTAAAGTCATTGTCAAATCTGCCTGTGCAGCCCCCCCCTCCTTCCCCTTGCCTCATTTGCATATTAGCTTGAAAAGAAAATCTCTCTGGTAAAAAGTGCTTGGATGTGAAAAAGAGTTACTTTTCTGAATACTCATGGGAAATTTCTACCCAACTCAGTTGTAAGTGTTCTGTGTACATACAGTGTTGAGCAGGAAAAAAGCTGCAAAGTTTCTCAGCTGTGGGATTTGGGTTATGCCTCTGAGAACAAAGAGGAAGCAGCCATGTTAGCATTACTGAAGGCAAAGCCAATCTTGCATTTAACTGCATGGTGGTAGAGGGCAGTGTAATTCCCTGATTTATTCTATAGACTATCTCAAATGCTTTGTGTCTGTTCTCATTTCACCAACAGAATCCAGAAGGAGCTAGCTGAAATAACCCTTGATCCTCCTCCTAACTGCAGGTATGTAACAGTTTCTTAAATTGTGGACGGTGGTAGGAGATTAATGTGCTTAGGCTAACAAATGGGAAACTTAGTGTTTACAACCGCTGACTGTTAGACAAAAACTGTGTACAGCAGATTGAACAAGCATAGGGAGCGTTTGATATTGAAGTTTGCTATTTTGTCTGCATGTTGGAGGTGTAGTCATTAGTGATTGATGTACATAGTAAAGTGTGTTTGGTTTGGTTTTCGTAGCTGGTCACTGCCTTCATGAAACATTAATTATATGAACTTCAGAATACACTGAAGCTTTCAACTTAATGTCTGCATGTAGTCTGAACTGGCTTTTTGAGTGCCAGGTTTATAGGGTTATCACTTCATTCTGAAGTAAAGAACCATATGTGATTTTTATATGCTTTCTCTTAGTATGTTGCTTAACAGCTAGATAAAGTGAAGTATTGCCTTTAAATTTATGTGTCCATTGGTCAAAGTTGTAGACTCTTGATAGAGAATATTTTTAAGGAAGTTCCCAACTTGGGAGACACTTCTGTAAGGTTTTAGAAAATGAAATTGTAAGCTTGGAAGATTGAGTGATTTAGTCTTCGATAAAGTGATGGTAACTGGAGCACTTGATCTGTGGGAAAGTTAATAGTAGCATAGCTAGCTAGTTTCTTTAAGTCTTTTGCATGTTTTACCTTTGTTTAAAGGATGCATAAAAATTATCATTAGCTGTAAGCATCCAGTGTTCAGATTTGCAGTAAAGCTACATTCGAATAGTGTTGCTTTCATTTGATGCATCTCAGTAAGATTTCTGACTGCAGGGTACCTTCAGATTAATAGCTCATGTGTAACAGCCTTGTACATGTTTAAAATAATGCTGGAAGTGCTTTCTGATTTTATGTTGGAATTGTTTGGCTTTTTCAATAGTTGGAAAGGTTTGGTGCAGGTCTTGCAAATTCAGTAAAGTGTGAGTTGTTCTCCTATCTGACTAGCCCGTGAGAGCAGGGACTAACCAGAGCTGTGTTTTATTGAATTTGTGGTAAAGGTATCTTACCCTGAGGACTGTGCTGTAGATTGCCTATGGCAGCCTGATGTATTTACATGCAGGGTCAGTGGCTCTCCCTCTTCAGTAGAGGCAAGCTCTGTCAAGAGAGCAGATGTCTTTTGGGTTTGAGGTTTGTTTGGGTTTGGGTTTTTTTTTTGGGGGGGGGGTTGTTTTTAAGTAACTGTTTTAAATAACTTAATAAATTACTGGGACCTAGTTCTGTGTTGGTCATGCACTTTATACTTGGATCCTCAAAGCGGTCATGGTAGGAGACAAGTATTTAAATGAAATAGAACACCAACACTTTGCGTTACAGTTGCTAAAAAGATAATTGTAGCAGTTTCGGGTACAGCAAGTTACAGCTTGGCTTTTAGAAAGAGAAGCCTCCCCCCTCACACTCTCCAATACCATCTGATATTTAGTTCCTTGGGAAAACATGTTCTTCTCGTATTAGCACAAGAGTGTTGCAGAGAGTTTTTCTTGTGCGCTGGTACTACCAGATGCACAGGAATGCTGTTGAGAATGATGAAAACCCCCCCAATGTATCTAAAATTATTCAAGTTTCTCTCCTACAGAGTGTAGGGGAAAAGATTATTTTTTTGCCAATGAGGGAGTGAGTGCTTCTGTTCCCATTTTTTAAGAGGAATTTAACCCTTTTACTCAACGGCAACTGTATGATGACTGCATTTTTACCTTTTGCAAAATAAAATATATTTACAAGAGATACCTGCTTCTGTAACAGAAATTCTGGGTTTTCAGGATGAACAGTTTGAACAGTTTCAGTGCCCAAAGGATTACCGTTACATTGGAATTGACTTGTTAGAAGGAGCCTTTCTGGTATTAGGAGGTAAATGCAGCTGTGTGTTATGTGCAGAGCACTTGAAGCTTGTAACATGCTTTCTTACAGGGTGTAGTAGCACAGATTAGGCAACAGACTGACACAGCAGGCATATGACACCTCTTCATTGCTCATCATGCAACAAGCAGCAGAACACTACTTATTACATTTCTTGTAAAACAAAAAGAATTTGTGAAAAAAACCCAAACATTTAAAAGGTTATATAACTTGAGCATATTCACATGTGCTTTAAAAATAAAAAAACCTTGTCATAAGTTCTCCCAAAGAGATTTCTTCATGCAAAGTTGTTTCTCCACCAGTTCTAGAGCACACCCTTATCATTTGCAGTCCACATGTTGCAGGCTTCACAGGAATACAACTGATAACCGATGCTCTTGGACATTACTCCAACTCTGGTTACTTAGTTACAAAAGTGAAAAAAATTAGCAATTTAAAAAATATGATAATGGCATATATAAAACATTACATGTTACTTTAACAGGGTACAATACAAATACTGAAGAGTATGTTGAATTCGTCTGTGTTGAACACTGATGGCTGCTGCCACTTCTCACCTGCCAGTTTAACTGCATGTGAAATCACTCCATCGGAGTGATCTGAGGCTGATTTAGCTACTTTAAAATGACACCAACTGGTTGCACTGTGATTCTCATACAAAAGAGGTGTAGGTTTCCTCAGCAGTTAAATTTCCCACAGTCATATTTATTGCTATAACATCTGTTTTATAAAAATGCAGAGCCCCAGGAGAGCCTCGTTCCTGGGTGTGCTGAGCAGGCCTGGGCTGCACATTAATTTCTATTTTAGGCACTGGAATAGCAGAATGACAGGCGCAGGAAAAATGTCTAAATAGCAGTTTTTTGCTTGCTTGTCTCAACAGTAGAGATTGATTTCTGATTCTTTTAATTGGACAATGAACTGTTAGAAAAATTGTGTCATCATGCATCACGTTGTCATGTTTGTGGGCAGCAAATAAGAGCTGCATCTTGGAGGTACCAAGTATAAAACTTAGTATCTTTATGCTGATAGCTTTACTCTTTAACATACAGTAATACTCTAAATTCCTGTGATTTTGGTGTGATTTCCAAGAAAGATACAACATCAAAACCAGTAAAATTAGATATGGTCTTAAGCCACTAAAGATGTTGGAGGGAAATTAAGCACTCCTTTCTCCTCATGTTTTCTTCTGTCCAGCAGAAGAGCCTGAAATGAGTCAGTTACTGTCCAACATGCAATGTAGCACTAGGACAGATAGGTAAACTGAGGACACAGGTATCTGATCCTGTTTTTTCTTGCTTTTGCTGGCTTAACTCAAAGCTGTGCTACTTGGTGCTGTGTGCTGTATTTAATTTCTTTTGTGCTTTTAATAGCATAAAGCAAAGCTAAAAAGGTCTTGGCCCTATTGCTCCTAGGCAGCTCAATTTCAAACCATGGCCAAGCACTTATACATACTTCAAGGTATGGAAGTGTGCCAAACCCCACCGTTATACATCCTCAGGAAAATACTGCAAAGATCTTGCACATAATGCGTGGCAAATCTGGGCTGCAGGGATGCTCCTAAATAGGTTTGACATACCTGGAATAAGTATTTTCAGTTCATGGCATAAAACTGTTTAGATCAGAGGTCACTGCTCTGTAGTTAAGGTTTTATCTGGGGCTGCTGTTCTGACCTGCCCAACTTGGAGGCTGCAGCTCAGGTGGAGCAGGGCACAGCCAGCTCTGACACTCCTTGTACTTCCTGGATTTTAGGGGTGGCACAAGTGAGGCCATTCCCAGCGGTACCGTGATTTACAGCAGCTTCCCTTAGCTGTTCCTGACTGCCTTGCTGATCCACAATAGCAAAAATGCGTACTCCCTGTCTTCATCCCTCACTCCTCCTCATTTCCATCCCCAAATTAATCATTGTTCATCTTCATGGGAAAGTTTTTGAAGTTCAACCCAGTATTAAGTAAATTTAGTAACACTCATGCCAGGAAATGAAAGCAAACACCACTCAGAGCTCAATTCATGTGGTTTGAAAAGAGGTGAGTTAAGACAGTGCATCTTTCCCATGCATTTTATAGTCTGTTCTGTCAGTTGGCTTTAATCTCTTTGTTAAATTAAATATCAGACATCTGAAAGCAAGTGGTTAAAAAAAAAAAAAAAGAAGAAAGGCTGGACAAAGCACGTGCCTTAGAGCACTGGTCAAAGAGACTCTTTCCTCCTTTGTAACTGCTGGGAAATGGGAATTCTTACCAAGGGAGAGCTACTTGGATTGTCCCAAAAGCTCCCTGCTCTGTCTCATCCTCTGGCTAGTGAGTGCCTGACCTGATAGGTCTATTGAAAAGATTTTCCTTGATAAGGATTACTATCTCAATTACTCTTTATTTTCAGGCCTTGTATGCTAATACATACTAATGTGATTTCTTGAGAAATACTACAAAAGGTAGCAGATGATGATTTTGCTGTTTGTAGCCTCTGTGACTTGCAAGCAGGTTGATAATTTATGAGTAGTTAATTTTAAAATTACTTATTTTAAAATAACACTCCAAAGTATGTGTACTGAGCACAATAGGAGCAAGACATGTAGGGGTTTTGTTTTAATACAGGGTTCTTCTTCTTCCTTAGGACTGCATTTGTCCCTTTCATTACTGCCACATCTTGGGCTAATTCTACACTGCAGAGTGTTGCCAACCCAACCCCATGGTCTGGAGTTTGACACAAAGAAAAATGCCTTCAAAACCCTGGCAGACGAATGCTATTACTGGTTTAGTTATGGACCCATGAATCCAGATGTTTGTAACTGTCTCATTGTGGTTATTACCCCATCAGTGGGGAAGCATTGCAGTATGTATTTAAAGCAATATTGTGAAGGTATCCTTCAGACCAGCAATTTAAGCTCTTTCAATTGAGCTGTCTGAAACAATGAGGAGCAATGAACAATTGTGCTGGTGGTGCAGGATCTTCCACGTGCAGAGGTAATGCTGGATTTGAGCTAACGCAGCCTTGTGTTAGGAAAGTGCCGCAGCTAAGCTGGTAGAAGCCTTCCTTTTGTTAACATACTCTATCTACAGTAAGGTTATAGGCAAATGTTTACTCTGCAAACAGTTGTGCCTGTTGAAGATGTTACTGCACAGCTGTGGTTTGCTCCAGTTCTGCCATGGAGGTGACTACTCCAGTCAGTAAGTGAAGCAGATTCATGTGATTACCCCATAGTGCTCCCCAGGGAGGAAAAAAAAAAATCATCCAAGTTTGCTTAAATGGTTTAAATAGGTGATTCAAACTAACTCGGCTGGATTTTTTCTCCCTCCCTTCATAGTAGGGATTGTTCACACAAAGCATTTTGTCAGACGCACCAGGATATGAATAAGTCAATCCATTCCTTTGTCTCTCTAATGTATTAAGTTTCCATCTCTCCTTTGTCAAAGCCAGGCGTTAGTTCTTTTGCTTTTTTGAAATTGGTAGGAGGAAGAATATTCTCAATGCAGTCAAATACCAGGCCCCCTATACAGTAGCACAAACGTGTGTCGAAGTCTTCACATGTACTTTTTTTTCCAGTCATGCTGTTGGCTTTTCAGTTTAATGGCAGTCCCCCAGTGTTGCGTTTATTCTGTTAATTTCTTATTGGTCAAACATCTTCCTATTGCTAAATATTGAGTCTCACTGAGGAAAAAAAAGATGTCAGTTTTGCTTGTTTTCCCCTCTGCAGTAAAAACTCCAACTGTGAACACTAAATAGTTCCCTATAGAAGGAGAAGTTGGTTAAGGTATGTAAGAGACAGTATGTTTGGAGTATGTGCAAAAATGCCTGTGCTGAAGCTGAACGAGCAAAGTTTTTAAAAACTTCACACAAACTTTACTTGATAATGTATCTTCTGATAGTTACATTATACTTTTTATTGTCTCTCACTGCCCAGCACTTCCTCACTACTGAGTGCCATAAATACATGCTACAAGAAAAGAAAGGTGAAGTTTGCACAAAGGTTCTGAGAACACAAACCCACACAATTATTTCTAATACTTCCTTCCCTATACAGAAGTTTGCAGTTCAGTTACAAAAATACAATGAAGAGTGTTCACAACTCCTGTAAGAACATTTGAAGTAGCTCTCGAGTGAATATTGAAATACTATTTTTTAGTATTGTCCAACTCTGAACATAGTCCTGCGGTTCCTTTTAAAGCAATTCCTTCATTGTTAGCTGCTGGATGTAAATCAGTGGCTCGCAGTGATTTAAAGATACGTTTATCTAGTGGTAGCCTTGATTTATCTGAAATTATTTCTACTAAGCATTTTTTTCCATTCTCCTCTTCTTTCCCTCTTTCTTACCAGAATAGTATAGTCTAGGTCAGTGTAGGAAGGAGTGGTATAATTTAGCACAGCAATCAGAATTCTGGTATTTTTGTATTTCTGTCCATTTGTAGCAACAGCCTGGTTCTGCTGTCTTTATATATGCAGAATGGCTTTTACCTTATTTGCCAGCAGTCAGTGAAACTGCTTAAGGAGTAGGGATGAAACAAATTTAGAAAGGCATTTCAGTAAAACATTTAAGTGTTAAGTAGAGCTAGAGTGCACTGTTATTTAACATGCTTTTATTAAAAAAATGCAACAGTGGAAGATTGTGTAACTTCTGAATGTTTTGAATTGTGAGAATATTTAAATTGCTTTCTTTTCAGTTCAGAGCAGATGACAGATCCACTAACTCAAAATGCCTCAAGTTTTTGTTTTTTTTTCCCTGTGCTAATATCGACCTCTTGCAAGCTATAAACCAAGGCTTTTTACCAACCCCCACACAGTGAATTTCTCATGCAAGTAATCTCAGTGGCATAATTACGACAGGGTTATGCAACACAAATCAACATACCTACTCACGGGAGTAAGTTTTCATGCCTACAGATTTGCAGGTTAGGCACTTGTGTAAGCAGTGTCTACGGTGCTGTTGTACATGCTCTTAAATGTCTTTGTGTTAGTCAAAAGGCTGTACACACCCTTCACCATTTTTCATTAGCATTACTGTAAAATAAATAAATAAATAAAACATGGCTGACTATCTACCCCAGAGTTGTAGAAATAGTTAAAACACTTTTCACTCTAGCTACTGGTGTTAGAAAACTGACCCTCATTATGTCAAAGTTTTATCTGGAAACAATAGGAGAGCCCAAGCTGGACCAGTTTTTTAAACAATTCTTTAAACATTGTTATGCAAAAACTTGTAAAAACTGTGAAGTAATGTGTCCTCCACAGACTTAAGGACAATCTGCTTTTCAAATATCCATTTGTACAACTGTACAAAAGCCTTTTAGGGTCTGTGATAAAACTGATTAAAATATGCTGTGTATATCATATTTCTTTTTACATTCAAACTGTGCATTGCTTGCCACTGCCAGCCTGTCATATTTAGTTTGTGATAAACAGTATGTGTGGCAAGGTCCTAGCACACTTAATGCTTCCCCCTCAGACCAGTTTGGCTGTGTGTATCAGTTACTCTTTGATTTGATCTTTACTTTTATGGACTTGGGACACCTAATTTTAATTAAAATTAACAAAGTGCAAATATAAAAGAGTCAACTGAATTACATTAAATCCTTTATTTAAAATGAGTTGACTACTTCATGTAAAACTGATGTGTGGAGATTTCCTGGAGCTGATGTAACTAGGATTTGCATAGATGTGGAACATTTTGAAACAGGTAATACAGACAAAATGAAAAATACCTTAAGCATGTTTTCTGAGTTCAGGGCTAAGTAGGCAGGAGCATGGATATCCAGCTGCCCTCTAGGACGGGAGCGTGCATACCATTAAGCTAGCCAGGAACTATGCTGTAACTTTAAATTGATGCCTTACTTTGAGCTAGTAACTGCTAGTGATAAACGAGTCCTAGCCTGCTTGCATTAATTTGGATTAATTTTCCCTGTGCAGAGAGTGCACTATACTGTTATCTAGTTCAGAACTGTGGCTGAAGCAGTTAATTTTATAGCACTTACTGTAAAACAGACTGGCCAGATCTTTTAGGAACTCATACAGATTTAATTGACACTGTTGAAACTACTGTTGTAAGCATCACTTCTGGGAACAAATGAGAGGAGAGATTGCCTTGATGAAACACCACGGTGACCTGTAGTTACCAGTGGGTCACTTTCAGGGGGGGAAGAATTTGTAGAGAGGGTCTGTAGAGGACCATGCTGCAGTCATAAGTAATTGATGTTTTCATTGTTGATGTGGATACTGGACTAGAGCATATAAATACTGCATTTGCAGGTAACGGTGGGGAGGAAAGGGTTGTAGGCACGTTGGAGGACAGGACTAGAATGCAAAATGACATGGGCAAATATAGGAAGTGACCTTAAAAATAGCATGTAATTTAATAATGAGAACTGCAAGGCACAGCACTTCAGTAGGCATAATCAGCTGCACAAATCCATGGCAAAAAAAAGACTGGATGAGGAGCAGTTCTTCAGAAAAGGTGTAGCCGCTCTGAAGATCATGTGCTTTACAGGAATCAACAATACGAGGGCACAGCAAGAGAAATAAATAGAGTAGCAGTCACAATAGAAGGATGTATTTAAAAAAAAGAAGAAAAAAAATTGTTGGAGACATGGTATATAAAGTCATCCCGTTCAGTTCAGCATTAGTAGAGGCCAGCTGGAGTACCTTATCCACTTTTAAGCACAACACTGCAAAGTGACATGGGCTAGATGGAGAGAATACAGATTAGAGGAGAGTAAGAAAGAATAATCTTCGCTTATAGAAGAAAGTTGCTGCAAAGGAAATATGGCAATTGTTGCTGGTCTTGTCTGGTGGTTATGGAGAGCAACTTAAATTGCCATAACCAAGACCTAATTTAGGTGAAGACCTAATTTAGATGTGAGGAATACCTAACTATAAAGACAGTATTGTGTAAGGAGTTGGTGGATCTGCATCACCAGAATTTTTTAAGAACAAAGTGTAGACAAATGACTGGCAGGAGCAGTTAGATACAGTTGATTCTATCTTTAAGCAGGAAATGGACTAAATGACCTCTTGAAGACCAGTTTGACCAAGCTGTCTGTGATACCAGATTTAAATAACAATGTTAAAGGAAAGCTCATCAGGAAGTGATTTTCCCCTTATTTAAAAACTGTATTTTAATCGGGGTTCTGTAGTATAATTGTCCTGGAAAATATACAGGTTCTATGATTTCAAGCAGCAACAGTAACAGCGATTATTAAAAAAGTCACTGGAAGTGCACAGGTTTTGTCCTGCTGTCAGTTAAAAAAAGCAAATATTTAGTGATTTTTCTGCTGATTTATTATTTCACACACACACACACATTTTGGCTTTGTTTTCATTTTGGGTCCAATCCTAATTTCCGTGTACAAAGTTGCCATATTCTGCTAACTAGAAATAAGCTAGGCACATGTCATCAGTTCTCCAGAGGTGTATCACCTTTGTGAGAAACTAATAGCACTGGTTGTGCAGTAGATCTTGATTTTTGATACTTCTTGTGTTTGGTACTTGAATTCTCTGCTTTTGTTCCACAAGCACATAAGTACCTGTAACAATGAGATAAACAAAAGCAAGGGATGCTTTTTCCCTGCTTCACAGAGGCAGTTTGCAGTAGATATGCAAGGCCTAATGCATCTGTGCACAGCACCCCAAATGGATCTAAGCGCATCAGAAAACAGTTGTATAGCATACTGCTTCTGACCGTGGATCCTGTCTCTAAGCACCCTCTGGAGTCAGGGCTGAGAAGATTGTAGTGAAAATGTAAGCAGCCTGGCAGGTTTCCAGCGGATGAGTTAATGCTGCTATAAACTTCAGTAGTTCCTCTCTGAGGCATGCAGAAGGGTGCACGCACTGGGAAGGTAGCCAATGAAGGCAAAGAGCAGACGGCAAAGCTAAAGGCCAGCCTCAAGGATTCACAATGCGATTGTCTTTGAGGTGGGTTCCTCCCTTGCCAGAAACCCTTCATGTAGCTTCAGTGGCAGGGCTGGAAATCAGTAAGAAAATTAAGGTTTGCATTCAGTGCGAAGACAGCCTGACTTGTGGATGCTTGATTAGCATAGCTTGAGCAAAGGTAGCTATGCCCAGCACTCAAGCCACTCCATGACTGGATTAGCAGTACAGGGTGCTGCAGAAAACGGGCGGTTCTTGGTCGTGCCAGGTCAATCCATTGAGCTTGAAGCTGCAGTGAAGCAGTTTAGGTTTGAACTCAGGTTATCGCTTCACTCTGAAGCCTAGACATGGAAGTCACCAAAATATAGAGTAAATCAGTAGAGCATCAGCAAGTCAGATTCCATGGGACAAATGAAAAACAAGCGGCAAAGAGAACCACTGATGTTTTCCTTTCTGTAAGGGAAGGTTAGCAGCAGAAAGCTATTTTTGTTTGCAATTTAAGTAAAGCATTTAGACTGTAAATGCTTTGAGCAGAGTGAGTTTCAGGGGGGGCAGGAAAGCCTTATAATAGATTAGTAGCCATGCAATAGGAGATATGTTCAGCTGATGGTGATTCTTGCTGTGAAGCTGCAGCTATTGTAGCAGACAATGGACAGCCAGATTCCTCCCTGCACACAGGCACCTTTTCTAACAAACAAAGGACTTGTCTACTGTGCAGTCACTGCCTGGGGTATGCTCATACTTTAACTAGCTTTTGTCCTTCCCCCTGGTATCTCAACATCAGAGACCTCATCCAGGCTGGAGGATCCACAGGACAAATTAACTGGTACAGGGATGGTTAGTTGACATTGAGTTCTGTGTTATCATTGGTGCTCGTCCTAACTTGTTCATAGATACCTAGGGCCTATCTGTAGCTGCTTCATTAATATCAGTGGCAGAAGCTGTAAGTTGGGCATTACAGATTTAGTGACACCTCCCTCTACAAAACACCTTAAAGCCCCAGTGAACCAAACCCATTATGCCAAAGACCAGTTTTGTGGGACGTCAGCGTCTTGGGGGAAAAAAAATGAGATGTGGTTTAATTTCTAGCCTATAAAGCAAAAGCAAAGAGAGGTCTTAAGAGACTAAAATCAACTTGTAATGAATGCTGTAACAAACGCTATATTCCCATGGAAGCAAATTTAAGTGATCTAAGTTACACAGCACAACCTACTGCATATTAAGCATAGTCTGAGTGATTATACAAACTTCTTATGCAAAAGGTAGAAATACTATACAACCTAAAATTCTACAAGCATGATTAAACAGTAATCAAATCTGAGAGGGTCATCTGCACAGGATAAACTATTTGAAGCACAGTCTATGGCTGCAAAAGTGTTTGCTTGTCTGGAGTAGATATCTTGTATGATACCCATACAAATTTTATACAGCCAGGTAGTGCCTAGCTCCACGTTCCTTTTCCTCCACAGAGTGCTGGGATTGCTGGGGTACTGTGAAGAACTGCAATAGCTGCCTGGCTACCTAATTTTTTCTTTTTTTTTTTTAAGTGACTGAAAGCCAGAATTACAGCTGGTGTACTTACTTATACCAGAGCAAACACATCATAACTTAGTTTTTTAAAAAGGAAACAAGTTACTGAAGTAAAAGGGACATCAGTAAAACAGAGCAGCAAGAGAACAGTGATTTGTTTCATAATATACATTACCAAACCTTAAATAGATCAATACGTGGAGAAATCAATTACTTTCTAGATTCTCTGAGAGCAAATACGGTGAAAGCATTTTTCTTTCAAGTGTTTAGGTTGGGTATTTATTTTTCATGGTAATACCACAGACTAGCATTGTTTTAAGTGTTTGGTTTTTGTTAAGCCTGCTTGGGTTTTTTGTCTTAGGAATAGAAGAAACAAAATAATTTCTCATCAGTTAGAAGGCAAGCTGACAATAGTGGTTGTTGGTACTAAAACAACTGTTGTAGGCTGAGCTCTGTGTGTTTTTTTTTATAAATAAAGAGCATTCTGGGCAAAGTTCCCATAAAAAGGCAAGTGTGCCTTACTAGAAATTAGTGAAGGTGGGGTTAGGGATGGAGGAAATAGAGAGATATGTGAACTGTACTAATCAGATAAGTGTCTTATTATCAGTTTTATTTTCTTTCTGTATAGAAAGCAAGCTCTGTAAGAACATGCCCTCAGTTAGACTTTGATAATTCTAGTCTGGGCAGAAAGAACTAGGAGCCGTTATTTCCTGTGAACTGCACTTGTCTTTTGTGTGATTTTTCTATGCTTTACATACCATGTCTAAATAAAGCTAGAAATAATTATTTGCTGAAGGGCTAATAAACTTAAGTTGGCCTGGCACTGTGCAATGGTGATCCGTACTGTTCTCTGTAGTGTTTTAATAGAGGTGAAAAGGAGGAGCTGTTTCTGCCAGTTGATGCCAAGGTATAGAAGCACCTCTGAGAAATTGTGAGCTTTTTCTGTGGAACCATGAGTTTATAGCACTGAAGCTGTAGTTACCAAGTATGTAAGGCTGTTTTCAGTAGTAGATTCTTTAAAAAGGTATTAGAATGTTGAGGAGAAAAAACCCTAAAGTTTGTTTTCTTCTTTTTTAACAGTTAAAAGGGTTGCTACTTTAGGCACTTGCCATTAGGCAGTTGTTGGCTGGAGAGATGGAAAAGGTTTCTTCTGCTTTAGCTAACCTTCTTCACCTTTAGCCTTCTATCCCTTCAGACACAACCAGTTGAGAAATCCCATTACTGTTGGCTTGTTAATACAGTTACCATGTGTTTTCAGATTCTCCTTAAAGTTTCTTTCTACCCCTTTCCTAAGAGGAATTGGTGGCCACAACTGTCTCATTTGGACTGTGGAGGTTTTCTGGCTCAGTGCTTTGTTTCAGGTGGTGGGTGTGGAGAGGCCCTGTGGAGCACGTTGGTGCTCTGCCCTGCACCAGCTGCGTCGCCATTTCTGTGGCCAGGCCTGTCACTGCGCTCCAGCCTAATTCAAGTGCTGGAGAAGCTGATGCAAAATTTTAATCTTTTTGTTAAATCTGCATGCTGGCACCTTCAGCTTTGCATGGAGTGAGCTTAATTTTTTACCATGTACGCTTGTATCTGGGTTGGCACTTGATGCGAAAAGTTGAAGCACGTGAAGGATTGAGTTAGGCAGGGGAGTTGTGGAATGGATCAAACGTGTTTGCTGGCTGCTTCTGTTAGGTGATCACTAGTGAAACAGTTATGTGCTGGCCTTTTAAGTCTCACACTGAGTTTTTATTAGAAAATTTCAATTTCCCTGGGTCCTTATCCTGTTTAAGCATAGGGGGGAGTTATATAGTCTGAGGCAGACAAAGCTTTGCTAGCCTAGAAATCATACGCCAAAATTAATCTGTCCTCGCAAATACCTAGGCTGTGTGTAACATTGGAAAAATAAATCTTTGAACTTGGGACCCAGCTTTCTGGATTTCTTGGCTGCTCAGTTCACATGGCTGTGGGCACATCACATTGTTGAACTCCCTGGTACAGCGCTGTTGACTGAAATAGCCTGAGTCCCATCAGGGTGGTGGGGCTGGGTGCTGGCAAGTCATTCTCTTCTAACGGGTACCTGTACCTTCTGCAGGCTGCTTAGTACAGGATTGTGTCATTCAGTGAATGAATGTGAATCCTCATTGGGCTGGATGCTATTTAGGCCGCTCCATCACCTCTGAATTGCTCTGTGTGCTGCTCTGTGTTGTTAGCTGAGGAGCAGGCCATGCTTGATACTGGTGCTGTAAATAGCTACTGCCTACTTTTCACTTAGGACTGTAAGAGAAGTTTTGGTAACAGTGACAAGTGGTGTTCCTCAGGGGTCCGTATTGGGACAGGTGCTGTTTAACATCTTTGACAGCAACATGGACAGTGGGATCGAGTGCACCCTCAGCAAGTTTACCAATGACACCAAGCTGTGTGGTGTCAGTCGACACGCTGGAGGGAAGGGATACCATCCAGAGGGACCTTGACAGGCTTGAGAGGTGGGCCTCATGAAGTGAGGTGAAAACCTCATGAAGTTCAAGAAGGTCAAGCACAAGGTCCTGCACTTAGGTTGAGGCAATCCTAAGCACAAATACAGGCTGGACAATGAGTGGATTGAGAGCAGCCCTGAGGAAGAAGGACTTGGGGCAATTAGTGGGTGAAAAACTGAATATGAGCCAGCAATGTGTGCTCACAGCCCAGAAAGCCAGTTGCATTCTGGGCTGCATCAAAAGAAGAGTGACCAGCAGGTTGATGGAGGTGAGTC
>JANZLQ010000001.1:26488429-26535361 GCA_026212715.1 Elanus axillaris | reverse complement strand
CCTGCCCATGGCAGGGGGGTTGGAACTAGATGGTCTTTAAGGTCCCTTCCAACCCAAACCATTCTATGATTCTATGAACTCTGCTATGTTTTATGACAAATGCAAATTTGATGTGCTTAATTATTCTTTACTCCTGTATTCAGATTCTGACCTTTGAAGAGTAAATGTAAATAAAATCTCTTATCTGGATTGTCAGACTTAGTTGTGCTTGCACTCTCTTTTTGTTTTTAAACACGGGAGTAAACAGGCAGGAGTGACAGTGAGCATACCCCTTCCTACACCTCAGATATGCTGGATACCTCCCCTTTAAAATCCTCCATCCAGGCTGGGCAACTTTCCAGTAAAGATGGCATGCGCCCACCAATGTGATAGCAGCTAGTTTCAGGAGGTGGGAAGACATGAGTGCTGTTCGAAAAATACTGCTGCCCCAATAAAAATATGGTTTTTTTCTTCCGCTTCTTGAAAGTGCATGAAGAACAGGTAGTTACAAGAGACCATATTGCCCCAGGTCTTAGTCCAAATCCATTTATGCCCAGAAGCATTCCAGGTTTGTTAACTTTCAAAGTGCCATTGACTTTTGAAGCCCAAAGTAAAAAAAAAGGCAACACTAAGTTGTGCAGTGAGCAGTCCATGCAATGCACTGAATGTTATTTCTGAAAGTAATTCTGTTGATTTTTTTTCTGAAGGTGGCCTCTGATCACAAAACTGAGGGGTCAGTTCTGGTTAGTTTTGCAGTAGATGTCATCAGCGGTGAATGCTTGACGAGCAGCATCTGTGAGATGCTGTGCTGCAACTGCTTGCGCTTTCTGTATGCAACATCTCTGTTTGGTACAAAGTCAGCTGGCAGAGTGCAAAGCACCATGAGTCATCCTGGCACTGCTGGTGTGTATAACTACAGTCTCTAAGCTAGGTGCAAGCCAGACCCTGGCTTTTAGCCGGTCTGTATGCAGAACAGGACAGAGAAACACACCATTGCGCTCTTCTGTCCTAGGGTAGGTGTATGAACTGCAGTATCTTGGGTGCTGTTTGGAATTGCACCAGCTGCATGTGGTCCCAAGAGGCTGAAACCTCCATCAGGAGCGAGTGTGTTTCTGGGGTGCCCCAGCTCTGCTCCAGAGCCAGCGGCGCAGGGCCAGCCAAGGGCACCTCTTTCTCCCGGCGAGGAGCAGTGTTGGCCCAGCGTGCTAATAGTGTAGCCATGCTCTGCTTGTAGCATGCGTGACTGAAAGTGACTGGGCTAACAGGTGTTGTGCCTCTCAACCTGTCAGTTGGTAGTTTCTCTGATTTTTTTCTAGTCTCTGAAGTTTTGATGTTGGAGCCTGGATTGCCAATGGAATAGGAATTTGGGGAAAAAGATTTTCATAAGTGAAGTTTGAAAGACAGAAGCTTTACTATAAACCCTTTTTGTTCTCATTTTTGGTATCTGCAATAAGTTGTTCCTGGTATTATTAATTCTTCTGGCAGGTGGAGTTAATTTATTTGTGTATTAGTCTTCATGCTGCTGGATGAATTATAGATTTAATTATGGTCCAGGTGCTCAGAGCTTTGCTGGTCTTCTAAATGTAAAATGTAAAGAAAAAATAAGTCTGGGTAATTTTTTGGGTTGTTGAATAAATGTAAACATCAGGAAACCATGCCAGAGTATAAATAAAGAGAGGATTTACTTTGCGGAGAATGTTATTATCTACTCTAGGGTATTCTCCTTTGTGGGGAGGATTAGTGCTCTGCATTATACTGGGACACACCTTTTTACAGCTACTACTCTATGCAGCAGAAGATTTAAAACTTTTACCTGTAATTCCTTGTAATTTCAGAGAAAGTTTCTTTTGCAATTACAGCTGATTACTAGTGGCCAAAGGTTGAATAGAGTTAACATAGTCTTAACAGGAAACACTCCCTGATTTCTTGGTAGTTGTAAACCTACCTACTTGTAGTTTTCCCTTCATCTGTGTTACTCACTTTCCTTTTCTGCCTGGCATGGTTTTATTCACAGTCCTTGAATGTTCTCATACTGCAAAGCTAATTATATTTGTTTGTTTGTTTCTTGTCGTAAAACAGTTTTCAGTCATGCTTTCCCTTAATGTGTATGAAAATTTACTTTTTCAATGACATTTAATTTCATCAGAGCTCTTTTCATAACGGGCTGTTCACAGTCAGGCTGGAATACAAATTCCATTAAAAAATTCTTTTTTTACTGAGATTTCATAGGATATTTGGGCAAGGGGCATGCCTATGAGCTTTTTTTTTTTTTAATTAACTGGGACTTACTTCTGTTCATTCCTCTTTTGTTTCTACCTTTTTGATTACCACCTTTCTGCTTTGTGGCCCTGAGTCAGAAAAAGCACACCACACCTTTTTCACCTTTTTCAGGATAACTTGTGTGTGTTTAAATGCTTTTCTGAAGGGAGTGTGAATTGGCCCTGTTTCAGCTGCCACTAAACATCACTTGGCAAAGCCTATGGAGTAATATGCCTGTGTGTCTGCTGCAGTATTGGGGACAAAAAAAAAAAGGCTATGCTTCCTTAATATATTTAGCTATTATAATATGCCATTTAAACATGCAATAATATGAAATTTTCAGATAAAGATCAAGTCATTTATTCTTGCAATTGTGCCCTTATGGTCCTTTTAATTTGGGGGTCAGAAAAATTCATATAATTATTTCATTTTTCTTTTGGGGGCTACATAACAGCTCTCCTCAGAAATGCCTCGTACAGAAATAACATATTTGATGCATCTCCTGAAGAAGCAGCCAAAAGTGCATGTTCTGACCTCATCTTTAAGCTTTTTCATTTCCTTTACTGACACTTAATGAAGTTACTATCACAGCCATTAAAGATAATTTTGTAAAAGTAGATTATGTAATTATTACAGTTTCTTGTACTGTTTTTAGTACAAAGTCAAGTATTGACACTGATTGTTTATTCTCACCCAGTATGGCAATGCCAGTTTGTTCCGGTTGTTAGCTATGAAGTGTGTGTTGGGCATCGGAGTTTGAGGCGGGTGAGGAGTTTGTTCTGGGGAAATCTGCATGTTTTAGAGCTCTTTGTTATTTTTTTTGAGGTAAGAAATTGGGTTAAATCAAAGGGACCCCTTCTTAATGTCTCTGTATTTTCCCCTTTTCCTTTGATGCTCAGTGCAGGGGATCATTTCCAAAAGTTTTGCTGGTATCACTGGACTCTGTTCTGGTTCATTGGTATTGACATTATGAAGAGCTGTGCAGCTGTCTTCTTGATATCACTGGTGCTAGTGGGCCTAAAAGTGGATTCTTACAGTCTTTTTAAGCTCTCTTGGTACACTGCAACTTTTGCATAGGGAAGGTACACGTCTTTCTCTGAATACATCTTTAATGCGGTTAAATTTAGAATAAGATTAGGAAGTAAACTCTTCATAGGGATTTTCCTATTACAGAGCCTAAATTTAGCTTCTCTTTTATATAAGTGTAATTTTAGATCATGAAGTACCTACACTTTGTGGGAGGTTAGTGAATGAATGGACTGGGGGCTGACAGTATATATGGGCTTTCAAGTCATTTACTCAAGAATGAAATGCAATTGATGTCAGCATGTTAATTTGATGGAGTGCGTTTATAAGAGGCTTTATGTAGCTGTTGGGTGTTAACTTAAAACCGTGTCTTCATTTGGTACATTTGCTCGTTTGTTGTGTCCTTAGGTTATTTAATAAAGCATGCATTGAAACACTAGAAAAGCTGCTGGACTTTGTCTTCCAAACAGCTATTGCTGTCAGTGTTAAGGTTCTTCATGTCTTAAACAAAACAGTCATTTTTCTTTACAGCAAAAGCGTGATTCTGAAAAGTTATTTACTCTTCATGTATTACCTTTTATTTATTTATTTTTATTTTAAAGCTAAATTATATAGATTGGGGCTTTTCCAGGTGTTGGTAGTCAAATCAAGTGCACTGTAATTTCCATAGATAAGAATGCTACTGTATAAAATCCTTATTAATATAAAAAATACGCAGAGAAACAATTCAAGACAGTGCCACACACTCCTCAGGTTCGCATTGTTTCTAGTACTGACGGCCTTTGTGAGCTTCATACATGCATTTTGTGTCTGGTTGTATATAACTGCTTACAGTGGTGCAGTGCATTAAGCAAGGTTGGCTTTCCACCACTGAATTGTAATCAGTCCGATCTCATTATTACTCCTAAATCTTGGTTCGCTGTAAGCACACTATAGATGCTTCCTGTTTAGTGCTCAGGAACTCTTTCCTTGGAAATTGCGTGCCTTTTTAATGTGTCATGGCTCAATTATCACATTCGGTTTTGGCTGCCAAAATAGCTATATATATTGTCTAGCAAGTGACAGCCTGGGCCTTTATCTCTTCCTGGCTGTTTGCCAGCTGTTTAATTGCAGCCCTGTGTTTGCTGTGTGTCACATCTTATGGTGGTCTATTATACCCAGCTAAAACAATATTTTGAAAATGTTTCAAATGTAAACTAATTCTGTGAGACTTTACGTCCTGTTATTTACATGACCTGCTGAGGATGTAATGTAGGTCATTTCATTTTTTCCCCTACAAAAATGAACATTTGTACCTCCCATCTTCTCATGAATTTCCAGGGCAGAGAGAAGACAAGATGGGATGCAAAAATGCTATCTCGTCCCCTTGGGAGATGTAATTAAAGCTGTACACTTTCATGTAATTTTTCATTTGCAGTTTCCGAGGCATTTTTAAAGCCAAATATTCTCTTTGTTCTGCCCTTTAGAAAAGAGCAAGATTACAGAAACTGAGCTGAGATCTCCAACGGGAGTAGCAAAGCCTATGGGCCATATTTCTGCTCAAACAGATACTTTGAGTGAAGACGATGTTGAGTTTTGAGTGAATGGTGTCTTAGGGAGGCAGAGAATGATGCAGGTGCTGCATGCAGCCCGTTTGGTTTGGCAGCCACCTGCTTTCCATCAGGAAAGACTTAAGGCTCATGTTACTTATGGCAGAGCTAAACTACCGATTTGTCCTACAGCCCCACACCACCTGGGGGATGGAGCCACACGGCGTGAAACCAGGATATTAGAGGGCTAAGCACTCACTCCACAGTGTTGAAGCGTGTGGGGAATGCTTGGACTAAGTATGAATCCACTTTTCCCTGCTCCTATTTGTTCAACTATTAATCTCTTGCTCTCTCTCTCTGAAGAGCATATGTCTTGGGGAGTTTCAGCTGCTGGGTGAGATTCCTATCTGGTGTGAACTGCTTTAGCCTTGAAAGCAAATGAATGTACATTAGCTACCATTCTTGGCTATGTAGATTTTTTTGGTAGAAGCTTTGCTTTTCCACTGCTTAAAGAAGAAATCAGGATTTGTTCTATTGCTTGTTTAATAAGAAGAGTAACTGTTTAACAAGAAAGACATGATAAAAGTCTTGGGAAACAGCTTTTCAATTTTAGGACAGAGGAACACAGAGCAGAGGAGAGCTTAAGAATGATCCCATTTATTGTGCAAAACACCAGATTTATAATTAAGTAGTAAGCGTTGGCTTTTTAAAAAGGAAAGAAAAAGCCTGTAGGCAGGATTAGATCTACAGAATTTTTTCTTCTTAATTGGAGGGGAAAAGATCCCATGTAGCTAAAGCCATCTAGCATGCTGGAAGAGGTTTGATACTAAAATGGGCTTTTTTAAAAGGAAGTAAAATTGTTAGAGTACTCTTCAGCCTGCTTTCTGAAAAGTGTAATACTGTTTGTGAGTTATATACTCAAGCATGTGCACATGTGTTTTCTCTGGTTAATCTGCTAGAAGAGTTCTGGTGAATAACCCCTACACACACCTTTTTCAGAAACTGGCCTGTTTAGGGTTACAAAATGAATATTAAAAGATACTTAGGAAAGAGTTGTGCATATATGGGGCAGCTCGAGTGTGAGTGGTTGTGGCAGTACTGCTGTGCTGTCACTGTGTGTCTTTTCAGGAAAAGCATCAAAACAGTCGCTAGCATCACTTTGTTGTAGCAGTATCTACATAATTCCAGTAGTTTACAATGTGACCAGTCTATCTAGTGTCAAAAAAAGGCCATGGTTGAGTTTCTGCTTGACTAAACTCTTCCCTGTTCCATTAAGCTTTCATATAAGTGCTGTATTTAGTATATTTTGCATGTGAGTTTCTTATATATCTGAAATCCTGTTACTTTCTGGTGAGTCTGAAGACATCATTGACTAAGTTTTGTAGTATACAGATAAGGTGGGTGCTGAAAGGTAGCCTGACAGAAATCCCTACTGTGCATGTGTCGCCAGGTTTGATAAGGCAGGTGTGCATGTGTGCCGTTGACATGGAGGCTTTAGGCAGCCCCTGACGTAGGTGTTTACATGATTTGTTAAGAAGTTGTTATTTCTAAAGAGTAGTTACAACACCCAGTTTTAGATACCATCTTGTTGAAAACGATTGCTTAGGTGTTAGACAGCTTCATTGTAAAATAATGGTGGCCTTGAGGAAGTGTTTCTTTACCATTTGAGGTCTTCAGGTAGCCCTGGGAGTTAGATACAAGGAAGTGAAATCCCAGCAAGACTTACACAAAGCCCAGTGCTGGCAAAGCAATGATGTCACTTACTTGTCACAGCTGAACGTTCAGTATCTGCTTGACAAAGTTTATATGAAGGAGGACAAGATCAGGACAGGTCACGGGAATGCAGAGCTCCTACGCTGCTACAGGCTGATGAAGCTCTGAATGTTGAAGTAATGAAATAGTGATCAAACAGAAAACTGAGGGAAAGCAGGGTATGCAGCAGAGCAGGGTGAGAGCAGGTTACCTGTGCCGCAGTTGTTCTGGTACTATTGAAAGGTGCAATATGGTGCAGCCAAAATGCAGAACTGTCATGAGCCCATGGTCTTTGGGGTGAGCACGACCCAGCTGCAGTACTGGTGCTTGAGGGTTTTGCTTGGCTTTCCACACATGGGGCTCTGCTTCCTCTTGCGAGTCCCGTTTCACGTGCTGCCTTTATTCTCAGTTTCGACTTTTTGCATCTTGTCCCTCCCTCTCCCATCTTCATAGCTGTGAAGTGAAAATAATTGGGGCTGAGCACTGGCTTTTTTCAGTGGAATATTTGTTGTATATTTGTAGTTACTTTCTTTGGGGATTAAAAAAAAAAAAAGAAAAGAAAAAATGACACATCCTCTTCGGGAACATGCAGCGTGTTCAGGGTTAAAGCAGGCCATGAAAAGGGACACTTCCCTTTCTTGTCAAATTGGCTTTGGTTTCTTAGATCCATCATGCTGGAATGCAGCCCTGAAATGCCAATTTTCTTGTAAGGAGGAAGCAGAGCCAATTGATTTAAACTTCTAGTTGCATCTGCTGGCAATTTCCACCAGAAGCTAATTACAGCTAGTGCCAGCAGATGACTGAGTTCCACCTCTTAAAGAAGAGAGTTTAAACCTGTGCAGAGTTTCTTTTCTCTTGAGATTGTAAGGCTGGGGTAACATTTTTTCGAGCAGGTATTTTATACCCCCAACAGAAGTCTTCAAAAATTAGGTAAATTGTTTTATCATACAAATACTATCTGTAGCTATTCCCCAACCTGGAAGGCAATTTATTGGGCCTTGCACTGTATCCCTGTATCATTTCAAGACTAAAATGGTTCAGACCTTTTTGCTATATTAATGTTGTAGGCTTGAAAATGCTCACAGGTATGGAAAATTTTGCACCTCCTGAAACTACTTCCATTAACAAGAATTTTGCAAGAGTTAACCTTTTTAATAAAGGATGGAGCATGATATTTTTCAACTAGCATCACTAGATGGCGTTGCTTAGTAGTCTAACAGTTGAGTGTTTGAAAATAGCTGAAATTAATATAAATCGATAATTAAAAATATTTGAATCTTTCAATGTGTACATCTTAGGGTTTTTTTGTTAGCTTTTGAATCATGCTTCTAATTGTTCAAGAGAGGTTGTCTCATTTAAGTATTACTTCTGCATATATAGCTCATAGGCAAGCAGTCTGCTGTAGTCTACTGTGGTTCTGCGGTCTTCCTTGGCTTGCTTGAGAACTCCTTGAAGTCACTTGCTGAGGGACTGAGGCTCAGCCAGACCCCATGCTGCTGTTTCATGCATGGTTCTCTCTATACACAATTAGCGTCTTTTAATTGTATGCTGAAATATTAGCAGAAGGACTGCTTGGAGGATGCTAGATCAAACAACAAAAGGCGTGCTAGTGTTACTTTATGGAAAGCTCCTGGGATGGCATGTTTTTCTGAAATGCGATGTCCACTGTTATTACAGGCAATGTGAAATCAACTGAAGTGTTGTTTGGGGTTTTTATTCTGTTTGTTTATTCTGTGTTTTAGACACTGTGCATTTTTTTTCTGGCTGGTTTCCTCTGCTTTGTTAGTAGTCAGTCATGCTCCTGGCTACAGCACTGGCATGACCCCCCGTGCCTGCATGTGGGGTGTGACCATGCCGGCACACTGTTCTCTGGCATGCTAGTTCCCAGGCAAGGCAAGAGAAAACCTGCCTTTCGTGTTAGCAGCACGTTTAGCTAAAAGCAGAAAGACATCAGGTAGGTGGCTTTATTCAGGGAGGATGGTAAGAAGAAATGATGAACCCAGGCAGCTTTTGTTCAGTGCTTTCAGTTCAACTCCTTCATCTGCCTCTTCTAAAATGTCAGTGCGAATTTGGCATAACCTGGTCCCTTTTCTTGGTTCACCAGCACTTTTAATTTAAAAGATCTCCTGCCTAAAATTATAGTTATTTCTTTCTTAACCCATTGCAGATGTCTTTATCAGTCTACTAAAACTAAAGAATTGTTGTTGGCAGGAATTGGTATAACTTGTTTGTTTTCGTAGTTTAAATAATGGTTCTTGTTCATGTCAATCAATTTGCCTGAAATTCTGCATTTAGATGTAGTGAGTATGCACACCTCTGGTTGCTCTAACACTTGTATTTACAAAAGAATATTTTTAAAGTTTTTATAGTAGAGTTTTTGGATAGTTGTAGGATAATGTTGCTGATTTACATTAACAACTTGGACACCTATAAAAGCAGTATCAGATTTTGCAAAAGAATGAGAAATAAAAAAGCCAAATTAAAGACACCAACAAACTAAGCATGTCCCAGAACATATTTTGATGACAGAAGGTCACCAAAGTTACTCTTTTCTTAACAGATTTGAAATTAGGTGCTAGACCTTATTTGAACAACTTTCTGAACACCATTGCAGTGTATTTCTGTAGGTTAATGTAGGTTTTTTGTGAAGCCTCACTTTAGAGAAGTGGCAAATAAGAACTGGGGGAAGAGCAAGGTTGTTTGAGAACTGTGGCACAATGCTTAACAGCCTCCTCTTGCGTGCCAGGGGAGCAGTATAAGAATACCATGACAGAAAACCCCTTAATCCCTATGTTTTTAAGTCAGAATGAGTGGGAGTAGCTATGAAGTAATCAAATCACTTATGGGCTGATTTTTCATCACTTTATACAGGGTAATTGATAATACAGGTACAAAATTTGGCACAAAAGAGCACCGCTGGGAGAGGTCTACATTCATTTAAACACCCCAGTCAAGTACTGAAGCTTGTGCTTATCTCCTGTTGAAGTCAGTCAGTTTTAAGCACGTGCAGAAATGCTTTCCTGACCTGGGTCCAAGGGAGGGGAGTCAGTGAAGCGGGGCCAAATGCAGAAGGAAAAGGAGAAAGCAGTGGTGATTGCAAGTTGGAAATAGCTATTGTGTTCAGTTATTTTATGGGGGAATGCTCTACCCATAGCTGTGCGGTGCACTGCTGATATTTTTAACAGATCTCAAAGCCTCATCTTCAAAGATGTCTGATCCACCAGTGGCTCCGCATGGGCTTTAGCCCTGTGTCAGGTCAGTGCATTTGGAAACCATAGCCTTTGGTGCCTGAGCAGGGTGAGGAGAGAGAAAGCGGGAAAAGTGGGACCTGCCCGCTGTCCCTTCACCTTTGCCAGATTTCTTGTGGCCATTTCAGGAATACGCCATTCAGAGGAATAATATTTCTGCCACACCTCCATCCCAGTACACTGTCTGCAAGCAGCAAGAAGTGGAAATGTGAAGCCAGTAGTTGTCAGGATCTGCTCACTACATTGCGGTTAGGAAGGACTCTGTTTCATGACCGTAAAATCAAAGTACACATTCAGTGTGAGTTTTTTCAGCTAATTTTTACGTGAGGGCTGAATACTCTTCTAATCCTGTTTATTTGGGGGCATTCAGCACATAATACTAAATGTGCTTGATTTTTTTTTTTATTTGCAGGTCACCTTTTAATGGAGCTGTAAAAGTAAGTGTAAACTGCACCTTCTTTTGTCATCAGTAAGTGCTGAAGGGTGTAATGCTCAGGGCAGGAGCGTCTCCGGGCTCACAGGTGGGAGAAGGGTGGGCAACCCCTAGTGCTACCCAGTAAGAGGGCTGAAAGGTAACATGGGCTCTTGTTCATTTGCACTGTCTGTTTGTACAGGCTTCCTCAACACTGCAAATACCTCTTTTGTTTTTTTTTTTTTCTTGGGGTGCTTGTCAGGGGACACTGTTGTGCTAATCTTAACACAAACACATTCAGAAGGACAGTTTTTGCTCTGAAGAGTTTACCTGCTGTAGCTAATGGTTCTCCCACTTGGTTCAAAAAGAGAGCTGGATGGCTTGTCTTGATGACCTCCAGGTCAGACATAATTAGGAAATAGAGCTCAGGCTGTTAACCTGCATTAGGGAGGTAGCACTTACCCCTTTCAGAGTGTCTTACAGAGGGTCTTGGTCCTTGGTAGAAGTCAATTAAGTACATTTTCCACACAATGCAGGCAATTCCTGTGATCCCTGTCTATGGTGAAGAAAGTGTGATCTGGATACACTTTGCACATATGCCAGAAATGCAGGTGTAAGCCAGATGAAGCCATCATAGATCTCAAAACCCCTTTTTCCCTGCCTGATTTGCAGCTGTTGAATTTGTTAGCAGTGCACATTGATGGGCAATGACCCAAGTAAGGGGGAGCAGTATCCTGCAAAGGCATTGGGCTGTAAGCTGGGTGGGTGGTGGGATAAAAAGTCAGATCTGGAGTCAGAATGTCTTTCTGAGCTGTCCTCTTCTGTTGCAAGAGCAGCTTATAACCCCTAGCAACTGCTGCTGCAGATTCTTCTCATTCACTCCCTTCCTTGGCAGCTCCTGTTTGAATAGTCGATGTCTGCATATCCATGGTGATGGGAGGAGATGAGTTTCAGGGTGCTTCACTCCAGAAGATCGGTCCCTTTCAGGCACCAGGCAGGAATGGGCTGTGTCTGGAGGTGGCTGCCCAGCTGCCAGTGCTCTGTGTGTCTGTCTGCCTGTCCGCACCGGAGATGCCAGGCCTGGGTGCTGAGCAGCTCTATTCCTCTAGCAGTTGTACAATCACTGAAATTGGGATTATGTTCTCATCTTCAAAAGAAATTTTGTGTGTTTAGTTTAAGTCAAAACTTTTTGGAAAAAAACCCAACTGTTTAACCATAGTGTCTCCAGGAGAGTGGGAAAAATGCCAAATGGAAGCAAACATAGTTTTTAGTGGTTGCGAGAAGAAGGTTTGAGGATCTGTGTTACAAGTGGCTGCCATCACTGCAGAAGTTGTCTTCTGTGCAGAGCTGAGCTCCCAGTGTAATGTCAGCATTGCAGGAGAGCATGGAAAGTAGATCTGATGTCTTACTTCAGTGCCGGGCATGTGAATTTCTCTGTTTGCTTTGAATCAGTTGCAATAAAAAAAAACAACCCCTTCTGCTTGCCCTCAGCACCTGAAACACAACTTTATGAGATTGCGGGTGATTTTATCCCGCTTTTGTTGTTTCAGAGCAAAACAGCTTGAATGACATTTGTTGGGTCTGATCTCTGAACACGGAACAAAGTCGCGTTAAGTGCTGGAAGCTGGGAGCTCAGAAAGGCCTCAGCCCTTGTGCAGGCAGTCTGTGGTGAGGGGCACCCTGGCATCAGCCAGCTCTTACATGGAGTCGTGTGCATATTTAGAAAGTGTACACCAGGCTTGCAGGCAGCGGGCAGCTGCCGGAGGGTCTGTCTTGATTTGCTGTCTCCTCTGGGAGCTGCTCTCTGTGTGAACTGGAGCGTGTGGCTTGCCAGCATTAGGAAATGCAGGGTGGGGTTGAGGCAGCAGCAGCGGTGAGCTCCCCTTCCCCTGCTGCTGGGAGGGTGGCAAGGAGCGTGAAGCGCAGGTGAGCTGCCAGGCCTGACAATACGCGCTGCAGAGACTGCCAGAAGGCAGAGCTTCACAGAGGGATGAATACTGTAAGGGAAAACCACCTGGCCTGACTTCATCTTGAAGGCTGCCTGCTCAGTGTGAAAACATCACTGGATCCTGCAAGGAGCTGTATGAATACACCAGAGACCAACATAACTAAGGCAAGATCCCAGTGCCCCTGAGAGTGACCACATCCATGTCCTGCACTTGTGTGAAGGCAACAGGAGCAGCCTGGTGTGGGAAGACTGACAGAGCGTTTTTCAGGAGAAGCTCTTCCCTTGCCTTGTATCTTCTAGTGCTCCAGGAAAATGACAATACTGAAGTAAAAAGAAAAATGGGGGTTTTTTGCATAAAAACAAAGTGTTAGAAAAAAACAGAATGTTTGACTGGGTCTTGCTGGGAGGAAAGAGTCATGATTCATGCAGGGACAGCATGGTTGGTGTGGGACATTTTGCATGTAGGGCTGCGTAATGAGGCTTGTGCAAGACACTCTCTTCTGCCTGTCCCCCAGCTTAGAGGCACTGTGGTGTAGCTTTATTTTTTTCAGACACTGCGTGAATCAACTCAGGAGCAGGAGGTTGAAGCAGCAAGACAGCTGTTATCCTCTCCTTGGAGACGGGGAAGTATCAGCATGCCACCAGACCTGCTTATATTACATGTACTAAACACACTCGGTTCCTTTCTTCTGTCTGTTTTTCATCAAAAGGTTAGAGCACAGGCTGAAAAAAGAGGGACTTTGAAGGGCAGGGCCCCCTGCCTAATTATGCATTAGGCACCTCATAATAAACAAATGAGCTGGAGGCTGTCTCCTAAGTGGTCTAATTCATGTTGTACAAACCCACAAAGGAGTAGTAGTGTTCTGTTCCTGCTTTCCCTTGATGTTCACAGGTACTCCACTCCTGAGCACCCTGTCTGCCTGGAAGCCTGCACTCTGGCCAGGGAGACACTCTCTCACCCTGTTGGACGTGAGACTAGGAGGGGGAGGATTGCAGTTTCCAGGGAAAGTACAACTCCTTGGCAGTAAGCATTTACCTGGGAGAGCCAGGAACAAGCTTGGGTGCCTGCCAGTCCGTTCCAAAACTGTGATTTGGCAAATGTGGTGCAGTAGGAGGGAGGGCACCCAGCAACAGTGTGGAGAAGTCCACCTAAAAGACCAGTTTGTCCAGCTGTGTCCCCTGGGAGTACTTTGGGCTAGCTGGGGCCCAAGCACTTCTTTTCACGTGCTAACTAGCTACAAGAGCAGCAGTCTCCTGCAGAAGGGAAGAACAGATTTGCAGCCTTCTCCCTGTTCGGTCCCTGGCAAGATGTGTGCTTTCAGGAGTGAGCTTGGAGAAATGCTTCCTTAGCAGTAGGCTTGACAGCTATTTCAATGGCCAATCAGGACCCAATGAGCATGCTTTTGCTTCCAGCTTTGTGTGGTGAAAGACAGCCCACCTCTCCTCATCTTCTACGTGTTCTTTCTGGCAGCTTCCACCATGGTACCTCTTTGCCTTGAAACACATCTTGTGACCCTGCTTTTGGCTGGGCGGTGGTAAAAGCAGCCTGGTGTGGGTTGCATGGCTCTGCTCTGCGGTTAGCTGTGATTGCTGGCTGCGTCCAAGAATAGCCTGGGCTTCAACTCATTTCCTGACCCATTCTCCAGACAACTCGCTTTTCTGCATCATCCCAGGGTTTCCAGGATCTCTCTTATAATGCCTGGCTTTTAGCTGGAAGCTTCAGGATTACTTGTTCTTTTACAGCTTCTCAAATTGTCCAGAGGTACTGCTGGCATTCTTGGCTGGCTTCCAGGTCAGGCATGAAAATGAGCTGAAATCTCCACTCTCTTCCTTTTGTTGCAGGACAGTCAGGTTGTTGCCTGTCTGAAAGTCTTGCTTTCCTGTAGAGACCCCGGGGATGCAGGGAAAGGGCTGAGCAAAGACCTGTGTAACCAGAACAGGAGACAGAAGTGTCTGCCCAGCTAATAATAGTGACAAACATTGCGGGAGAAGCACCGTCTGATTTGTTTGAATTAGGAGGACAAGGAAATGTTGCAAGCTAAGGGGTTTGTGATTGCTTTGTTGATGGAGGATGGACTTCGGTGAGGCTATTACAGTATTGACTTGAAGAGGATGGATTTGCTAACAGGCTGGGTGATCCTGTCTGGTCTCAGACAAGGAAAAAAAAAAAAAAAACAAACAAAAAAGAGGGAAGTTAAGAAACTAGTGCCAGCTTGTGGCATTGGATGAGTAATCTTCAACATCCATAGTGATATTGTAGCTTTAAAGTTATATAAATATATGAGGGAGAAAAGGAAGATTTCATTCAGTAGACAGGATAGTGGCAGCCAAGAGAATTAGTTGACATTTTTATTAGGCGTTCTCATTAAGGGAATGGAAGAGCAGGATTTATATTCTTCCCGTCTCATAAGGCTTATATGGGACGTTTCAGTTGTGAGATGCTTAAGCATCTCAAACTAATGAAAAGATCATTTCAGGGCTCTTGAACTGCTTTATAGCTTGTGATAACAGAAAAGATGTGTTTATTTGGGGAAAGATTGTTTAACTGGTAGAGACATGTGTTCTCGAGCAGTGCTAGAGCAATATGCCAGCGGTTGTCACACGCATAGGTAACACGGTAGCTGCATCTGTGGATCTAATCTGTTTACCGAGAAACCCAAATAATAAGATTGTAGGTTTTGCCTTTGCTCAAAAGAACAGTGAATTAACCTGAAGAGATTTTTGTATCTTAAGCTAAGAGATTGTATCTTATTCCAAGAGATTTTGTATTTTATTCCAAGAGATTGTAGAGGTTCTGAGAGATTTTTTTGTAAACCAAATATTAAGTCAGAAGACATTATAAATAGATTTTTATCTAAAGCACTGGAAGTCTGTTTCATTTTCAGTTTTATTGCTTCTTTTTATGCTGCTTATTAATTCATTAGCTATATATAATTGTTAATTATTTTTAATTGTTAAATGTTAATTCTTAATTCATTAGCAATACATTGAAGTATTCTTTATGCATTTACTATACGTTTATAGATAAAAGCACAAGTTGCTGTCTTTCTATGAATTTTGAATTAAGTAAATTAATTCTTACTAGCATTTCTCAGTGTCTAAAATAGCATTTCTTAGTGTCTAAAATATAATATTGTGTTGGTATAAAGCAACTCCAGTAACTTCAGTGACATTACTCAAGCCTCAGACCAGGCTAACTGAGAACAGAATTCAGTCAAAGGGGTTGAGTACACTTGTTCATTTTAATAATGGTCTACATAGCTAATACCTGCAAAATATTTCCTATATCCTATGAAAAGATACAGATTAAAATAGCTTTGCTGAAATCTTTTCTACCTCCTCCATTAAATTTGGAGGGAGCATCTATCCAGAAAGCATTTAAATAGAAAAATGTCCTGAGTTTTGGCTCTTCATAGGTGTTCATTGCCTCCCTCTCTGCTGCACTGTTGCACATTTCTTGGATTTGCAACTAAAAGGCCTTTACAGCTCAAGAGCTAAACCTGCTCATCAGAGTGACAAAGGCAGTAGCTAGTTGTGAGAAACCAACTCTTCCTACTAGATCCCCTTGGTTCCCTGAGAGTTAGTCGAAGTCTCTCGTAAATCTTCAGGAAAGGGGAGAATAGAATATCCTCCTGTAATATGTTCTGCATGGGGTGTTTCTAAAATTATTCCAGCCAACATAAACTCTTATCTCTTTAGGAACAAAAGGTAATACAGTGTATTACACTGTTCTCATTTATCATTTTAAGGCTCCTTTTAGTTGACTCCTTGCTGCTGACATTTGTAGCGTTTCCCAGATAATAAAACTGAGCCGCTGTCTGACTTTCTGTAACCACTGGGAAAGTGGTCCTCTCCTCACTGCTCCTCTCCACCAGTTCCCGCAGACCCACTGCTGACAGCTCCTCAGCAGTCATGTGAATTCCTCCTCTGAGTTTGGACCTGAGCATGTGGCTTTTGGTTCATTTTTGGACGTGCTTTTGAACGCTGCTCTCCTAAGTAAGAATCAAGATTGCATCCAGCTGCTCCAGACTATTTAAATTTTTCTGAATGTGTGTTTGCTCTGGAACAGCCCCACTGAAACGAACAGAGGAGTGGGACGTGCCAAGTGTATCCTTGGCGGCTCTGAACAAATCCCTGCCTGATAACATGTTTCAGTTTGTTGTTCAACAGTGGAGTGAGTTTATTGAAATTTCAATGATCATAATTAGGCTTCAAAAGTTAACATTGCATCAGCGTGCAGAAAAGAAGTTGAATGTTGCCTTGGAGTCACATTTCAGACTTGGTATCTCTTGTTGCTGTGCATGTGGTACTTCCTCCAGGACAAAGACATCTGTAACCTCTCCTCCAACAGGGATTCCCGCTTAAGGCCAGTAACAAGTCTAGTATAAGGCACCTTGTCCATCCTTTTGGTGCAGGACATATGGGGGCACACGCCCAGGGCTGGAGGAACAATACTAACCCTGTTCCAGCCAGATCTATCTTTCTTTAAAATCCTATGCGAGCACCTTCATTTGGCTACAATTCCTTGGGATGCTGTGAGTCTGCTGACATTGTCTGGTTTACTTTGTCAAATAAGCAAATTACTCCCTACCTCGGCAGAGTTCCGGGTGTTTCTGAGGAAACTGTGATTAAAAAAAACCAACCACACAGAGTCTGAGGGTTTAGTTTTTTGAGATGGGTCTTTCTGGCTTGTTGTTGTTGGGTTTTTGTTGTTACAACACCCATGGGATCCATTGAAATCTGGAGGTGGTGTTTGACTTTGAAAACTCTCAGTTACGGAGTAGGGCACAGCCCAGGCACTGTCTGGCTGGTAAGAGGCCTGAATCAATAAATGCCATATAGATAGCTTTAACTTCTCCTCAGCATTACCTGTCATAATGCCAGTTGGGGAAATGGATTGATGCTGCACTCAGACACGAGCTGGCTTGTTTCCAGACTTCATTCATGGAGTCACCACAGACAAAGCCAGTTCGTGCCTCCCTTGGCCTCTTGGCATGGCATATATTCCCAGAGCAGAGCAGCCTGGTGGCACAGAGGTGAATTTCAGGAAAAGCAACTTTAATATTTGTCCATGTTATTTATGTGCACCACACAATGGCAGAGTTTTGCTGTTGCTCTTGCTTCTTACTAGTTGCTTGTTTCTACTGCTGGAGCCTGATCGTTCTTGAAGGATTTGGTCATGACTCGGTAGCTGTGCAGAAATCCTTGAGAATGTTTTTGTAGTTTTTAACTGGGTTTTGGGTGCTTTTGCCAGTGTGTCTTCTGTGGGTGTTTCTGTGCTGTGAGACTGGGATATCCAGCCTCAGGCTGATGGACTTTGTTTGTCAGGGAGAGCTGGTTTAGGGTTAGACAAGCTGCTGCTAGGATCATTTTTTGTCTTTTTTGGTAGTACAGATATATTTTGAATCTGGCTCTTCAGCTGAAGTAAAGAGAAAGTGTTTGAGAAAACTAAATCCAAAGAAATCAAATGTTTCTGTTGTTTACATGTTCCAATTTTTTAAAAAAAGGACAGTTTATTGAGACAGAGGGAATATGAGATGATTTCTTTACAGATGAAAGTAATTCTCACTCTTGGGGATCTGCAGAATAAATTATTCAATACTAGGTCTTCTTTGCGGATATTTGAGTATTGACATGTATTGTCTCAAGCTCTGATTTAGCTACAAGTTGCAGAAGAGTAACAGCAGTGTCATGTAGCCAAAAGAAAGCAGGAGGCAGGGAAACAGTCTTTTATTTGACAAGTTTATAAAATGTAATGGTCAGGGGACTGAGAGCGAGCAAGCAAGCAAACTCTTCTTTTTGCTAAGAATTTACTGTGAAGAAGTGAGAGGGTTTTTTATGCCTTGCTATTTTTTTACTTTCTTGCAAAATATGAGGAGTCAGAATGCTAAGCTCAGAAGGAATGCATCTGCTGCTGCTGCTGCTTGGATAACTTTACAAATGCCCAAGTGTAACAGTTTCAAATCTGAATGTTTATACATATGCATTTTTTTGTTAAGCAGACTTCTTGCAGTATCTCTAAAATGTACAACTGTCCTATACTCTGCAGTCCCTTTAAATTACTCTTTGTTTTTCAGATTGATGGTGCTATTTTTGCCTATGTTTTCATACACACTTAATACATCCTGTAAGATTTTCTTTCCTGTATATTTACATCATCTTTATGTTACAATGCTGGCATTAGTTTGGTGTTTTTTCTAGAAAAAAAACCCACTATTCTCCAAGACTTTTTCTTTCCTGTCAAGGTTAATAGTCATGTCACATGTAATTCACTTTAACAGTGTAACTGTCTTCATTGTAGTTGTTTCAGAGGATATGTTAGTGGTGAACTTGGCTCAGCACATGAGCCATAGGTGTTCCCAGGTATTTTGGTATTTTTCACTGGCAGGAAGCTGGGTATAGACAATTTGCTCTATAGGTTACAGACACAAAATATTTGTCTTACTAAAAGGTGGTGTTCTGAAGTTGTGAAAAATTATTTAAGGTAGAGTGTATAGTCAGGTAGTTAAAGGGAACTTCAGGAACTTCTAGGAGAGCTTAGAATTAAGATCTCCATGTGTAACTTCAAATTTAGCATTTCCTAGTTTATGAATATTTAACCAGTCTCCTCTAATATTTCCATGTCATTTTGCTTTTCTATTTCTATTCTTCGCTATTGAAATATTTCTAGATTAAAAAGAAAGATTTTTAAGGAGAAATAAATGTTGACAGTAGAAATATAAGCACTGTTAACAGATCAAAGTATTTCAGGTAACTACAGCAGATTTGCATGGGTATAGTTGTTTGAAATCAACATGCAAACAGCTAGAGGCAGTGTATCATCTTTTTAGACTTAGTTTATAGTAAAAACATGATAGATTATTTCTATATTATTATGCAACAGGCATAAACCAATTAAGAAGTATTTTACCACGCACAAAGAGGATCGTTGTATTCATTTGACTAGAAATCCAGGAAGAAGAAATACTCTAGTCTTCAGTAGTTTCTGGTTGTTATGTGGTTATGTCAGACATGCTCAGAAGAAAAGTTTTACAAACAAAACTTCTCCAGTTTGAATATGAGTCTAAGGTGAATAATTCAATCTGTTGGAAACAGCGATGGTGAAAGATACATAGTTATTGCTGTCTATCTGATGAATATTTTCAGTAGATATGAAGCAGATAACTATGTCATTTATAATTAATATTTATTCCTTGAGTCTGTTAGATTGTCAAGGAAAAAGAATTTTGTCTTCATGAGATGAAGATTATCTTCATTGTAAGAAGAGTAACAGTTTGAAGGAGTACCAGGGGCTAGTACTAAACCACCTAAACATCTTGTTACTCTCATTCTCTGCACAGCCTATTTCCAAAATTGAAAACGTCCAGCTAGTTCTCCCACATGGAAGATGCCAGGACTGAAAGCTGTTGCTGGCCGTCACCTTCCCTTTGCAGCCCATTCAAGGGAAGAGGAAGAAGATCTCTTTGAGACTGGATGGGAGGTGTTCGGCTGAGCCAAACGGAGGGAGAGAGGTAGAGCAAATGTAGGCACATTCTGGGAGAACCGTGGTTGATCTCTGCTGGCTGAGATTTTAGCGGAAGACATACTTTCCGTGCATTTCTGAAGGGAGGTTGAAGGCTGTGAATGGAGTGGGAAGGTGTAGAAGAGCTTGAAAATTTGAACTATGAGGAGGCTGGAAACATACCGTCTGCAGAAGTAGTACATTAGTTTTGTGGACCTAACTTGTAAAAATTAATCAAACAGCAAGTAGATAAAGGAGGGGGGAAGTCAGTATTTGAAATTTAGGATTTATTTTTGTTGGATGCTTTCTGATGCCAAGTAGACAGCTATGTCTAGTTTATTTGTGCTTGGCATATTGAGTGTATTGTGTTGTTTTAAACGCGGCCCTTATCCGTACCTGCTTCACCCTGTGCCTTGACTCCATGATACACTGCTTGGAGCTGTGGCTAGAGACCATTCAGAAGCTAAAATCCAGCCTGTGCCTGTTAGGCAGCACATTGTTGGGAGTGCCTGGCTTTTAGTTGAATCCGCTTGACCTTCAGAGCATTGGAGATTTTCAAGGCCCAGGTATTTGAAAGATGGCTCCTGTCTGCTCCATACCTGCTTTCTGGGGAGGATGCTCAGCTTTCCAAGGTGTTTCCCAATGGCACCCACTCCCCAGAGCCCAGCGAGTTCACCCCTTTCTGTGATCCACAAAGTTCTCTCCCCATCGGACTGTAGGTCTGGTCAGGATTTATAACTGCAATATAATTGAGCTGAGTGGATTAGCTTATGTCTGTGTAGGCAGTTGATGTTTAAGTGACTAATGTAATTCTTGTTTGTAGGAAGGCTTGGCATAGCCACTTAGTTGATCTGAGAAGCACAGAAATGCTAATCTGCAGAGTATATATAAAGCTTTAAAAATGGAAAGAAGAAAGCTAAGAAGCATCGTCAAGAATGTATCATCTTAATATGCTCCACTTCATATTGCTAACCACTGTCTTTATACCTTCAGTGGTTTAGTGCCTTGTATTAAAGGTGGACTGCTGCTTCTTCCGTGGCTCAGATGAGTCAGTGGTTAATGAGGTCGTGCCAGGTGCTGGAGGTCTCTCCAGGGTAGGTCTTTAAAGGGAGGTGCCTGCTCTGGAGTGTTTGAGAGGCATGTGAAAGTGTTGTAGATTGACTGTTTTAGAGCATGTTAGGTTTATCTTTTCACAAAGCCTCACTTGTAAAATTGGTGTAATAATGACTGAAATTTGTTAACATTTAAAGAAAAGAAGCATTCGTAAGTGTTTAAGGCACTCAGGATAGCATGGGGAGACAAATGCCCTGGAGGAAAACAGTATTAATCTTTTTTTATCTTTAATACACAAAAACTTACAGCGGGCTCCTTATAGCTGACAAGAGTGACTGTTCCTATTGACTGCAAGAAAACCATATGGAAAAAGTCACATAGAAATTACTGGCATCATCACTTCAGCATCGACTCTCAGTAGAATAGTACCAGATTTTGCAGTACTTCCCTTCCTAGAATATATTTCAAGCAGTTCATTGCTTTTAGTCTCATTAGAAAAAATCACTGTTGCTGCCTTAGCATTACACTTTTGGCTCCCATACGGCATATCCATATAGGCCTCAGGTTCATCATGGTCATGTAGTTCAGAAGCAGCACTGTCCTTCAGGTACTGCAGTTGCAGTTCTGTAAATGGGGGCAACTCTTCTATCCTGTTGTCCTCAATTCTTTTGAGTGAATGAGGTCTCTTGCTTCCTTTCTTCCAAAGGCACAAGGGATGTAATGTGGTAGAAAGGTCAAGTCCTCTCTCACTGAATTTTGCTGCTTGGGAGCTGTGGCCAGACTGGTGATGGAGGAATCATGTCATTCTGTGCCTGTGAAAATAGAAGCTTCATGTAACCATAATTCTCCTGGATAGTTGTCCACATGTGAACACAGCCACTAATTCTACATTTGCCACTTTTTTTAGCAACAGGGGTTTTGTAGTTAATACTAGTATTTACTTGCAACAGCAGTTCAAATTAAGATTCTGATTTAAGTGTCAGTTGGTTTGGGGCATAGCTGTTCCTTCTATAGTGGCAGTTCCTATAAGCTTGATGTTTCCTGAATGCTTTTGTGAAAATAACCTGCTGAGAACAGTATTTTAGGTACTTAAGTTAGTATTTGGGAGGGGGGGAGAAAGATGCTACTTGTTGCAGATGATCTTCAACTACCAAGAAGTACAGTGTATTTTAGGTTTATTATCCAAAACGTATGCATCTAAATACTTCTAATACTGAGTGCTGAAAAAGGTTATTTATTTTCACACCACATAATCTGCAGTATCCACAGGGTAGAATTTGTACAAAATAAAAGTGAAGGTTCTGCTTCCATTTTTAGTTATGATAGAGTCTTTCCAGAGCAGGTGGCATCCAGCAGCCTGGGTGTTTAGCCTGGGGTGAAAGTCCTTGCTTTGTTTCTTTTGGTCAAAGGGGTTTAAATAAAGCAACTTTGATGCTAAACAGAACATTACTGCTATACAACTAGCAAAAAGCTGTATGTTACCCATTCCTCTTGGCCCTGGGCATAGGACACATTTCCTAGGATTCAGTCATCTTTCTTTCTATAGCATAGTCAGAGTATGGTCAGGCATTCACTTTGCAATCAGCTGCACCTATGGAGATGTTACCAGCCTTTTCTCTGGTGGTTCAAACCCCTCCCAACTCTGCCAGCTGGAGGATTCATGTGAGTGGGGGTCTGTATTCCTGCTTCATACTAAATCCATATGGTTACTTGGATGGATCCCACTGAAACAGGTTAGGGAGAACTGACAGTCTCCTGTGTCAGCAGTACTGCAGGAGCAGAAATACTTAACTGACTAACCCTTCACTCTTCATCTTTTTCACTATGTCCCCCGAGAGGAGGCAATTGAAAATCATTTCCATTCATGTAAATTGTAGACTTGAATGCTCAGTGCTCTGCAGAATATCTCTGCATTGCCACTAGCAGTGATTCAGAGTAAAACTTTGTGGACAGAACAGTTGCATCCAAGCAAACGTCTAACTCAGTCCACTTCTCTTTTCAGCCCCCTTTAAGATTTTCATTTAAGTTGTCCTCAATAAGCAGAGTATTTGAGCGGCCATGTTTGGCAAAACACAGATATAATTTACAACCTTTGTTTGTATTCATTTTTGTACTTCTGAAGTTATTTTAAAGAAACAGCCCAAAGCACTTTTTCCAGAATTAATAAATTTTCACATAACTCTGGAAATGCCTGTACTTCTTTCTGCTCAGATCTCCAGAAAAGTGTGTTTAGTTCATTAGTCTCATGCTGAACTGTTAACATTTTAGGTTGTTTTATTAGGAGAGAACAAAGAACTCCTGGCTTGTTGAAAATTTGTTACACAAAAATAAGGATGAAAAGGTTCCAAGCGAGCTGATGTTAAACATTGCAAACTGGATGAAGTTGTGCAGACTGGACAGATTTACAAGACATCTGGTAATTAGCTTCCAGCTCCTATGGAGTCCTGCCCCGTGAAAGCCACTGCTGCTTGCACTGGAGGGGGAACAGGAGGGGCATGAAGTGTAACCCTGAAAAGCTAGATCTTTGTGTTCACAAATTATCAGTGGGCTACTGAAGAGTCTTCAGGTACCTCTTTGGAAAACTACCTCCTACAAAGAAAATTCCCAGCATCTCTCCCTTTGCAGAGCTGTCTCCTCTGCTAGCATTTGCTTGGTGCAGTGGGGCGGGAAGAACAAGCTATCAAAGAGCTGTTTATGACTTTCCCTGCCTGAGCCAATCTGCCAGTCTACCCCACACCAGCTTGCTCTGCTCCCTGGGGACTGCCCGGCAGCTGGGAGTTGCTGGAGTGCGACCAGCTGAAGTCGCCTCCCTCTGCCCAGCCCAAAAGGCTGGTGATGCTCAGGACTGCTGTTAGAGCTGGGCACCTGGTGAGTAACCTTCTCCAGGGTTACTTGGAGGACCTTGGAGGACCCCTTCTCTAAGGGTCTCTTACATGCTGCAGGTACAGCAGCATGCTCCAGTGCAAGGGACCCAGACCCAGGCCACAGAGTTCCATCCTGTCATTATCATCATCATTATTGTTGTTGTTATTATTACTGCTACTACTACTGTTATTTTACGTCACCATTTTTTTAAATTCCAGTAAGGAAGATTTAAACAAGAAGGAAAACTTTCCATTTGGATTTGTTTTGTAAGTTGTTTTTTTGGGAGCACCTTTCCACACCCTGGTGATAGGATAAGGTGTGTTTGTGTGGTTTCTGAAGTTCAGGTGTATGAACCCTCAACCATTGAATGGGAATCGCTGAGACCTGGTGCTTTTGTTACTTGTCAGAGACTTGGGCGACTTGGCTTCTGTAACCTATTCTGTCCCTTACCTATACAGTCACTTTTAGCAAGTCATTGCCCTGTCACATTTATTATTCTGTCTGTAAAACAGAATGTTGATCTTGTCTTAGCTGCAGTTAAAATGTTTAAGATAAAAATGATGTATTTACTACTGCTTTACTTTTGGTTTGTTTGTTTGTTACATATACTTAATCATCTAAACATCAGTGATCAATCCCAGCAGGCTAACTACTAGGAAAAATGTTTTTCCTTTCAGCTCTGAATCTGTTAAGTACAATAAGCAGGCAGCCTGTCTTAAGTTAATTTTTCTAGCAGTGTTGTACTTTAAAATTAGGCATATGCAGCAAAGAAAGAGCTTTATTGAGATTATCAGAAATGACATTATTTTTTCTAGATTGCAAATGTAAGCAAATGTGTGGTTAATGGTGTTCACTAAATTATAACTGAGAATATGAAGGAAGTAGAGTTTTATGTATGAATATATAATATTAGGACATGTGGGAAGAGAATGTAATGAATTGGTATATAACCTGATGAATTTTGCAACAGTAGTCATTAAACGTATTCTTTCCACTGATAAAGCATGCTTATAGTCTCAAATAAAACCTGTACATAGTCTGAGCCTTTTCTTCTTGAGATTACAGTCATTCTGTGTCCATGTTGTGGTGGTATCTAATTCCTGAAGGCAGTGGAACTGGTACTGCAACCTGATCTATTGGAAAGAAGGATTTAGTGCCTGGGAAGAGGTCAGTGCTGTCCATGTGGTTTTGCTTTGCCTGAGGTCTGAGTTGCTGTATCCTACTGCAGGCAGTAAACTGCCACTTTCCTAACAGCTGCCTTGAATCTGGACAGTAGGGAAAAAATGCGTTTCTTCTTAATCATAGTTTTGCACCAACAGGTGTGTAAAAAGGTGGAATGAAGTTGCAGCATATCTTAGTCCACTAGTACCAGCGGTCCAAGCTCTAGAGCAAAGCTTGGTGCATGTCACAAATTTCTTAGCTCATCCTGAGCAGTGCCAGCTGTCTTAAAGGAGAGGTACAATTACCTGCTCCCAAGGCTAACCCAAACAGCTTCTCCATAGGCTACAGCTGTCTCCACAGAGAACATTTATTTGGAAGAGTTACTCATTAAATTAACATTGTTAGAGGGAGCAATAGTTGGGCTGGAGCTGGCTTTTCAATAAGCAGGTTTTACTGAGTGAGACTTGTTTCACTTAGATGTTTATTGACTTTTTCTCCCTGGAATGATTATTATTTTCACATTTTTCTTTAGTATAGTACATTTTTGTGGAGTATAATGAACTCATATCAGACATTGATTTCTGTGTATTTGTATGCATGATGCTTTCTCCATTCCTTTGAATTGCTGTGCTTTTGGAACTAAAGCTGGTATTCACAGGGTTTTTTAATGCTTTTAATACACACATTTACAGCCACTCTGTACCAAGTGTTGCTTCAGCTGTCTCCAGTTCTGCATTATACAAAACAGATTCCTATCCTCAACTGCTTTTGTTTTGAAACTCTCCAAATATTCATATTCAACTAGTGAAATGTACATTGTTGGGCTAACGTTTTAGCACCTGAATCAAGTCTGCCTTATGCTCGATACAGGACAGTAACTGCTCGTAATGTTGGGTAGCTCTCCAGCTTATGTACTAAATGGACAGAGTGGAACGGTGAAGAGACAGAGAGAGGATCCTGAGCCTCTACTTTGATAAACAGGGCACTGCAGATCCAGAATTGCACTTGCAGAGAGTAATTCCAGCATGTTTTAAGGCAATTCAGGTTGAGCGGCTGCAGGCCCCCACTTCTGCCCTACTCCCCGCTGCAGGTTTCACACTCCCTTTCTTGTGCCGACACCAGCATCCCTGCCAGTCTGCAGTCAGTTCCTGCCTTCAGGAGCCCAGGCAGCCTGACAGCAATCCTTGGTTACTTCTCAACCTGCTCAGCACCACAGAGCAATTCACTACGTGATTTTACAAGCACCACTACAGGTGTCAAGGGAGGAGAAGGAGTAAGAGGAGGCACGGGGCTGGTTTTGCTGTGGTTAATTGGTTGTGGGACAGTACCGATCACCTTGCACTCAGGTCTGCTGGAGTGCGTTATGCCCCAGGGGTTTGCTTTATGTATTCAGATTGGCAAAAGCTTATTTGCAGAATTATTTTGTTAAATATACAAAGGTAAAAAAATCTAATATCAAATAATAGACTAAATATATAAAAATTGTCAACAGTGATAAACTCATGCCTTGCACTGAATGTGAAGCTTGTCATCATTTTGCTTTAAGCAGAGTTTAAAGCCTGTAGCCAGAGTTCTGATGACCATTTCAGACCATGACTCGTGTGAAAAAAAGTTAAAAGCTTATTTAATCAATCCTCAGTGTAGGAAATTTTGTTAACCAGTGTGGGAACAGGACTAAAGACAGGCCTTCAGAACATCGGGCTGTTGTGTTGACCAGAGTTCTTGCTTTTTGGCTAACCAGATTCACACCCCTTCAAAACAGCTAACTTTTTTCAATTCAGATGAAATAGCTAGTGACAAAAGCCACATAGCGACTCCAGCCATGTTCGGAAAGGAGCCAGACTTGAGAAGTCATCCGTATTGTGCTGTCAGTGGGGAAAGTCTTTGTGCGTGAACTGGGAAAGGTCAATTTTATTTTTGAGAAATACAGCCTTTTACTAATTACAGAGATTTACATTAGACTTTTGTGGCTTCAAGTTAGGCATCTGACACAGGGAGCTGTGGCATGGCATCTTCTGTTTTGTTAGACTGTACAGCGTGATGTAGAAATGGGTGGAGGCAAGAGGGAGGCAGTACTTAAAAGTAATAATAGAATTACATTTGGAAGAAAGCCGATGCTAGAAGATCAGGCAGACTGAATGGAGAACTGACTTAGATGATGACAACACAAACTTCTTTTGAGAAAATATTCAGTGCTTACTACAGGGCAACTTTCAGGTAGTATGAAACAACTAAAAGTATGAAGCTAATATCCATACATTAACAATCATTAAATCCTTAAGTAGGTGCTTCTTACTCAGAGTATTAATGTGTTTTAATGGAGGCAGGCTATTGGACTGACTGGTTTTGTCTGTTCTCCCTCTCTGTATGGGAAAGCTGTAACTTTGATTCTGAAGTTGAAAGCTGATTTTTTAGAGGGAGGGAAAAAGACAACTTTTAGCTATATAGCTGTGAAGTGGTGGAGAAGCCCAATCCTGGACATCCCAGAGGAGAGAAGGAGGTTCCACTGTGGTAGCACCAGGCACGCTGGGTGTTCATCTTGACGGGTGGATATACCTGTATTTCAGTGAAGGTAATTTCCCAGCAATTCTCTCTTTCTTGGTCCTTCATGAAATCTCTGAATAAATTGTGTTCACTAAATAGCACTTTCGCCTTCTACAATATTAGACAACAGTTTCTCCACATTAACACCATTTGCAAGTTTTATCATGGAGTCTGCCTTTAGGCCTGAATTGTCAGACTGTGGTGATTCGCTAATTCACTGTCTCAAAAAGCAGTGTTCATAGGTGGAGTTCCTTTCAATTTTTGCCTGAAGATATGTTCCTTAAAAAAACAAAACATAATCTACAGAGCAGTGGAAGATTTTTTTAATACATCAGTCAGTATTTGAAATTGCCTAATGTTTAGGTATTTGGGGTAGACTGATAGCTGGGGACTTCATTTGAACCCCTCTAGTTGACTTGCAGGCTTAGTCTCTTGAAAATTGGCCAGTTATTGTTCCTAGGCATGAATCTTTATATGTTTACTACAGTTTTAAAGCTGGTTGTATTTTTTGATTGATTAGATCCTTTAGTGACATTAAGTGTTCTTTCTTCCTCCATCTGAAGTGTATGTGTAAAGGATGTTGGGAATAATAGATTTTCTTCGTTGAAACTAAAAGTGTCATTGAAAATATTGGTAGGAAATGCTAAACTGGATTTCTAGCTTTTTGACATGAAGATCTTGCAGTGAATGATGGAGGTGACTGGTGTCTAAAACATGTAGATGGCACAGAACTACTGAATGAGCTACTAACAGTGTAATCTCAGCCCAGTGGGCAAGGCGATGGCCTGGGATTTGGGAGGTTTACATTGCAGTCATACTCCACAGCTCACGTTTTCTGGATGACATAAGGCAAACGATCCTGTATCTGAGTGCCTCCATTTTGTCTATTTGTGGGTAGACACCTTAAACTAAGGCTACATGACTTCTCAGATACTGTATGATCATTTCAGTATGGATTGCTAGCATCAGTATGGAGTCTATAACATATTAAAGAATAAAATATGCATGTATCCCAAATGAGTTTTGCTTGTGTTAGGGAGTTGAGAAGGATCCTTTCTCATGGAAGAAGAGCAAAATTTGCCATGTTTGCTAAATACAGGTTCATCAGTAATTTTGACTGGAAGGAAAATGTGAACTGTATACCTGGCAGAAAAAATTCTTTGACAAAGTGATTTGGCCTTAGTACAAATCGAGCTTTATACCAACAGCAAGAAAATAGCATGCATTTTGCCTCTAGTACTACTACTAGTATTTCAACACTGATGACAGGGAGCTAGTCTTTTATTTTACCCTAAATTACAGCCTTGTTATTATGAACACATGGCAAAGTAGCAGGAAATATTTCCCTTTATGGACTGTCCTGCTCTGTGTTTTAATAGGGAATATGGATAATTTCTCTAATGTAGGTGTGTGAGAGGGACTTCTATGCATATTTCAAGGTATTTAAAATAAATCAGATTTTCAGCACGGCCTTTCTTCATGCCTGTGAGTCCTGTGATTTTTCTCTTTTCAAAACCAACTCACGTTTGGTAAACTTTTTATGTATTGCCTTAGTAGTATATATTTACAACTTCTCTGTCAAAAGCATAGGCAGAAACAACCTGATATGTTTTCTTACCTGGTTTAAATTCAGTATTTCTGCTGTAATTTAGCAAACTACATTCTGGGGTTAGTTATCTTTCAAAAGAAAAATTACAGGAATTCTGCCTCCATAATTGGCTATGTTTGTTCTGGAAGATGGAGAGAACCTGAGCAGACTTTTAACAGCAGCAAGAAAGGTCCTAGGAACCAGCAAGAATACAAAGAGGAAAGTAAAGTTGAGCTATTGTAGCAATGAGCTAATTTAATGGGGCTTTTGGCAGCGGAAAAACTATCAGCTTTCCAAAATACATTACTTGGGTTATCTACATATTACAGCTTTGATGGAATTATCAAATGATTTGTTAACCAGCTTCCTTTAGTAGCAACAGTGTATGTTCTTTTACTAATGGCAAGTTTAGCGCTGGAGGTTTTAATCGTCTAAACCACTACAATCTGGCATCTTTCTCTTTCGGGTGATTAATACCAGATCTGCACTCAGTTAGATTCCCCTAATGGTAGAATTTACATGAACCAAATACAGCCACATGATTACATTTCTAAGCCCGTCCATGCAATCTAAAGTTTATGCCCTCTTTATGCTGGCTGCGGAAGGACAAATGATACCTGATTAAGCATAAAGCCTGGTGTTACAAAGCTAATCCATTGACGGTTTTGGAACGTATATGGTTTGGCCAAGTTAGTTTGTGTTGGATCAGCACTTTGCTTTGAGTAGCCATGCTGCTTTTTATCTGGTAGGAGGAGCTCTCAAGTTAGATTTGCTGTTGCATTGAACCATGGCCTCAGGCACAAGTCCTGCACTGCTTTACAACCTGCTGAATTAGAAGGGGATCCATGAGTTAAAAATAGGCACTTTTTTCAGCAGTAATTTCTAGATTTCAGTCTTAAAGGCATGATAGACTTTAAGGAAGTGACAGAAGCAAAGGTTTGTACAGTGAACTAGACTCCTCAGTTACATAGACCTGTGGATCTGCTAGAAGCGGTAAATAACCTTTTTCAGCAAACAGATGTAGCAGATAGTTCAGTGGCTGGTAAAATAGTAACAGTTGTAGATATATAAAGAACACAATAGACTGAAACTTTTCCTTTGTAAGAAATAGTACATAACCTGGAGACCTTAATAATAGCGAGTACCTTATCAAGAAGCATCTTCAACATGGATTTGATATATTGCTGTAGACAACCCACATGTATCCAACCCTAGAAAAATGCTGTAATCCAAAAATTAGGGCTATACTTGAAGCTCTTGCTAGTGAAACCAGTATGCTTCCTGTGTATAGAGGATGTACTACCCAGGTTCTGTAAGTAGAGGTGCTTAGGTACTGGTGCTGATAATACGAACACTGAGAGTAAGTACTTCAGAAAGCCCTGTAAACAAGGCATTAAAAAATAAAGAAAACGGAAATTGCTGTCCATGCTTGTTAGTTTTTAAATGTCACAGGACTGAAAGGCACAAAAGTATGTCTTCTAATTAATGTTCATTTCCTTTCTTGTGCTCTGTAAGCAAAAATACAAGAGCACCTCCACAATTGGGAAAAGAGGATTAAGAAAAAAAGGTAATGGATAAATTTTCTTCAAAATGTTGAAAATATCAAAGCAGGAAAATAATCTAGGCATCTTTACGTTCCCACATGTAACATTAAAATACAACTACTGGTAGTGATTTGTGCTCTCTCCAGGCTTCACAGTAACACTGAACTAACTGTCAGACAGCTTGCACTAGACAGAGATCCTTTGGTTCCTTGTAAGATATTTTTTTTTAATTACCAACAGCATGGCAGTGTGTATCTATATGTAGATAAAAAAATAGGGTACTACAAGGTAGAATGTGAATACAGGCAACCCTTTCTCAGTGCATGGAAGGTGAGGAGGAATTTCTAAAGTACTGAGCTTAGAGGCTTGAGTTAGGAGGCAAGTTCCCCATGTGGTCAGTGAAAAGTAGGTATCACCAGAAGGACATGGAGAACCGTAGTATTGGGGAGTATTTAGGTGCTCCTTGTGCCTCAGAGAGTCACTGATCTCTCTACCCTGATTGTCTGGGAAGTCTGAGGTACAAACATCAGCATCCACACTAGATACCCTACATGGTAGATGTGAGTCCCCACCTCTGTGATAACTTGAAGTTACCTGATCCTGGGGCTTTCTCCTTCCACTGGACATGAGTTCATCAAGCTCAGAAGCTCAGATGCAGAGGCAGGCAGACTCGCTACAGATGGGATCTGTGTATTTGCCTGGATTGTATATGCTGGTAGGATCTTTTACAGCCCCATTAGCCCCTAGTGGCATACTAGTGAGCGAGAACATAATCAGCTTTAGCTGAGATGTTGCTGTCCAAAACAAAGCCTTTTGTGCTGGTAACATGCTGAGTGCCTTTCTTACAGCAGGATTTGTAAAACTCAATTTCTGAAGCTGTGTTGTGATTTTTTGCAAAACTCACTATGTAGCTTTATGAAGTGAATTTTTCAAGCATGGGGTTGTGGAACATACTTAAGGGCATTTATTCTTCCTTTCTTCAGTACCTCCAGTTGAATTAAAAATCAAAAAAGATGTCTTACTCCTTTCTTAAAGGACTGTCTTCATTTACACTGCTGTAAAAATTATACCATTGTGACAGAGTCGCTGTGGTTGAGCAGTCTGTGAAGAGCTTCGGGAGTTTTACTTTTGCTGAATCTCAACTTGAGATAAAAGTTTGGGGAGGATGGAGGGGGCTCTTTCCTTACCTAACTCTCACTCCAGGTACCCCATTTGTTTTGTTAGCTGCTGCCTTTGTGATACCTGCCTGGGTATCTGACCTAAGGGTGGGGCCTTTGAAAGGTGAGTGTAGGAAAATATTCCACCACTTAAATCAGTGCTGTGTAGTCACCCCCGATGAGCATCTTGGGATGTAGACCAGTACCTTTAGTTTTATGGTACCGATGACATTTCTCATAAGACCGTTTTGGAGTCTGACAGACTTCACTTTTGGGAAGCTTTCTAAAAAACAGGTATTTTTTTTCCCCTCAGTTGTATCCTATTACAGATGCAATTTTTTTCTCATAATAAAGCATACCACAAAGTTAACATCAAATCTAGCTAAACTACGTTTTCCTTCACCCTTTTTCTTAATTATGACAGTCTCAGTACTATGAAGTTGCATTCTGTCACCAAATTTAGAGCCCCGTGTTTCAGAGGAGTACTGTTGACAGGAGAAGCACATTTAGCAAGTGCAGAAAGCAGCATGATACTAGCATCATGTAAATCGGAAATTTCTTGTCCTAGTTTCTCACCCTGCAGCTAGTTCGATATGGGCAGCTTTAATGCATTTTGATTTAGTGAATTGTAACAAATGCTGAATTCTGCTTCCTGTAACCACTGCATCAGGAGTCTAACAGACTTTTTTGCTGGTGTGAATGCCGCTGCATCTGTGTGAATGCTCATAACACTGTGCTGGAAAAGCTGTTCTTCATCTTTGTGAAACCTGAGAGCCAGCAGAGTTAGGTTTAAAGGACCTGGTGTGACCCCATGGGCCCCTAGAGTTTAACCTCACATCTTCTCAAATTCACCATCTGAAGTCACACTTGTAAATTAAATCTGTTCAGCAGACTAGCTTGCATAGAGTCTGGTTATAAATCCTTTGTCTTATCTGGATCAGGTATATATCCCTCAGTGAAGTGGCATAATGAATATTTACTTAGGAAGCAGATGTAGCCAGTTAACTTTATTCTGTCAATTTACCTAATTTATTTAAAAAAAAAATCAATCCAGCTTTTACGTATGAAATAAAATCCCCTTAATTTTGCAAAGAATATTTTGTCATTTCAATTAATTTGCTTTGTTATTTTGTCTGAGATTTTTTTTGGCCCATATTTTAAAAAATTAACCAAGTGGTTCTTTTATTGAGAATACACTGGTGGTGCCTTTACTGAAATTGTGATGTTCTGTAAGCTAATTTAGGAAGGCAGGAAGCTGGTAGCAATGAACTGCACATGTATGCTGTGTAGCCAGAACACTGAAGTTGTCATCAGATCCATTGCTCCATCAAGATTTTGTGTTTTGAAGGACAGAATAGAGGAGGATTTTGTGTCCATATGGATTCCACGGGGGAAGTCAGAAGGAGCTGGGTCTTTTGGTGATGAAAAAAAAGGAAAGGGAAGAAAAGCGTGGAAATTTCCCATTGTAGTGCTCTGCCTGGGTTATTCTGTCCAGTGTGGCAGACAGTGAGAAAGATTCCTAGGCTGTCACTCACCACAGCTCTCAAGGTTTAAGGTGAGATGCTTGAAGCCTATGCTTGCAATAGGATAGTGAGTCTCTTGAATAGCAGGAGAACTTCTGGGAATAAAGAGCCAGAGTACAGCCCCTAGAAGCATGTCCCCATGCCAGCCTCTTTAGTGCCCAACAGAAGGAGGAGAGTATTTCTTCTGGGTGTATCAATGAAATAGAAAATAGCAGACAGGGTAAAGCTTCCTTATTCCCAGTTTTCAGCCCCGTTTTTTTGCTGTCCTCTGTGGGAGCGGAGAAGTTGGATTTGCACTGAGGAGTGGCGGTTCCTTCCTTGTGGCTTTCTGCAGCACCAAGACAGTGTTCTGCAGTGACAGAGAGTGGAAGGCAGTGACTTGGCCGGGCTCTGGCACTCACTGGCAGCTCAGTACACAACCGAGGTGTTGCCTGAGGCAGGACTGCACTTCTCTGCAGTCATCCAAGTGGGTGTAATGCCAGTGACCTGTCCTGGAAATCATTGCAGAGGCCGAGACTGCTGTGAATAGGTCTGGTATGTTTTGCTGAGCCTTAGAGAGCGTGGGTTGTTTACTTCCAAAAAAGATGACCTGGATAATGTATACAAAAGACAAAGTAGGGTATGGCTGGCTAAGGATGATCCCCAGTGGAAATATACAGGTGGTAGAAGCCAAGTGTGATGTCTTGTCTCTGCTCTTTAATCTCACCTCTTCTCACACGAATAACGTAGTAATTGCGGGGATTTTCAGGTTGCTAATGAAGCAGGGGTATCTTTTACACCACTGGAAGTGAGACACCACTTCAGCTGCTAAATAGAAATTTCACAAAACTCAATCAGGTGTAATTAAATTGTTCAGTTTAAGGATTTTCTCCTTTATCTGAGCGTTGTTATTGCTACAGCTTTGTGTTACTTTTGACATTGCAGCAATCTTTTCTCAGCAGTAGGAGGGGTTTTGAACACAGTGTTTTCTTCCTCTTACAAGGTTAGGAATTCCCCTTCTCACTTTATAGCCTGATCCTTTTATATACTGCTAGCAGTAGCATGGAAGAGGATAGCAGATAGTAATAGGCAGAGAGTTACTGCACTTAGCTTCTGGCTACTAGCTGATAGATGCCCTTGCTCTGACTTGGTGATTACCAGATAGTTTGGCACCAGTCTGGTGCCGCACTTAGTTGTGACTGATTCATTGGGCTCAAATATGTCACTAAATTAATTCAGCTATTTCATTAATCTGATTGAATTGCATCCAGCTGTTAGAGGTGTATGAAAGAAAGGTACCTGACACGAGGCAGGAGCACTAACCTCTGTATTAAACTATAAAACAGTCATTAGGACTTCTAATGCTGAAATTGAATTGCTCCATAGAAATTTGGTTTCCAAGCACAATACTAATTAGCTGTAAGCTTGATGAATGTCAAGAATTAATTAAAACATTTCAGTGGCCTGTGTGGGTTTTAAATATTGTCATTATTGCCCCAATATTTTCAGTTCTTACACTAATTGCTTTTTAGAGAGCATGAATGGAATTATCTTCTGGAGTGACTGAGGGTATGAACGGTTCATTACATCATTGAAAATGGAACCCCTTGCCTCGGGGTTTCCCCTTTTGCTTTTCCCCTAAAAATTATCTACTGTTTTACTTCCGCTTTTGTGCATGCATTGCAAATAGAAGGGCAAGATCAGTGATTTTAGACCCAAACTTTATTTTGACAGCACTTCTGGCTTTTCTTTCTTAGCTGTACTCTGGAGGCCAGCACACTGTTGTTACCTACTTTCCTTTTGCCAACAGGAAAATAGCTACAGCTCCATTAAATACTTTTTTGGTTTTAATTAAATAGGATGTCAGCCAAAATCCATGATTATTTTGTCCTGTTAATGAAAGGCCTGCAACAGTTTAAACATTTGGTACATGAAACATCTGCGAGATAAAAAAACATGTTGGGAAATTATGAATTGAAAGGGAATTTATAATAAATATCAGCTTTTGATTGTTTCTTGAATACAATCTTAATGTAAAAATAGCTAAATTTTTGGTGCAGGAATTGCAGATGCATAGTGCAGACTGCTCATGTTCCTTGTCTCTAATGAGTGTCTCCACATGTTTGGCTACATAGTAAGGATGAATGTCCAACATGCCATGTTATAGACTGCAGATATATGTATGACAAATACATGAGGTGACATGACGTGGGAAGAGCCTTAACGCTTGGAGGGCTTGTAGGGAGGCTCCTCTGAGTGTCGAGCCGTGCCAGAAACCACAAACTCCCAGGCTACAGCTTGATGCCATGTCCTGTTGCTTGCTTCATGTGCAATCACATGATGGTCCTCAGTGTCTGTTCCTCAGGACCACAGAGGGAGAAGGATGGGGACGCTTCACCATGTGTCTGCTCGATGTAAGTGGTGCCTCGGAGGCTGCTGAGGTCATGAGAATTGAAAGGATCTTTTACAGTGCCACATTATTGACTTGTCTACATAGATGTCATGAATCCACCATGCCTGTGTGAGCTCAGCAGTGTTGCCTTCCATAGCCGTCAGTTTGGATCTCAGCGGTTCAGATTCAGGACCTTCTGTGGAAGGTTATGTTAGTTTTTACCCTAAGACTTGCTTACAGAAAAAAGATTATACTTTGATTTTTTTTTTTTGTGAGGAGGTTAGATGGTTACTGTGAGATAATAGCATTAAGTATGATGGCTCAGAAGTCAAGAAAATGCTTGTTCATTATCTATTCTTTCAAAGCTTTACTTTAATAATTAATTACGCAATAATCCTTCCCCTAGTGAGGAAAGGCGTTCAATATTGTAATTCTTAAAGTAAACTATTTTTGGCTAGTAGTCTCAATGCTGATTGTCTGGAGGCATAATACAAATATATCCTGAAGAAAACATTTGTTTGGGTTGACAGTGCCGTACGAAGCTCAGTTCCAAGTTACTTGATTCTGTCTCTCCCATCCCCAGTTTTCCTGCACAAGGATGTAACATTTCACTTTAGCACGTGAAACAAATGGCAATAAGTGTGTATCAATATACATGTAAGTCACATTTTTTTATGAAGGTGTGACCCGTTTAATGCCTGGAGAAGATGAATGTGGTCAAGATACACAACTCCTTTTGTGTATGGATAGATATGTCATTGGAAGGGCATGATGTAGAAGCTCAGAGCACCCACATACTCGAGAAAGCAGATCTGGGGGTATGTTTCAGAGAGTTACAGTCCAGTACTTCATGGTCAGTCTGCTTCATTGCTGTATCTCCAAAGGGACAGCGGAGTGCCCAGCTCTCGTGCCTGTTTAAAACACTGAGCCCACTGAAATCAGTTGGAAATTAGGCAGATGTTAAAGACAGGCAAGTGGTTTGTATAAAACAAAATGAATGTAGAGGAAATCCATAAAATGCCTCTCTCAAAGGCACACCTGACTCTTTCTTTCTCTCTCCTCTTTTTCTTTACATAGTGCTGGTCCTAAAGGAGATAACATTTATGAATGGAGATCTACTATACTTGGACCTCCAGGTTCTGTATATGAAGGAGGTGTTTTTTTCCTGGATATCACATTTTCATCTGACTATCCATTCAAGCCACCAAAGGTAAGGGTAAGGCTTTTATTGTGTTTATCATTTTTTCACATGTGAGAAGAATGTAACTTGCAGTGAGTGAGTGCTCATCGCTTTCTGAATATCACATTTGTTTACAGTCTCTTGAAAACTACAAGGGTCAAAATTTTGCCTTGCAGTTTCAGAAAAATCCTGTCTATTTCCCAGTTACCACAGTCAATACTAATTTCCAAGCTTTACCAAGTGATAAATGAGATGAAGATTCTGATCAAGAGTTAAGATTCAAGACATTCTCATTTTAATAAAAGACAGCACAAGACCTTATGTTCCTCCTTCTCATTCCAGCTAATAAAATATATGTATAATAAACTTTTTTCTGCTATGAACCACATTCTGTTCTATTCATACATTTTCATGTAGTTTTTCTCAAAATAACAGAAAGCTAAAATAAATGTAGATAAACAATAGAGTGTTATATTGTGACTTCAAATTGGGTAAATTACTGTGATGATTTCCATTATTGTAAAGTGTCTAATTTATTCACTACTGGTAAGATCAGCAACCTTTTTTGATAATATTTTTAAGCAAAAGCTCTTTTTATTAAATGAAACTAATCTTAACTTAAAACTAAAATTTCATTTCCTTGCTCAGCAATAGTATAGAGACTTAAGAAATTATAATTTACTAGCAGATACCAAAGAAGTTCAAAATTGTTCCCTTCTCCCCTCCCTTAATGCCAAGTTACAGCTCTTGATGAAGTCACCAGGAAGGACACTGCTATCATTCTCAAAAGACTAAATATATTCTACCACACAACATTTCTACAACTTAATGGCTGTTGTGGCTATAACATTGTTATTATAAATCAAACACCTTTTATATTCCCAGAAGCATTACAGCATAAAGAATAATATACTTTCTGTGTATTTCACAGTTCTCTGAAACCCACAAAAATTAATACACTCTGAGGTAAGATTGTTATAATGAATTGATGCAGAGTTTTAGACAAGTTCCTCATGAAAATCTTGATTTTTTTTTTTTTTTAGAGGATGCTCATTTTTTAATTTTCAGTAGTTTCAGAAAACATCATGGATTTCCCCTCCTGCATCAGTCTGAAAATTTTCCTCATCTTCATATGCTTTATGTAATTAAAGCACTTTAAAATATTTCTAACTTATTTGTGCAGAAAAATGCTTACATGCTCTACCAATATTAGTCTGAAATATTTTTAAAACAAGGATGGTGTTAGTGTGATAGCATTGTTTTTGCTGTGTATTATGTCCTGCTTAATGAAGGGTAAGGCACAGATTTCATTGCTAATTTGAACAAGTATAATACAATACTCCAATTTTAAATATTAATTTTCACAGTCCATATTTAGGCTTTTGAAAGAAAGGAAAAGATGAACTAATACTGCACATGCAGCCAAATTCTGTCTTCTTCTTCACCTTCAGAAACCACAATAATGTTACATTTGTGTTTAGATTGTTCTTGACATCCAATATGTTTATTAAATAGCGTACAGTATTACAAAGTGCGTCCTAATTTTTGTGGGCACAGACAGAGGGCCTGCGTGAAAGCAGTTTATGAACCAAAGACCTCCATGGTAGGTTTCTTGAAGGCAGCCATGACTAAAGTAAACATGTACTCTTCTGTTAAATAATTGTATTATAGGAAACAAGCAGAGAGGAGCTACCTCCACAGAAGTTCTGCAGAACTGGGAGCACCCCAGGCACTGCTGCTGCTGAGAGATAAGGGGCAGCATCCCTGGGCAACACTGAATGGCTCTCTTTCTGTCTCTTATGCTGTGATTCTAGGTTACTTTCCGTACCAGAATTTATCACTGCAACATCAACAGTCAGGGAGTCATCTGTCTGGATATCCTGAAAGACAACTGGAGCCCTGCTTTGACTATTTCAAAGGTTCTGCTGTCTATTTGTTCTCTTCTGACAGACTGCAACCCAGGTAAGGAGCTGATAGTTTACTGGGTGTCCACTCTTAGTCCTTTGACTCTAGATGCCATAGAATGTAATTTGTGTATTTGATTGTATGCATATTAAATAAAACCAATATTTTTAAGATTGAGGATGAAACACTTCTGCTTGGTTGCAGTCCCACATTCAGTAGCGCTTTTCACTCCTGTGGCACAACAGCAAGTAAATAGCATTAAGCCCCTTTTTCCCCAAGTTATGGTGGAGAAAATAAGCTGATGTCATTGAAGGTCTGTATTGCAGGAGCTCCAGCAATTGAGCGGTCAATCCAGGAAAGCAGCAAAGTTCTCATGAGTTGCACTCATAAATCCTGCAGGTCAGAAGGGGCCACGGGAAGTCCCTTCTCTTAAGACAGCAATTGAAACGTTTTATCTTGCAAATGTAAGGAGGCCTATGTTCAGTGAGATTTTTCCCTTTTTCAAAGAGATTTCCTTGTTCCTGCTGGGAGGGGAGGAACTCCACTGGAAGCAATACAGTTTCTCAGCAACAACTGTGTGACCGGTGTCATTAGGCAATGAATGCTAGTTGCCTCCAGTCAGCGCAGGAACAGAGCAGTAGTGCCAAGATGACAGTTCATTTACAGAAGACTGGTAATGATCAGGGAGAAATAGATTAGCCTCTTCGATACAAAAGTTTGATGACTCTTGAAAAACTGGATCCCCTCGGTGTGTCCCCTACAGTCCTGACACCCTAACGTACACTAGTCTTGTCCAGCACTGTGACAGGAGCACGCCAGGCTGTGCTCGCTGAGTGTCCCCTGCACGCGGTGGCCCTTCCAAAGGGGTGAAAGCATGGCACCTGGCTGGGGCAAGATTCATTAATACACAGATAACCATAACAGATATTTCTGTTCTCTTTTTCTGTTGGTTGTGCCTTGTATACTTTCTCTTGGAAATGTCTTGTATGATAAAGAGTCCTACTATATCTCACAGCATTTGCTGACCTAACAAAGACTGTGTTTTGAAATAGATTCTGTGTTTTAAATCATGTGTTTGGTTGGGTTTTTTTATTGTGGAGTGGTTTCTGATGCATCTTCTCCTGCCTTTTACAGCTGACCCTCTGGTTGGAAGCATAGCCACTCAGTACCTGACCAACAGAGCAGAACATGACAGGATAGCCAGACAGTGGACCAAGAGATACGCAACATAAATGACAAACTACTTGTGCAGTGTGAAGGTGCAGAAGGCAACTTTGCAGTGTGCAACAAATCTTTATAGCCTTTACAATACGGACTTCTGTGTATATGTTATACTGATTCTACTCTGCTTTTATCCTTTTGAAGACTGGGATACTGCCCCCCAAAAAGGTAAATGCTATCAAGAGTAGAAATTTGTAGCTGTAGATTAGTTATGTTTAAAATGCCTACTTGCAAGTCTTGCTTCTTTGGGATATCAAAATGTATTTTGTGATGTACTAAGGATACTGTTCCTGAAGTCAACCAAATATTATAGTGCATTTTAGCCTAATTCATTATCTGTATGAAGTTATTAAAGGTAGCTGTAGATTACTAGGAATTATGTCATTTGTATTAAACCCAGATCTATTTCCAATATGTGGTACATGCTGTTGTGAAAACTGTTTTAACTTTTACCTTTGTCAGTTTGTAATGAAAGGATTTCCTTTTTCCCTTTGTAGCTCAGAGAGCACCCAGTGTATCATCTCAAACACAATAAACATGTTCCCCAAGGAGTAGTTTCTTTGTTTTCCTATTTTAAATTAATATTTGAATAAATTTAATTATAGTAACAAGGCAGGGCCAATGTATCACAGGTCCCTGTGGATAATCTTTAAATTAATATACATAAGCAAAGGCTTGCTATTAAATGTTTAATGCACACCTGTGGATTTTTTAAGTTTTCCCTGTTTTGTTTTTAACAGAACAAATGTCATTTCTACAATTTCCTTAAAATTAATACTGTTCAGCTCTTTCTCAAAGTTGGAATGAGAGCATTGCATATGCTTACTCCAGAAGTTAATGTAGCTGGTTGCTTCAGGGCCAGTCTTGCTCTCGTAACAGACTGCCTGAGTCTTGCTACGTTCTTTCTTTTTTTTTTCTTTTTTTTTTTTCTGCAGGACAAGGGCCAAGTTAGAGATAGTCTGGTGCTTTTGTTTCTGAGCAAAGCAAGTTGGACTTGCTGATCTAGAGAACTACAGTTATCCATTGAAAATGGTCTTCCAAAGCATGATTGAACACTATATCATCTGTCCAGAAGAGAGAGGAGTAAAATAAATTTAATCAGATTTTTATGACATAAAAACAGTTGTGGGGGAAATGAACCTTTGTTAGTGAAAATGAAATCTGTAAAACTTTTACACTACGTTTTCCCCCCTTCACTTTCTGGCTTGGAAATTTTGTAACGTCTGTAAGTAACAAAGATATACAGCTTTATAGTACATACAGTTTAAAAAGTAGAGTCACTGACAGTTTTATAATTTAAGTTTTTATAGGTTGCCAGTCACAATATTGATTACAAAAAAAGAGACTTGATCCCTTTAAATGATTTTTAAAATTACACTTAATTTTAAACTTCACACTCTCCCTTACTACCTGATGTTTTTGGAGATAATGTAGCACTTCCATCAATAAGATGCTTTGCTCATTTAATATATGAAAACTGAATGTTAAGTTTAAATACTGAAGCAATAGAAAAAATGTTAAAGATTTAGATCCAAAGTTAGCCATCACTATATAGGTCCCTGGTTTTTGTATCACATAACCTTTGACCATGAATTGTCCACCCTACTTTAAATATTTCTACAGATTCCTGAAGGTGGCTTGAAGAACTGTGTATCCCAAATATCTCAACCTAGAAGCCAGTCTCTCTTGGTAGCTACAAGATAGCTTTAGAGTTCAGGTTATAAAGTGCAAAAGGGAATGAGAAACAGGGGATCTGGCAGGTGAATATGCCTGAGTCAGGTAACAGACTAATGCCAGGAGATGAAGTGCTGGAAATCACTGCTGAAGGTGACCAGAGTTTGTCATTATGTCATTGGACGTGTGAGAAATAGCACAGATTGGCAAAGAAACAAGGGGCTATCACATCCGGGCTGGACATCTAAAGTCTGCTCACTGCTGACCATTAGTGCACTCGTGGGTGACACGGTGCTCGTACACCACTCCAGTGACTTTCCAGTGAAGAGCAAACTATGTATTTCACACGTTAACTGTGTTGCCTACAGAATTTAGAGATATTTATATCATAAAATATTATGGTATAAAAATACAGGTTTTAATCCTAATTTTAATGTATTTTGGTTTTGTATTGTACCTACAACTTCAGATACCTAGGTGTACAAGTGGGATGCCTTGTAAGTGTTGCCCCATCTTGCCTTCCTTGCAATTGGATCCTTTACACTGAATTCCCATCCTTTTTTTTTTTTTGTTGGTTTGTCATGATTCTGTTCTTTTTTAATGTAGTTTTTTTGTGTGTAAATTTTATATTTACTGAAGTAAAGGTTGTTTTTGTGTAAACATTTAAACTTTAAAGAAAGAAAAGAAGCTAATTTTGTTTCTCAAGTTCTCTCTGCTAAACCATGCAGTAGAAAGAAATTTGTATTGTTAAATAAATCAATTAGTTGTTAAATGAGAATGTGTGTCTGTTTTCATGGGGAGGGGAGAAATCCCTGCTGAAAATACCAGTTGCAAAGAGCATCTGGTGTTTCAAACTGTTTCCTTTCTGGCTGTGCTAGGGCGAATATCAGACACTACCAAAGCACAGCACTGATCCCATTTTACAGTTTTAATTTTCAGTTCTGTCTTCTTATCACCAATCAACTGGGCTCTGCGTCTGGAAAAAGTGAACTGGAACGACAGTTTTGTGAAAAGACCAGCGTAAAGATACTGCACATCCCCTCTTCCTCTCCATTTTGGATGGGCTTTTCTTGTTCTGTTGTCTTTGGGATTTGAGTGGGGAACACACGCAGCTGGCTGGTAAGGTGCCCAAACTGGGTTTTGTGATCTCCTGGCACGAGGAGCACTTGTGTGGGAACAAGCTGTCCCAGCTTTTGAGCTGTGACACTGCTGAGGAACAGAGAGGGCCAAACCAAGGGGGCAAACACGATCACATCTCTCTGCTTTTCAGCCGAGGTGGTGGCTACATTCGGAGCAAATATTTCATCGTGTCAGATGAGAAGGGATGGGTGAATATAAACACATTAAATATAAATATATTAAATACAAGGGAAAGGCAAACACATATCGGCATGGGTACTTCTGGACTAACATGTTCTCAGTGAGTTGCTTCATGTTCTGTGATGTCTTAATGTGTGGGGTGCCTTATGTGGAGACCGTCTGGCTTACTGATCCATGTTGACTGGCAATCATTTGAAATCTATAGCTGGGAAGGGAAGGGAGTCATATGGGGCTAGAAAGCAAGACAGCCGGGTAGCCTGAGCCACAGGCCAGGCTTGCACAGCCTCCCGAGGAAAGCGGGAACTGAACCAGCTCTGGTCCATGCTCTGCTCCCTCCCTGCCTCTTGGGCTTTGCTGCTCACCGGTTCTGGCTCTGTAGCAGGCCATGGGTATTGCAGAAAGCGAGACCGAGCTTCTCGCTTCCCTCACCTTCATGCACGGGAACCAGCCTTATGGCCTCGCAGCAGCAGCCCCCCTTGCCTGCAGCGCAAGGGGAGAGCCACGGGGCTGGGGCCGAGGGGCTCTGCGCCAGCGGGGTGCAGTCCCAGCTGCCCCTTTGCTGCTGCTGTGGCCTCCCCATGGCCCTGCCCAGGTCGCCACAGCACTGTAGAGGAGGAAGCTGGAGACCGCAGCAGCTTCTGCGCTGATCTGGTGGTCGTCTGCCCCTGGGGTTTCGTCTTTGTGGGCGCAGGTGGCCAAGGAAGGACTCCTGACTCCGGGCGGAAGCATAAATCTCATCTTTCCTGCATTTTCTTCAGCAAAACTCAGCACTGAATATTTATGGGAAAGAAGGAAGGCCTGTGCAGGCATCCTGAACTAAACCAGCTTCAAAGGACAGTGGCAATAGCATGGCTAAAATGAGGTTTGATTCAGCCATAAACCAGCATTGTGTTTCTGCACCCCATGCATTAGCCAGGGAAACCTGCGTTTGAGAACTGGGTGCTGCTTCGGGTGCAGCATCCCTGCAACGTCTGGGCGGTGGCACCCCTTGCATTAGTCTTGCATGGTAACTTCTGAGGCCGAACCACTGCTCCCTTTCCCGCAGGAGCCACCCCGACTGAAAGTGACTGGGGAGGATCCCAAGACAGCAGGAGAGATCCTGTAATGGAGCATGTGTTTTAAAGGGAGAAGTGAGACAACAGCACGGCTGCTTGTACTGCTGCCTGACCTTGCCGATGTCGATGATAATTGGACACATTCGACTGTGGCTTAGGTGGAAGAGCAGAAAATGCACTTGGAAGGTAATTGCTGGAATGTTTGCAGCACACAGGGGCTTTTGCTTTTTTATCCTTAAAGAGAGACACTTCCTTCAGCTTCTCTTTCCCCACCTCTCCATGTGCATGTCTCTCTCGGGTGCAGTTATGATCGCCTCCTTAAAACCTGTCAAGAATAGATAGAATAAGAGGCATAGTATGAAAAACATACATGTCTCATCCCCTCGTGGTGACTGCCTCTCAGCACAGGCTCTGCATCTACAGGGATGTAAGAAGTGGTGGGACCACGTGCATGGATCACAAATGCATATAGCTGTCTCTCTCTTTCATTGTTGTTGCTACTGCTCTTCTACAGGTAAGGTGTGGACAGCCCTGCCTGTTTATGTATTGTTTCCAAGTATTGGGAAGCATTTTGTAACTTTGTTAGCCAAGATAAACCTCTCTTTGAACCATGCTAAATTGCTACCCTCCAACACATCCTTTGGCAGTGAATGCTACAGTTTAATTATGGACTGTGTGAAAAAAGACTTTGTTCATTACATGATTGTTTCATGTAACCTGCAAAGTGAACACTTCATTTTACATCTCCTAGTTGTGTACTGTGAGAAATAATGAATAATTGCATCTATTCCTCTCCTTGATCCGAGGTATGATTTTATTTACCATCATTACTATCAGCCCCTAGTAACCTCTTTTTCTAGGCTGGAAAGTCCTCATTTATTTATTCTCTCCCTGTATAGAAGATGCTCTGATTGTCCTGGTCACCCTTGCCTGTACATTTTGTAATTCTGCTCCAGCTAATTTAAAGGAATGAGAGCTGCACACTGTACGCAAAAGGTGAACTCACGATTCATCTGGAATGATGTTTTCTGGTTTGGTCTGCTTGCCTAGTAATTTGTAATACTCTGCCTTTTTGACCGTTGCTTCTTGCTTAGGTCCTGTCTTTGTTAAGCTGTGTTCAGAGATGCTGGAATCTCTTTTTACGAGCAATAGCTGATTTAACGTTTTATGTAGGTCTAACAAATTTGTCTTTCCTAATATCCGCCGCTTTGTATTTATCATCACCAAATTCATCTGTCATCTTCTCTCCTAGTTCTCAGTTATCATTAAATCCTTTATGACTCTTGGCAGTCAGTTTTAGTTTAGTCTGCCTTGAATATTGACTCTGTATGTGTGCTGCATGCACCAAGGGTGGGAGGTAACAGCAAAAGTAATAGCAAAGTGCAGTGGACAGGTCCGTCTGCCAAGAAGCGATGGGTCCCCGAGGACAAATTATCATCTGGCTTCTGAATGGCACAAATGAAAGCAGCTGCCAACTGTTTTCATCAGTCTGGGCTTTGTCTCCCTCTACAGAACAAATGTCAGGTCATTATTTAAAGAGGAGCTCAGCATGGGTAAATTTTCCAGAGTGCTGAATGAGCTGTCATTCTGGAGATTAGTTTTTCTGGGGTATCATATAGGTAGACAGGGAGGAATCACAAATCCTGTGGGAGACCATTCCTCTGAACGGAGCAACTGGATGTATCTCTGAAGGATACGGTTGGGTTGGAAATCTGCAGTCTAGCATTAGTTCAAGGAGCCAGGCACAAGAGTGGGGCTGGAAACGCAGAGGCGATAAATGGAAGTGGAATTAAGCTGTTAAAGTACAGTGGTGCGTGATGGCATTTCCTCTATCGAGGAAGGCAGCTTCTTGCAAGCGTAGAAGTCTATGGTTGTGTTTCTGCATTCCAGCACTTTAAATCTGCGTACATTTGTGAAAATTTGAACCAAGCTGAGACTCTCTCGCCTGCGTGCTAAATAAAGAGGTTACCAGTACTTACAGTTCCTAAGTTACAGGCTTGGAATTAAAGTGACAAATTGTTTTAAAGTTATTGTCAGTTTCTGAAAGGAAATATTAATATGCTCTGTGCTTATCTGCCATTGCCTGGGTTTCCCTGTTAGCTGGGAAGCTAATGTGCTGGATTTCACCGCTGGAATGATGAGTTATTATGTACAAGCAACATCGTTCTATTCACTTCTGGGTGTTGCTGTTTCCAGCTGATTTTTTTTCATAAGTATGGATTTGATGAAGAACTAAAAACCTTAAGGTATCATTTAAGCTTTATTCATTGATTTGGCTGATATTTTACTGTACAATGACCTGAATTATCTTTCTTAAATGAAGAGAGTAAGAGTTTAATTACCCAGCAGCTCTTCTAGAAGATTATGCTGTTTAATAGCAGGATGTTACCTAGTTCAGAACATTATATAGGTAACTCATGGACTTCACTAGAATTTTCCTTTGCCTACTTCATAACATCTGATCCGAGCGTTTATAAGCTAGCAGAGGGAATAAATGAAAAAGATGAAGTACTGTAGAGTTTTGCGGCATGCGGGAGAAGGAAAAGAGAAACCGTCACGCATATAAAAAACGTTAAATGTCTGAACTTTGCATTAAAGAAAAACGAAAGTTAGGACAAATCAGACCAAACGCTGGCCCTTCTGGCTCAGCTAGAGGAGAGAGCGTAAAACAGACAGCCAAACCAATGCCAAGCCAAGGACACCGCCAAACGCGGGGCTGGAGGAGTCGTCACTCGAGCGGCCTTTTCCAAACCCAGCAGTGGCGGCGGCGGTTCCCGGCGCGGCTCCCGGCAGGAGCCTGCCGCTTCCCGGCCCAGCGCTGCTCCTCGGGCCCAGCGGCTTCCGCGGCTGCTGTGAAGCCCCCCTGGCAGAGAGGGGGGTGCCCGCCCGGCGGAGGAGCTGGGAGCCCGCTGCCGGCGGCTCTCCCGCAGCGGGCACCCCCGCTCCCACCGCGGCCGGGCCACCAGGCGCCCGGCCGCCTTTCCTCAGCGTTGTCCGGCTCCCCAGGCCGCGGCTCCCGGCGGGGGTTTGCTCCGAGGCAGCCGCGCCGCTCCAGCAGCGGGGCGGAGGCGCGCAGAGGCGCCGGGCGGGCGCCGCGGGGCCCTCGGCTGCGGGGCG
>JANZLQ010000001.1:26475669-26487665 GCA_026212715.1 Elanus axillaris | reverse complement strand
CTTCCCTTCCCTTCCCTTCCCTTCCCTTCCAACATATACTTGGAATAGTGGTGCTGCACTAGAATGCCACTGCTTCCAAAGAAGAGGCAGTTAAAGAAAATAAATGTGCAAGCTATGAAGAGAGATTTTCAACTCTCCTTCAAAGTTAAACCTTTGCAGATGGGTAGATCTTGTCCCGATGGACTGCAATGCCATGTTCAGTTTCTCTTTTCTTTACTAGATTAAATACTAGGCTCCTGGCATCAGAAAGTTCTTTCTCCTCTTCTCACAAGCCATTCGTATGTGCCACTCTAAAAACCGACCTCGCAGACAGCTGGGTTTTCTTTCAGCAAGGACAGATTCTGACGGCTCTGCTGCCTTTTCTCCTTTGCGCGGGCAGTTCTGCTGTTCAGGTCCCAGAGGGGTTTACGCAAAACCATGGCAGTTGCGGGGGGACTACCACTCTGCAAGCCAGCAAAACTTCTCCTGGCCCTTGACCTGTATTTTGCCACTTGACGCGCGACCTCAGCTAAACATCATAAACCAGGCAAAGCTGCAGAGGTGACCGGTGACTTTCTCAGCCTTTCAGCTTGGGTGATACGCTTCCCCACTCAGCCACAGTGCACTAATGCTGCTTTTACCTCTCCAGCAGCAGTTCCCCACTGTAACAAATGGAGTTGTGCTGGTCTGGCACTGTCTGCTTAAAAATGACATATGGATAAATATTTTAAATTTACCAAATTGCTAATGATTTTCAAAGGCTTTAATTGAGTGATTAAAGCAGCCATTGATTTTTCAGGCCTCAACCTATGCTGTAATTCAGACACTCCGCAAAGGAAGTCACGCACAATTGGATTTAGCCATCCTTCAAAGTGAGGCCTGTGCAATTATCATCACAAATGTTAGGTATTGTGTTTGCCTTATTAACTTAAATTAGGAACCTGTAGTGAAGCTGTGAAATAGCAGTCCTCTTAAGACGTTTCCTGTGCTAGGGTTTTTATTAAAGACGTTTACAGAGCCATAAACTACAAAGGGGGATGGCTCATGCAAATTGCTAAGATTTATGCTTTGAATGTGTTGTAGGTCTGCAAATGTGCCAGAAACCCTACAGAACTACTACCAAGTCCCACAGACTGCATTGGGAGGAATCTGTACTTGCTGGCTGTGGACTTTTTAAACATTTAACAATTTAAACAGTCAGCAGCTGTGTTTGCAAAGCTGGTTAAAAATGACCAGACTTTTTCCAGTCAGGCCGGGATTCAGGTTGGGAGGTTGGCACAGGGCAGCATCGTGGGGAGCTCCTGAGGCACTAAGCCCCCACCCCAAGCACTTCATAACCCATCATCTGCCCCATCCATCACAGTGATGCTACCTATAGGCAGTTGCTACTTCATGAGGGAACTTCTCGCTCACTCCTGTTGGGATGGTGTACCTTCTAGCTGTTGTTCAGTCTGGTTGGCCCTTGGGAGCCTTCAAACTTCCATTTAGAGGGGGGACTACAAAGAGAGCATGGGCATTTTGTGACCTAACCCAATTTATTTGTACAACAGCAGTCGTCCAGAGCTGAGGTACATTTGCCACACAGTAAAATAAAATGCTCACCAAAAAAAAAAAAAAAAATCAACTGAGAAGCTTATTTGAGAGCAATTTGAAAGTGTAGTGACAAGCTACTCCTTGGTGTTCAACACCCAGCTCTTCAGAATAAGGGAATGGATGAGGTCTTTGCAGTGCCCTGAGACTCAAGTATTTGGGAAATATAAACCTTCCCTTCTGCAGAGCCTCATAAGTCCCCACCAGATACTACCTGCTCCAACCTGCTAGAGCTGACTTTTACTGTGAGGATCTGGCTGCCTCTTGGAATCTAAGATGTAAGATTTTTTTTGTTTGTTTCTTTGCGGACAACTGAGGAGCTGACTTAGCTCTTTTCAGGTCTTGTCCCCATTTTATTTTTCTGCTTTAAGTTTACGGTAGTTCTTGCTTTCCTGCCATACTGGCCATTGTTAGGGACACACTGGGAAAATGGCTTTGGGAGCTGCTTCTGCTGGTTTAAGAAAACCAAGTTACTGTAGCGAGTGCCAAGCAGGCTGCAAGCACCAGATGAGTACACCTTCCTTGTGGTGTTTACACTGTGCACCAGTACAAAAGATTTTTCTCCCAAGACCATCCTTCCAAACCTTGCTACAGCTTGCTTTTCCTTCCACTTTAAGGGTTTTGAAAGAAGAGGTAATTTCCTTCAATTTGTTATTATGAAAAACTGACTAATGTGAATCTAGGGGTTCAGTCATGAATTAATATAAGGTTAACACTCACAGCAGCTGAGTGATGGGGAAGCAGAAGTGGCTCTGGCTTACGCTGGCTTGCAGAAGGTCCCTGGAGGCCATCACACTGGCAAGAATTATTGCCTGAAGGGCAATTACATTGGCAAGCATCAGCTGGAGTGCCGTGCACCCTACTTTCTCACCTCATCATGCCAATTCATGCCGCCAGCTTTGTTCTGACACCCATCCTCTATCACAGGAGCAGGTGGCAAGGAGCCAGCTATGCTTAGCATGGGGTCTCTGCTCCTCAGAGAGCCAGTAACTGAAGGCCAGCTCAGCCTGCCACTGTGGCTGCAAAAATCCAACACAATGCAAAGGGGAGAAATAAAGCCTGACTGAATAAAATCCAAAAGCTTGGACTGGTCTAAAGGACTTCTCTGGTAAACAAGAGGAACAAGACAGTGGGAGTGAAGAAAACAAAACTGATGTGCTGGAGCTAGGCCTGACTGGTGGCAAATGAACAGATGGACGGCTCTACTCATCCTCCTCCTAGGGAGACGGATGGTAATTCAACTGTGAGACAAAAGATGTGGACGGGAAGGTGCAGATTTCCCCGTCCCGCTGCATGCCTGCTGCCTTCTGAGACAGCCGTGATCCCACTGGGCCTTCATTGCTCTTATCCCATCAGGGTTAGAGATGGGATTGGGAGACAGACAAAGCCTGGTGCTGGGTTGGAGTGCTGCTGGCTGGAGGCCACCGAGGGAGAGGCTGCGCTGCCCAAAGACTCGTCCCCAGATGAGTTTATCCTCTGGGCCATGGATGGGGGTCCCAGGCTCAGCCTCAGCCCCAGACAAGGACTAGGGTAAGGGATGAAGCTGATTCTGGAACTGTAGGACTATTGCACTTTTTATTTAATAAAATTATAAATCATGGGAAGGCTGGAAGCTCAGGATTGAGTGGCTACAGAAAGCACCCATAAATGAAAAAGAGAAGCACCACAGCTCTACTCGTTGCAGACAAAATTCTACTTTTGCAGAGCTGTCCTGTAATAGGGCCCAAAATATACTTCCACTCAGCATCCACACTGGAGCTCCAGAAATCAAGACATACTTGGAAAAAGAAAAGAAAAGAACTACGTGAATATGGAGAAGCCTGTTAACAGTATACTAGGAGTATATTCGAAAGAGTAAAATCAGTATAAGCAGACTGGAAAGTGTCTAAAGAAACCTGTTTCTGTTGAGAAAGCATATTGGGTCTCAGAACAAAGCTCTTATCAGGAAGGATTTTTAAAAATATGAAAGAAGAAGCTAGCTACAGGGTAAGGGAAGCTATTAAAATTAAGGAAGCAGTAGAGGGATGAATACTAAGGGGACAAAGTTTGCTGCTGATATATAGTTATTCAAAGTGGTTAAGAGGAAAGCTGACTGTGATGAACTGTCAAAATAACTTACAGTGACCAGGATTTAATACAGACAATATCATTCAATATATTTAAATGTAAAGTGATAAGCAGGAGGAAGAGAGTCTGGCTTTATGTACATGATGGGATCTTGAGCTGCTGCTTGCCATCCAAGGGTAGTGGCTGGGACTGATAGCTCACTGTCTGGTCCAATGCCAGGATGAAGCAAGGACAGCCCAGTTTCAAAACAAACTAAGGACAATAAATAGTCCTCAAGGCACTGAAGAAGCATGTTAGGAAACTCATTTCCTCAGGGATGTTGTTGGGAATGCTGCAAGTCTATGTTGGATTAGGAAAGGTCAAAGAAGAAGAACAACAAAATATTCTGACACCTATCTCTGGTTATGGCAGCTTTGAACCAGAAACTGGGTTTTGTTTCAGCAAAAGTATTCATGTGAGCTGTGACTACATACCTGACTTTTCCTTGTAGTTAAGCCTGGGCAGCTTCCATCAGCTGCTGCCATAAGCACCTCCCAGTTCAACTCAGAGCAAAATTTACAGGTGGAGCAGGGACAGACTGGATCTAAGACCTGACATTCATGTCACTTAGGCTTTTATTGCAAATCTGGGAACTACTGTTCTTTGTTTATCTCTCTGACTTCCTCAAAAACTGCAACAGAGAGAGAAGGATTTTTAATCCTATTAATTTTCTCCTATCCTTTGAAGGTAATGGTGGGCCTTAGCCTGTATGTTAACATCGACAAGAGGGCCTTTTTAATCAAGTCATATGCTGATAATATGTTGACATCATAAACTTTTGGAATATAAATTTGGAAATTTTGTCTTAAATATTCTCCTTCAGATTCTTCCAAGAATCCTGTAGGTGGATAAGTATTGTGTTATGCCAATCTCAATGTGTGCTTCAATCAATCAATCCTTTATTTTCATCTTCTGCAAAGTCATAATTACATTCAACCCACGTATAAATCTGTGCCAAGTGTCTAGGATACCTCAGGCTATATTGAGACCAGTGGTTCAAGGTACTGATCTGTATATCCTCCACTTCACTATTTCTCAGCAGTTTCAGAAAAAAGACAAGGTGAAGAACAAGAAATAGATTACATGCTGGGCTGACTTAAATGGCAGCTCAGGTGTTTCAGGACAGGAGCTGTTGCATGGGTGGGAATGACATTAACAAAGAAATAGAGTTAATCCATGGTGGTCCTCAACACCAGAGACTCTCACCATCCATGTAGAGAGCACTCTTGGCTCCCTACAAAATTAGGGACAGCAGTGGGTTACTTCTCTGTGTTACGGTGAAATCCAGCTCCTGTCTTTTGCCTGAATTCAGTTACACACTCCTTCTGCTCCTTCTTTCCATGTTGGAGAGCATCCTGCACTGTGATTCAAGTTACACGCTGCCATGTGTCAAAACCATACAAAACCAAGGCACCCCATCCATCATAAGTTGCCAGGTAAGTCCTTGTGCTCATTTGAGCTGCTGGTGCTTCCAGGAACAGCTTATGTCAAGTACTACCTATCCTTTCCTGTTCTTCCCTTCTGAGTGCAACAGCTGACAATGACCAGCATGAAAAGCAAAGAAAAGAGTATTTCCTGGGAGAAGAGCTGCCAGCAGAGAAAAATGTCTGCTGAAACCTGAGGATTTCCAGAACATGCCTCAAGACTCTTTCTAGTAGCTGAAATCAGGGGGTTACAATAGCAATTAAAAATGATCAAAAAACAAGACAATTAGCCAGAGCTGTGGAGTCTCAAACCAGCAAAGAAACACTCCATTTAATGAACACACAATGCATAGTTTCATAGTGAGTCTAAAAACTGATTAATATGGCAATATCATTTGAAATTGAAGAGAAATTTATTTCTGAAATTGTATGTGGTATGGGTGTAAATCAGAAACATCTGCTGCCAGGCAAGAAAAGTAAAGACCATGGTCTCAATAAACAGCATCTTCCCAAATGCCAGGTCAGCATGATGTGAAGTCGTGATTCCTGACACCCAGCTCCAGGCAGGGCTGGTTTGCCCTGGCTCTGAATAGGGAAATGAAAAAAGAGAGAACATCTTTCAGTGGGGGAAGTTACCAGCAGCTGTAGGCTGATGCAAAGAGTGACTCAGAGGCAGCAGTTGCAGCAAGCAGGCTCTGGTTCCCAAAAAAAATTGAGTTTCCAAGAGACTGAGAGCTGAAAAGTATGTCGCAGCTTCAATGGCCCCGTGGGAAACGCAAAGAGCAGAGCAGCACACCACTTAAACATTTCTTCTCTCTGTACAAGAGGGTGCAGACAGCCCTGCCTCACTGTGCCTGGTCTTGGACCAGCTGAGCTCACCAGCCCCTGCGTGGGTGCCACACGGCGAGGTGGGTTCACTCAGAGATGGGTAGGTACAAACAAGCCCTGACAAGGGACTGACCACAGAAAGCAGAGCTGCTCTGTGGCCCTGGCCAGTTTCTCATTGCACTCTGCAGTCTGGTAGTATGTTCCTTCCCCTTCCCCTTCCCCTTCCCCTTCCCCTTCCCTTTCCCCTCCCCTTCATTTCTCTTCACCTTTCCCCTTCCCCTTCCCATTTCCTCCCTCCCTCCCTACCTTTCTTCCTTCATTCCTCCCTCCCTTCCTTTCTTTCTTCCTTCCTTTTTCAATTTAGCAACCCTGTTTTTTTAAATAACGAGGAAATGTGGCTTTTGAGTTTTCAAGCCCACCTGTGTTCTCGCCATGGCTGTCATCAAATTATCCCAGGCTTTATTTCCCTCTTATCATCTCTTACTTCTGAACTGCACTTTATCCTTCCAGGCAGGAGTACTTTGCAGTGCCAGTATCAGGCTTTTATCTGAAGAAAATAGTTATTACAGTACGTGATAGGTGAGAAGTGTGTCAGGAGACTAATTTTATACTTTTTTTTTTTTTGACAGAAAAGTGAATGCCACAATTGTAGCCAAACTTGAAATCCTTTATGTAGGCAAAAACTCTGTCAACATCAAGAGGAGCTCTGCTTAAGGAGTATCCCCAAATAAGGCTCTTTTTTGATGGTGGTTTATCAATACCACAGTTTAGTCTGTATCCCTAAATGATGACACACCACTTACTGGCAATTTGCTTGCTCTCTACATCTTTTCTAAACACCTTCAGCATTAAGAGATGAATGATTTTTTGGGGAGGAACTCCATCTTTGCTGGAATTATAGAGAAAAAAAAAAGCAGCAAGAACAGAAAAAGAGAGGGGTTTGATTTTACATATATGTAAAGTGAATAGCCCAGATGTCTTCCATGAATGATTCAAACATCACCAGCCTAACTTTTCTGTTGGCCCTACAGCAGCTGCACTGAAACCAAGAGATACTGCACTGGTGCAGATGTGGGGATTCAGACCTTACACTAAAGGAAAAAAACAATCATTCAAAACATGTCAGGAATCACATTGTTAAATCACTATAAGAAGCCCTGCCAGCCCTGCTCTGCCCCATACATTTGGACAACTGCTACCGCGTGCTGAGGACTAAGGACTGTACCTACTGGGAGCTGTAATTTCCATCCCTCTAACAGCTGAGAAATTAACTCCAGGCCAACCTAGCTCATTAAACCAACAGACCAGGAATACAGAGGAAAAAAGGTCTAGTTTTGTGCAGCTGCATTACACTACATCAGCTCAGTTTGGGGTCAAACAGGTGCCAGAGCTCATGCACAGGCGTGGGTGAGACTGCAGAGCTGTGAGCAGGGGCAGAGGTGCAGAGACAGGGAGGATGGGAAAACGTTTCTACTTCTCAGTGGCAGCAAAATGGGAGGCCCTCTCCCTGCAAGGTGCTTAGCTACTTGCTTAAATCTAAGTCGGTCCTAAATCGGGGCCTGTAAGCTCTTTGGGATGGAGACTCCATCTTCAGACTTGAAGGTGCTCTGCACTTAATAAATGGTAGGAGACTTCTTTCCCTTTTACATTGCTTTCTAGTGATATTCAGTTGCATTCAATTACAAATAACCTTGGAAACCTGGCACAGATAGATCTTCCTGGCTAGTTATCAGGAATGTCATATTAAATATTACATTATCTCCACTACCTTAACAGATAAGTCCATTATCTCCTGTCAGTAGCTGGTCAATTTTCCTCTCTATTGAATGCTTCCGTTTCATGATAGAGCAAACATGCCAAACTGGGCATTTTTAGGGCTTTATTTATTACCTGTCTGCAGTGCTTGAACTCCCTCATCATTTAGACTATGTGACTCATAAATGCACTTAAAATACATATGGAAATAAGACATTTTTTTCTCTCGAAATACAAATCCTGTTATATTTCATTATTTCCGTATTCATAATGTTTAGTGTTTATTCTTACCCAGACACAGAGTGATGCCAGCAGTGCTTACTACTGACTACAGAAATCACATGCATTTTTCTTTTTGGTCTTTAATGGAACTGTATGAAAACACAGCTACATTTTTTCTTTAGGCTGTGAATTGCATAGTATTTGACAGCACCAAACATTAACTTGTGTTATACCTATAGCCTAGAGGATCACTAGCAGCACTGTCTCCCATCTATTTTAACTTCATTTATGTCTCTCTTGCTTAAAAGTGGATTTGAATGTGTACCTGCAGTACATGTACAGGCATGATTTCTCACTCTTGTTTATTTGTTGGGTGGAAAGTCTTTTCAGTGCCCATCCCCCTCATCACTTCTAGGTATTGGGTAGCAAGTTCCAGTGGACAGAGATCAGGAGTACATGCTACAGCTACCTTTGGTTCACATGCTCACTTTTTTTTTTTCTAGGAACCACAGTGCCAGGTACTCCAGCTGCCATACACACTGCCAGGTACTGTATTAACATAAACAGAGATGCTCAGCACCGGGATATGAGGGAGAAGTTTTCCTCTGAACATGTTATTATGATTTAGTTAGGCTTTTCATGAAAAATTCACCCTCAGGTCCTGTGTGTTCAGTTTGGGAAGGATAGTGCTGTAGGAGCTGAGGAGGTGGGAATGGGAATACACAGAAATTAGCAGCCAAACAGACATTGGTGTGGTTTCAGATTCTGGGAGGACTTGAAGACTAAGTCATGTGGATAAGAAACATTGAATAATAACGTACCATCCAGGGCCTTGCCTAGGTTTTTGAGTACAGGCTTTCCCAAAGTTCACATTAACATGTGGGGTTTTTTTTCTCAGTTCTGCATAATCTATCTCCAAACAATTGATCTCATGTGAGGTCCTGCTCCAGCCCATTTTTTCAGGTCCATTCACACCAGCTAATTTGGGGAATGGTCTGGTCGGTTTGCAGTTTTGAAATTGAACCTCTGAAAATCCTCCTGAGCATGTCTTCTACCCCAGAGCCAACCCATTGCTAATTAGTACGAATCACAGGGACATAACCTTTGGAAAATACTGCTGATGCACACTGCATTTCAAAACTGTATTCAGCATTACAACGTGATTTGCAGAGAACATTGTTATAAATACTCTTTTGCACAAGAGAAGCATGGCTAAGCAGAAAACCTTATCTAATCCTGTTTTATGCCACATGCCATATTAAATGTATCAACTGCTATCATACAGGATCCAGATGTAAACATGCTGTTGGCTTTAACCGTATACTCATTTTATATATAAATAAAAACCCTATGGCTGAAATGTCTTTTCAGTTTTCTCTTCCCCATGCTGGATTAACACATCGACAGCTGTGAAGGAATGTTTTCAACCATGCCACAGAATCTCATTATTAAAAAACTGTCCAGACATAATGTCCAACAGAAGAGAATTTTAAGCCTTGGTCGCTCTCTGCCTCTATTGCACCAACGTGAACAAACAGTAGGCTTAACATTTCAGTATTTCCTTTCATCCCAAGACAGAATAAGGAGTTGAAATTTTGAAAGTCATGGAATGGAAAAAAACATGCACTTTGGGGATACCAAAGGGATTTATTCAGGCATTATGCTGAGATAGGATCAGAGCTCTTCATTTTGATGTTACCATTTGCATGTCTGCCTACCACAGCACCACTACCAGTATCCAAATGAGTAGCCAGAACAAAGTGGCTTCACCTGACCAAAACTACAGAGGGGATTTGCAATAATGTCCATGAAAGACCATGATGAACACCATGTGTTCTTGCTAAACATTTGATTACATCAAACCTGTATTTCCTTGATGAGGAAACAAGAATTAAGTTTTCTTCAGAAAGATAAGACAGGTATCAGTTCATTGTGCAGGGATCGTTAGAGACAAAAGGTTTTGCAGATCTTGCAAACAACACAAAATTAGACCCATAAACCACATAGCCCTAATAATTTTTCCAGTAAATGCATATGTCAGCTTGTAGGGCGTTTCCCTTCACCACTGTTTTGCTGTCATCCACACCTATGTGAAACTAGAGTCACTTCCCCCAAACTGTTCTGTTCTATATATTTTCATTTTTCTGTGTGTGAATTTCTGATTTCCTCTCTTCATGTTTTGCATTTATCTACTACTTTAATCCCATTTACAGAGTCCTCCTTTCAGTCCTGCTTCAATTGCACTGGAGATTTTCACATCCTGCTATTTCAATAATAAAAAAAAATGCCCTTCTCTTATTCTGTTGCACTATTAATGTTGAATTTACAGCTATGCTTTGGAGTAAGATGCTTTCATGGTTCTCTTTAGCTGAAAGGGAGAACATAATTCCAAACAGTAAACAGTGGCAGACCCTGATCTGCTGCTCATTTGAGGGAGCGCTAAACATTGCTGAGGGAAAAAGACCCTCCCCATCTCTGCCAAATCAAACATCCAAAAGGGTTTTCTTCTCTTTATAGGCTTTTTGTGTCCAACCCAGTCTTCGCCCAGCAGATGAGGGCTCACATTGCAGTGATCTGTCAGTCACCACTTCTGCTTTGTCTTTCCTTACTGAGTAGACCACAGCCCCAGCAAACAGCTCCAGGCCATCTTCTGCGCTCTCCCTGTGCATAAAGCTCCCTCAGGAGACCCATGAGCACCCCTCATCCTTCAGCTGAGCATTTACCAACATGCTGCTGCCTACAAGGCACTAATGAGCACATGTAGAGTTAATAGCTCTCTCTCACCTACTTTGTGCTCTTTTGTTGGATCCCCTTTTCATTGTGCAGCTCCCATTTTCAATACAAGCTCTTTCAGCTTTTGGGGACAGCTTTTTGGGAGAGGTACTTTTTTTTTTTAACCATATGTATGAATAAAATCTGGGACAGCTGCATTCTGGGCCCTGGAGAAGACAAATGCTGTAATTATAAGACAATCTCCTCCCTCATCTTTGCTATCTTTGGCTGTCTGAACAAATGTGATTCTGAAGAAGTGAAAATGCTGTCACATCTTTCAGATTCAAGTTTTCAGTATCTCTAGCTATGCCATTGATGATGATTCTCAAAGTATTGTATTCCCACTGGATTCCACATGAAATAAAGGTGCACAGCCCTTTGCAGGTAAGGCCTTGTGCTATTCAGTGACCTACTTCCTTAACTCCTCTCTTTCCATGGTGGCAGCACTGTTGTGGTTGTCATGACTGTACCTATGCAAAAATCCTGTCCCACTCTAAAGGAAAAAGGATGCAGCATGCAAGGGCAAAATATTGATGACAACATCTTTGAAAATAAAGCTGTTCTTGGCTCTGTGCATAGGCATATCTACCTCAACTTCAGCAAAGCCTTTGACACTGTCTCTCATGGCATACTCCTTGAGATGCTGGCATCTCATTGCTTGGACAAATGTATTCTATGCTTGGTGAAAAACTGGCTGGATGGATGAGTCCAGAGGGTTGTGGTGAATGGAGTTAAATCCAGCTGGTGGCCAGTCACAAGTGGTGTTCCCCAGGGCTTGGTGTTGGTGCCGGTTTTGTTTAATATCTTCATCCATAATCTAGATGACGGGATTGAATGCACCCTCAGAAAGTTCGCAGACAACACCAAGCTGGGAGGCAGGGTCGATCTGCTGGAGGGTAGGAAGGCTCTGCAGAGAGATCTGGACAGGCTGGATCAATGGGCTGAGGCCAGTCGTATGAAGTTCAACAAGGCCAAGTGCCGGGTCCTGCACTTCGGTCACAGCAACCCCCCACACAACTATAGGCTTGGGGAAGAGTGGCTGGAAAGCTGTCCAGCAGAGAAAGACCTGGGGGTGCTGTTTGACAGCCAGCCAGCTGAGTATGAGCCAGCAGTGTGTCCAGGTGGCCAAGAAGGCCAAAGGCATCCTGGCCTGTATCAGAAATAGTGTGGCCAGCAGGAGCAGGGAAGTGATTGTCCTCTTGTACTCAGCACTGGTGAGGCCGTACCTTGAGTGCTGTGTTCGGTTTTGGGCCCCTCACTACAGGAAAGACACTGAGGTGCTGGAGCGTGTCCAGAGAAGGGCAACCAAGCTGGTGAGGG
>JANZLQ010000001.1:26449095-26474367 GCA_026212715.1 Elanus axillaris | reverse complement strand
ACTGAGCCCTCGCTCCCGATACGGGCCCGGCGCCCGGCGTCGCTGCGGGAGGACGCGTACGGCCGGCGGCCTGCGTGGCGGCGGGGGGGCTCACCCGGGCGCCGGCAGAAATCAGCCCCCTCTCTGTGCCGGCGGGGCTGCTCGGGCATTAGTTTTCGTCAGAAAGCAGGGAATGGGAAACAGTCCTGCCGTCCCCTGTTGTGATATCGCTTGCCTGTATTTACGTACTTTCCTATGTGCTAAAGTACTTCCCCATAATCAGACAGAGAATGCGGCTTTCGATTTGGGGTTTCTTTTTAAATTGATTTGTCGATGGATGATAATTTTCAGTAGTTGGTGATGTGAATAGACTCGTGGAAACCCAGAAAGAACTGTTGGGGCTGGAAGGGGCCTCCAGAGCCGGCCCAGTCCCAGCCCCGGCCCCGGCTGGGTCCGCTGGAGCCGGCTGCTCCCGGCCCAGCCCGGCCAGTCTTCGAGTAGCTCCAGGGACGGCGACTCCACACCCCCCCTGGGCAACCTGTGCTGGTGTTTGACCACCCTCACGAGATGAAGGTTTTCTCTATGCTGGAAGGGAATTTCTCATACTGGAGTATTTCAAGCAACGTTCCTGAAACGTCTTGCTTTCAAACATCAGAAGAGTGTCAGATGGAAGAGGACGCTCACCCTGAGATGCACAGTTGTGATTCACTCAGTGATACATAAGAGCTATACTACTGAGAGCTTTTAAAATTGGATGTGGTACATTCCTTCAACAGTTCTTCATGTACATGGGTCAAGTGGAGGATAGTTTCTTTACTGTACTTTCTAGCCTTTATACAGTTCCCGATGCTTCCCAGCAGCTCAAAATGAGGCGAGATGCTGTTTCAGCTGGTTACGAGGCCACTACCCTGTCATTCTGTCGCTGTGGCTACTGAGTAACTTCAACATGCCTGGTACAGTGCTATAAATATGAAGACAGTATTTCATAACATCAGCATCAAGCCTTGTAAGCCCACTACTTGCATGACATTCTTTTTCTTTTTTCCACTAAAGATTTCATAAAAAATTGAGAAAAAAACCCACCAAACCAAACAAACATTTCCCACAATCCAACTGGCAGAAGTTACTTGGACTGCCACTAAATAAAAGTAAGAGAGCAGCTCTCAGCTAGTTCAAAGGTCCTTAATTTTCCTTTTTGATCCATCTTGCACCATTTTATCTGAGGGGCTTCTGCTTCTGGTTTACACCAACGACCCAGCAGGAGGATCAGACCCACTAATTCCACAAGAGTGGCTGTGGCTCCGCTGTGTCCAGGCACAGCTGCCCTAACGCAGAGAGTCAAGTGCATCAGATTTCTTTATTTTGCTGGGCAGGATAATAAAGCTTTCCCGAACAGCAGTATTTAAAGCAAGTGAACTATGCAAAATCTCTCCCCTCAACTGCTATTACACAGCTTGCAACCTTTCGTTCAGGAGATTAAGTTTGCATCTCTTCGCATTATCTCTTTGTAATTGGAAAACTTTCGTTTTGACAATGTGGCAGCCTCCCTGCGAGCCTCGCTACAAGCCAGTGCTGAGTGCCATCTGGAGAACTGATGCCGAAGTCAAGCAACAACATCCTGTCATATTTTATCTGGAACTTTGCAACAGAACAACTAATAATATCTTAAGCTTCATTTGTCTGGCTCTCTCATGCTCTTGGCAGAGGTCATAACCAGTCATGGCTTTGCTGATTTGCTGCATCAAAACTAATTAGGTTACAGTGTTCACTGACAGAGCCTCTCATAATGGCATAAAAGCCTCTGGCTTTAGCTTTACTTATTATGTCAAAGTGAAGTTTAAAACTCATAAAACTTGCACCTCTATCAGCTTCCCAGTCGTAAACTCTAACATCTATTCATGGTGCTTATTCACCTTGACAGAGCTATCAGCCCCTTAACTTCATTTTTCCCCCCTTCATTCTTTAAAAGTGCTGCTGCTGAGAAGTGGGGCTCGTGGCATGAAAACGCCTGCCTGACGTTGCAGATTCAGATTTCCAAGTCCAGTTTGCCTTTTGCATTCTTTACAACAAGAATGCCTCGGCCTGACTCAGTGTGGTTTCCTAAGTGAGCGCAGTGAAGCTGCCTCCCACTTGCCTCTGAAGAAAACTTGGTGTAGGTGACCTTTTTACCGTGCTTATTGGAAATCTATTCTTTTACCAGACAGTTTCACAGTTTGTCTTGCTGAATGAGTCAGTTTTAAAAATCTGAGTAAAATTAAGATAACCGTTGCACAAGGTTAAAATTAGGGCAATGATCAGGGTAAAAGCCAGGGCACATCTTAACAGCTTTTAATTCAAGTGAGAAACCAGCAGGAAAGACGATTTCTGTCTGCACAGAGGGAAAAAAGAGAAGTAAGGTTTAACAGTATCCTGCTTAAATGTTGTGAAACACGTCAGCAGGGGGCTGTGGCAGCAAGAAGAATTGTGCTTTCTCACAGCAGGAAAGTGGCACTTCACTAGACTGGCTACATTGATTACCAAGATGAGGCCGTCTTAAAGAGCAAGCACAGCACTTAAATGTATTATAATGTGTGGAAGAATCATGATTAAAGAAGACGGCACTGTGTATTTGTTCTAAGACTTTCCACCTGCTACTGCTTACAGGGGCTATAGTAGTGCTGAGAGCTCATGCAACTTTCTTTTTTGCTCTTGTCCAATGAAGATATCAACTGAATCCTAGGGATGGCTGTCAGTTTTGCCCTGCACTTTGTAGAGAGCCTGGATTCTGTTAGACATTAATGTCAGATCATATGTGTTTGAGAAAGACGTTAAGAGTGTGTGAGAATGTGGGTTAAATAAGTTTTTATTTATTTATTTAATTCTTCCCATGCTCAAAGTTATTACCCTGCTGTTACTTACTATTCTTGCACTTCGTATTTATTTATTTATTCTTTATAGGGTTTGGTTTTTTGTTTTTTTTTTTTTGCATAAGGAAAAGGCCACGAAATTCTGGAAATTCTAGTGCTCTTATTTGAGATAAAGGCTTTGAATGACATTAAATTAAGAATTCCAGTTTAAAGCATTGTAAATAACACTGCTCCTTTAGACTTGCCTGATTCTTCTTGATAGGCAATACTCTGATCTACCAAATCTTCTTTCTCTTTGTCTTATTCGATGTATTTTGTGCAATGTAAAAAAAGTATGGAAAATTTTTGAGCAATGCACATCCATTCCAGTGTCATAAAATGGAACATGTGCTCTTCACCCCCCAGGAGCATTTCCAGTTGGGAGTTGTATCTTTCTGAACATGTAAGTACATCAGTGGTTGTAACAAACTGTGTGAATGAGTCTTACATGGTAATGGACAGATGTGAAGAAATCAGACCTGGAATATGATGTTTATATTGGGATACTTAATTAACTGAAGAGACTGGATATTTAACAGGGGAAAGTTACTACACGATTAATGGTCTGGATGGATTCCTTTTGGAAAGGAGAGTAACCTTAAAGGAGGCAAAATATGTAGGTTGACAATGCAGTGTTTAAGGATATTAGAGCTCTCTGAGCCAACAGATACTTGAGGAGGTTCAGATCCCCAACACACTGTGCACGTGTACACATTTATTGCTTTACCACCTTCATTTCAGATTCCTTGTGGTAACAAAGTTAATCATGTGCATAAATATCTGCAGGACTACAGCCTAATGACAGAGAGAAATTAGTTAGCATGTCATACACTACTCCAATTTAGAAGTAGAAATTAAAGGAAAGAAAATTGAGACTGCAAATCAAGAAAGCCCTTGTCACAGAAGATGTCAGGCTATGAATTGTTTCCCATGGCTGATGAGTGAAGTTTCATTGTTTGGGTCTTGAAACCAAAACAAAGCAACCAAATTATTAATAAAACAGAACAGCAACCAACACACCCTAAACGGGTTAGGCATTTGCTGGCTGTAACCTCTGCATCCGTGTGTGTGTCCAGACTGACGTTTTGCACTGATCAGAACAAAAGCAATATCTTATATGTGCTTGATAGGAGCTACAGGTACAGATCATTTAGTCTTTTAGGAATATATACACAGTGTTATGTGGTCACAGGGCAGTACAGCAGTTAGCATTTCTAATTTGGGAAATTTGCATGTTAGTAATCCTCACTGTCTCTAGCTTGAAGTATTTTATTATTATTATTTGATTTAGAAAACTTAAAATTCTGAGACTGCTCTATTGGGACAGAAAAATGAGCTGCGAGTGAGCACCATGGACAAATAAATATATCCTTATTTGCATACACGTGGTAATATCACTGAGGAGTCAGGGGAAAAAACCACCAAAACCAACAAACTTGGCTGTTGTATACTTATTTTGTGGATTTTTTTAAAATGGAGTTTTAAACAGGAATGATGCAACACAAACCAAAACTGGGCATACAGCTCAAATTTTGAAAATATGCTTTCAGAAGAGATGCGTATTTCATTTCCTATTTTTTTTACACCGCTCAGATGAAATATGAGCTTTAAACCTGCTTACCTCAGGGAGAAGGGTGTTGCCTCAATTTTTTTACCACATTAGAGAGGTTTGCTGTGACAAAACATAACGAAGGCTGGGTGAGACTCCTTTCCGTCACTCACGCCTGCTTCCAGTGTGGGAGTGCTGTGAGGACCATGTGTTATAGCTGCTTTGTCCTATGAGGTAGCTTAAAGAGAGACATAATCCAGCCATAAATTCACAATAAAGAATCCCCTGCTGTAGAGGAACGCTGCTGGATATAAATGTGCCACAGTCAATCTGTGCAGAGACATAAAAGCGTGTTGGAAAAGACAGAGCAGGGCTGAGGCACAGTGGCATTATGCTGCACCTCGTCTCCACTGCTGTGTGCATCGAGCACCGGCGAGTTGCTGCTGCCGGTGCACGTGGGACTGTGCCCCAGCACATCCCACCCAGAGCTGCCCTCCCCAGTGAGGACAAAAATGACTGTGTGAGGGAATGGCCTTCTGAAAGCCTAAAGCTCTGGATATTGAGAGGCTCCTACTCCACTTGCCTTTTCCCTTAAGTTCTCGTGTTACACAGGAACAGCTCTTCCCATCATTTGTGCGCTATATGCCAATGATGTGTGCCAAAACTGGCCTTTTTCAGTAGTGTCTTTGTAACTCCCAGATTTTCGGTAGCGTGAACAGGGAAATTGATTTAAGCCCTGTAAATTTGTAGTGAAGCCAAGTTCTGCAGATCATTGTCCTTCATGATGGAGGGTTAGTTATTGATTCAGTTCCAACATACATCTTTAGATTAAAAAAAAGCCCCAAACATCAAGAAGCTGACAGTGGTTACGATTTGGATACCACAAAGCAGGTCCAGAGAGTAGTAGCTGTTACTGACAGAATAGCACAGGATGATCAAAATGGAACTGAGAAGTGGAGCTGTGACTTCGACTTCAAGGGTTTGGGAATGGAGATCATCAGGTTCCCTTCAAGACAGCTGTAGCCACCTTCTGTTTCTTGTTTTGCTAAGTTGTTTCTCCACAGTTGGAGATGGGTGCTGGAGACATCACCAGTACCCAGCCTCTCTGTCAAAAGTGGAACTGTTGCCGGTGTTGTGCAAACTTGATTTGGCCTCTGAGCATCCTAAATCATGTTTGTTCTACGTTGATAATTTTCAGTGTATTTATCTGCCTCCTGAAGTCCGTATGGATTGCACTTTGCTGGGGGATATCTCTGCAAGTGGGCATAACAGGGAATTACTGGATAATACAGAGCTCAGTGCTAGAGCAAGAGAGGCCCTTGCGGTTCTCCCTGAGTTCATGGCAAGCTCATACAAGCTAGATAAATATTGGAGTTTCATGCTTCTTATAGGACTTAGTTCTGACTGCAGTGAGTATTCTAAGGCCACTCATCTGATACCATTATGCAGTGAAGAATATATTAACAATCTATTTAAATGCAACATACTTTGTTTGCAAATGTACTTGTTCCATAGTCTGTTGACATGGTTTAGCATCTTGTCAGCAGTGTTCAGAGTTCAGTATTTTCCCACACTCAGTGAGCACAAGCTTTTCCTTTAGCCAGCATGTTGCAGAGGTACACTCTGTTAAAAAAAGGACAATGCTCCCACAGCCTGAGTAAGGAGAGGCAGTTCAGATTGCTAACAGAGCCAGAAATATAGAGATGTATCTGCTGCATATCTTCTCCTGTAGGATTTTAAAGAGATCTGAAATAAGCATCAACTAAGCCAGCCTGTCTCTTAGAGAGAATGTGCTGTTACCATCCAGTTTTATGTTCCAAACAGAAAGTGCTGTAGCCTGTAAGAAGACTTCTCTGACTCGGGTCCTGTGGCTTAAATAGGAGAGCCAGGTTCTTGGTGAAGGGAGGTATTTTTTTAGCTCCTGGCATTTCTGATAAAGACCCAATTGAGCCAAAACCTCTTGCAGAGGTTTTGTCTCTGGAGAAGAATTTTTCTTTACCTCTGCTGTAGATTAGCTGCCAGCTTCTAGACCTGTGCAGAAGCACAGTTCAGTTGGTCTGCTCATAATATGGAAAGTCATTGGCAAGGTAGTGGCACCAAGGTTTCTGCTGGGAGCTGGAGAGCAGCACCCCTCTCTGCCCACATAACCATCTGTCACTCTTATCAGGTGCAAGCATTAGTTCCTATATTTTGCAGTGCAATATGCTACACTTGTAAAGGCCTTCCTCTGAGCAGCTGGAGGGCAAAGGAAAGGGCTTTTTCTCTTTGTTTCTGCCTCCTGATTAATTTAAAAAGTAACTTGCAATCTTTTTGAACCTTCGGTTCCCTTTAGCTGCTCTCACTCTCTGGAATTAGTTGACAGGTCCTAGAAGTAAAGTACATTGTGAAATGTGCTGGTGGTCTTTCTGCCTGCATGAGAGAAGGCAGGAGAGAGAGGCAGGTCTGAAGTTTTCGCTGTTTCTCCTTTAATTTTCTTTTGCACTGAGGAAGAATATTCAGAAGATTAAACTGAATGAATCTGTCTTTGGGGTACACTGAGGAATTATATCCTAGGTAAATCCATGCTAGACCCACTTAAATGCCCTTTATGTTGGGAAATAAAGTTGCACCCTGCTGCTTAAAGCTTTATCTGCGATAGCCTTAATTCCCTTGTGTGTCCCTCTAACACAAGAGCATGCTGAAAAAAATATGGAAGGAAGCCACATAGTTTGCCTTCAAAACACAAGTGTAAATGTTGTCATAGCAACACCGGAAAGCAGAATGCTACTTTATAAAGGTCCGGGGGGGGGGGACGGGGGACGACGACACGAGGGAGTTAAAGAGAATTAGGGATTTACAGAATAGGCAAAAAAAAATGACAGTTCTAGGATGAGTAAATGAACAGAAATTTGCCATGTGACTTCTTCAGCTAGTTGCAGGAAAGTTTGTGTCTGAAATACAAGCAGACCCAGTGAACTAGGTAACATATCTAAACAAATCAGAATCTTTTCATCTCCTGTGTCTTGTATCACAGATAACCTGATAAACCAGGCATCAGGCAGATCCTGAACTTACCCAGGTCTATTGCTGGAAAAAGAGACTGATGACTCACAGTATCTTTCATTTTTATAAGCAGCTTGTGACATCCCACAGCATTGTCAAAATTTGAAAGATTCCACTGAAACTGCTAGATATTAGATATTATAAAGACAGAGAGCTAGAAGGGCAGATGTTAGCATATCTATCTCACACTAGATCCTTTGGCTTTGAAGCCTTTTCTTTTGATTGTGTCTTCTCTGGTGATGTAAAAGATTGCTCATTCTGGTGTCCCAAAGATGAAGTTTTTAGTAGTTTCATCAGGGAACTGAATAAAAATGGTTTCAGTAAGAAAAAAGAAAACCAGGAAGGGACAATTAAATAAATACACTTGTAACATTAAAAATTTTCTTACTACTTTAAAAGTTTTGTGTATATCTGTTTCTGTAGGTGGTACATTAGGGCGCTGCGGACTTGAGAAGCTGCTGTCGATAAACCCAAGGAGACAAGAGCGAGCCCACAGTCCTTTGGTGACTGACAGATTCAGTCACTTAAATGCTGAGCCCAAAGCTGAAGCCTGAGCAGGGTCTGCTTCACGGAACTATGTGAAAACCATTGGAAACTTTTTTCATTTTAGCTTGTCATTTAAAAATATCATCCATCTGAGGATGATCGATTCATTCCCAGGACTTTATATAACATGCAAAGTACTGTGAAGGGAATATTTTTAATGTATCTGCAATTTGCTTTAGTATCACAGAGCGAGAAGAATGTCTTAATTAGCTGCTTTCCCCCATTCCTGTAGCCTGTGCTATAGATACAGATAATGCTATTCAAGAGAGAACAGAAGGTTGCATTTTCATTTGGAGTTGGCAAGTGGCATATCATTTCCAGATTTATGAAGGTGAAAAGCTGTATAAAAATAGAAAAATTTCTATCTGACTTATTTATAAAAATATTGCTAAATGCCTTGAAAACACAGAGAAAGAAATGTCTACGTAAAGAAATCTTTCAGGTAGCTTTTTCTCTGCCTGGATTTCTGTCTTTCTGATGGATTTCTACAGGTCACAGATCCTTTTAAAACTACAGTTGTAAAAGGATTGGAAAGACCCACAAGAATTTCTCCAGACCCTCCTCTTCTTGTCCTCTGCAAAGGCTAGTCTGCCCCTAAGTAACAGATAATCATAGAAGTAGGGAAACTGAGTTGCCAGCAGCCAGGGTACTGCAGGTGTTTTGGCTAGAACAACTTGCCATTTCCTCTCACTCTGCAAGTATTGACTTAAGGTGGTGATGGCTGGAGATCAAAAAAGTAATACTGAAGCAAAACTAAGACAAGTACAGAAAGTAATAGAACAGCAGTCTTCTCAGTCCTTTTCATAAATGTGACAATGGTTGTAAACCAACACATTGTGAAATAAGGCAGGAGCTCTCTTCACCTAGCAGGGAAGAACCATTACAAAGTTCCCTACAAAGTCAAGAATTTACCATGTCCCCCTTTTTTCCCCCTATATAAACAAAGACATATTTCACTAGCAGTAAAGTAGATGGAGGGAATTAATTTTTACTTAGTTATTGTCTAGTGTGGCCAGATGCCAGTTTGTAAGCCCTTTCTGGATCATAACCACAAAATAGTCATTAGTAGCACATCCACCTGCCATGAGTCTAGTCACGGCACCCTTCAGAGTGCCTTGGACGCCACGTTCAGTGGTACTGGAGGATGTGAACAAGCTATTGTTTCCTGGGGAGCATGCAGACCTAGCGAGCAGACAGGCACTGCAGCTCTAAGCCAGTTTTTATAGCAGAATACAGCCCTGTAAAGTCTTTCTCTCATAAGTCACCCTATCACAGCAATGTTGGTGGGTTCCCAGGTCGATCCTAACTGAATTCCTGTACACATACATAAGCTGTAACCAGTACTCCCTCTCTCACCAGGACATTCCTGTTCTGAACTCCTGATCTGTAGTTATTTCTAACAAGAAACTTTGCTCGCATTTTAAATGCTTGCTGTCCCCTTTGGGTGAGTGCAGATCTGGAGCATTTTGGGCTGGTCCCTGCTCAGTTAGAAATGATGCCTCATGGCCACAGGGAGAGGCTTTCTGACACTTTCACAGAAAGAAAACACACAAAAAAATAAAACAAGGAGAAGTGAAAAACAAAACAGCCCCTTGCTGTTCCCTCTGCTCTAGCATCAGATTGTCCCATTTGGTTTCCATTTAAACATTGAGCAAGGCTGTGGGTAAGTTGTTTAATATGAACTATTTAGTTGCCCTGCCTGTACAATATTAAACTTGACAATTATAAATTTCAACCAGGGTTTGTATCATTTTATTCTTAATTCTTAATCTTGTGCAGGGAAGTAGATTATTTTAAAAGCTCTTTAAAACAAGGGAGGGGTTTCTTTTAAGACCACTGGACATGGGATCCCACTGATCTAAGGCTTTTTTAAAGACTGTCACCTTGGGTTCCTAACCTAGAGCCATGTGCAGAGGGTTCTCTGTGGCAGGTAGTTAAGGGCTGCTATCAGAAAACATAGTTGTATGCATGCGTGTTTACAACTTTGGAAACATGATCATGTCCAGGGAATGCGTCTTTTCAAAAATCTCAGTTTTAAAATGTTTCTAAGATTGCTAAGAAAAACTAATCTTAGAACCAAAATTGTGAGGCTGAAGCAGAGAAAGAATATATATACAGCCCCCCATGGAGGGAGAAATTCCCAGGCAAGGTAAAGCAAACACATTTTAATGCTGCTCCTTGCTTGTGGCAAATGAGTGCTGTGGCCACTCGAGCAGACTGTGCTGTTTGTACTCCTGTACTCCTAGTTGCCACATGGTCCCACAGTCCATCTGGAGTACCAGCGCAGCACAGAGTGGCACAAAACCATTGGGAGCCTTGTATGAAGCAGAGGGACAAAGCACTGGAGGAACTACAGCAGTGTTTACAGCTCGGCAGCTCCTGCAGCTCCCAGCCAGCCTCGCTGGGCAGAACGAGTGAGAAAAAATCCACTCCTGCCCCATTAGCTACATGAGTCTTGATTGCTTTCTCTTGTAGAGATCCCAAATATCTTTGTAAACAGCGTGTTCAGATTGTTACATGCAAAGGTACATGTGATACCTTTATGAAATATGCAAAGTATGAGGCACGGGGCTATGATCTGAGCTGCGTGTGTATTTGAAAGCCTTTTCCATGCTTTGGTTCAAGTACTGAACATTTCTGACAGTTTGTTTGAGGTAAACAGACCCAATCTGTCAGCATGATTCACTACCAGCACATCTGATAAGTATGACTTAACTTGCAGCAGGCTTGTATGTTTTTAAAGCACTTGCCTGCTTTGCAGTTAGCAAATTACTGTGGGACAAAGCAAACACAAAAGTAGATAACAAAAGGAATGATGGATTTGATCATGTTACAGAGGAAGCAGGATGATGAAGAGATTGCTTTACCTAGCTCAGACACCTGGAAAGCAGAGCGTGTGTCTCAGCTGCGTCAGAAGTGTGATCCAGAAGCCCCATGCTGGGCACAGGCACTGTAACAAGAGGCTGTCATCACATACTGTCCCACAATCCCTTTTATATGGATTTCCCTGATTAAGTTTCTGTTTTGACAGCTTTTGAACAGTAACACCTTTCTCTTCTTGCCTCTGAATTTCCTCCCTCAAAAGGTGCAAATTACGGTTTTACTGTGGCCTGTTAGAGATGCAAATAAGCACAACATAGCCAAACTGGGACAGCCTTGAAGTAGTAAAATATCAGGGCTGAATCCTGGTGAAAGATAATATGTATATATTGATGAGCTGGGGTTAAACGGTGGGAAATATATGTGTGAATTTTTTCAGGTAGTGTGAAGTTCTGCATTAGCACAGCCTGAGAACTGGGTAATGCCAAGGATGGGGAAGGCACAAGCAACTTAAGGATGGTCAAATTCTGGGAAAGGAACAGCTTTTGGTGGCAATTGCTACAAGTAAATAATGTTCGTGTGTCCTTGCTTCACTTCGCTAAGGCCAAGTAAATGCCTTGCAGTATAAAAGGTGTAACTCTCATTACTTGCTTCTGAACTTACTTTGACTTCTCATTCTTACTATTATAGAAATTCTGTGCCTGATTCAAGCAGCTCCACTTGTACCTGCTGTTATACGGAACAGAAAACCACTTCCTTGACCACAACTTATCGCTAACTGTTTATCACAAGCACACATGAAACTATCATTCCTGTATTGCAACTTCTTGGTGCTAAGGGCAGAAAGAGAGCAGCAGAACCACATTTTCTCATTTTCTTCTGTATATTCTTTAAAGATCATCATGGAAATAGGCTAAAAGGAATTTATGAGTTTGTGCATCTTTGTTTCTGTATCTTCACATTATCCAAACTAAACCAATACTGGTTAGAATTCACTAAAACCCCATATATTCTGATTTGCACTAATTTAGAGACAAACAGTCCAACACAACACATCCAGTTACATGCTATGTGTGCCATTTTCACTTGCATGGAGACAGAAAAAAAAAATCATCTTTCAGGGTAAAACTCTTGATGTTTAGCTACAAGTGAAAGGGAACATTTGTTTTGGACTGAAAAGAACACCTCTTCCATTTCCACAGCAAGAACAGCAAGAGTTTCTTTTGTTACAGAGTTAAAAAGGGCTGTTTCACCTGCACCTTGAAAAAGCAGAGCCTTTCTGTTACGTGCCTGCTGACAGAGCTGAAGGGAGTCTGGTTGAAAAGGAAAGTTAATCAACTGATTTTTTTGGTTTTCACATCACTGGAGTATGCACTTCACCTTGATTTTTATTGGAAAGTTTAACATCTTACTAGAACACCTGAAAGAATTGGAAAAAATATGTAAATGGACAAAACTGCAGGCACATGATCCCTTCTTTTAGTTCAATTTAACCTCATGCTTGTGTGCTTGAACACACGTTCATTTTCACTTGCTATTTTTGCTTGGTCTAACAAAAGATACTGGCTCTGCCTTCAAACAAACCCTGCTTCTCCTGAATTAGCAGACTATCATGGCTGATTGTAACTCCATTGCTACTACAGGAGTTTTATTACAGGGCTATAAACTCCTTTCTGTGGCATAGGGGTGTCCTTTTTTCCTACTCAGAGTGGGAAACCTACAGGGCTGAGCCTGAGTTAATTGTAAGCAAGAGCCTGTTAAGCTTCCAGTGTAACCACACAGGAGAGTCTTTGCAAGCAAAGGCTGCCGCTTGAAGCTTAGCAAAATAAAGCTGTGAGTGGAGAAAAAAAAAAAATCCACAACGTATATTTTGAGTTCCTTCCCATTTCTAGTGTATACATGATGCACAAGATATATTAGGCTTTCTTTTAAAAGAAGTGTGTGTTTTTACCATTTACAGTCATAAATATGACCTAGCCACAATGTGTTACCATTTACTTCCGTCATTTAATTTGGCCTTTTTGCAACAGTTCTAGATACTCCCATATCCAATTATTTCAGTGAGATATAAGCTTCAGTGGTTAACTGGGATCCTTTAGATACTTTTAAGACTCACACTTTTTCTCTTCAAAATGCTGAATGGAAAAACAAGCACCAGGCTGTGTTTAAAATCCAAGTTTTAAAATCCAAATAATATAAAGTAAAAGAAATTAAAAGTTAGAATTTTAACACTGTATATTTGATAGTATCAATTTAACATTTCTGTAGCAGTGGTGAAGTACAAAAGAATAACACCCTTTGCAGAAACGTGCGTTCATACATGTGCAATGCAGCCAAATGAACAGTTTGCTGTAGAAAGCCTCAAATATCCCAAATCTTTTGAATTAACAAAGGATTACCTCTGTGTGATTGTTTTTCTTTTCCCTTCCTTGCTTAATAAACTTCAGCCCATCACTTTGTAGAGATTAGATAAAAGTGGGACTTAATAGTTGGTGGTTTTGCTAAGGATGCATTTATGTGAGCAGAGACGTCCCAGCTGACACACTTTCATAGACAAGAGAACAAATTCTGCTGGATTCCTTGGCTTGGAAATTGTTAAGTTTTCTCTTTTGTTCATTTTAAGTCTGTCTTGAGTAAGCTACTTCTGCAGCCTGGTGCCACCAGGTTACAGAGCATCACGTGACATAATATATTTTGACACATCCAGATGTAACGCGATGCACATGTCACAAGAAATAAAGCAAAGAAGAGGCATTTAATTTTTCTTCTCCTCCATGGACTTGTAACTACCCACAGGTGGTTGAGTCTTTCCTCATATATGCCCCCCATTCTCGCTAAGGGAATAGAGTAGCTGAGGGTAGCCATGGGCAGCGGCAGGCTGTAGGACATCCTCTGTGACTGCTGTCTTTTTACAGTAATAACATTTGTACAGCCCAGCAAGCCCTGTTGCCTATTCAGCTGGGCGCCACACAACTGTATGCATTGTGTTAGACCGCGGTTGAGTTTTCCTCCTTTGTGTTCCTGACACATAAGAAGACAGGTCATGTCCATGCTGATTTTAAGCTCCCCGTGACTGCAGTGAGGCCAAGCCAGGCACTGCTGCAGCAGGCACCCAGCAGACAAGTTGCTGCTGCCCTCGCTGGATGCAGCAATGCCTTTGGGCATGTCTGTGGCTTGGAGCAGGCAAAATTTAGTTGCTCTCCGGTCTGTACTGCCTCAAGCAATAAAGATGAAGACTCAACACTATGCGTCGCTGACTGACGTGAGCAAAAGCAGCAGGAGTGTGTTAAGATGGAAAAAACCTCTAAGCGTTTTTTCCTTTCAGGTACCAAGCTTTACTTAAAGCTGAGAGCCAGAGGTCAGAAGTGCCACATAGGTGCACTGCAGTATTTTTCTCTTTAGTACAAAAAGTGAGGCAAAATAAACCTTTGTCAGCATTTAAAACTGACTTTTTAAGTGTTGGCAATACAAAAGAAATCATACTGTAAAGGATGAATTTGCCATATTTGTTTCTTACTGAACACACTAACATTTTGCAAGGAAAGAGGAGCTTTTTCTTCAGCTTTGATAGCATAACTAACAAACAACAAACAATTTACTCCACTTTCCTTTCCCCATCTGGGTACTGAGATACAGAGTTTAATTTATCAGCAAGTGAAGCCGACAATTTTTATTCTTAGTCAGACAGCTGCACTAAAGCAGAACGCAGTGGGAAAGCAGTGTCTGCCTCAGCTCTGTGCCTCCTCCAGTCCTCTCCAGTAATCTCAGTAGTCCCCTTTCATGCAAGCCGACGACTGTCACACTTTCAATGTATAGGTGCAATAATAAAAGACTGTTGCTTTTTTTTGGACTGAAGGTTTGCCTGCAAACGCCGCCTGAGCAATGCCATCCTACAGCCTCCTGCTGCCAGTGCAGGCAGGTAGTGCTGCATGGACAGACACCAAGGCAGTTTCATTCATGAGATTGATAACATGCCTGAATCATATGGAAACTATATTTTTAAGTGGTGGCTTTGGTGTTTACTTTGTTTTAAAGGCAGAAAAAGGCAAACATAGTAATTGCTACACAATGAATGACATTTGCTCAACTGTGCAAATATCAGGGGGATTTCCTTTATTGCAATAAGTGATACTTCAGTATTGTATCCCAGATCCATTTGTCATTAAATTTTACAGTTTATACTTCAGCAATGTCAGCCACATAAACTGGAGAGAAAGGGTAATATTTTCAGTGTTGTGATTTCAGGTTGAGAGCTGAGAGTTGTGAATTCCTTCATGTCAAATAGCTTAGGGATTTTGAAAGTTTTTTTGAAGTCTTTTTTTCTCTATTTCATTCCATATAAAGAATCTTATTTGTTTGAGTGATTTTTTTAAAGCTCTGTTTTCCTGGGGGCTGCCTAGGTGGCTGGTTTTCAGGTACATTTGCTTTCAACCTGTATTTTTCATCAGCTACTTAAAGATGTTAAACGAGTGATTCGGAACAGAAGACAGCTAGTTACCCTAACTACTTCTCTCAAACAGGCTTTGATATTTTTCTTAGAAACATAAATCACTTGATCTGGTTGGTGTTTGTATGTTTGGGGAAAAAAAGAGTTCACACACATATTGGCGTAAACAAACAATGCGCCCTGTGTGTTTGCCTGTTCCTGAACAAAGGAAATTGTCCTGAGGTTAATGGACTCCCAGTCTTTCCCTCAGATGTTATCAGCTCCACTGCAGGTATTTGAGTTGTTGGGAAAAAATGTGATGCTCTTCTCTTTAGGGCTCAGATAGCAGATCTCCTTGCTCACTACTCCTGCTGCTTTGTGGTGCCAAGCTCATATGTACACGTAAACTTATCTGTATGGTCACACTGAGGCTATGAAACAGCCACTTTTGGATTTCTTGGTGCTGGCAGGTTTGCATACACACATAAGTATGTGCTCACAAAATAAGTCTTAATGAGGTTAAGATAACCTTTAACGAGAGGCATAGGGAATCTTTCAGGCATTTCCATATTCTTCTGCCTCTAGTCTGCTGTTGATTTTAGCTAGGTAAAGAATTTTATTCTACATGATTAAATGTTTCAAACATACTGGAGGGTAAGGAAGAAAAATTATATGCTTTGAAGATAATTTTCATAATAAATTCAAACCAGCCCAACTAATTCCACTGAAGAAAGAAAACTAGTAGAGCCTTATGAACAACCAGTAGGCACAGGAAAACTTACCCAACTAAATATAAAACTTTGGAAACAAGGTTTTGGAAACACCCAGGACAAAAACAATTCCTGTAGAAAGGATTTTATTTTTACACAGGAAGTAACATCAGCCTGTAAATCTCTGCTCTGCTCTCAGAGATGTTTTCCATATGGATCTAAAGACATTTTAATTTCCATATGTCCTGAGATAATTCCTCAGCCTCTGATCCTGTAGCAATCCAGGATATCAGATACAACACAGCCAAATGTTAGATGGGATGTTTATACATTTCTGTCGTGAACTGCTTCAAGGGAACTTTTATCTAACAATGCAAATGTATTCATTCCTTTGCTCCCAAAGCATTTCCACCTAGTTTAGCACACTAACTTCTTTCTGGATTAAAGTCTTTTCTACATTACTCAAGGAAACATTTCAAAGCTCATAAATGAAATTTTATTAAATTTGTGCTTTTGAAGGTATATCAACCTTTGGGGTTTTGGCAGGAAATTTATTAGTTTAAATAATCTTAGAACATTTTTGTAGAAACCTCTGTTTTGAATGATGAAACATGAACACCAACGTTACAATCTTCAGTCATAAGGAAGATGATCTTCAAAAGGTTTTAAAAGAAATCAATGCCTGTCAAATTTTAGATTAAACAACTAATTCACTGTACTTGATCTGTAGATCTAGTGTGAATCGGTGAATTATTGTGAACAAACCTGCAACAATGCTCATAAAAAAATGTAAACACAAAACGACATGCAGTTTCAGCTCACAAAATGAAAAAAAAAAATTTCTTTTTTCTAAAAGAGGTTCTGGGCTGATATCAGCTTTGCTAATTTGGTAACAGATCTGAGCTATTCCTAGGACTCTATTTTAGGAAAAAAGTTTTATATTTTGATGGACACTGTCACAGCTGTTGAGACAAAAAAAATAAAAATCTTCCAGGCTCAGATTTGGCAGTTTGTCCAATGGGAATCAAAAAGATGGGATGGAGGTCAAACAATCTTAGGATATGTGCCATCATCATAGTCTGAGACCTCTTGGTAGTCATATGAAAGAATGAGTTAGCAGAGGATGCTGGGGAAAAATCAGCATTTAAATGAATGGAGATGAACAATTGCTGTGATGATAGTTTCCCATTAGGCAGCTATAGAAGTCTAGTGGCCAGCACATGGTGTAAAAAGATTAATTTGAATTTTGGACATCCCAAAACAAAGCAAACTGAAAGATAAGAATTAGTATTAGACAACTATACAGCATAGGTGTTTTTCAACAGTGAAATCTGGAGCAAGCTCTTACTTTCACCAGAGCTCTTTTCAAGAATGTAAGAATCATCCTCATGCAAGAAGACATTCACAGCCATAAAGAAATCAGCACAAAACCTAATAATTACATGGACATAAGTCATACATTTAAACCAAATAGTGATAAGATTCTCCACAAACGAAGGAGTGACCTTCTCACCAATCTGTGCTCTTTTAGAAGGAATCAGAGCATGTCCAAATGTTTCCTGGAACCTTTGCCTGCTTCATATGCTGCTTCGTAGTTTGAGAGGAGCCTGTCATCTCCATTGCCTTTTTAGTTAGCTAGTCATTGAGAAAATAGAGCAGTAATTCCAAAACCAATAATTTTGTTTTTTCAGTTATTGATCCATTTATTCATTTATTTTCCACTCTTGAACTTGAGATGTCTTTTAATAACGTGTTTTTTAAAAGAGGGATGCTGCGGGTGTATTGGCCCCAGTACAGATTCCTCTCCAAGCACAGAGAAGCCTCAGGGGTCTAAATGGCAAAGACTTCTTCTGTATATAGAAGCATCTGGTTTCTCCACAGATTCCCAAGGCAGTTCTGTTGGTGGCCCTGGAGTTGCCCTTGGGCCTCTTGTATGATTAAGCCACAGATGGTTGTCTGGGCTCCTTTAGCCTCCCAGTTACAATTTCTGTTAGTGTATCCCAGATTCTGAGAAATTTAAACACTTTGGAAAGGAAGATATGGTTCAATTTGCTTTCAAGATATCTATTTTGTTAAAATAAATAAATAAGCTAAAGGCTGCAGTTATATTCTTCTTAACAGAATTTCAGGAGCTGACTCACTAAGGCCAAAGGAGGTACAGCCACGTTTAGCACATGGAAGAGATGACATCAACAGGGAAAGTTAAGCCATGTTCATGTTCAAGTTCTGAGTGTTTCCCTGTGGGTCATATAGGCGATATGCCCTGTTCAAAATGTGCTGTGCAGAAGAGTTAGGGTACTTGTGGCTCATGCATAGTAGCTAATGGTAGCTCTGCAATTTCAGGGTCTTAGTCTTCATCAAGACTGTGGTAAAGACTGAAGAAAAGGAGCAGTTCAACTTTATAAAAGGCAGCTGGACTTTTTAAAAACCTCAGGAAATGTTTGTTTGAGTTTTTTGTCGTGCTTCAAGTTGCAGCACTAGAGCTGCTGTTCAAAAAGAAGCTCAACATATTCATTATACCATTGTGCACTCTGCTGATAAATATGCAGAGAAATGCTATCTGTTTAATCTGTGTGGGCATTCAAACTTTGTGTAATACTTGGTAGAGATAACTGGGCTGAATAAAGATTAATTATTTGTACTGCAGGAAAATAAAGCAATTCTCACAGCAGCTGTTGTAATCTTGGTAGTAAAGGCAGGGGAGTTTGTGCAGATGCTCCAGTCTTGGGAGCCATAGAGGCAGATGTATCAGAGGAAATACCAATACATGGTTTTGCATATTTTCTTCTCACTAATCACAGCTGCAGTAGCACCTAATTTTCTGTCCATCACCCTTTTCTTTCACCACTGTTTCCTGTAGTGCGTCAACACCACCCAGCTTCTACCTTCTATTAGATGGCAACACTTTACAGTAACGTAGCAGTGCTGACATACATCCACATCTTTCCAAAAAGTAAATTTTGCTAATGAATCTTTCTTCCTGTGAATAGGACACCAGCACTTCCACTATGTTCTGTACTGGGTTCATATCTCAGCTAAGGAAATAGGTTGGGGTGCTTCTTGCGGTTTGCCAGAGCAAACAGGACAGAAGCAGCTTGTTCTTGCAGAAACAGAAAGAAAAAAATCTCCTCTGTATTACACAGATTGCATCGGTTTCACAGGTCTGGGCAGAGGTATCAATATCAAGACCCTCCAAATGGTGGCATATGTTGGTCCAGAAATGTATGTATGAATGAAAACATAGGAGCATAGGAAGTTTAGGACAGGAAGTTAATAGGTCTATCTTCCTGTAAGCAGGCAGGGGGCAACTAAATAATCAGCAAAATGTAATACCCTATTGGAGCAAGATTCAATTAATTCTTCTTTTCTTATCTACAGTAACTGATAACTCATGAAAATTGTCTATCATCAGACATATTCTGTCCCTTATGCTGATACAACTTCTAATGATTTCCCATTTGAAAGCATCTCAGAAAAAGGGTATTTCAAGAGAAGATACCTGCAGATGGTGATCTAAGTTAACTCCAATCTCCAGAAGAGGGAGGAATTGTGAAAACAAGAAGCATATAGAAGAATTCACAACAAGAGGACAGTAGGAGAATAGGAAGTGGGGTGGGAAGAGCAGAAAGAGGAAAATTAGGAGAAGGGAGGTCAGCTGATCCTTGCCAGTGGCTAGAAATGATTGCCACACTCTTATCTTGGTCCAAGTTCCCACTTCACTCCTGTGATGACTTCTCACACAATCTGTGTTTTAGTCATGCTTTTGGTAAATAGAAACAGTGTTTAACTCACTTATGGAAAAATATTAAAGAAAAAATGCCTGATCCCCTCAAAATTCTTTTTTTGCAGTGAATTTTTGAAACAGATTATAGAAGTTTTAACACCAATGCCTGCCACCACAGTATATAGAAAAGTCAGAATAAGTAGTGTACTAAGTAACATGACTAACATCTACCACACACTGTTCATTTTCTTTCATTCTCTCCCTAATGGAAAAAATGAGTACTTGGAAGTTTTTGTTTTCTTTTCTCTTTTTAAATAAACCAGGTCTGTCCTACTGCGTCTGTATGAGAGGAGACAGGTCACAGAGCTGTAATTTTCACTTGAGAGGAGGGCAGGGATGTCTTCAGTGTCTGTTCTGTTTGGTGCAGATTTGTTCTCTAATCTGGGATTACTCCAGAGCAGCTCTGTCTTCTGCATATGTGAACTTTTGCCCGATGGTAGGGATTTCTGCTGTCAACATCAAACCTCTTCCTGAGTTTTACAGAGAGGAAGGGAAGGTGGAGAGAGGGGGACGGGTTCACTAGGAGATGAGTGGTTAGGGGACCATGCTTCTCTGCTCTTTATCAATGCTTCCTAAAGACTCAGTTTCATGGCCAGATGTGTTGCTATTTTCCATGCAGCTGGAGAAGACATATATCCAAGATGAGGCCACCATACATCAGGGTGGGACACATTCCCCTAGTAGTCAGAGAGAGCAGGAAGTTTTACTTGAATGACTTCTACAATGATGGATTTAATCACTTACTCATACACGTGTACCATTAAAAGGACTGCACCATGTCTGCAAATTCTTCAAGTATTTCCTTCACAGATCAGCATTGTGTCTCTTTCTGAGGTTCATTTTCAAGCAGACATTTTTTTGTTCATTATCTGATGTTGTCCAAATACTGTGACTGACTGGGATTGTTGGTATATGAGTCCATGATACCTTTATGTCAAACTGTGTTTACAGGAATATTGCCTGTTGTTGTTATGGCACCTCATGAGCTGTCTGAGGGGCTGCTTGAAGACATTTATTGAGACTGGAGAGCACACTGATCATTGTAAAACTTTGTAAAAATACTAATGCCACTAGTTAGTGGTGGGTGAGCAGTATAATGAACGAAGCAACACCTGTCACCTGTAAACACCTAAAACTGGTTTGCTTATTGCCTAGATTTAGTTAAAGGATAATTGAGAGTGAAATGCAGTATACAACACAGCCTTGGAAAATTATTAACTGTGAAGTATTTTAGAAACTTGAATACTATCAGGTCAAAGGCAGTTACCTTTCTGAAAACATAATTTTGGTTTTCCTTGTAATCTAAGGATCAGCTATGTCAATGGCTTTGAAAATCAAATTAATGAAAACCATTTTTTAGTTAATTTGGATTTTATCACCTTTGCATGTTGATCTATGTTGACTTGAAGATGCTACTGAGATAGTCTGTAGTGTTGACAGTGCTGTCTTTCAAGCAAGACGAGTATTGGTCTCCCTTGGTTAGTTCACAAAAATTGCATTTTTGCTGTGGTGTCTTGGATAGTGCTTGCTTACTCTCTGCGTAATCTAGAAACACCATAGGGCTCTCAGCAAAGATTCAGCTGGCATGGTCTTCTAACCTAGAGTCTTTCATTGATAAATCTTCATGTTGTGGGTTGTAGAAACACACATGTCTTTGTGTTTGCCATTTAGCCAAATTGCTTCTCTTTACTTAGGAAAGGGTTCAGGTGCTAACTGTGAAGCGGGAGAGTTCTGAGGGCTCTTCCACATCTTTGACATGCCTCGTCACATGGTTTTGGTGAGTAGGAAGATTTTCCCAGCAAAAGGAGGAAAAGGGGGAGGTTTTGCCTGAAAACCAGTGAGACCTATGATATTCTGTGCAGAAGACCCTTATGGTCACTCAGTCAGGCTGCAAGATTAGATTAGCCCAGAGCAAGACTCTAGCAATCAGTCATCCCTATTTGAAAGTTTTTACAGGAAAGTTAACAAATTCTAGGCTGGGTTAACGTTGCTCAAAATTTTATGGTAATTTCATGGGGAAAATGATTTCACTCTCCTTGGTCCCAATCCTGGCTCATACCCTTTTCACTTGGGAGATCCCCAGATTTCCCACACAGGGAAGTAGTAATGCAGCAGAGGTGGATGGGTTGGAAAGCACTCTTTCCATCTGTGACTCCACTGGATAATCTTGCCCGATACCACTAGTTCCTCATAAGAATGCATGAACCTTTTCTATTCACCATGCTGAAATTAGCTGTCAGACAAAATTACTCATAATAAGTAATTCTTAGATATTTTTTCTTATGTATTATTTTACTGCTCAGTGCTAAATCCACAGGAGACAGCACAGGCCACACCTGAACTGCTACATCATTACATGAAATCACTTCCAGAAAGCAGTGCTTCCAGGAAAAAGATTAATCAGCGTGCCAGCTTTTCAGCTGCTCGGATCCATGCACATTGTCTGTGATGTGCTGGCTAGTCAATGATTGAAGAGTAGTACTACAAAAACTTTGGAAAATGGCCCATTAAAAAAGCATTTTAATTTATCAGAAAAGGTGCTTTTTTCTTCTTTTCAAATACTTTCTTAAATAAGGATCCTGTAATTAGGTAAGTTAATGTAATGCAATGTAGAGGAATAAAAAGCCTTAAATGATGGTCTGAGGCTCATAGCCAAAGTCTAAAGCCATAGACTATATCTATTTTTATTTCAGAAATGACTAACAGCTCAGTTCATGTCTTTCCCAGCTGTAGTTGTGCAGCTGAATGTGAAAAAACAGATGTTCACAATATGAAAACTTCCTCTGACAGTTCATGAACTCACAAAAGTGTATGGTAGGAGAATAGCCTGTTTCTATCACAAATGGGAAACACCGCTGTCAAATACAGCTTGAGATGCAGGCCAGATATTGTTTTATTTCAGAACAGTTCTAGGGACACTTCCCAGGACGCAGGCAAATCCTAAGATCTAGGATCATCTATTTTCATTGACATTGAAGCTGGTATGATTTTGGTTTACAAAAATGTATGTGTAAATGCCAGTTTCTCATATACGCATCACTGAAAAGTATGTGACAGGTATTTTTTAAAAACTCAGTTGGATTATACAATTATTATAGTTATTATTATTATGGCTCAGGTGCAGAAAAGGAAGTTAGAAGTAAAGTAACTTCCCTTTCAAATCTTTACATACACTGCCTTTTGGATACCGTGGTCACTTGTGTGTAATACTCAGTGACCTGAGACCTCACAAAAGTGGGCTGTTAACAGTGGCACAGTGTTTAAGTAAGAGCAGCTCAGATGCAGATATATGATTCATAAGCATTGGGTGATTACTCTTCCCACAGGTGTTTCTTAGTCTTCTAATTTGGCAGTAAAAAAGAAATATGAGAGATTATCTCTGTTCTAGTAAAGTGTGCTTGCACAGAAACTTTTCCAACAGTAAAACTGAGGTAATTCTACCACAGCTATATTAGAGACTTGCTCAGGCAGGAGCTGTGGCACTCCTGTCCCAGCTGCCCATGCCCAGCCACCCTTCCCCTGTTGCTTCCAACACCATCAGCATTAGGTATCCCCAGCTCCATCAAAACTGTGAGACCACCAGTACACAGTCTGAACAGAAGTGCAACTGCCTTGCTTTCACCAGGGTGGGGATGTTCCCCAAGGCCCTGCACCCTCTTCAGGGTATGCCAGTCTCTAGGTCATGCAGCTGTTCCCCTCCCAGACTCTCCAGACAAGGCCCATGCTATTTTAGGTTTCATGCCACAAATATCAGACCCTAAAGCAGAGTATCCTACACCCTTTCTACTTTCTGTCGGTACAGCCATGCCTTCCAGTTTCTTTTAACACATTTACCTTGGTTCCAGTTTTGGGTCACTTCTTCTTTCAGTTCCCTGTTATTACACCCCAATTGATTATTTCCCCCCTGTATGATACTTATAATGCTTTACCTAAATGTTTCCCCACACTAAGAGGGACTGATTTTATTTCCAACTTCCAATTTTCTAACTTTCCCATCCTGAAGGCTTTACTGCAGGTTACAACCACACAATGCTAGCAATTGCATGTCCAACAAATCCTGGTCTGAAGAGGGACTGAAGAATATAGACACAGTTAAGCCTCCATTAGACCCAAAAGGTGATTCAAATTCTTTCTGTACTTCTCCCGTGAGTTTAGCTTTTCAGGAAAGTTGAGTGAAACTTGTTGGCTTTTCATTGACTGTAATACTTTTTCCAGGTTTGTTCTACGTGGCTTAGAATCTCTTCACTTTTGCAGAAATCACCTCAAATTACTTCATTCTCAAAGATTTGTATATGATGGAGGAGGTTCATGTGTTTGTGGCACTGAGCTAGGGCCTACCCAGTTCTCCAGTCTCCCCTCGCCTGTCTATTGCTCTGTCATAGGAAAGGCAGGACAGAATTGTTCCAAGTATATCCAACCTACTGGATGTTTTTTGATTAAACGTATGAAACTTCCTGCTCATTTGTGTCTCTTTAATTACTATTCATCACATCTGCCATCCTTAGTGGTTTCAGCATTATCAACACTTTAATGATCTCTCTCTAACAGGGAATGTTCTTGCTACAGTGAAACTGATATTTTTTATATCTTTAGAATGTATAACATGGAAAAGGATCCACATGTTAATAACATTCTTGCATACTCAGTTCAACAACCACCTTCTGAGAAGATTACTCTGACCTCACACAGCAATAAGTAATCTACAAAGTCCGGATATACTTCCATCCCCCCAAATGAGTTGGGTTAAAAATGGCATTTCACAATAACATCGATTGGTAAGACAATTTTACGTTAGTGTAAAACTAGAGTGAACTTAAAAATAAATGGACAAAATAAGAAAAAAATTTCAACCCACACTAACATCTGCTACTGTTTAATATTATTAAAGGAAACTGAGATAGCCAGGTTTTAAACTTATGTTTTGCACATGCAGAAAGCACTGCTTTTAGATAAATTTTGATTAGGAACAGCAGGAGTTCTGGTTCCATAATTGCACGGCTGACCAGACTTGTGGTCTATTGTATACTTAATATTGGTCTCCAAAATTTTTCTAACCAGGTAATTGCTAGTTTATCATGTAGACAATGTAGCCTTAAAAGGACTATAATTACCTCATTATCATCCACAGTGGGCTATAAAAGAGCTATTATGGAATGAATAGTTAGTGTTTCAACTCAAGTATCTATGGGCATTTATTTACAGAGAAAAGGAAAAAACAGAAGTTTTAAAGTTTATTTTTTCTCTGGCAGCCTAAGAAAATTTAAGTGGGTGTGAGTTGAAAAGAACCACAGGAGATAGGGCATTGGTTTCCCTGCATGGATGTCTTTTAATCCCGGTAGTTTTTCTGTGGGAACTGGAGAAACAAGGTCTTGTTTTCCGCACACATGATATTAGTAAGTGTCAGAATAAGAAATTTTGCAAATTAAATCAACAAAAACCTAAACCAAAACAAAACTCCAACAAAAGCCTAGTAAAACACACAAAGAAACCTTCCAAATGATGAGGCATGAATTTTATGTCCACTTCTAAAA
>JANZLQ010000001.1:26433143-26448995 GCA_026212715.1 Elanus axillaris | reverse complement strand
TTATGTCCACTTCTAAAATAACTCCTTGCCTAATCTCGAAATGCATGCCCCTTCATCTCCTTCTTAAATTGAAAGTCCAAAGGTTGGAACTTTAATACAGAAGAGAATAACCTTTGGAAATTTTTGGTTAAAGAAAGTAATACTGATTGCCTTGGTATGCAGCTATGTGGGTTTATCCTATTTGTACACTCCAAACATGGTTTCTAGTACAGACTAAAACCCCTACACTGACTGGTTTAGCTATTGTAGGTTATACAGCAAGCAATACTACTTGATTTCTGTTAAATAAATACTGTCTTTAAAAGGTTATATTATTTGATCAGCTTAGGAAGTTATAACTTTATTCAAATGTGAATTTTTATGAGGTTTACCTATTTATTTTAAAAGATATTTTAATATCAGTCTTGTATTATTCGTGGCTAGAACAGAAATTTTCAGAAGAATGTGTGAACGAATGATCACATTGTGTTTCCTGCATATCCTGAGCAAAGATACATTGAGATCTATGTGCACATGTGTATTTACTGTCTTACATCTGAAGAAAATGAGAAAAAGAATAACTATTTATTCCATGAAAGAGAAAAGAGAGCATTTGTTTTATTGGGAGAATTAAAAATATATTTTAAAAGAAGGAATTAAACCCAAAGATTTATGGATTATGAAAAAATGATACAAGAAGCTAGAAAACCAGCAGGCTGGAAAATGTTAAAAGTAGTAGAAACATGCATAATCTTAGGAGCCCTCTCACAACATTATTCAGAGCAGGCAGAAAAACCTAGTAACTATGATTCAGGAAAGGCAGAGCTTGACAGATCATTTGTTGTGTGTCAGGATACAGGTAGATATAGCCTTTCTATAGCTAAGGGAAATCTTAGACACAAACGTCTTGAAACCATCTAGTCTAAATCATCTCTGGGAAAGAGGTTTCTCAAAGCAGGTGCTTAGCTGCCCACATCTCTTGAGGTGGCTGGTGGGCAGGAGCTGCATTGCTCATTCTGGCTCTGGAGGGCTCAGGAGTGCAGCCTGAGAGCGTGGGGGACCTCTGATACCTGGTGGCCGTTAAGGGAGGTCCCACTCCTGCTCTTCCTACCCCGCTGCTCTCCTCTGCCTCTGCTCTGGCCTCTCAGCTCCGCACAGCCCCTGACACTCGCGACACCCTTCTGCAAGCCACTTCCAACAGAAGAGCAGAAAACTGCCCACTTTGTCTTTTTGCAAGTTTAGTTTTGTGATGGATCAGTAAGCTGCAGCATCTCATGGCAGTTCAGAAGAATATCATAGCTGGCATCATGTAAATAATCAATGTAAGCAGATGGGATTGTGCAGGAAAAGGTTTTGGAAAGGGGAGACTGAGACTACCGTCTATCAGTAATGGGAGCCAGCTGGAATCCAGTGACCCTTCCTCACCTCCTTCCCATGCAGCTTCATCCTTGTTGAGAAGCACCTCAAGCATATGCTGGGCTACCCAAGAGACAGTGCTGCAGGGAATGGACTGCGGAAGGTGGGTTGTGTGTGTCTCGAATGGCTTGCAGACACCGATTTCCAAATATTGCTCAGTCAGCATCACTAGAAGAATAAACTGAGCAATGAATAAAGATGAAGCTCCACAGAAAAGGATCCCAGGCTCAGTGCTCATATGGATTTGCACTTGGTCATAGTCTGTGCCCTTCAGGCTTTGCTTTCACTGAAAGGGAGTCAGACACTGTAGCTAGGAAGAGAGGGGACTTGGGTGAGTGAAACTGTTTGCAGACCTCTGTTGGTCTTACCATTCTTCTTCTTTTATCTCATTACATTTAACCAAGCCTGATTGTTTAAATCCACTCAAACAGACATTTGCTGATGCTGATCAAACTCAGTGCTAGCAAACATGCAAGTCAGTCATGCTGTCTCTTACTGAAGGATGCTCAGTTCTTCCTTTTCCTCCCACCTTCTCTGATCTGATAGCTACCCTTGCAGATGGCTTTTTCTCATCATTTACTCAAGGAATCTTTTCCAGTTACAGCGACTCAACTAATTTCATAGCAGCTTTAAGTGCGAAATGTTAGAATCACATAGCCAGGAGCAGGAAGGGACATTACAATACTCATAGGCACAGGCTGAAAGCAGAAAAGGAGCCCTCTTCAGCCTTCTGGAAATTTTCCATATTGTCCCGTTACTTCAAGGCCTTGACTTCTGTCCCTCGAAAAATTTAAAAGGTGCTTGGTAAAAGTAACTATCTAAATGTAACAAGCTTCAGTTAGAGGTTTGGCATACTGTTCCTATTGACAGCTATTTGTTTAGATTAGTCTAATAAAACTATCTAATACGTGATTTATTGATACAGTGTAGCATTAACTTTTCAACTGGGGCTTAAGCAGGGGGTTTTACACAGATTTACAAGGACTGGCAACCATTCCTACCAGTACCAAATATTGACATCAACGAACTTGAAAGTACACATAAAATCATGGTAAATAAAATTTACAGATGATGCAAAGATGGGCAGAGTGCCGGTGAATCTTAACAAAGATAGGCTGGGCTAGTTGAAGCAAAGCGTATTCAGATACAGCTAAATGCAAAATACATCTAGGGACAACGAATGCAAACCACATGCCCAGCATAAAGGACTGTATCTTGGAAAGCAGTGACTTTCAAGAACAGCTAGGGTGAAAGTGGACAACTAAACAGAACCTTATGCTTTGACTAAACAAACCCTTATGCTGTTACTAAATACACACATGTAGGGCAAAAATGAGAAACAGTTTTAACTCTGAATCTCTCACTGGCAAGGATGATACAGAAACAATTCATTCCATTCCAGTATCCACATTTTAAAGGGATATTGAAAGTGCAAAAAAAGCCACAGAAGTGGATGCAAAATACCCCCAACCAAACCAAACCAAAACACCTCCCCCACCATGTTTTTGAATAAAGGAGGCAAAGAATTCAGTCTGCTGAAAAGAGGCAATTTGACTACCATGCACAAATAGCCACCACATAAAAAAAGAAGAAATATGTATTGCAGATTCTTTAACCTAGTGGAAAAAGCCATAACAAGAACCAGTGCCTGGAAGCTGAAGCCAGACAAATTTAAATGAGGCATGCTAGATGAACCTTAGATGAACATTAGATGTTATTAGATGAACCACTAGAATGAGTTGCTTTTGGATGTCATGTGCTTATAGTCAGGAATCGATGATCCTCAGTAGGATAGGCTCTAATTAAATGCAAGTTACATATTAGTAATTCCCAAAACATCAGGTTAACAGGTGTTTAGCAGGTGTTGAGACAGCAGTATCTGATGGTCCTTTCTGCTTTAAACTCCATGGATACACACACAAAGTTGAGTACAGAACCCTGCTTTTTTAAGTCTACTTTCTAATAATTTTTAACTGCTTCATTTTGACCTATTTTCCCCAGAGTATCTGAACTGACCTGGCCAAATACCTTTGAAAGTGATATAGTAGCATGCAGAAACCCAAATATATAACAAATATGTAAGCGCAGAAAAAGAATCTTACATGTCTCAAGATCCAGACTTCATTACAAGATATTTACAGAAGGAATGATCAGGAAGTGTGGCTCTGTAGTCATTAATTCTGCATTTTTCTGGCTTGCCATACATACAGAAACAACTCTGGAAGGTAAGGAACTCTTGCTGATTCATTGTAGACTCTTCCTCAAGTTGCAGCCCTTATCTGAATTTATATATTACTTCTGAAAGGAGAAAAAAGATGAATTTGTGAATTTTAACAAAATATTTATTGCATTCAACATTTCAGGTGCTGTAATCTTTGTTCTTACAAAATGGCATGATTTATGTGTGCACTTCCTTGTCAGGAATAGCAGAAGTGGGACAGGGGCAACACTGCAGCCTCTCTCCAGCACCAGAAAAAATTGCTTTTTTCTTTCCCTCTGGGTAGTACTGCCCATTCGGGCTCCCAGTGGCAACCTCACCTGTTCCCACTTTGTGTGAAATATCCACAAGCAGTCACAGGCTCCCCTTTCACGTGAGTTTTGAATTCCTGATCAGAGGGAATTTCCTCATCTATCCTGTCTGCATTCTAATACAGGCTGACTTACACCCTCTTATTTGAAATCAGTATTCTGCCATGACCATCTCCTTCAATATTCCATTCTTCTGCTTCATAGACATGAAAGACAAAAAATAACTCAAAAAATTACTTTAAATGCAAAAGGAGAGATTGCTCTAAGATTATTCTATAGGATTGGTCACAACATATTTCCCTAAAGTAGAAATTTAGGGCCACTCTGATTCACTATATCCGACCAACCATTTTCAGGACAGTGCCTTAACATAACTGGCAATAGAATATGAACTGACTTATATTAATTTGTATCAGCAATTGATTCAAATATATTTTAAGATGCAGCTTACTGCCTTGCCATACTCTACTGTCTATACTTTGTCTATACTGTCTTGATAAGTAGAGGCTTTCTGTTCCCTAGATACACATTAATGCTAACATGGCTAGCAGCATACTTGTGTTACAAACACGTCTCAGGGGGATGTATCTTTTTGGGGTCATTGATTTCCTTAGGGCCAGGATCTTACTCGGTGTTAATGAGAGCTTCACATCTGGCATTACTGTTCAACGTGGTTGCTGATGTGGAGGTTTCCCTGTCGCCTTGTTTCTCGACAGGCAGACTGGGGAAGGACTCTGGTACCAGCAGCCAGAAGTCTCACAGGGAGTTCTCAGGCAGTATTAAACATTGCTCGACTGAAGAACAAATCTGTGGCCACAGAGTTGTGATATGCATGCAGTTTGTGAACCAAGAATTGAATTTCCTGGGTTGCTGTTCCTTGTCACTTCAAAATTAGAACAGCAATGTAATAAATGAAAACAGCTAGTTAATAAAGAAAATAGGTGATACTGTCATTCATACACACACGCATATATAAGTATTTATACACAAGGCTCTCGGGGAACATGAATTTAAACCTATTACTCCCAAACTTACTTGCAAAAATACACTGCAGTTGACAGTAGGAAATAGAAGAGCTTCTGCTTCATTTTTATTTATTCCTTACATTTGAGTGCTGTTCTCCTCCGAGATATCTTTCACACTGCTGTTAGCACTATCAGTGAAATTCTGTATTTATTGGGTATTTCCCTCTCATTTCAATGGATCAGAACTGTATTTCATATTATGCAAAGAAATATATGTGTAAAAGATTATTTTCCAAGACAGCCTCAGTATATGCAGAACCTCACAACAAATTCATTTTTACTGAATGCCTAAATTTAGCAAACCCAAAACAATCAGAAACATCCATTTAGATATGCTGCTATGAAAATAGTGATGGAGAATAAGATAGTCCTGGCTCCCAATGAAGCAAACGACCTCTCTTAACAGAATCTGTCTGCATCCCTTTCCTTTGAAGAAAAGATTTCAGACTGTTACTTACTGGAAAGAATGACAGAGTTCTTGGGTTAGGTCTACTTAACGTGTGTGCAACTCTAACAGATGGCTGGGTTATCTCTCTGCTCATGTCTTCATATATTGATATATAATTATATGCAGTGTGTATACAAACATATAGGCACTGAGTTATAAAAACAACAGGTGATCAGCCTCACATCCATGCCAAAACTTCCTGCTACAAAATCTCAACCTCAGTCGTTAGCTTTCTTTTGGGAGCTGATCTATTTGTTGAGAGATGTCTGTGTTTGTCGGGCTCTTTTGTTGTTATGGTCTGTAACCATGTAAATTTAGTATTACATGCAGAATAGAATAGTCAGGGTTCTGTGTGAGCAGTCTAGCTCTACTGGTTTCATACATCATTCGCACGTAGTCCTCTTCCTACAAATGGCATTTGTTTTATTTATCCCTACACACCCTCTAAAACAGATATATTCTCTTCATGAGCACTGGGGAAATTGTCACCAGGGGATTCCTAATCATGTAGGAGAATCAGATATTCTAATTATAAAAAGGGAAAGCATTTGAGGATGGTCATATTACTGATTTCCAGGAGGCCCTGCAAGTGTTTCTGTTCAGGATGGGAAAAGATTAAAATACCATTTGCATGACTGATGTTAAACCTTCTATCTTGTAGTCTTGTAAATGAATTGCTGCCTCACAGGCACTTTATGTTATGAAAACATTTTACATTCAACTGGAATAATTGCACATTTAACTTCAAAGTTACAACCTGCCTCGGGTATTAATTTGTCAGGTCCACACTGGAACTGTAGAAAAGTCAAAAGAATTCACTCAAGATAGAGCTGTCATCCACCGCAAACTATTCCATCTTTTCTGAAGTTTCTACTGCAGATACTGAATCAAAATTTCTCATAGTTCAGGTAAACTCAAATGCATGACAATCATTGAAGAATGGAGTGAGACTTCAGGGTAGTATTATAAAATGAGGAGCTATTATATCGTACCCCTGCCAGCTTGCTGTATTGCTTTTAAATTGGTTTTGTATGTGCAAATAGTTGTGGAGCTAGGGTATGTTCCTCATACAGATAGTTATTTAATCTCTTTTAAATTAAAAGAAGGCTGTGAAGTTGGTTTATTTTTGAATCACTGCAGTAATGAATGCTTGCAAAGAGATAACGGCCCTGGTAATACAAGCATGAGTAATGCCCAAGTGATTTCATTCACTGACTGTACAACATTCCTGTTGGTTACAGAACCATTTGGCATTCAGTTTGTCATTGCTTTATAGGGTCTGCTGAGAAATGCGAAAAAAACACCTTAAAATTTATGACAGTTTCAGATGTTTGTGATTCCAAATCAGTGTGAAAGTTTTCACTATTTTCCTTTTTTTTTTTTTAATAACAATGATCAGAATTGGACAATGATGTGGGGGCCAGGTTAAACAAAGCAAACTGAGATAAACTCAATGAAGTTACATGGCACCTGGGGACAATCTGCTTGGACTTGCTGAATGATTCACCATTCATGAGGTTAAAGTAGCTATTTCTTCATTTGGCAGGAACTATTTCACAAAGACAAAGCCTTTACAAATAAAAGTCATTGACTCAAGTAATGCATTAGTTTATACATTAATGAGTCTTTCGATCAGGGCAGAAACTTGATTCTGCATAATATATTTTGCTACTGAAATGATTTGTCTGAATAAAATACATGCAGATAACTGATAGGAAAATCAATCACAAAGTAGTGGTTTATTCTTGATATTTACCGAAAGTTTTCTCTTTGGAATTTTTCAAATATGTCTTTACCTTAAAAATCATGATGACATGGGAAATGCAGCTAACTTTAAATCATATGTAATCTCTTAAGGCTGTTATTCTCTTTATTATGATTATTTATAAACCCATTGCTTCAAAATTATTTAATTTGTTCAATCTTTACATTTTCCAATTTATATTTAACATTTAATAAAATTAATCCTTTTTTAACTTTACCAAGTTTGAACCTAGATTCAAAGGGGAAAAAGATGTATTTGTAATTCAAATCTGGTATTTCTGATTATTTCTATACAGCTCCTCCATAACTACTTGATATTATGCTTGAGATAGCTCTGAAATATTTGTGGACTAAATATCTCTGAAAACATACATTAAACAGGAAACTGGTGCTATCACCATTATTGGATTAAAATGTTCTTGTTAAGTCTTTCCAATAAATCAGTCAATGAGGCGGTTATTTCATTTCTATGATCTAATGTCTTCTGCTATTTTTAATTAAAATCTATCTAATCATGTAAACATTATTATGAGCAAAACATTTTCTACTTATCAGTTTTTAAGTGTCAGCAAACACACCTGGAACTTTGCTTAATAGATAATAGAAGTGTCCAGTTTTGCCAAGAACAAAAATACAGACAGCAGATTTCAGGAGAAGGATGAGGTCTTATGTTTATTTGAAGCAGTCTGTAGAGGTGATAGATAACAAACATAATGAAGGCTTCATTTAACCACCACCGGTAGACCATGAATTTAACAAAGTAAGTGTTTTCAGAGAAGACAAGACATGCTGAAGTTTCAAATGACCTGATATCTATGTTTTCAGCACTTTCTATTAAAAAAGTGCATAACAAAACCTGCAATACATGATAGTATGTAATGACTACATTTGCAAAGAATTGAGCAGCTATCACTCAGTCCACTGAATGACACAAAGTCAGAGGACAATGCTGACTTCCCACAAGGTTGACTCACCACTGTAGCTTCTGTTCAGGGATGCGGATGTACTGAAATGTGTTAATCTGGGAGAGTGTTGCAGTGGGACATTAAAAATTCAAACGAAAGGAAAGAAATGTTTTTTGCCACAACTGGTGTGCATCAGAGCCTTGGCTCCTTGCTGTTCCCCAGAGCCATGGTGGCAGCTGGATAAAAGCTGGGGTTGGTTCAAGGTGAGGGTCTGAAGCAAGATGTTATACCTACGTGAAGCAATTCACAGTGGTATGGAGATACCTCAGCTAGCAGGAAAACTGGGCTGTAGAGGTGGATGAATGGTGAAGCCAACCACCAGTACTGTCATTAATTTCCATGGGGCTGCATTTCTTTTTCTATGCTGTAGTCTTTAAGGTATTAGAAAAGTTGTAGTTGCTGCTGACAGGAAAACTGGATCTTGTTGGATGCTACCATTAACCTGCCTTCTGGTCCCACTGGGGTCTGTGGGGACCTTGCCAAGGATTCTTTTTCTTTGCTGGAGGGATGAAGACTGTGAGGTTGAGAGGGAAGGAAGAGGCTGCCTGTCATCAAGAAGCAGCAGCAGTTACATCGAAATGATCTTTCATCTGGCTGTGCTTTGCCTGGAATGCCCACTTCACCATGAACGGAGGCATGGGTCAATCCCACTCAGCATCTGGCTTTTACAGGAAGTGCTTAAATTAGCATCTGAGTTGCCCTAGGATCTCTGTATAGCTAATAGAGAGAGAGGCATGTCCAGAGTGTGATTTAGCTAATCCATCAGTTTAGCTAATCCAAATCCAAGCAAACCTCACATTCGGCAAAGTTGCATTCATGTAGGTCATGAAGAAGCCAGGATTTAAAAAACAGGTATATAACACCAGGTTCCTAAATATCTTTCCAAGATTTTCCCCTGTTCTTTTTACAAAGTCTCATTGAAGTCAGTGTTTCATATGTGATATCTTTTATCAGTTAAGGATAACAGCTTTGACACCAGTGAACATTTGCCATGAGAGCTCAGTTAAGGCCTATTAATAATTTGAGAAACATTTTGAATGGACTAGTCAACAGATGATTATTCCATTATTATATTCCCTGTCAGTCATTCTTTCACTTTTCTGCAGTGAAAGCCTTATGTTGAAAGGTAATGTTCATTATGTAAAATTGTTGGATTTTTGGTCCACAAATTAGAGGGGACTTGTAGGAATAATAATGAGATACACCTAGCACAAATAATAGAATTTTCATTTGGATATTATTTAGACTGCATCATGACTGACTGCAGAATAGTGGCACTGTGTAAACTATGTTTAATGTTTAACGAGATTATTAACTGTTAGAAAATGCCAATTTTGGATCATAAAACTCACTGTTTGAGAGCATCTTCTAAAATACCATTTGATAACCTGCAATTTTATTCCTAAATTAATAATGTATCAGCACCATTTTCTAGTGAAAAAAAAAGAGCTTTGTTCAAAGTGTTGCAAGGTATCATGAATGTTGTCAGACTTAAAGCATGCAACTTTATCAAACAGAAACTAAACCCGTGTTGTTACTGCTCTGTACAGGAATGTCACAATGGGAACCTCTGTTTAGAGAAAGGCATTTCAGGGGCACCAAAAGTGCTTTATTCACCAGCATCAAAGTGAAGCTGCATTTAATTTAGAAGCTTATTTGGTTTTCTAGAAGAGCTGTTAATCTGTTTCTATGGGATTCTTTCCTGATACATTGCAGAGTGCTTTCTGCCTACACTAACATATTAGTTACATTTGTTTTTCACTGTAAGGATTGCAGGGAAAGGATTAGGAAGTCTTGGGGTTTGCAGGCAAACAATGAATTTAATTCTTGGGTTTGTATACATAGCTAGACATTACATCAATTTTTTTAATGTAAAATTTCAGCTTCTCTGCAATAGCTGAGGTGTACTATTTTAACTGAGTGATGACAATTCTGGTCCTCGTGCCTGTCTGTAACAGCAGCCACTAAGGTGTTCTGGCTGAATAATCTCTACCATGCCATGAAGGGAGTCAACAGCTCAGCTCCCACATGGCATTGGTTTGTGATTTAGATGATTTGTGCTTGTCGGTGCGTGCTTGAGCTGCGGACCTCACTGTTGGCATCTTCTTTGGCTTTCAGGTCTCCCTAGTTCAAATGTGCTGGCTTCACAATTAGCATTGTTTGCCCTAGACACTCTAGTGTGTCCCTGTGAGTTGCATCAACAATGTGAATATTTTAAATATTTTACAGTTTATTTTTTTCTGGGGCACTGTCCTTCCTGTCATAAACCGGAATGCAGCTTTCTATCTAGTATAATTAGTTTTCAGTGAAAATGCACAGAAATCATGGACACACTGTTGTTTGCTGAAATGAAGTTTCATTTCACCAGGGAGTTAAAGAAGGCTATGAACAATACACTCCAAAATTATCCTATAGGCTGACAGGTATGTACATAACAAAACTCTTATACTACAGAATCACAAACTTCACTTAAAATCTATGGACAAAGTATCACATTGTCCATTGTGGATAGGGATTACTGAAGGAACAGGGGACATGAGCAACCAAAAATCTCATTACATTGCTCCTAACATTTTCCTATTGCAAAATTAAAAGATAATGCCAAATCTAATCTACTTCAACAACAACAACAAGACATCAGAAATACAGACAGCACTGGATTCGTTATGAGTTTAAATATAAGTACTACAATACTTCTAAGTTTATAGTTAGATAATTATACTCACAACTACTGACTACTAATTATATATGCAACTATATTTAGCTGTTGGCTTAATGAAAATAAAAGAGAACTGCATGTACTGATAAGTAGCCATTATGATGAGGAGAAAGAGAACATCATAGTTTTTATTTTTGTGTCATGCTACAAGTGCTCTCCTTGAAGTTAGCTTATAAGCATCTGACTATATGTATTCTTAATTGATAATTCTGCCTTCAGTGCTTTCAGCTGATAATATATGGATTTTCTGGGAACTTTTACTTGAGGAAATTGCCATATTGAGCAGTCTTATCCTCTCAGATCCTTTTTCAAGCCATGCGAATTATTTCTTGCTGTGCTAAGGCAGCAGGACTTTCTCTCTTAATTCTTACCATTCCATTAAGTAAACCTGCTGAGCAAATAGCTGTTATTATACCAGTGTAGATTTTCCTGTGCTCCATTAGAGTAAAAATAACATTGATAATTGACCAATGTCTTATAGCATTTATCCAGTGTCTTAATTTAATGCAATCCCTATTCAGGTGTTCTGTTTGTTGCCTATAAATACCAAAAAAGTGATGGAAGTCCGTATCAGTAAGGAATTCTGGGGTCATATAAATGCATGTACGCAAATCCAACTGATTTTTGCACTATGTAAGTAAGGTTTTTCATGCACTGGAATTTTCCTTGCTTCTTCTGAAGTCATCAAGAAATGCTGACTTCTTGGAGGAAGAGCTAGCTGGAATGAACCTGTCTTTTTTCACCTGGATATCCAGACACTCCAGAAGAAAGAGGAGGAAATCCAACTTATTCTGAATATAGTGGAAGAGACTGCATGTTCTTCCACTGCAGAGTCACCGCAGTGCAGAATAAAATGCCTGGTCAGCATTCCTCACCTAAGAGTAAGCTCTGTAAGAGATCCTGCTACCACAGGAGCTGTTTCCCTATATAAATTCAGCTGCTAGGAAGGATTAACATTTTTAATGGTAGCATTTGCACCATCTTTTCAATATAAGGCCATGGATATCAATACCTTTCCTGAAGAGCTGTCAAGGCAAACTTCTGCAATGATCATCTTTCAAAGTCTTATCTTCGTTCAGATAGCATCCTGTAAAAAGAAGAAGGCTGCTCTCCTTTGACTCAGAGGTACCTTTGTGATGGGCCCTTTAGAAATTCAAGGATAATCAACATGGTGGAAAAGGCACATACATTAGAGAACAAGAGAAAGTTAAAACAAAAAGAAAGCACTTAGCGTTATTTAAATCCTCATTTTTAAAGGCCTTGGGTTTAGATGCCTGAAGTATAATGTTTTGGTTTTATATCTAAAGGGATAGGAGAGGAACAAAAAAAAGCAGAACGGTAAGAATTCAACTTTAAGAAATGGGCAGCATTTCAAAACAAGGGTAAAAAAAGGAACTAACTTCAGAACAAAATGCAGGCAAACCCCAGAAATGCAATGGGTATTACTTTCGCATTGCATACACAGAGGATGTTGAAAATTTTTTTCACAGTCCAAGTTAATGGTTGCTTCCTAAAAGTATCCAACATTTCAGTTTTCACATCACAGCTTCACTCAATTTGAGAACAGATTGAGCACACCTAGCTGCTGAGTTTAAGAAAACAATAAAGGCTGGAAATATGGTTTATATTTTCAACTCCTATGAGTTGTTTAGGCTTGTGTCATTCTTGCTGTAGCTATGTTTTGATCAGGGGAAATTTTCCTGTTAAGTCCAGCATAAAAGACCCACAGATACCCTATGAGTTGAAAACCTCAGATTCTTGATGATAAACTTGTATTAGTTTTCCATAAAGTAATTTTAAAGTAATGAGTTTATGTTCAGGGAATAAGTAAAAATAACTCAGAGAAAAAGAAGTATGTGTTATGGCAATCATGAGAGCAATTTAGCTTTTTCTTTTATATATCTTGGCTCTGATCTTTGTTCAATGATCAAGGTAGCTCCCCTAGATAAGGCTGAGTGTGTCAAGATGTAAAGTCCCTTTTCATTTCCTGATCATGTGCTATTCTTGCATACCTTTTCTTTTTTCTCTTTCTTTTTTTTTTTTAAATGCTTCAGTTTACTCACTATTTATAGTTCCCACATTCAGATATGGGAAGAAACTGAAGCCACATCCTTTTGCTACTCTACAAGGGCTTCAAGGTCTTTCTTAAAATAGAGGGTAGCTTGTATTTTTCCATTTAACATTTTCCTTTTCCATGGGACTTCCTTTCATGAAAGAATGACTTGTATAAGAAAACACCAAAGTAAATGTTCAGCTCATTAGGAGTACAGTTTGTAGTACTAAGTTGATTTTGCTGTGGTTTACCACCCTATGGGAGATTACTGACTAATCCATAAGAAATGAAAAATAACAATAGCTATATCTGCATAAGGTAAAAAGTCAGTTGCATATGGAAATAAAGATAATTTTTACATTCCTCTGCACTTCCCAGCCTTACCATGTAATCCTACCACAATAAATAGCTAAGAATTATGTTGCATTTGCAATGTCTTTACTTCTGTCCTCTCAGCAGTGCACATAGCTGCACACACTGCTATAATAATGGATGTGCATTACCAGCTGATACTGTAAACAGCATGAGTATAGATTACACGTAAACCTAGATTCTCAAGGAAAAATTGAATCCAGATGTCTGGCCCAAATACTATGCTGATGCCTCTGGGCTTTTAAAGTGTTTTTTTCTTTGGTAGTTTGGGGTTTTTTTTTGCTTCTCTCTCCCCCCACCAAAAAGTGCTGTGGAATCTTTTTGAACACCAAATGTTAGGAATTCTGTATTTTCCTTACAATGACTGAAGGCAGCCAAAAAGTATGGTGGAGAACTATGCAAAGCAAAACCTCAGTGCTTATGTTTGGTGGATGCAGTTTTATCTGCTCTTCAGCATTACAGGAAAAATCATGTGAATGACATTGGGGAATGAATGGGCTAAGGCGGCTGACAGCAGCAGCAGGGTCTCTGCCAAACTGCAGTCATGTAGCAGTGTATGCCTGAGCCCTTGCACTGCCTTCAGGTGCGAATCAAAAATCTGCAAGTGATTTCACCTGGTTCACCTGTACATTGGTTGTGGTCAGAAAATCAAGCTCCAAACTTCTGACACAATTCTGTACACAGTGTAAAACACAGGAGGAGCATATCAATATGCTTGACAAGGTCAGAGGTTCTCATACTGTGAATTGTGATTCCCAAGGTGATGAGAAAAGGCTTTGTAGAGGGTCACACAGTATTTTATTATACCAGAGTGATTTAGCAGCAGACCAGTTTTTCCAAGGTAGAAGAGTGAAAGCAGGCTCTGACTAGTGGTTGCAAGTGACTCCAGTACCTCCAGACAAGCCAATGCTGTAGGCTGAGAAGTCCTTGCAGACAACTACAAGGTTGCAGGGCATTAAGAGAAAACACTCAAAATCAGGCACTGGTTTTCTTCCCTCCTCCCAGAGGAGCTCGGCTGATCCAGAGGTATCACGTTTCGGTCACGATGATGACCCAAAAGCAGGTCACCATCACTTTCTAAAATCTGAAAAATCCCAATGTAGCACAATTTTGTCTGGCTGTCCCAGAAACTTTGTCCAGCGCTTTTCTATCTGTAATCTAGCTGACATTTCCATTTTGGAATACTTGCATTAGGCATGGAATCTGAGATCAATCAATGTTTTTTAACATGTCAGACTCAGATAGGGAGCAGAGATTTGTGAACTCTTTGTTAGATATCCCAAGAGCCAAACACAGAAAAACCTTCTTGTAAATGTTCTGTTGAAAAACTAATATTTAAAACATTTTAAATCCACTTGGTTTAAGTATAAAAAGTTTACAGTGCCTGTGGGAAATCAGTTTTGGGGATATTACGTGTCTATTTCTATAGGGTTTTTTATCTCATTTCTCCCTCTTCCTAAGCAACCTATAAAACACACAAATGCCTATAAAAGTAGCTGTTAGACCCAGTAAAATAACTTGTTTACTTATACAAGATGTTTCATCCAGGGATTTTTTTTTTACTTTAACACATACTGTGCAGCATGCACTATAGTGTCTTCTTCCCCTCAGTGGTAGGAAGATGTCTGATCTAATTCAGAAAGATCATCAGTTAACTGTTTTTAGGAGTGGCATTGTTTTCACATGGACAGCATTGAAACCATATGGTCTTTCCTTTTTCTTGTCTTGTGCTTTCATCTAACAGATATTTATGTTTGAAAGTACTGGAAGGCATTTAGCTTTAGAATCTATCCCTACCTTCTGGCACTCTGCTTAATTTCCAAGTTTTTACATCAATGAAAATAGTTTTCAGCACAGAATTATTTTTTTCTTTCTCATATCTACCTTTCAAGTCAAGTATTCAGTGCTTTTGTGGAAACAGAGCAAGCTGATGACATGGGGAATAAACAGGAGGAATTAGAGACATGCACACACCTTAGGGCTATGATCTTATTGGCATCACGGAGACGTGGTGGGATGGCTCCTATGACTGGAGTGTTGGAATGGTGCACAAGTCCATGGGACCTGATGAGATGGATCCATGGATTCTGAGGGAACTGGTGGATAAGGTGGTGTGGTGGGTTGACCGTGGCTGGAGGCCAGGTGCCCACCAAAGCTGTTCTATCACTCCCCCCCACCCTTCGCTGGACAGGGGAGAGAAAAATAAAATATAACAAAGGGCTTGTGGGTTGAGATAAGGACAGGAGAGATCATTCACTAATCACCGTCACGGGCAAAACAGACTCAACTTGGGGAAATTAACTCAATTTATTACAAATCAAAACGGAGTAGGGTAATGAGAAATAAAACCAGAACTCACACCACCTTCCCTCCACCCCTCCCTTCTTCCCCTGGCACAACTTCACTGCCGGCTTCTCCACCTACCCCCTGCCATCAGCACAGGGGGACGGGGAATGGAGGTTGAGGTCCGCTCATCACAGGTTGTCTCTGCCGCTTCATCCTCCTTCAGGGGCAGGACTCATCACACTCTTCCCCCACTCCAGCGTGGGGTCCCTCCCACGGGAGACAGTCCTCCACGAACT
>JANZLQ010000001.1:26413022-26431526 GCA_026212715.1 Elanus axillaris | reverse complement strand
TGGTCTAGTGGAAGGTGTCCCTGCCCATGGCAGGGGGGTTGGAACTAGATGGTCTTTAAGGTCCCTTCCAACCCAAATCATTCTATGATTATGATTCTATGACTTGATGAAAATGGGCAGTTTTGTCTAAAAGTTTTTAAGGTCTTTTATGTGATCCACTATATGGAAACAAACTTTCAAAAGCATGCATGAATTTAATAGGAATTATGCAGTAAAAACCAGCTAAAATTGTATGTTGAATGCTAAAAGATCTGAAAATTAAAATTATCTGGAATCATTCTGCACTTGAAATAATTGAAAATATTTTTTATGAATACACATATGCTGATCTCTATCTTATTCAGCAGGGTACTTCAGTATGTGTTTGCGCATAAGTAAAGTTCGTCTGAAGGAAGAGCTACACTGGTCTTGTTTACTTGCAAATCTGATGTGTAATCAGTGTTTTCTGAGGCTGGAACATGGCTGATGGCACACCCTGTCTTCTCTGAGCCAGCAGCAACTTATGTGGTATGTCCCAGGGAACATCAGGATTTGCACTTCAGGGCATGTGTGAATGCAATAGATCCCTGTGCCCTAAGCAGAAGTTAATCTCAGTTCCATCCACCTATTTTCCAGCTTGCAGGTTAAAAGAAGTTCAAGTTGTGGGCAGTGAATGAGCACATTTAGGCAACTATGAGTTGAACCATGATTCTCTTTGTGCAGATGAATGCTTAGCTGTATGTTCTTCCATCTGTCTCTGATAATCATGCTCATGCATTATTAGGGAGCTATGAAGGGGCAATCATGCAAGAATAAGTTAGTCCATGCCTTCTTATTTTGTTCATTACATTTCCCTTGTTGAAATGTACACAATAATCCTCATTTGTGCCCTGCAGGATCAAACTCCTTCTCTACCAGTTATTTCCTTGTCTTCAGAAACTTTTATTTCTCTAAATTTCTGCAGATGGGTCACAGACATTTTGTGAATGTCAGTGGCTAAATTTTAGTGTTAAAACCAGATAGTTCAGTATGCAATGATGCACCCCAGACCTGAAGAGGCCGTGGGCCACCCAGCAGCAAGGGTGAGAGTTTGCAGGGGAAGGGAGACACATCAGGGAAACAAACCAAGACGACCTGGAAAGGCGTTTATTCAGTGGCTTAGCTGACTGCTGCATAGTAAGGAGTGACTGGCTAACTGGAAAGTCACACAGAAGAGAGTATGTGTGGAGACAGTTATTTATGATTATTTCCAGTTTCAAAGGGGTTCAGTAAGTTACATCTTGTCTGCACAACTCTGATTTGTGACCTTTTAAAATGTTTACCCATCACCAGTTATGTATTTTGTCTTTGTTTACCATTTAGATTAAAGTGGCCAGCCTGTTGAAAGTAAACCTTAGCCACACCTCAGAAGTTAAACCGCAAAGGCCAAGAGTCTCTTTAGATCTGCAAGCAGAAAGCTCAGCATAGGCATGAGGTCAATGTCAGAAAACACCAGCTTATTAGCCACCTGTCTTTACAGAGATTAGATCCGAGATGCAGCCTCATTTTTTAACTCTGAGGTTACCTGACTCACTGGGGTCTTGTTCCCTTGTGCTTTTTCTTCAAAATCTCCCTTTAGAGCAACTGAGGATAAAATCTCTCACATTCTCAAATAAAGCTCGAGAAAGCCCTACTACATCCACTTGGGTTGTCTTTATGTATGGTACCTACTTGCTATTAGGGTTAGAAGCAGTGTTTTGTTTGTACGGGATCTTGCAGGCAGAGATCTTGGCTCACCTTTTGTTTTGTCTCAAGAAATGAAACAGTACCTGTTCCTTCTTCTCCCTCTGGTCTGGCTCCAAGTCAGGGGCTGTGCACCCATCAGCTACATGGCTGTCAAGTTCAGCAACTCACAGAGCTCCCTGGAGGGGGGAACTCCCTCCCCAACTGCTCCTCCCCTCTGCAGCTCTTGCCCTTGCTGGGGCCAGCTCTCTGTCAGGTGCCACGTGAACAAATCCAATGGAAAAGAGGGAAAAAATAGGCTTTGTTGCAGGCAGAACAGGAATGGGTTCTCGTTCACCAGGAGCACGCACAATGCCTGGGGTTCATGAAACTGCTTTTGATTACATGGTATGGGTGTAGATTGCACAGATATTGCCCTACTATATATTTCTTTCCTATCTGACTCCTGTCAGGTGATTTGAAGTGTCTAAATTTTGATTCTACTGAGAAAATAACAGGGAGTCTACGAAGATGTTCAGGAGGTCCCTTTCTGGAGCTTGCTCAGAGAGCTGCTAGAGCTTCCCTGTAAAACCAAATGGCCTGAAACTAGATGAGTGATGCCAATTAAAGATGCTACCTTGCAACCCAGAGCCAAAACACTCCCACAGTAAGGAGAAAAATAAATAAATTGCTAACAGTTTGGGAGGCTTTTTGAAACTCTTTCCATCTAAAGCTGTTTTTCAATCTGTCATCAATCTGCAGTAACCCAGTGAAGGAAAACACAGCTATGGTATCAGTTTGGATGTCAGATCCAGTTGTAAAAAGCTGCTAAAAAATATGCAAAGCCAAATTTGGAAGATCTCAATTTCATATTCCTGGAAAAGGATGCGTTGGCAGAGACATGAGGAGAAGTTTTAAGTTATACAAAGAGACTTGCCTAAAACATGTTTATACTCCTCATTTGACCACTCTTTGGAGCTTGAATTATCGTACCTTTTTGCCTGAGCAGCAAGGTTTTCTTTCATGGTAGGAGAGCTCTTAATCTGCCACTGGCATGGTTAAGTTCAGAAGCATTTGCACATCTTGGTTTTAACATAACCTGACCAAACCTCTCCTACAACTATAAAGAAGAATTTCACAAAGTAAATACTGGAAAACTCTTATGAAAAAAACTTCAAAAGGTTTAAAAGCCCATCTTGGAGCCTGCTGTTTTGGACACTTTCCAAAGGTTACCATAAAAGCTTTGATAGACTTTTTCTACAGTCATTTTGTGTTGCTGTTTCCTGCCTGCAGTTTCATCTTCTCAAACTAAATTGATTTCTCTTTTTTTTATAATTACATTTTCTTCTGCTTCCAGGATACCCAGACAGGGTCTTCTTTTTCTTCATTCCTTTTTTTTTTCTCCTTTTTTTTTTTTTTCTTTTTTCTTTGAGTTCGTAGAAACAGGAGCTCAAAGGAAAAAAGCCTTTTGTCACATGGAATAGATTGCTAGAAATACAATTAATATTCTAGCCAGCTCCAGTGATTTCAGTGGCAGAAGAGGATAGGGATTTTTTTACCTTTCCTCTTCTGCCACCTTTTTCTCAGAGATTCCTTGGGTTGTTGGGTAGTGCCTCTGAACTAACTAATGACTCAGCCCAGTCACAAATACACAAATCAACAGGGGACAGCAGGAGAATGCCTCTACACTGCTACACAGGATCTTGTTGAACCCTTGGCTATTGTCTGAAACCCATTTCATGGTAAATATGTTGATCTGTGCTGGAAGATACTTATCATCTTCTCAGCTAGGGATTTTACACTAGGCTTCTGTAAGCATTAGTGTAAATTCCTAGACTCTGCCTATGCTGTAAAGACACAGCATTAAAAAACTTTTGCTTGTATAAACTGCTGTGTTTACTTGCTAATACTGCATGTAGGAAATACAATAAGACTATGTTCCCTTATATGCAAAGATTTTCACAGTATTTCCAGGTAAGTTGAAAGTTGAACATGATGTTCTAATATGATCCTACTTACACGAGAGATTGGTATCTTCTGAAATACTGGCACAATAGCAGCTTTAACAAAGAGACAGCTAAATTTTAGCTAAAAGCTCAAAGGCAATTTGTAGATCTTCTGTATATTCTGCCTAGGTTTTTTTCTGAAGGTATAAGTGATTCTAGGGAAATTCTAGAAGAAAGTCGTGGAGGACTTTCAGACTACAATGGCAAATCATTTATAGTAGTTATCTGTTACTAAAAAGCCATACAATGCTGGCAGGTTTTGATGATGTCTTTTAATTTATTTCGTGTAAGCAGACAAACTAAAAATAGGAAACCATTGTGGAATTCTGACATCAGGCACGTTTCAGATAAGAGGCTGTCAGTAGTTATGCTCAGATATTACACCTCCAATATTACACTTCTAATATTACACTGCCCTTGGAGTACAGGCCTCACTAATTCTATTTGACCATCAGATCTTGGAAAAAATATTTTTCATAGGATCCATAGCTGCAAAAGCTTTAACACCGGTCATTTAATTTACGTGAAGATATTTGAGACTAGGGATTTCATTGTTCTGAGGTTTTTCTCAACAAAGCTTCAGAATAAGAAGTAAAAAGGCTCATAAAAATGAAGAAACTCATTAAAACATTTGGCATTTGTACAAGAACCAAGTATTGTATTAAGAAAACATCTGAAAGTTTATTTTCATTCTGGTTCAGTTTAAAATGAGCCATATCATAGGGAACTTACATAAAGTCTGATTCAGTTGTAACAGATCATGCACAAGTCTTTCTCTGGTGTTCCCATTAACACAGCTTCACACCCAGGTATGAGCCTTGGGGTATCATAAAAGTGTGACAGCTTCTGGTAGACTTTTAAACTTAAACATTAACATCTGGCGAATCACAAGGATGACTAAAAGATGATTACACTAGGGTTTAGATGTTTTGCTCAGACAGACAGTATGCATGTTTTCTTTCATTCAGTCATTATAATATACCATCTATTTAAAAGGTCATAATGATGTCAGAACACTGTTTCTAAAAAGAATGATATAAAAACAGATGTTGGATTGCTCTTGGCTCTTTGAAACTGGACAACAGGTTCTCCGGTAAAAGCAGTTGGTTGATTACACGTGTTATATTTCAGATTCAAATCAGGTAACCGTATCTCCAGCTCCACTTATAATTAAAGGATTAAGTTAATATTTTATCATCACAGAAGAATAAGTTTCAAAGGAGTTTTGTACATTTGACTGATTTCTTTGGTCATATAGCTTTGAAAGTACAATGTCTTTTGCAGCTGGCTCTGAAGAGAAATACAGCCTTCTGCATGTAAGTGAGAAGGGCAAAAGCTGATGTACAATTGCACTCTGGGCTGCTGAACCTGTTCAAAGGCCTCTTACCTCCACCATGTAAGCTGGCCCTGAGGCTGTGTGTTTGCAACAGAAACAGTTCTCTGGCAGACTACAAACCTTTTCATGTTTGAGAAATGTTCTCATGAAAAACAACATTGGTCAGTGGATCTTGTTTACATATGATATCATGAAGATGAGGAGACGAACAAGGTTTGGGATAAGCTGTTTCTATGTATATCTAAAATGGTAATGTAAAGAATCATAATATTGAAGAATTTTGGCAGGAATATAAATCCTCATGCTTGCACTTCAGGGTGCAAAAGAACTGCTGAACAACAGCAATGGGGAAAATGTTTCTGGAGAACTTAATGAGGACTGCAAGTTTTCCAGTACATTTTCCTAAAGCAAATATTATTGTAATATTGACACTAATATTATTTTCTTTAATTATTCATATTGCATTACTATGGTAACATTTTGTAAGAAATAGCAATAATAATGATATGGATCCAGATGATAAGAGAGTTTCACTGGAGTGCTCAACCCTTCAATCTTCAGAGTGGCATCATCAGTTCTGGCTCTTTGTAAATGGAAACCAGCCGAAGTGAAGAAGCATAATTCATATACATTGGATTTCTTCCCAGTTCCTAATTTTCCATTTCTATTGAGTCTGTGGGAACTGGTCTCAATCCAATTCCCATGGTATTTAAAGAATTGGCTTAAATACAGATGTATCTGTGACTACATATTAAGAGGAACATGCACACATAGAATAAGAAGGTGCCTCACAGGAGGCAAAAAAGGATCTTCTGTGCCTTCTTGAGATCAGAATATAAATCACGGAGGGTTCAAATTTGTTCTTCTGCAGCTGCTTTCCATGTACTGAATCCATGGAAGTATAACGTTGAACACTATGGTAGCTTTATACAAACACCGAGAAACTCCCTACCTAGACCTGAAGAATAAGCAAAACTAATGAGATGAGGAGCTGTCCATAAGAGAGCTAGAGGACAGAGAAATAGCCATAGTGCACATTTTGCCCTTCAAAATATATTCTTGTTACAGCCTAAGCCTGTAGTGTATTTTTGTCATCCAGTGATGACTTTCTGGAAACAGAAGCAGGAAGAAAGCTTTGTAATGACCACACTGCACCTTCAGTACTGCTCTCCACACTATGCTTACCTCCCTCCTTGGCTTTATTGGGATGGAATCACAGTGGCAACAGTGCTTTCAGTATCAGAAAGCTCTAAATGTCTGATATGTGCTAGGGTACAAATCTTCCTACTGTCGTAGAACCATGCTAGAACTGTTACAAAGGTAGTATAGAGCTCCACTCAAATACCATATAAGAAAGTATTCAATTATTATAAAAATGAAAATGCAACAATTATAAAACTTCTCTCTGATGAGTTAAGAAGAAATCAGAAACTTGGATCTGATGTTTCTGAATGAACTTTGAGAATTTCCTCTATATAAAATTGGTCAAAGGAAGAGCCATGAAACTGCGTACATTACAAATGCTGAAGTAGTTCAGGGTTAAATCAGTATCCCAACCTTATAGCCTCTGCTGCATTTGTCACTGCGTGTATAAAACGATGCTAGGGATATAGCCTAGACCAGAGAAATAGTGTCAAGCTTACCAACTTCAGTTGATTATATTACTGCTATAGAATTTATTTTTTTTTTTCTGTTTTTTTTTTTTTTTTTTTTTAAGTAAGCAACAGCAAAGGGAATAGGAGATGAGGACCAAAAAGACACAACTGCAATCTGGGACTGAAGATGATAGAATTAAAAGTAGTTTCATCAGTGTAACCAAAATAGGGAGGCAGATTCTCTGAGCTGTGCTCTTCTTTACTAGAGGTATTCATCAGGAGAATCAGAGAGCAAAGTGAACATATGACAACTAATGAGCTGCAAAATACAGCATGCCAAGTAGAAGAAAGGAGAAAAGAAGCTGTGTAAAGATCAGACTGCTTTTCTGGAACACTTCCTGCTGTCTCAGTATCTCTTATTTTTACACTGGTATATTAGCTCTGACTGCATGAGTCGAAGTGTCTGGCAGCTCTCATGCCAAGAGAATTACAAGTGGTTGGATGGCAAAGAAAGAGATACTGATTCCGTTCCTTTCCCGTTGGTACCTTTTATTTTTAATAGTAAAAGCAGCAGCAACAGTACTATGACTACTTCATACATACAAGAAATTTCCGAGGTAACAGTGAAACAGAGAGACACCTGAACATATAGTCCTTATTGTCACAAAATCTCCAATTCAAATCAATGAGCTTTTACCCTGCTCTGAAGGGATGGCAGAACGTGCCAGGCAAACTCCTTACAATGAAACCGTAGCCCTGAGCGTGAGCAATGAGCAGAGCATTCGGAAAGCAACTGGTTTTTACAAAGAACTACTACCCAGAGTGAGAGACCTTACATTTGGGTTGTCAGTAGTCTACTTGATTTACAGACGCTCTGGGCTGTAACAGTATCTGTCAGTGGCAGTGGAGGAATACCTGGGTTTGCGAGTAATTTATTGTAATAGAAATAACCTGTTTCTTGTGACTACCCACCACCCTTCCATCTGCTGAACATTTGGAACATACACTTTCCATCCAAATTGGATCAGATACTAACTACACTGGCACAAATGAAATGCTAAAGCCAGCTATTCCTGCTTGACAAAATTCGTCCCAGACAAAGCTTAAAACCTTCTTCCACTTACAACATTTGACATGCTATGTTTGTTCTAGCAGAATAGGTCCTGTGTAATGAAATAGAGAATTTTGTAAAGGCTATTTTTCTATCATCTAAAACCCACAGCTTTCTGATTTCTTGAAGGTAAAAAAATTGTGAAGTTGCAAACACTTTCAGTGAGATAACAATATAAATATTAACGATAATATCAAGAAAGTATTTACAGGATTGCAAAAGATGCATTTTAGCCTTTCACAAATGTTACCGTGCTCTGCAGGAATTTTCAACTGTCCCACTGTACTTTAGCCTCTGAGACTGTTGTTGCAGTCCAGGCTCTACAGCAACCCACTAATTTTAAATGCAGGTTTTGCAGAATGCAAATTGTGCCAAGATGCTGTGCTACACACTCTAGTTCATCTGTTTTTTCTTTTAAATGCCAGTTTACATAAGTAAACATCAGTTCATGAACTTCTGGGTCTCTATGTTATTAATAGCTTCTTAAGCCACTTCTGACAACGCAAAGGCTGGCATATAAAACCAGTGTGCTCATTTTCTGAAAGAGCAGAGCTTTATTTATTTTTTTATTTCTGCACCACATAATGTAGCCCTAAGATCTATCTGTAGGGTGCATCTTGTCACGCTCTGGTATTTCTTAGGGTGAGAATCTCAGCTTTTAAAACACTTGGAGACTTTTAGTTTCTTTTATAAATAAAGATACAGTAATAGCAGCTGTTGTGATTATGTTCTACAATAAATGAGGATTAAAGCCTCTCTTTTTTCCTAATACGGATGCATATTTACCTCTTTTTTTTCTTTCTTTCTTCTTCCCTGACACCCGTTTATTTTCTGGCTGAATCTCTTACTTTTCGTTAAAACTTCATAGAAAATGTGATCCTGTTATGTACATCTCATACACACTTTAGTATTTGTGCAAGTATGGCCCCAGATAGGCTCTCATCATTGCTTAAATTGATGTTGGGTCTTGAAAAAACAACTGTGTATTTTATTCCAGTACAGACCTGATATATTTTTGCTCTTTCATTGAGATTTTGGACATTAATACCTGATGCTGTTTGTTTCCCAGCTGGGATAAAGGTCACTGAAAGTATCTGTCATCTAGTAATGACTAACATGTATATTTATATACTTTCTTATGACTCAGTACCACAAGCTATCAAAATATGATACATTTTTTTTTTGCTCTGCACAGTAGAATTGGAAGCTCTTTGTATACTGGAAGGAAAAATGTACTTTTTTTTCTATACAGCTTCTTAATGATAGAGCAGAATGATGAGGTTTGGGATCATCTTGGGAGGTTTTCTTGTTTTTATAAATAATTGGCACTGTATGTTTTCTGTGGCAAGCAGTTTTCTTTTCACTCCACTTTTATTTCCTTCATTGCTGTCTTGGAGCAGATGTCATTACTAGTGCCTAATTCCAGAAGACTTACTTAATGCATCTTAAGGCACTGACGAAAGAGAATGTGCTTTGCTACTAAATATTCACAAGAGGACAGGATTGAAGTCCCATATTTTCACTTTTTCAATCCTGCAGGACTCACACTGATCTTGTGTGAAATTTTAAAATTTACCAACTTTTCACCTTGTGCCTACTATGCTGCTGAACACAGAACTTTAGCTCACTGGCGAAAGAGTTTTTCAAGGATGCTTAGAGTTAATTGAGACATTTACTACTGACTCATTTCATTTAGCAGTATTTGATGATTCAACAGTATCATTCCAGAATTGTTCAAGCTGCTTTTTTTTTCTGAGATAATTAATATTTGTATTTTTAATTATTCATGAAAGTCTTACATTTTTAAAAGGTGAATAAATTTTGGTTTATCTGCTTTAGTCTAATGTATTATAAAGATTCCATAAACCCAATAATTACGTGCCAAGATTCTTGTTTGTTAGTCTCAAGGGACTGCAAGAAAGTGAAGATATAAAATTAACTTTTCAATAGGACACAGATAAGAGACAGAACTTTTGGTAGCTTATGTCACCCACCAAGCAACAGTGAAATACCATTCCTTTGTAGTAAGTATTTCTTCAGCAACCTCAGGTCTTTGTTAACAGTTCTGTGATAAGAAATGAACCTAAGAAGGGTTCTTTGGTTCAGCTCAAGATCCTTTCTAATAACTCACAGGTATTTGAAGAGCAATGGGGGTGGGAGTTGCTGGGAGCTGTGCTGAAGGAGCTCAAATGCTGTTTCAACCAATTTCTATGCTTTCTTTGGGGTAACTAGTCTGGCACATTGTTTCAGCCGCAGTATTTTGTTCCTGGTTTCTTCTCAGTTTATGCCAAACTGGCATAAAAAGTCATTGCTCTAAAGAGGCTAGAGCTTCTTCTGAGTCTTCAGCTGTCACTGTTATGACATAACATGACCATACTGTTGCAAGGAAATAACTTAGTTGCATCAGTATACTTGTGTGTGGTCTATTTATTGTCAGTTCACCATTGTTTTAAATGGATTTGGCAAACTAACTGTAGCAAAAAAAGCTGTTCCTTCTTTTGATTAAGTTGTTGAACAGTCCATGCAGCAACATTATGAACATTTTAAAATCCAGCCTATACTGCAATTGATGCAAGTTCTGTTAGACTAAAATTTCACATTTATACAAGTTCATGCACTTCACGTCAAACAAGTTATAAGGCTGCCAGACATCACACTCCAGGTATGTTTCAAGTTTGCCTCAAAAAAGGTCATCAGAAGAATCCACCCACAGTGTGGTTCCATGTGGCCAAAGGACAAACTGGGACCAAAAGCAAATTTTTCACATTTACTCTAGATCATCATAAAAAAAAAAAAAACAACAAACTTGTTTCAAAGAGGAGATAGGTGACTATTTTTCACTGAAAAGATTTCACCCCAAATTACCAATTTTAGTTGAACAAAGCATTTTCTGAATTAATTTTGATTGTTTTCAATGAAGAAAAGCAGAACTCCAAAACCATCCGATGTTGAAACATCTTGCTGCAAAATTTAAAAGCAAAGCACTTCCATTATCAAAACACCTTTTTTCTCTTAGGAACTGAAATTCTATGTAAAAATAGATCTATTGTGTTAACTTTTAAACACAAAAAAATATGAAACAAAGTATTGCATTTAGACATGAGTGAAGTGTTTTACTCTATATAAAATTGGATTTTCAGGTTTTTATTCCAGCTTGTCTTAAAATTAATCTTTTTCCAATTCAGTCAATCAGGCACGTATTCAATTATTCATAGGGCTCTGATTCTAACTGTTTGCAATTTTTTCACACGTTGTTTGGAAGCAAGGGGTAGAAATCAAACCACAGAGGAATAGAATACAATAGAAAGAACAGTTATTAAAAGGAAAAAGCAGTTTGGTGTGATGGAAGAAACAGACCAGAGAATTCTCCTGTCAGCTGATACATCAGCAAATGTTACTGGAGAGCCAGAGAAAAACTGCCTGGTTTGTTGAACAGCCCATTATCTAATTTACAGACAAAACATGGTGAGAAGAGTCATCTATAGAAGAGGAAAGACCAGAACTCAGATCAGTTACCAAATCCCCCTTTTTTCCCCCTTGTGCTCTGTGCCCAACGTGTAACCCCTCTATGGACAGATCTCTATCATACAACTTCAATATTAGGAGACTCTTGGCTATAATACAAGTTAGACTAGTCACCAACATAAATTTGCTTTCAAGCTGGTTGAATCTGGAGATGAAACAGCTATATTCAAGCAACAAAGATGTCCCCATGCACCAATTTTGAATGGCAAGCAGTTTGGTTGATGCAGGGCCAGAAGGAAGGGCATGTGGAATCTTAAGGAAGGCTTTTACAAAGAGCCACAGCACCTTCAGCCCCTGGGCAAGCAGTAATCAGGAAAGATACCATCAAGAGGTGTGGAGTGGCATCTCTTCTTTTTTCCTTCTGCCAGTCCTGCTGGGTTCGTACAAAGACATTTAGCCCAGGTAGTGAAAGAACAAAATACAGCAAACACATCAGCCTTCCAAGTTGTTGCCATTATCCCCAGTTAAAGCAGGGTTCAGCATCTCCATAGGGCTCCCTGCCTGTCTGAGATTGCTACATTCTGCTGTGATTCTTGCCACCCTGAAATGCTCTTTCCCAGGGGAAAATAGAGACTGTGGCTACCCAATGTGAGATCACTCTTCAGAAAAAGAGTGGATCAGGGCCAGGACCTGGCTGCTTATGTAATATTGACTAACGTAGTGTCAGCGCTTACATTTTCTTTAAATTATGACATAAGGAAAAGGCCTTTCATAGCTTATTCAGCTGGAAAAAAAGAAGAAACAATAGCATGACATTTTCTAGTCAGATATTTTTCCCACTTTTCCAAAAGACAGTGTCCATCTGTTTTAGCATCTGCTCAGCGGAGTTCAAAATCCTCCTAAAACCAACAAATAAGATAAATGGCTTCACTGCCTTCAAAATGTCAAGATCTAAGAATTTCCTGGGGAAAAAAGTTGCATGTGTTGTCATTATTGCTGCAAAAAGTGTCTGACCCCTGATCTTTCTGCCTGTTTAAATACAGTATCCTATCTCAATTTATTTCAGCAGGTTTGAGAAAGGTACTTGACTCAAAATTTTGATGTTTCCAAACACAAATGATTTTTAAAGATTGCAAAAATTTGCCCTCTAGACTAAAGGCAATGACCTTTTGTCACACTTTCTCTGGAGGCCTTACAGCAATAATGAGGGAGCAGACTGTGTCTTCAAAATGAAGTATCACTTACAACATGAAACATTTGATGGAAAACATATTTCTGAAGTAGTAAAACAATCTGCACAGGTTTTGTTTCCATATATTTCACCATATAACAGGAGAACATAGGAAGGAGTTGTTCATGAAAGACTTCTGCTGGCCATCTTTCCTTTTCTTTGAGCTCTCACTGGCAATACCCCATTTTATTGTGTTCTAGCTTCCCCAGACATGTAAAGCAGATGCTTTTCTCCTGCCTAAAAACCTGAAAACATTAACTTTTTCTGTCATTTCTACTAAGACTCCCTGGAGGCTACTCTCTGGGTAACATTTTTGCCCTCAGGTTTGCTGCTTCTGCAGTTCCAATGATCTAGGACACTTCACAAAAGCAATTTGATATCAATATTCATAAAATAATTCAAACTGGAAGGGACCTTTGGAAGTCATTCAACAGCTCCACCTCATTAATCAACTCACATACTATGTTCATAAAAGAATTTTATCTTACTGATTATAACCTGATAGCATATCAGATATATGTCTGCCTGGCATGTGAACAGTTCTGCTGAGTGCTATGTTTATAAATTCACTTGTGTTTTCATGCACGTTTTAGAATGTTTTGTCAGATTAAATATATCTGTAAGTTTTAGTTCGTTAAATAAATATTGTCACTCGATGTGACAAAAAATAATGCCATAATATTTCAGTTCAGTCAAAAGAAGTGGAAAGGAATACACTTAGAAATAAAACTAGCCCAGTTTGGGATGTCTTTTTTCACAGTTTTTCTGGTTGCTTAACTCTGTACTGACTTTTGGAAAGTTTTAAAATTATTGCCTCTTATATTCCGTAGTCTTTTTCCTATATGTGCTGCCCGACCCTCTGCTTTGCACATTATTGATTCCAAATGTGATCTTCCAGCTTGTGTTTCTGTGATTCCGTGTTGTCAGTCTGATATTACCTGCTTGAGTGAGGAAGAGTGATCTAGGCACAGCTTTCCTGAAAGCATCAGCCAGTGTCTGACAGATATTACTAGCATGAGGCAATCTACCCATAAACTATCAAAAGAACTGGAGGATCTTTTCCCTGTGGGAGCCAGATGAGATTCCACATGAACTAGACAATAAGATGTCTACAAAAGACTACTTACATTCAAAACATGTAGCAAACGTATTTCTAATCGGAATAATCCCCACATCCGTTTTATCCAAGGATTTCAGACATGAAGAATGAGACACTATTCCATTGGCCTTGTTAACACTGAGGTAACTGCCCATTTTATTGAATGCCAGTGGCCCATATTTAGCATATAGCAGCAGCAAAGGCTTCAATTTTGCTTCTGTTTTTACCACTGAGCAGAATGTGAGGTCTGCAAGTAAGGAAAAATTGTTATTGCACATGTACTGACATCTGCTTTAGTAAGCAATGAAGTCTAATTTATCTCACCTATTTCTGTTCCTTCCTTTCTTTATCCCACAGTTGGAGTTGTTGCTGGTTCTGATTAGCATTTGTACATTTCCATGAAATTGGTGGTTTTTTTAAAAAAAAAGGGGGCTGGAAATAGCAAGAGATGACAACAACCAGTGACTGATAAATGAATTGTGTTAACAATGCTGCTATCCTACTGACAAATGTCAGGGTGGATAGTAAAGCAGAGTGAGAAACATCACGATGCCTTAAAAGAGAGATGAAATACACTAAAATTAAATACAGATGACATACATATCAAAACAAATATGTCTAAATGGCTGACCTTATTTATATAAGGAATGACATTTACATGGCAAAAGCAATGGAATTTAAATTATTGTATTTAAATGGCAGTAATTAAAGAGTATGAGGTTACAGCAGTCTTCTGTAGAAATAGATGGATATATGATAGCATGAGTTAGTGATGGAAAAGCCTCCATTCAGTACATAATTCTCATCAGATTTTCTTTATCTGAAAGCAGTGTTATAGCTTTATCATTAGAGTGACTAAAATTGAATGAATTAAAATGTCATCTGGAATTAAGTCAATCCTTTTATTATTATTCATTCTATCAATGGAGTCCTTACATGACAAGGGGGAAAAAAAACAGTTTATTTGATAAAATCAGCATGGTCAGTGATTTCAACCTGAAATGATTATTGCTTTCAGTAAATTGGTTAAAACATGAGTTATGTTAAGGCTTCCTGCTTATTTTTAGCTATACGGGCAGATTCGTTGAATCAGTAGGATTATACTTGGTTTTGAAAGTGTACAAGAGCTGGTCTATACATAGATTTTGGTGAGAAATACAACTAACAGCTAGAAATTTTAATGCAGATTTAGTTACAATTATATGAAATACTTATTTACTGTGATATATTAAGTATTCTTCTGTCTCTTTTTGTCTGATAATTTCTGTGGAAGATGGGATCCTAATCCAGGTTGCTTTGGAATTAACTTTGTAACTGAGTAACACATTTGGGAGACAGGCCCCAGAAAAAGGAAATGTATTTTGGAGTAAGTGATAATATCAAACCAGGAAACTGGATAGCACCTGAAGTTGTGAACGTAAAATATGTTTCTTATGCAGGTGACAAAAAGGATGAATCCATGTATCAGATATACATATATCATATGTACAGATTTTTACAAAAGGATCCCTTTCTGAATATTACTGAATATGGAGATATGTCCTTTCTTCTTAACACACAATCGTGACAATAGAAATATGAGTAAACTCTGTTTGATAGGTCAAATTCTAGTCACAGAAGCAGTTATATTTATTTCCTTGTACACCTTAGTTTTTACATAGGAACACTCTAAAAGCCATTTCTGTGAGTTTCTGAACCCTGCAAAGGGTTTGCATTTAGAGGGGACATGTAGCATTGCGTGTCCTGGGGGCTGGTTGCCGCACATGACTCTGGCTGTTGTTGAAGCAGGACACAGAGCTCTATAAGTGCAATAAGGACGGTGTATTGCTCAGGTGATTGAACTGATGAAGCAGCTCAAAGCTTTGCTTGTTAGGAAAAGCTCCAAGACTGCTTTTAAATTAAACCACTGGTCTCCAACATGTTTAAATAATCTCATAGCAGGAAGGAAGGAAAAAAGCAGAGAATATGTTTGAATTTTTCTTTTGCACTCCTACTAATAATAAGAATAAATCAAGGAAACTACAACAGGGTGCCAGGTTTGTTTATCCTGTAGCACTGTGTACTGTTCTTTAGAGCATCTGGGAACTGCTGCTTCTGTATCCCAAGTATGCAAGTCTAAATATTCTGTATGAGTTGTTTAAGGAGACCTTATATACAGGAAAAGTGCCTGTTAGTGTATTTAAGCCTAAGCATAGATGAAGTATAATGAACAACCTGTTAAATGTTAATGTAATTTATCCTTTCTTAATTTACAAACATGACATATTGCATGTATTTAGTGTTAATCTGGTTTAGACACTCATTTGTTTTGACCTATGTCCATAATATATTATGTACCTTGAGATATTTATCTTGTCACTTTGAAACAAGATTACAATTAATATGACACACATGAGTTTAAATTAGTACTCCAACTAGAGATGTGTGAGTAATGAATTAGCCACAGTCTTGAACTGTTGGCAGACAATTTAAATTGCCTGCCTCTTTCTGATGTACTATCTGGAATTACTAAATATGTACACGGTCTTAAGTCAACATGTTTTTTTAGATCAGTGACTGAGCAATACTCTTTAAACACCTTTTTCTAAGGGAGCTCCCCCCTCAAAAAAAAAAAAAAAAAAGTTAGTTTGGAACTGTATAGTCAGAAGTCTGACTGCAAACAATTCTTCCACAGATTTGTTTTGTCACACCACATTTGGTTTGCTATTGTAAGGTCAAGCCTAAGAAGTTAAGTGGCTGCCTATAGGAAGCAGGACTGTAATTGTGATATCATTAGAAATACTGAATTGTGGATAATACTTTATATTTGTACTTGTCACTTGTCTGGTTTTTGACAAGAGGAGGCAGTTTTGATGGGCTTCCCGTGGTCCTTGTGTTTTTTATCCTGTTATCCAATTTTCTGCTGCACTGCTTTCCTTCTGTCACGCTGACAGCTAGCCAGCCTTGCCTCCTTTACTGAAAGGGCATACAAAGCTTTTCGCTATACTGGACAGAAATAAAAGGAGAGGCAATAACAGGGCTGAATTTTGATAAGCACCTTATGTCCCCTGTCCAGGGTAAGTCATACATGATCTATATATCACCTGAAGGTCTTTCAAATATTATAGAAAAAGTAACATTTATGGAATTTGTGCATATAGCTAAATATATACTTTTTAAAATCAAATAAATCTTGAAAAGAGAGAAAACAATCCATGATTTTAAGGGCTATTTGTAGATGACAGGGAAACATTTAAGTTTAGTTACCCTGTATTCTTTGAAAAAGTCAGAAGCAAAAAAAAACCAAACCAGCCCATAAAAACCACAATATAAATCCTAGTATATAAGTAAACAAATAAACCAAATAAAAATCTACCCTTTATTCAGGTCATAACATCCAATAGTCTTTGGCTATGTATTTCCACTAACTTTCCATTTTTTTGGTACTGGAGTTGGCATGAACAGGATTGAATGTATACAAGGTTTATACTCTGTACATGTTTACATGCTGATTTAACCTGCTTTAGAAATACCTTATGCAAATCTGACTTAGTCTCCGCTAATAGTCACATTTGCTCCTATTCATTGGAAACAAGCGTAACCATTGTATAGGGCTTGACTTATTGCATGAACCCCTGGCTTTTTTGTTATACTTGGTGCCAAAATTATTTGTCCGAGTGTTTTAAAACTCCACCCCCCATGAACTTAAGGACACAAGCATAATGATGTAGGCAAAACATCAAGTCTATGTCTGAACTGGCAAAGCTATGAGCGCTTTGAGTTCCTACACCTAGGTTCATGCTTCATTTGGACTCTGTTGTGAGGTTAGGAGGAGTTTCTAACAGCCAGCCCACCTCTCACCATGCCCTGGCTTCTCTGTCAGGGACCTGGAAAGCAGAAGAAAGGGGAGCGACAGCACACAGCCATCAGGTTCCCAGTGTGGGCAAACAGGAGCCTATGGCAGTCGGGGTCCTTGGGGCTGTATGCCATCTAGACATGGCTCAGGAGAGCTATATCTCATTCCAGATGTGCCTAGTAGCCTGCTCTAGGTCTTTGAACAGCTCCCAGCTACTTTGTTTCCCTGCATCCTTTCTGCATAGCTGAGATAGAAATGCTTTTGCTAACAGCTGTTATTTTGTCATATGCCGTAGACTGACAATAACATTGCTCTGGGCATTGCTAAGAAAGAAGATATTCAATGAAAAAAATTGTTGTGTAAGCTATCAGAGACATAGCTGCATTGCGGAAAGAAAGTACATCTAATGTGGTCCCATCATCATTGGTAAGTATTAAGAGAACACCTTTCTCCTTCTTCATTAAAATATATTTTTAGCACAGGGAATTTTTGGCTTAGGTAGAACATTTTTTGTGTATGTCTTATCTACTATTCTTCTTGTGAGACTCAATACCTACATCTACTATAAAGGAAGAAATAATTGCCTTGAATATCTGGGAAAATTTGATAGTGCCATTTTGGGGGAGTGAGGCAGTCTCCCAAAGAAACATCTGAATCCTTGTTAGTCACTTTCAAAACTATTTTGAATAATGTAATAGGTCATGAGATTATAGATAAAAACCCTATTTTAGTCATGGATTGGGCTATGATTTAGTAGATCACTTTTTATAACTTTATTTTTAAGAGGGTTTTTTATATGCCATATGGGGTGTAGGATGTAGTTGGAACAGATTGGTGTTCGTTAATCAGTAATTCATACTTCATACAGAGCAGAATTAGAGTTAAAAGTAACGGATTCTCTAACGTTCTTGGTCAGGTACAGCAAGCACTTACAAGCATAACGACTGCTGTCCTTACAGGGCTTTTGCCACAGCCGCCTCCTTCATTCCCACAGTACAGTGCGAGTATGCAGTTTTACGGTTGGAAATGAGTGTTTGCAAGAGTCAACATTCACACTGGTTTACAAAGAGGCAAAGGTGATACAGCCATGAACTGAAAATAGCTGGTCACACCCTAAGCAAATCTGGGATGAGACCACAGGAGTTT
>JANZLQ010000001.1:26326708-26413007 GCA_026212715.1 Elanus axillaris | reverse complement strand
AACCTGACCACATAAAAGAAACGTAAGGGGATTACCAAGCTTTGAAAAGTCAAGAAAAAGGAAATCAGTTCAGTCTAATGCTCAAAGGTTTGGTAGGTCAGAGAGCAAGAAACACTTCTGTAAAGAAATACGTAGGATTTTTATTATATACTGTAACTAGCTCTAAAATGCACTACCCAATACATGAGCAGGATTTCTATACATATTTTTGTCTTGCTTTATTTTATACTACCAATGATCTTAAGAAATCTTGCTTTTCATTAGACCACTTCAGTTTTAATGAATGAATGACATCTAGTAGCTACCATGCCTAGGATTGCAGTCAGCAGAGCATGCACTAAGGAGTCCTCTGTAAAGTATGAAAGATGCCCAGGAAGTGCCTTCAGGCAAAAAAAAAGTCTCTGAATTCTTTATTAGTTATGTGACTTTCTCCTGTACTGGTTTTATCCTTACATATAATATGGCACAAGTTTATTGACCTGTTTGTAGTGGTACATATCTTCTACTTTTATTCTATTCTCTCTTACATACTTATATGTGTTTTTTCTCATGAGAAACAAGGATATCTTTTTTTTCTTTTTAGGTTTTGGGGTTTCTGTTTGGGGGTTTTGTTTGGGGTTTGGGGGGATTTTTTAGGTTGTGGGTTTGTTTGTTCATTTGTTTTTTTACTTCAGGCATACATTTGTGTCAGTGCTTGTGCTAATGTGTGTTCTTGGGTTCAGGTAGAGTGTCACAAATCCTAATTATTGAAAAAGATGAAGAAGCTGAACTTAGGCCCAAATAGGCGTTCTTGTCCTTAGTGCGCTGCAGAATAGGTATGCATACATGCACCTCAAAGAACTCTTTTAAATTTTTAGATTCACTTACAGGCTAGATGGATATAAATCAGAATGCAGGCAACACAAAGACCTATTCTGTTCAAAAGTTTACCTACATTAAGATTGTGCTTTTCTGTTTTAATGTTTCTTCTTTTCAGGTAGCTTTTATAGGCTTCTGTGGTTTAGTGCTGGGAGGTCAAACATGACTGTGATGCGTATCTGAACTTCTGGATTCTCATTCATACTGAAACTCCAGATGTCTTGTGGTTTTTGTGTCACAGTAGAATGATGCAAGGCACTTAATGTTGTCACAGCTCACCTGTGATGTAAGGCAAAGTGTTACATATCTGGATTTGAACATCCCATTTCAGAAAGAATTGGGGCTTTTTTTGACCCAGTGACTCTGGTCTGGTAATTTCAGCAGCTTTATAACTGTGTGGTCTCTGGACTCAACCATAGAAATAAGGTTTCAGGTTTCCTTAGGAGTAAACGACTGCAAGAAACAATTCCTCTTCCAAGCAACAATTAGAGCATTAGCTGAACAAAAAGCTTCATCTGGCAATTAGTATTCCTGTGGTGAACAGGGAGAGAATTAGTCAGAGATACAAGAGGCTCAGGCTGCAAGAGCTGAAGCAAAAGGCTCGGTGTGCAAGCTTTCTGATGCTCCAATGCCTTTTCTCCTCCCAGTTTGAGAATATCTTGCATTTATTTTTCACAATAGGTTAATGCTCTCATGTCGAAAGAATACATTATGGCTCAAACATTCATCTCTGCTTCAAAAGATAGGCAACAGCTACTGGAAACAGCAGGGCTCTCTGCTGTGTTTTTAGTCCTGAGGCTGATCAATAAACTCTGGTGACACAAGGGAGGAAGGGGTAACGCACTCACACACTGCTCAGCCCCAGGAATGCAAAATGGATGAATAGAAAGCTAAATGTTTCTTTAAGGAATGAGACCCAGGCACAGATGGCACTCTGTATTCATGGAAGGCTCCCACATGGTGCAAAGAATTAGAGCCTGCAGGGCCTCATAAAAATAATGGAATCACCTATACACAAAATCTTCAGCCTGATTCACTCTCAGATACATTGCGGTAAGATAGTAGGAGTAAAGGTATTAAAGTCATTGGATTAATGCAGTGTAACACTGTCCTTTGAGCTGAATCTCACACCCACTGTGTGAAGTGCTTATCCAAAGGTTTTGCAGTGACTGCATCATGAATAAACCAGGCAAGAAACCTAGAACTCCATCTTTAACCACCATGAACCAGATCATGGATACTATTTGGGGCCATGATACTCCTGTTGAGGTGGAAACAACCCAGAAATCCAGCTTAACGGAGCATCTGGGGATTTCACAGGGATGGGAGTTAGGTCTTGTATTAGCCATTTCTAAAGCACCATCTTTATAGTTCTTTTCTTTAGCTCAGAAGTAGTGTGAAGTCAGGAGAAAATAAAAAAAGCCTGGTCTTTCTGTCTAGTAATCACCAGATGCCTAAAATTCCCTTAAGGGAAAAATAAACTAATGTCATTCATGCTCAGCCTTCTAAGTTGCAAGTCAGAAGAATAAACCTCCAGATATTCCAAAATTTCAGAGGTCCTGGAACAGATTAAAACATTGGTGCTGAAGGAACTTGGCTAATTCCAGGAATCTGCACCTTAAAAGGAAACAAGCAGAATTTATCTGCTGGACATTTGTAGTGGGTGTAAATAATGCATGCCACTTAGAGACAAATATTTATATTGGTTTCAGCCAATTAAATCTTTCCACAGTTTCTGTATCAATAAATTCACTTAGGCTACTTAGATCAGTGCTAAAACAAAAGTAAGAAGAAAATAAAATGATGTCTTGATTTTGATTCAATGCAAAGGCTCGCAGTTTAGTTGTGTCCTTGATGTCCTCTAGTAGATCACTCAGTGAATGTCATTTCTTCAGAATTTAGGTGTCATGGGTGTGTTATTTCTGAATTCTCCCTAATAACGGGAAAAAACAGTTATAACGGTATCATGTTTGCTGATTCATTTAAAATGAACTTGTATTTGAATTTCTGATCCTGCAGAGCTTCTGTTAAAAGGACAGAATGTTAAAGTTAAAGCAATCCGGAGAGACAAAACCTCTTCATCTAGCTGCTGCACACCCAGATCTGCCAGACTGCACTGGAAGCAGCAGACTGGGGAGAAGGGAGTTGTGACTGTGTTTCTAGCCCGCACAGGCCGTAGGCGTTGTATATGTTCCTGCCTGAGGAATCTTCCTTTCCTGAGTTTTTACCAAGGAAAAGGCAGATGGAAGGGGACTCTATTCATCCCACATCCTTCATGTCTTCCCAATCTCAATCTTCTCAACCACAAGTGAATTGTTGTGTTGTGGTTTTCTGCTAAAAGGGGCCCTCAACTCTGGGATGTCTTTTGAGCGGTGCTCCATCAAGTTCTGGATGAGAGAGGGCTTTCAGGAGTCATGACTTGGTGTAAATCCACCAACATTGGACCTCGAATACCTGATAGAAAGGGTTGCTGGTGAGGTACTAGCTGTGAGAAACATTTGGGTTTGAAACAGAACTGACTTTGGAGGGGAAAAGCGTCATCAGATGAGAGGGCCCACCATATATCTTGTCCGGGGATGGTTTGAGTGTTTGGAGTTGGAATAAAATTAGAGACTGAGGAAGAAGAGAGGATTGTTATGCGAATAGCAGTGGGATTGTTGCAATTTATGAATAACAGCATGTCTTTTAATTAGCATGTCAAATGGAGGCAGCATTATCTCTGTACAGCTCCAGAGCATCCTATCTGCAAGCTTTCTTCCTGTCTGGCCATATATTAGCCCCTAGAAAACTGCCCTCCTAGACCAAGGAGAACCCTCGCAGCCTAGTGAGGCAGCCTGCAGAGTCCCTCTGTGCCACTACTAATGGCAGCTGTTGCTGCTAGGAAGAACACTTAAGTATAATATATTCCTTATCAGGCAGATTTTCCACAGGTGCTAGTTTCCTAGGTGGATGATAGGTTGTTCATTTGATGAAAACACAACCAAGAGCAACATAAAGTGTAAGAGGTCAGGTTGGTCTTGGGCATATAGCTTAAATATCTGGTCTAAGATACTTGAGTGAGGTTAGATTAAGCATTGCTGAATTTGGAGATCATAGAAACGATGATCTTACAAGTATGCATGCTTATTAGGCATTATACAGCCAGTAGATAAACTAAGTTGGAGTAATTAAATAAGAGGAAGGCGAAGGGGTGAAAGAAAACACCATCTGCTAACTCTCGATCAGTCACTTATAAGCAAACTGGAATATAATGAAGGCCATTGCATTCTGATCATGAATAGATCCTTCTGCTTGGCTTGTGTTATTTTTCCTCAAAAATAGTGCATATGTTTTGTAACAGTTTGGTAAACACATGAAAAAGAGAGGAACAAGAAAGCTAAAAATCTCTGCCGAATTGTACAAAATGCAGCAATTTGGATGCTTCAAAATTTTTTTATATTTATTTATTTTGCAGGAACTCTTAATAACACAATAGCAATAGTTTGATTTGCAAGCTAAGAGTTTGATTATGCAGTCAGCAGTTTCATATCATTTTAAGGTCATTGTATTTGACAGAGTAAATCCAGATCAACACTAATTCATGACCTTACATTCTCAGTTATTTATAACCATTAACTGATACACTGATTCTATTAGCTGACTGCTAAACGTAGAGTATTCATGGAATCTCCTGTAGGGTTGAAATAGCAATTGTTTTTTAAGTCTGTGCATTTTCCAACATGAATGATGACTTTCTAGGCTATTAATATAGAAGAGCAATGTACAATGGCATAGCCACCTGTTGTATCAACTACCAGCAGCCAATAACATATGTTAACACAAGGCCAATGTTCTTTTAATTAATACTTATAAAATGAAAGAAATCAAGTCCTACTTTGCTTATAAGCAAATCATTAAATTATTGCAAAAAGTAAAATTCATTGCAACATTGTCACGTGCATTCAAATCCTGTTCGTGAAACACTTAAGTAGATGAATTACTTTATATGAGAAGGAACATGCCCCAATACATGGAACAATGTATGTAAGATACTGTTGTACTTAAGTTTTTTTTGAAAGAGATTATATTGAGACATGCAATTACTGACAGTCTGTTAAGGACACTTTCAACCACATCTGTGGTAAGAATTCAGTCCTAGTGATGTTAGTTCAGCTTAATTATGAAATCAAGTAAGAATTTTGGGAATCTCTGCAGAGGTTGTGAGGTTGATTACTTTAAAAATGTTTAAAATTTAGTGTCCCTGAAAATTGGATTTTTTTTAAAAAAACAGCTCATCACTAGATCATTTAGAATGAGAATACTGTGTGCCATTTTCACTTTTGGATGTTGATTTTGCTCTCCACTTAAGCTAGTACTGTGCCTTTTCTAATGCCAGTATATATTATAACGAATAGCAGTGTGGGATCAGTGTCAGATTCCTTATTGCTTCTTTGGCTTTGAAGTTACCAGCAATCAAGTCCTCATGCTTACAAAGTCTGTGGAAGCACCCCTTTGCAGTGGAGGCGGACTGCTTCACCTGTGGAAGGTGCGACTACACCTGCTACTGCAATGATGCTCTACGGTGTGCAGGTGACAAACTGCAGCTAAAACACTTCTGGGGGAAATGTCCAGTCTGCCCCCCAAATAGATATATTTTCCTGCCCAGAACTTCTTGAGGAAAGTCAGCGTGTTCCTTAAAAGCACACCGAGCAAAATAAACCTAAGAGGACATCCATTTTGCTTTAAAATCATGTTCCTGATGCCATTATGCCATTAATTTTCTTTTATTTGGTTACAGCAATGAAGCAACACGTTTCAGCTGAGAAAAGGAAACATAGTACATTTACACTAGGCACTAATTAGGACTTTGATGTACTTGAAACACTTGATTGTAAAAAGAATTTATAACTGCTATGTTTTGCCGCTTGCAAGCACTCTTCTTTTGGCCTAGTTTCAGTTACTGACCTTTAGCTTGGAAAAGCAAACTTAGGAGACACAGACACAATTGTGCTTGAGATGTGCTATTAATGTTCTCTACAGAGTGAGCATGTTTGCATCTTTGCCAGCTCTTAGCATGCTTTTAAAGTTATGTTCCCAGAGATTACAAAGTCGTTTCAGTGCATTTCAAATTGGTTTTAAGGCTGCTTGGCCTGGAGGATTAAAGCACAATGCTTGGATTGATGGTATTTCAGCCCAGCAAACGAGGATAGCTCAAGCTCACACATGAATCAGAAGCATACATGCCTCTCTGGGTACTCATGTAAGATTTGGGTACTCTGAAACAGAGAAAAGAAGCCCATCCAGATTGCTTAAAGGAATGGTTTTCTCTAGCAGCTCTTGTTGCTGAGGCAAAGTGAACTGCTTCCTCTACGTTCACGGTAACCCAGCTATCTCGGGATAAAATTTTTCTACAGGTGGGGCTCTTTGAGGACCTTTCCCATACCACCATGCTTATTTGCCTTGCAACTTCCACCAAAAAAAAAAAAAAGAAAACCACTACAGGACTGTTTAAATGTGAGTCTTGGAAAACTGCTTTCTAATCTCCACAGTACAATAGGCATATGTCAACACTATGTGATGATAAATGTGCAGGGGCTGAGTTTCTCTCACTGTAACATAAAAGCTGCTTTTTCCCTTATGTTTAACTTGTCTGACATAGTCATTGAGGAAAAGTGGGTGCTGTGGGAGCAACTTCCACAGCTAAACTCTTGAGTATCTTAATACAGAAAACGCATCTTCGCTGTGATTTTATTGTCTCAGTGGAGTTATTCTGGTTTAGCTGAATGCTACAGCGAATTATTTCTTGCAAAATAACGCCCCTGCTTGCCTATTTGACATCCAGAAACTTGAAGAGGTTAGTTGCTGTCTAATGTCATAGTCAATTACTTTTTAAAAGACATTTTTACCAGTTGGCACCCGGCTAACTGACCGTAGCTGCCCCCTCCTTGGAGGCAGTCTCCCTAGGTCACCTCTGAAGCTCAAGGTGGAGTGGTGTATGTGCCATATCTGTTAGAAATAAACAGATGACATCTCCACATAAGAAAAAATCTGATTTACCCTCTGGTTTGCTTATGCTGATTTATATAAAGGCAATGATAGGAGGTTTGTATCTGCCCCTTATTTCATCACTAAAATCCTATCATGATCCCATTCCTATTAAAAATTGAAAAGGGGGAAAAAAGTGTATTTTAGCATCATGAAACACATCATTCCCTGCATGTCATTTCAAAGCAGAGTAACCGTGGTTCCTGTCACACATTCATTAGGGGCAGAAAAGGAGAGGACTACTTCAGCACAGTCAGCCAGGCTACTATGGTGAGAGTAAAAAGCTGCCTTTCCCTTAATATTTAAAAGTCCAAGAATGTTATAGAAGCTGAAAAGGAATGAATTGGCTGGGTGTGGTTTAACTGAACAGGAAAAGGAGGCAGGAACATGATGTAGAACAGTAAATGTGAGACTCCCAGATAAAAAAAAAAAAAACCAACAAACCAACTGTTTTTTCCGAGGAATGTAGATGCCACCGTTCCTGGTTTCAACAGAAATGCACAAGGGACTTCACAGCCGTGTATGTATTCTTTCATTGACAGTACTGGCCTAAATACACATTACACACTGAGCTTCTTTTGCATTTATTGAAAGTTTTTGTGTTTCACAGTGAAGAAATTATGTGCTGGAAGCCCTCAGTGGGGTCCTGAGAAAAATGTATTAAAAATCTGCCACCAAATTAAAGGAAGGCCTGGGATGATGTTTTGATGTTTTGCTTCCATGAGCCCCTACCCTCCCTAATTTTGGACTATCAAGGCTATATAATATTAAGATGGGGTGGGAAACATGACCACTAATTAACATTTCTCCGGTATATAATTGATAAAGTGTCTAGCAATAGGCACTCGCATAAGTGTTCTGGTGGGAAATCATCCCCTATCCTCCTTTGTATTCTAATACGGAGGCTAGGATTAACTATCCTGAAGCAGACTAAATACTCTGAACATACTACTACTACTCCTCCTCTGACTGAAGATGAACCAAGTTGGTTCTGGGATTTCAAAAAGGGGGGTATTTACTGTCCCTTAAGAGCACATATTTTGTGCACTGTACCTGACTGACAAACAGCAGGAATGTAATATCTTTCTTAATAAAAAAAATAACATTTTCTCATATAGAAAAAAGTAGAGTAGGCTGCTGACACAGAAGGACTCTCGTGCTATCAGAAACAGCTAGTATATTTTGCTTTGACTATATTCCTTTCCACCTTGCCAATTAAGATTTTAAATAAACTTAAAAAATGAATCCCTGCTATGAAGCAGACACACGCAAAAGATTAAGAAAAATAATGAACATAATAGTACAAGTATTTTTAACAAAGGATTGCATGCAGAGACATAAAAAGGAAGCAAATTGTGGTACATTGCGGTGAAGACAGTGTGGTAATGACAAGGTGTATCAGTGGGAAGGTGAAAGTTGTATCAACTTAAGTTTTCATGACCTGTCTTTGATTTATGTCAGAAATACCACGTGTGCCTGTGTACTTCCCAGGTGGCACCTTTAGTACAAGGCATTTCCTCCATTGTCCTTGGCATAAGGGACTTCTCATGAACAAAGATGTAAGCTTGTTCAGCATAGCCAAAGATTATATAAAACAGTTATATCCCAGAGGAATGGTGTAGTTCCATACACTACCTGTGAAAAATCTGAGCATCTCCTTCACAAACAAAAGATCATGAACCATCTGTGCAAGCAGGAATCCTGAGACTGCCAGTTCTGGTTTTGGATTTTTTTGTTTGTTTGTGGTTTTCCTATCTATAGGATCATATGACCCAGACCTGTAACTCCTGGAAGGCTCCCTCGAGATGGATCTCAGAAATGTTGTGGACAAACATAGTTCTAGGTAAGTATGAATGCTTTTGTTGACTTGGAGGCTGTGTTAACTTCAGTGGAAGCTGATGGAGTGTACAATAAATTGGATGAAATAAAATTTGGAGGTACAAACTGTCATAAAAAAACAGTTGAAATCACATGGATCCTGCAAGGCTATTCAAGATACATGCACAATTCCAAACAATTCCCAGCTTCCCAAACATGGTGATTTTGAGTCCTGTGCCAATGCTAGTACAGACCCTACACAGTCCAAGACCAAACCCCGAGCTCTCTTTCTAACATTTAAAAATGTTTACACAGGAAAGATAAAATCCAGGTAGTCTTTTAAACATGAATAAGTAAACCACATCAATCCCTTTCTACTCAGTTGAAAATCACTTATTCTGAATGAGGGTTTTCACACATTGGGATTTAAGGTAACATAACTAACTGACTTCAGATTCAACCTTTAGCTGCTTCAGATGAATCTTTCTGTGTGAAAACAAGCCCTGAATTATAACTGATACATGTAAGGCTGCCTTTTGAGTCACTTGGCTGTTTGCCTGAAAGCCTGGGGGCAGATGAAAATGTGTTAAAATAAATGAGTTAAAAAGAATACCTGCCTATTATTAGAAACAGGTAAGATTTACTCCTCATGGTATTACAGGTACAAGTTTACCACCACTGTATTGATGGTTTTCAAAGTCATTCTAATGCTCTGTGTCACTTACTATTTTTTAAAGAGAATTTTCTTTTTAAAATTATTTTGGCTATCTGTCTAAAAGTAATGCACTTAAATATCAGAAGTGAATATTTCCAGAAAGCATGCACTTCTATTTGATTTCTTTTGTATCGCTAACACATGATCATTTTACAAGCCAGTTTCATCTCCTATGAGCTTAGAGAGAAATGGGAGAATTCACTGAAATAGCAACACTATTCAGTGTTGCATAAGAGACCATGGTTGAACAGGGTGACCTGCTGTGATCTCTAAACTCAGAGGAATGGGAACTCTTAAAACGATATGTAACCAAAGCCTGAGATATATTTAATTAACAGTTCATGAAGTCTGAAAACCTTTTGAAAGACGTTATGATTTAATTAACAATTTGTATGGTAAGGATGTACATTTTAATGAAAACGACTGAGAGTAAAGCATTCAGTTTAAAAAATAAGTGAGGTGATAGCTGAATAGAGTTTACATTGCTTTACCCATAGCTTGCACATGTTACTAGCAGTAGCCACATTGGGTTCAGATTCGGTATCTGCAGCATTTTAAGAGATACTGAAGTACATTGAAGTACCTTATGCCTTAAGAAACCAGGAAACTGGTTTTAAGAATTCCTCTTCATATAATTCATCATTTAATATGCCCGAATACACTGTAGAGTTCCTTTTTTGTAAGACTCCCACACAGTCACACAGGAGAATGTTTTTTTTGCTATGTGGGACGGAATCTGTCTGCACTGTTTGGTGGCATACAGAATTACACTTCTCCTTGGTAGAACTGTATCTTAGGCAATATTTCTGAGGGAACTTTGTGGTAGCATTAAAATAATAGTGAAATTATAGAATTATTTCAAATTACAGTGTGTTTTCTTCCATCTGGTAAATCATTAAATCAAGCGTGAAATACTTGTACAAGAAAAAGATGTGATCTCACTGTTGATGTCAAGAGAGAGCTCCCTGTTGACGTTCTCCACATCTCTGCCTTATAGTAACAAAAGACGAAAAGGTACACCTTGTGTAACAACTAGTATTTGCTATCATTGTTTTTGTAAGAAATTAAGATTAAATGGTAAGAGTCATTATTAAAATCACATTGGAAAAAAAAAGGATTTTAAAATAAATCTAATTCCTATGACCAGAGACAAATTTTAGACAATAAGAAATATTTGTAAAGTTATTTGAATCAGCTATTAAATGCTCTGTTTCTTTGTTAGTTTATTGTTCAAATTTGAAGTGTCATTGCATGTGATGATAATGCATAAAAATGGACTGATTCTTTTTTTCTAAGTGGACTGAAAGATTGTCATCTGTAACACATTACTTGTGTGACCTAAGCTCCAAGAGCAGATTTGCTATTCCTCCCCAAGCCAAGAACTACAGGGCCTGAGCTGAGCTCTCTTAAAAAGTTTCCCTTAGGTTTAGCAAACTTTTGATCAGAACCTTTGATCAGAACATTATAATAGTCACCACCTGCCTTCTCAAAAGAAGAAATGGGTTATATGAAGTGAGTTTGTATGTGCACTGGTTTTCAGTGGATCTCTGCAGTTTATGAAAGCTCAAGAGTTCAAACTGCAAATTCTAAGGTCTTTCCTAGGGTTCAGATGGTAAAGATTTATTTGTAATAGAGGAACTTCAAGGGATACCAACTAAAACATCTTTTTTCTGTTTATTTTTGGTTTGTCTTTCACTTTCCCAAATATAAGATTATATCATGGAAATTAGAGAGAAGCATTTTCCCTGTATTATCCACTTGACAGTACTTGGTCTTTACTTAATTTCAGCTGTTTCCCTTCTTAATAGTTAAATGTTTCCTTTGATTTCTTTAACTGTTTTTTTTCCACAGCAAAAAAGCAACAATAATATTTAAATATAGAGCAAGATCTGATTGCCACAAAACCCCAGAAGGTTTATAAATTGTTAACAGTATTGCAAACACCTAAAAAAAAACCCTCCTGAAGCCCCTAGTCTAGCTTCTTACAGGTTCAAATAGAAGGTGTTGACTTTGGTGGAAGTGTATCAAGCATACTGACTGCTGCAAAGTTTACCTCATTGGTAAGGGGCTAGGCAGACATGTTTAAAGGGGTTTTCCAGGGTGAAAATAAAGAAATAATTTCCATGAAGATATACAGAAAAATACTTCAACAAATATATCACTAAAAACGTCATGTCTAACTGGGAATTTCAAAATGTCCAACTTCACATATGAATTGCAAAATCATATAATATAATTTGCATCGTTTTATGAGCAGTGAGAAGGATGCAACACATTTACTGGTCAAAATATTTAATTCTCCCAGACCACCTGCAGAAGCAGTTTCCAGATACTTCACTTTAAGGCACTCTGTGCACCATTTTGTGCTCTCTTGTTCTTTGGCCTGTGAAGACACTGTCCTGATCACTGGAAATTTTCCTGAATGAAAGGTGCGTCATTTACATTTAATGGTGCCATGTCACCAAAATCAGATTTAATCTCTGTTTCGTCATAAGTTTTAAGTTTACACTTCTTGAAAAATGTTTTAATGTTAATGGCAGACACATATTTTGGCTACTGCTCTTAAAATTTCCCTGCTGTGCATGAAATGTCAGTAAAACTGTCTTTACAGTAGGCTTTTGGTGAAAAAAAAATTACTTCTATATAAAAATAAACAATACATAATTTCAATTGTAAGCAATGCCAGAGCACAGAGAAGAGAGGCAGATTTTGGCCTGGCAAAAGTCACAGAGTAAATGTTTCTGTTAAACAAATCTGTAAGCAATCACTGAAGTCAGTTGGTAGCTGTATGAACAGTTTAAATTTATCCATAACAGAACTTCATAGTGTAGTCTTGACAAGAATAAAAGAATATGTTTAACTTCAATATATAACCATGTTTGCATTCATATGAATGAGACTTTCCTTGTTTCCATGAGCAGAAGAAGAAACAGACTAGATACTTTAGATTTCTTCAATCAAAATATATAAACAAGAAATATTAAAATTAGTCTAGGAGGTGAATCCAGTAACAACAACCAAAAAAAAAGTAATTGAGAAAATTCTAAATTAAACCCCTGCTTAAAATAGATCCCTGGGAGAAAAAAGTCAGCTAAACATCCTTTTTTCTGAGTGACCCCAGCAGGACATCTGTCGATATCCTTGTTGGACATAACTTACTGTATGGGAACTTTCTCAGGAGATACCTTTCATGACTACAAAAAAACTTGTGAATTTTTCTGAAAACATCATACTTTGAGTTAATAATAAAATTATTATTTTGTGAACTTTTGTGTTATCAGCTGAACGCTGTGAGCTCCTTTCTGAATATAGCTCAGAGTGACAGAGCTGAACAAAGGAACATTCTTTGATCAAAGTGCCATTTTTTCTTTTCTCTATTTCATATTTTAATCTTCTGTCTGTGTGAGAAAAATTCTTTGTGGCATATAGCTAACTTCAGTCTTAACATAGAGAAGATAATAGTCATTGATCAGTCACATGGATATTGAAGAGAAGCAAATATGAAAGGTAAAAACACGTGTCAAAAAGAAAGCAGTGAGAAAAAAACATGGCAATGTTTTTGTTTCATGAAATCTGTCTGCTATCTTCAGTAATTGCTTTTACTTTGGGTACCAGGGAAAGCTGGAAGTGGCAAAGTCTTTTGGAGCAGTGTGGCCTTTTAACATAACTGCTGGAATAAATGCATGAAAATTATAACTATAATTAATAGTTCAATTTGAAGGGCTACAGAGACTTCTGAGTTTTTTCCAACGATTATCACAACATTTACTGCTCATTTACATTTCTCTTTCAGTTGTATGTTTATGCATATTAAAGTTGTAATCTCACAGCCTGTTCTTCCTTGTACCTTCATTTGTCCTGTTTTGCAGTACTTACCTACAGTACATGAGATAAAGCCAATCAAGCACTGGGGAAAGAAGAAATTTGATGAGTTCATCCTGTAGTATTTAATCAGAAGATGGGAAATTGCATTTTGTGTCCTTTTATTCATTTAATCCCTGTAAAATTCAGTTCCATACTCAGTGGAGTATTTTGTTTGTGTTTTCTGAAGGACCCTGTGGGTGGATCTATCCATCATCCAAGCCCACATACAACACATAACCTGAATAAACACAAGTTGAATTCACCAGAAGCTTTGCCAACAACACAATAAAATATAATGACACTTCTTCACATATAGTTGCCATGTCCTGTGTGTTTTGCCCTTATAATCTACCTTCTGGGGAAGTAATACATGATAAACTTGTTGCAGGTGGTAATAAATTAGTAAATGCAGAACTGATTCAGAGCTGCCATGTCCGCCCATCTCTAGCACAGATGTTCTTCAAAAGATTTAGAGACTGTTTTGCAGACACTCAGCCTCTGAGGTGAATTAGTTGCATGCGTACATGGAAAAATTGAAACAGTTCTTTTCTGCATGTGCTCCCTTGATTTTTTGGTTTTTTCCTTCCTCCACACTTCCACACAGAGCCTTTCCCATGCACAGCATGTCCATGTGCATAGACTGAAAGCAGTTTTTAATCTGCAACACAATATTGCTTCTGATGCATTATTATTTTCCTTTAAAGCATCTTGTAGTATCTTTACTGAGACTTCTAATAATTTCAGTAATTGTACTCACTAATAGGTCATCAGAAAGTACATATTAATTTTCCTAAGAACTGTTACTAGATTAGAAAGGCATAATTTTTTGTGGTCTGAAGGGCTGGTGTGATCTATCAGGCTATACTTATCCTATCATAATTAGGATTTTGGGCACAGGTAAGGATCACCTGTCTATCACCATACTTAACTCCCAATGCTTAACACCCTTGCTTAAGGAGGACCTTTGTTAGTATGATTTTGAGAATGGTAGCTATTTTAGAGATGATGCCACATAGCCGTGTCAATCTTATTGGTGTTTACTACAGAATTCTTTTCCTTGGCACTGGCCTTTAATCTCAAAAATCTCCTTTAGAATCCAAACAGACTGAGAAAGTTCTCTCTGGGCTCTCCTATGACAGCTGAAAAAGGTTATATCTAATGTACTCAGATAGGTTCAGCAAAGCTGTCCCTCTCTAAATTCAAATAATTAATCCTTTCCAGATCGGCAGTAATTCAATATTGAGTACACAGAAGCTCAAGCTTTGATATTTATGTGGCTCCTCAGCACTTCAGGATAATATATTACTAGGTTAAGGAGCACTGAAGACAAATATTTCAGTCCTTGCAGTGTCATTTCTCTCAGTTGTCATATCTTTAAAAATATAATGGTGACAGATAATGCTTATAACCTGTTGACACACTTGCCTCACAATGCCAATAGCATTTCTATTAATGGCAGACAGCAATCTTGCTGCTCAAATGAACAAAGGCTACATTTAAAACCTAATACACAGCCAGGGCAACCTGGCAGTGCCAACAGCCACATGAAAATTTGGGGACCCCGTGAGCAGCTTGTTTGTATTTGCTCTCAGAGGGGACTGTACCGTAGAGCAGTAACAGACTAAAGGAAGCTCATAAGGAGGCTAATCCTATTTTCCTGTGTGATAGTTATAAATTAAGGCCCGGATCTGTGGAGCTATAGAGGTGCTTTAAGTGCCTTCTGCCCCCGTTTCAGCACCTAGACCTTCACTGAGGCAGACGGGAGTGCTCAAGCAACTTCATGGCTGCGTACTAACTTCCTGAAATGCAGCATCAAGTCTAATGTTACTGATGTATTCATTACACATGATTTTAGAACATCTCAATGACTGTTGTTGTTCTAGAGATGTATCTTCAATGACAGAAGCGTGAAAAACAAATAACCAACACAAAACTAACTGAAAGTAATTACATTACTTCATGATTTGGTGACATAAAACCCCCACAGCTCACAACAGATTTACAAAGGGGCCAACAAAACCTGTAAATGCAAATTTTGCTCTTGTAAGCCATCCAAGCCAACATAGCAGCACCATACCCCGCTGCTTGATTTATAATTTTTAATACTCCACAGTCTGAGAACAACAGCTCTAGAACATCCCAAAAGATATACCATGGCACTTGGGAGCCACAAAAAAAAAAAAAGCACACTTGCTTTGGGGACACTGAAACCTTTTCTAGATCTGGGTCTACATGTTCACTGCTTCCCAGAGGACCAGTACAGCTCTATTTGGATGCAGTCTGACACACCTGTAGGTGCAGAACAGTCTCTCTATTGGTTTATTTTGCCTTTTGCAGCTCAAGTGGTATTCCCTTACACAGTAGAGCTAGATAACATGTGCCAAACTGGGAGGAAGACAAATTTTGTTCACAGTTGAGGCAATTCACCAACTGCCACAGAGAGGATTTTGTTTGTACTTCAGTTTTTAGTAGCATGACATGCTGTGATAGTCCATGAGGACGGGTATTTATTGAGCTGTGTCCTGATAAATGTCAGCTCTGCTTGATAGGCATCGTAATGAATGTACCTGATGCATTACACTTCACTGTGTGCAATCCTGGCTGTTTTGATGGTGAAGAGAGCCTGACCCCTCATTTCACATCAGCTATAGGAATGCCCAGGAGTCACTCCTTCATTTGAATGAACATATAGACTACCTAAACTGACTTTTAAAATGGTGATGATAGAGAATATATCACAGTCCTTGGATAACCGCCATTGCCGATAACAACGCATGTTTTATTTTAGTCCGAGCTGTTCTAGCTTTAATGTTGGCCATCCCAATCTGTTACCTCCTGCTTCATACTTGCCTATAGCACACTGACAGCACGTACAAACTGGTACTTGCAAGTAAGAAATTCCTACATCTCCTGTTGCTTAAAAATTTCCTACTCTGCTATGTCTTACAAATGTTATCATACACCCATTCACTTTTACTTAAGCAACCATATCCTCAACCAGGTTTAAGGTGCTAACAGCATTTTCTATGCTGGAATGGTCTGTGAAGTCAAAGGGAGCCCAATACTAAGCAAACCTCTGATTTCACAATCATTATGGTGGTGACTACCCATGGTGCTTCCTCACAATCAGAAAGTTGAGGGGAGCAGCTTCCAGTATAGGGATACTTCTAAGGTACAGCTGGCAGAGATAAGCATATAAAAAGTAGCTGGCCATGGCTTACAGCTTCTGCTGAGTTGTGAAGGTAGTGGAAACAGACCCTTCTCCCTGCAGAGAAAAGATTACTTTTTCGTGTGCTGTAGGAGTGGGAACAAACTGCTCTCATGCCCTGAGCACCAAAATGTCTTGCCCTGTGTGATATAGTATACTGATGCTAAAGTTGCACATAATTTAATGCGGCAGACAGCTACAGATTCACAGCTGAACAGACCTGCAAAGAATCATATTATTGTGCACAGAGGAAACTGTATGATATGAATATGATCTGACACAACTGACAAAACCTGACAGTATGTATCAAGCTAATCATGCAGAGAGCAAATATGGGTAGTTTTAAGAAAATAGGTTTTTGTCATTTAGTTATTTTCCAAAATACTGCATAAAAGCCTATTTTTTGACCTTTTGCCCAGTTCACTGGAAGTGATGGAATAATCTTTGATTTCTTGGGTTGTTGGATCAGGCCCAGAGATTGCAGTAGTGTAGCAATTTAGTCTGAAAGGCACTGTCAAAGCCAGGCAGAGGCAGAGGGTTATGGTAGCTGGCGATATTCAGAACGGAGCTGAGATTCATAGGGAGAATTATTAATGTGAAGCTTGCAAAGGCCCTTCTCCCACTGTGCATACCTCTGTTTAGCAAGATCAATCGCTCACTTCCACATCAACCAAATTTGTCCAAGATTAGGAAGATAGTAATAATAAACAATTAGCATTTACATCACACCTTTCATCTTCAAAGCATCTTACAAACATTCACTAATTAATCCTCACAACAGTCTTGTGAGTTAGGGATTTTCATACCAGTTTTACAGCATTCATTAAGGACTCAAATCTACAAAGTAAAAAGAAAAAAGAAGAAAAAAAGCAGCAAACTACCCCCTCCCTGACTATATGAGTGTTTACTGTAGAGCAGCACATGAGAAAATGTGGTGTGTCTTGGGAACACTTCTGTCCCAGTAATTCTTGTATTCTCTAAAAAGTAAATATGTATGTATCATAACCTCATGAATGAAACATAAGGTAAAATAAACCCTACTATTTTAAGTCTTTCTCATCATAAAAAATACTAAATACATGCATTTTGAAACAATTACACAATTATTTAATCTTTTACCAGTTACTGTGAGCATCGGTTATGTTCTCCCATTATAGATTCCTGAAATATCAAGAGAATCTTTGAAAGTATCTATTAACTATCTATTTGTCAGATGAGTGCTGGGAGCATAAATGCAGTGGTCCTAAGAGACACTAAAGCAGCTGTGTTTCTCAAAGCAGCTAAAAGAACACATGAAATATTGCTTGTAATGTCTTTTATATCCAGTTTTACATTCATTCTGTGCAAAAAGAAGCTGCTAATGGGAAAAGGAGGAAATGTTAATGAATTCTATCCCTACCTCGTAACGCAGGTTACTTTAGAAACACATGGTATCTTCAAATCTTTCTGGTTAGCATGCAAGATGGAGAAGGAGTTACAGTAAAGGATAAAGAATTGCAGAAAACTACAACTGCTCATGACTCCCTGCTCCCTATTGTCTGTGTAAATTGGAATAGATCCACTAAAGGAGATGGGTCTCAGCTGATTCATGCCAGGCAAAAATGCAGTGTGCCTTTGTGGTTTATAGGCCCTCTTTGTCTCAGTCTTCCCAACAGGCAGCTCTGTACTCTTCCAAATGAAAAAGAACAGGCTGAGAAACTATTCAATGGGGATCCAGTTTTGCTCTGTGGTTGTTTCTCAGATTTTCACTTTACTCATGGGCAGAGGAGGAAAGTTAAACAAGTAGCTTCTTATTTGTTTCAGAAGAGAAAGGATTTTCCTCAGGATTCACACAAAGCAGATTACTATTACCTTAAGGTGAAAATAGTTTCATTTAGCAGGTTAAAAAGCTTCCTTTCTTGCACTGAATGTTAAAAAGAAATAATGTCATTCTTGGGGAACAGAGTTAAATAGTGTATTTAGGCTGTTCATGCACTATTCAAGCTAATAGTTTTTGTATTACAAATTACTATAAAATAAGGCTACAAAAATGAAGTTATTCACTGAATAGCTGCATTAGTTCAGATTGTGTTGGAGACATATTGTCAGGGGCAATGTTGGTAGAAGAGCTAGTTTCTGAATTGAATGTTAACTATCTCTAGAAATATCTAATCCCTTTCATCATCTGTCCTTTCCCAGAAATTATAAAGTGTCAGAAATCTGCTGAGTTCTCCAAGTCACCCCTTCTCCCTGCTTAGGTTCAAACTTCCAAATCTCTGCTTCGCTGCCATCTGGCCTCACCCTTGCATCTGGCTGTTCCTTGCTTGTTGTCCACCTCCTGTACTCTTCTCTTAAACTTAGAACATGATTTACCAAAGAAGTTTTTTGCAAGCCATACTATTATATGGATTTGTTATTGGATTCAGTTTCATTCACATCACTATATGCCTGCTGTCAATACTTACCCCCACTTCCTTCCAATTCAAAAAGTTTGCCCTTTTTCTGGTTCATTTGTGCTGTTGAGGTGTTGAGGGTGTGGGGGGGGGCTCAACGACAACCAGGTGTCACAAATGAGAGTTAACCATGATACAATTTCACAGGGTGCTTTGTTTTGCTCAGGAGACATTCTGGATTATATTGTGTTGTACATTGCCAAAGGCTGATTAGAAATCACTGGAGTGCAATCTGAATGGCCAATTAAACTCCTGTATCCTATGCCAATCTGATCAGGATGAGAAATAGAGAACATAAGGAACACAGATCCCATAAAACAGAGCTTTCTTATCAGCTCAGCTTCTTTTCAACATCACCACACTCCTTCTGTGGTAAAATATGACATCTGACCACCTGACAACATGTACATTTTGTACAGATTGCAGTACATTCATATATGTACAATATGTACATTTAGTATGTATTGTAGTACATGTAATACATGCGTATGCAGCGTTGTAATTTTTCAATGCCATACAAAGAGACTTACACACCCCAGCATTCTGAATTAAAAAGACTTTTTAAGGGGATAACTGGACAGCAGAAAATTGCTAACCCAAATACATATAAAGTGTCAGGGAAGTAAGTTCACTGGACTTTCTGGAAGATCTGTCCTGGTATATCCTACTGTATACTGCATCTATATGAAAACAAGGGGGATATGTCACTGATGGAAAGAGGCCAGAGATGGAGTTGCCCAAAGCAGTTTCAAAAATTTAAGTGAATTTCACAAAAAACTAGAAAATCAACTCGGCCACAGATGCCAACTGTTAGTACAATTATATATTAACAGAATGCATAGATTTTTCAAGCCTTTGTCTCAAACAACATTTACTGTCCTATATGAAAAACATAGCAACAAAGCAAAACTGCACGCATTTTATCCCTAGGGAAAACCTAGCATTAAGCTCTGTTTACTTTTAAAAGATGCAAACTTTGGAACTGCATAAGCATGCAGGATGTATGCCTTTAAGTGCTGACAAGTTTTATGTTTGTGCTGTGCCAATCAAAACCAAGTAGTTATGAGATATTTCCTTGGTTGTTTCCCCTAGAAACAAGGAATTGTCACTTCAGGTTATGGGATGTGACTGGGGGTGACAATCCACTGAATCCACTGTTTTCGCTTTCCCTGGGGCTTGGGTGGGCAAGAGGGGTGGTCAAGAGCTATAACTGGGTAAAAGAGGCTGCGTTCTGTAAAAGGAGGAGCCTCCAGCTAACAAACATTACTGTGTTGTGAGTGTAGACTTGTGGTTAAGACCAAGAAGCTGAGCAAAAAACCCTATCATGATAAGTTCTCTGGCAAAGCTCGTTTCATGTGAATGTTCCTATATGTGTACTCCACATTAGCTCAAAGACCTGCCTATGTATCTGACTTCTGTAGTCAGTGGTGTCCCTTGGCAGGTCAGTACCTTCCCATGTCAGCTGAATACTCTTTTGCACCAAATCTCTTGTCTTTTTTCTTTCTCCATAAGCAGAACTCCCTTCCAGCCTTCTGTGTAGCTGATGTTGCTCACCAAAAATTAACTCCCCAGTCTTTTTCTCTCCTTGCTTAGGGCACCATGTCCTGGGCAGCATTCCTCTCCTTGGGTTGCAGAGTATCTGGCAGCAGAGCTGAGAAGGGCAAAAATAGACCATCTACTTTTGGGGCTACCTCCAGTCTCCATGGCAACTCTGCCAAACTGGCTTCTTCTTCACTCATGAAGTATTGTTCTGAGAGGCCTGGCTGATTAAGTAGATAAATGACTTTGTATTTTCTTTCCCAAGGCATTTAAATCTGTTTCAAATAAGACTATTGCAAGACTAGATTTTTTGGAGTGAAAGGTGTCAGGAGGTAGTAGTCTTCAATGTCTTAGTTTCCTTCTCTTACTATTAGTAGCAAGGACAGCTCACATACCCCATAACAGGTATGGTCATGCCTTTCCGGACTTGCGTGGACACAAGCAAATCTGTATTTACTCTTTTAAGGATGCAAGATTTTGCAGTCTGTCATGGTTTAACCCCAGCCAGCTGAAACCAGAACACAGTCCTGGAAACGTTGTTCCATCTGCTTGGTGCAAGGGTCCAAGTAGAGTTCTCTGGGACATACTGTACTGCAGCTCCAGGTGTGCTTGGGGAGCAAAGACAGGCCAGGATTTGTGCAGCAGGAATTTTAGACTGAAGTTTTAAAGTCTTGTGATGTATCCCCATCCTTTTGCAACTCAAGGTCATAAAGTTAATTTCCAAAAGTTCTCCTGGAGAGCATATCGCTATAATTATACCTACAATCATAATTCACAAAGCTGCTGAGCTCCAGGGTTTAAATTCTGAGTCTTTCCCACCTCAGAACTATATGAAAACATGATTTTTTTTTTTATTTCACAACAATAAAATTATTCCAGTTTCACTGGAGAAGAGTTGCATGAATCCTCAAACACTAGGGAGAAATTAACACCTTTTTGGTGAACTCAGTTTAAGTATGAGGTTTCAAAATCTGGAAAGTGCATGTGGTTTGGTAACAAATTATGATAATTTTACAAGTTCAGTCATTTTTCCCCAACCCATGGATTTTTCTTCAGAAAAATCATAGCTCTATTTTGTCAAAGATGTCAATTATTTTTCATTTTGTGAACTTTTTCAAGTAAAGCAATTTCAATGGTTTGTATTCAGCAGCAGAACTCATTTTGAACAATACATAGGTAATGGAGCAAAAGATGTATAAGGTAAAAATATGTGCCGAACATATGTACCCTCTGATGCATGCCAAACTTAATTAAAAATCAGACCCTAATTTGCTGTGGGATCTGGACAGCGTACTGGTTTGTCCAGATGTTTACAAATGAGAAAAATATATTCTCTATTGTAAGTCTGCATTTTTGCAGACTCTGGGAAACTATTGTCCGAGTGTTATGCAGTTTCAGTTCCTTAAATACTGACATTCACATTGTTGAGGGTATAGTTTATAAATCCCAAATACAACTGAGGCCCTCTAAGGATTGCTCATTTTATGTTAAAGAGACTCAAAGTGAAACGATGAATAGGAGTCTTAATAAAGCCTTCTGAGAATCCAGGTTCTTGGGCTATTCAACAGGAGCTTGTCAGCCTTTCTTCTGAAGTACAATGCAAGCAATCATTTCAGATTGTCCAATATTACTTTTATATACAGCATAATAGAGAAAAAACACTTTCTTCTAATTTAAAAATTTTTATACAGTTTATTGATACAGGGTATCTCTTGCCTGCAATTATTTCAGCATACTAGTTTACTGACAGTATCCTTTATTTCTGTACTGTAACAGAGGCAACAAATAGAGGACTTTGTTATCCAGTATATTGATGGATATACTCATTAATTTTGAAATTTTATTAATAGTTTTTCATGCCATAAAAGAATTGTATTCCAGCAAAAAAAAAAAAAACACAAAACCAACCAACCAAACAAAAAAAGACCCTAAACATTTTTAAATATCTGTTTGCACAATTTGCAGTGATCTACTCTGGAAATTAACTGCAAAAATTACTCTGGGAATTATTTAGGCCAATCAAGTCACATTTTGTTTTCAGAGAACTTCTTAAAGAATAGGAGAAAAAAGTGTTTTATATTGCTTAAATTAGCTTCCTCCACATAATTATTTATTTTTAAGATTATTAGATTTTGATAAAATATTAACAAACATGTAGTTTATAACTATTAGTGTTAACTGAACGTAGTGGAAGATGGAAAATTCCTGGTTACTATGTAAACCACTGACAAAATTTTATGCGGTGTTTTGCATCTTTTGGACGCCTGCAATGTCAGACAAAAAGTATCACTAAATGATCTTTAACAGGCATGCATCCAAAGTTTCATACTTGCTAACACAATGAACAATATTTAACAGGTTAAATTATTCCATTTATTATGCAATGCATTTTTAATGCCCTCTTTGCTATAAAGATAGTTACTATTTAAGGATGTTTAAACTAGCCAAATTTTTCCCCCATCTTTTGCTTAACATTTGCTTCTTCATATTGTAAATAATATACAAACATGCAGACTGTGTTCAGTAATGGTACTGAAGTTGAAAAAAATATCTGAGGCCTAACTGACAGCTCAGAATTAGAGTGATGGATCTCATTAGCAGCAGTGAGTTCCTAATTTAAGACCTAGGTCTTGGAATGATTAGACAGCTGATGCAGAGACCTCTGCTCCTCAAACAGTTCAACACTGGTTCCATAGTTCCTTTGGACTTTCCACAGCTCCAGATCTAGCCCTTTGACTTGCCTTTTACTTAGGTTGTGAACTCTTTAAAAATGGCACTATTGTCATGCTCTTTGTTTAGTACTTAGCAGAAAGACCTACTCTTTCTTGGCTATCTTCCAAGAGATAAAATAAAATACATAATTGGTCCTATATTTCTGGGGAAAGACTTCTTACTGGAAGGGAGTTTCTCTGTGTCCCCTTTTGACTGTGAGAAACATCACAGAAAGATTCTGCATCAAGTCACAGATTCTTTATCGTTGCAGAAATACCACAAAAACCTGCCAGATTTTAGCTTGCTAAGAATATTGTAATCAAGAAGCAATGTTGACTCACACAATGCTGACAAGAATAAAAATGTTGAAAGTTCTCAGGGTATTAATAAACCTGAGATTTTCTCAATACCTCTGAATAGGTGTTTCTATATATATTGTTATGGAACCTCACATGTAAAAGGACTGATTCACTAATTGTTTTTCTTCACACAGTTTCTATTAACAAACACACTTTTAATATTTTTCCTGTTATTTTAACCATTATTTAACTCTTTACAATAGTAGAATACTATGGTCTATTGTGCCATTTCCTGGTAGACCATAATTCCCACCACCACAAGCATTTCTTATCTTGTCTTCATGACTGACAGACAATTGCTTCTGCTGATATGCTACATACATGGAAGAGCTCAGCGGAGACTCAACTCAAAAGAGCAATGACAGAAGATACTGAAGATCCTGTAATAAAGCCTTTCCTAACAGTTGTCTGTGCAGTAAAGAGCAAATGAAGAAAACAAAAAAAGAAAGAAGGAGAAATTCTCCCTAGGCCACCTGATCCTCTCACGTGACTTTTAATAACTTGTGCCAAAGGAACATCACTGCTTATATTTCATCTGCTGTCAATCAGTTATTTTTCCTTCAAGTATATGTGAGGCAAGGAAAGGCAAGCCTTGCTTTGCACATTTGTAACAGTTGGAGGGGTGTCTTTTTGATGAGCAATGCTCATACTGTAACACCTGCATTGGCATCAACAGGACTATCCACTGGCAATGGATAGCACCTTGGAAATTCTCCTTAGGTTTAATGAGAGCAGGATCCTGCTTTCTGTGGGTCTCAGTGTTTCCATGTGATGCTAAGAGATGATTGTTAGCGAATTAAGAATTGTTTCTTGAGACATCACAAAATATTAAATATAAATGGAAAAAATAAATAGTTACACACCAGAAAAAATAAGATTATAAGGATAGGTTTGAAACAGCTCTGGTCTGGTTCATTTTTAATATTACTTCTACATTTTCATGCTATACTTCTTATTAGGTATTATTCACTGCTCAAAGTTTTAGATGTAAACGTCATAAGCTTAATGAGAAGCAGTATTTTTCCTTGTGATTATCCTGACAATATCTCTGAAGAGTTATTAAGAGCAGTACAGACAAGGAGTATGTCCTGTCCTCTAAAGCCAGGAAGTAGTTTCCACCGATGAGGAGTTCAGTTCAGGCATTCTGGCAAGGCAACACAGTCAACAAGTGCTGATGCTTGATGTTCTGTGGGTTAATATTAAACTTCTGATTCCAGTGTAATTAATGACTATTTGAAGAGGTCTCAATGGCAAGTCAGATCTGAAGTGTATGGATCTAATTCTCTATAAAATCTGTTTCTCTTTCTCTCTTAGACAAATACATTTTCCTTCACATAAAGGATTCCTGTATTCTTTCACATAGTAAGTACCAAGATTTAGTTTACAACTGATTAGCTTGGCATTGTTCCTGTTACTATCCTTCAGGTTTAGAACAGAAAAGTAACTCCTTGCCAGCAAACACTCAGAAAAAGTATTAAATAATCACTGCTTCCCTCTTGGGTGCACTAAAAAACTAGTGAACAGACTTGGGCAATACTGAAGTATCCAAGTGTACAATATCTAGATCAGATTATAGGGTTTGAATCAGTTGATCAGGCAGAGAACATATGCTAAATTGAAGACATATCTTATGGTGTAAAAATTGAGTGAATGTACCTTTACATGGGTAACAGAATCTAAAGATCTTAAATACCGAAATGTCAACAGAAAGTGTTACGTTTTGAGAAAGGAAAATAGTAGCTAGCTTGCTTCCACCTAGAATCATTGCTATTAGTGGCAAACCATGTTATTTATGAAACAACGGGGTTTTTTCCCCTCTTGATTCCACAGGAGGGAAGATAATAATCCATTATTTAAGTATTGGTATCCCTCATATTGACTTAGATTTAGTATTTGTACTCGAAAGAATAATTTGTGTGAGAGAACAAGACTCACCTCTTCTGAAGGTTCAGTATTCTGTCAAATGGTGTAACTGCAATCGAACCATGATACCACCTGTCTCTCTCACCAAATTAACCAGTAAATAATAAATTTGCAGTCATCAGAATTGTAACTTGTGAAAAATAGATCATATTTTTCTATCTCAGTGCAATGTTAACTTTTCAGTACCGTAACAGTTTTGACTTGTGTTCAGCTAATTACACAAATTCTAAGTTTTGCTCTTGTGTATTTGTTATTGTAAATACAGAGCACAGATATATAACCTACAGGAACAACTGAAAGGCAATATACCTAGGCAGAAACAATTGAGAAGATTCAAACTGTGGTTAATATTTTCAGCTGGCTACTAGAAAAGCTGCCAGCACATACTTTCCTCTGAGTGTAAAACGCCAGGAAGTGAAGCCCCGTTACACCATTTGAGGGGGCAGCACAGCAGGACCTGAGGATGGGAATACACAGCCAAGAGGGTGTATTTTGGACAGTCACAATCATGCCTTCTAACATTACCGTAGTGAGAGAACAGCTTGGGGAAAATCTTTGGCTGAAGCAGCAGAAGGACAGATAATTCCCCTTGGGAAAGTAAGAATGAACAGAGCAGAATATAATCCCAGAAATACTGGAGAGGCGAAATTTAGCTGCCACTCATTTAACCCTTCAATAGTCCATCATTTGCAACTGAGATTTCAGATCATGATGCATCTGGGTTCTGAACTCTTCTTTCCTTGCAAGATCTAAATAGGTTAAATTGTGTCACCTTCTGTGTTATTCAAAAGTGTTAGAATCTTCAACACTACTTTCACAGCTGCCTCATGAGAAAGTCAAACACCAAAAAAAAAAAACCAACAAAAAAAAATCTTAAAGTTTTATGCAGGTCCTTACCTAGCAGTTTCTGTAAAGGAATGTTAATGGAGCTATGAGCTATACTTAGCATTGTAAGCCAATTTCCTCATGTCTTTTAGGGCTGCAAAGAACCACCTGTCTGACTGTGGCAGTAAGCCAGGAAACAACTGTATGATTTACGCCCACTAGTTTCCTATAAACTGTGGGAGTGTAACCTTAACCACCATCTTCTTGCACAAAAGATCCTGAGAACTACTTTTTTTCTTCTTCTTCTTTTCCCCCAGAAGAGCACACTGAATGAAATATTTAATATACTTCCTGCCTCCACATTCTCAGAGCCTGACAGGGGTAGTATCTCTTTAGGAAAGCAACTACTATTTTTCATGCAACTTGAGAAATGCTAACTGAGTCAAGAATTTCTGTGCTGTAGAAAAAGCCCAACTGTGTAGAGTCAGCTCTATAAAGGTAGTTAGACACCTACATCTCAGTAGTATTAGAGCAATTAAGCATCTGAAGAGTTTTCAAAATTTGGCTGTTATGCTACAGTCAGTCTTACTGCAGAACCCAGTACCAGAGCTGAAATCGTGAACTGCTACCCTGGCTTTTTAAGCATCCATCTCTACTAAAGGATTTGTTTGTGACATGTTACTTGCATTAGTCAATAATTCATTATGTACACAGTTATAGACATGAATGGAAGAATTTATGAAGCATTATAGTTTTTAGTAAGTTAAAAAAAACAGTAAACAGTTTCTTTAGGAGAAGAAATATAGCAACATTAAAATATCAAAAAAGATAAATCACGCAGTAAACCATTTTCACTACTGGAATATCACTCCAGACAAATACTTAATAGACACTTCTCAAAATCCCAAACCTTTATAAAATGACAGGTCAGAGCAATGCACAGGCCAGCTTGGATTTTAAGGATAGTTTCCTTTCAGACTTTGGGCTGCAGCTGGGTGTGCACACAGCATCCCTCACAGCTAATGCCAAAGAGTTCTCCCGTTATTCCCTGCACAGCTTCTAGGGGGAAATCTTCTCCCATGGATACAGAAGGGATCAATATTTTGTCTCCTGATTCGCAAGATAAAAGCTCACTCATAATCTCTAAAATAATTTCCTCTCAAAAGGCTCCAGCGGGCAGATTAACCCATTTATGTGGTCTTCTTTGTAGCTCTCTGAAGACCTACAACCAATTCTTTTGCCTACTACTTCTCTGTGCAGTTCACTCTTTCAAAGAGAGTACAAACTGGATAGAATGAAATGTATATATCACAGGAGCATGGCAAAGCCTTCTTCCCAGCCATCTGCAACCCTAATGTCTCCTTCTGCTCTTCAGTGGTTAGAAGAAGACTTAGTACATGCAAATAGCTATCTTAAAATTAGGAAGAATGAAGAAACTACCTGTGAACAATATCATTCTGCCCTTTGATTGCATCTAGTAAAAGGAGCTGCTTTTTAACACCATGAGATGCTGGAAATGTGTTAAAATTTGCTTGCCATATCCACCAGATAATTTTGCAAAATTACATTCTCATACTCCTCATTCATGTAACTAAATGAGGACAATTTCACACTCAAAAAGTGTAACTCACAAAGTTACATGACTCAAAAAGTCTTCTTATTTGTGGCCTGAAACCTATTGCAAAAAACAAAGTGCTTCAAACGCAGTTTTTGTCAGATACAAAGTTACAGAGACCCTATTCATTGCAAGCAGATTCAGCACGCGGGATGGTTTAAACCATCTCCAGTTGTCCTCAACATTTCTCAGCAGTTTCAACTATGGCATTTTATCTGCTTTTATCTCCTCTGACTTTCCACTCAGAATATTTCCTTAGCTCATTCTACTCCCAGTACCATGTGTTTTCAGTAATCGTTCAGAGTCAGATTGTGTTTCATTCAGCGCCTGTGCCCTAACCCAACAGCACGGCTAAGCACAAGCTCCCATCTTATCGTAACAACTGGTTCCAGCTGGCTCAGGCTGGGGACCCTTGGAGGTACACGCACACACTGCCTACAGGACCTGGCTGCCAGCGCACTGCAGCCCTCCGTGATACGCTGCAGCTGTTGGTTCGCAGAGCGTGGCTCGGAGAAGCGCACTGATCCCCATCCTCCGGAGGGAAAAATATCCCTAGCACTTTCTGTAGGCAGCACAGCACTGCTTTTACCTGGCAGTCGATAACCCAGAAACTCACAGTTTTACCAATATCACATAAGCGAGCTGCTAGGGAAAGAAAGAGAAAGCTGCACCTCTTTCTGTTCAGTTACTAAAATGAATCTGACTAGCTAATTAGATAAACTCGGGTGTGATATTTCAATTCAGTAAGGCTTTAAAAGGCTATAATTATTTAAGCTGCTTTACCTTCTATTCTCTTCCATCCCTCATTCCTGTGCAGGTCAGTGTTTAAATAAAATCTGACAGCCATATGTGATAATCTAACTTTTTTCTATTCTCATCGCTGTGTGTAGCAACAGAAAGTTGTTTCGTTCAAGCCTAAGATAGCTATGTATTTTTTATTTCCTGAGAGTGCTTTCTTTTTCTTCCTTTAGCCCTTTTACTACCAGGTATAAGGATCTCATAGGAGAAGATCATATGTGAAGAAGGTCGTGGTTATTTCTTTGCTGACTATGGGATTTGGGGGTGGGAGGGTAGAAGGGGTGGACACAGGGGGAATGATAACTGCTAGGTATATCTTATCACAAATGGGCTTCACTAGTAAGAAACAAAACTATTATACTAAAAGTAACAAGAGGATGGAAGATGGGGATGTCTGTCATCCTGCAACCTAATTTCTTCTTTAATGTGTTTTTGGCCAGCTGTCAGGGTTGTATCTTACAAGGCAAATCTGGTATGCCTTATCTCACTCTCTCATTCATTTTTGTCCATGAACTGGACCTTCAGGGGGTGGAGAGGTTGTTTGCTTCTTTGTTTTTAATCAGTGACAAAGGTTTTTGTCACATAGCTGTTCCCTGTGTTTTCTCCACAGGGTAGTTGGCCCTAGATTCTGATCATGGTCCAGGATGCTCGCCTCAGCTACATGATTCGAGAAGTGTGTGTTACGCTGTCAGTTTTTCTCACTAGTGGTTTCCCACCTATGATTTAGCAGGTGTCATTTTTTTCCTAAGAAAGGCCCAGAATTTATTCACTGTGATAGAAATTATCATCATAGGAAATGGTACAGCCAGGTTATAATGGTGCTTTATTGCTGAGAAAATTTAAGTAAATTCATGCTGATGATACATACCCATGGGCAAGGGAAAGATGTGCACACAACACAAGACTTCAGAGATTTTATAAAAATTCTTCCTCTCTTTTTTGAACTATTGAAATTATGCAAGAAAAAAAAAAAAGAGAGGGGGGGGGGAAGAGAGAAAGCGAGAGTAATATGTTTAAAAAGGATGTTCCTAGTATTTGTCAGACCCCATGGTCCCTTTTCTCATTTATATTTTGTCTTCATAGCACTAGGTCTTCATTAAATTACATGGAATTGTTGTAAAGGTCAGGTCATATGTTATTATTGTAAACAGCTGTGCTTAAACAGCAGTTGGTGTTAATAATGTTTATAACTAATGGATATGTTATTAGAGTAAGATATGTGCTTAAAATATAACTGCAGTATTTTTTCTTTAAAAGCACATCTCCAGTGCTAGAGATATAATTCTGTACCTTTAGTTCTAAGTAGATCTTTGCTATTCAAAAGATGAAGCACTTAAAACTCACACACTGCCTTTCAAAATATTACTGTCAGGAGCCAAGTAAATGGTTTTCTGCAATTCACAGACTGTCATGCAAATCTAAGTTTTTCCAAAGCTCCTTTTCTGATGTTCACAATCAAACAAGCAGCTTTTTTGCTTATCTGCTTTTGTTAAAATTATGTACAATAAGCTTTATCTTTCTAACTCACTCTGGCTGCAGCAGAGAGAGAACCACCTGTAACAAGCTACCTAATCAGCAATGAACAACGAATACAACAGTTTTAACTTGTAGGGTCCTTGTAACATTTTATGTCTTGCAAGTGTGACAGCCCTGTTTCTACTCAGCTGCATGTTTAAGAAAACTTTTCTTCAGTCTATAAATCACAGGTAGACATCTCAGCTTCTGTTACAAAGTGGTATTTAATGATATACAGATGATATCTCTGAGGCAATGTATGCTTGCTAAGCATGCTAGGAGTAGCTGAAAATGGTGATCACCTTATAAAGCACCATGGAGAATACACCCATCTGCAGATAATAAGTAATGAGAATATACCACTAAAATATACAGTATTTAAAGGAACGTGTTGATCTGAAAGCAAGTTGTTTGATCATTTTGAGGAGCCCCAGGATGGTCCTTGATTTCTGCACTGAGCTGCAACAGTTTTCTACAGTGCATGGCTGTGCTGTGTAAAATGCTTTCTTTTTACAATCAATACAACAGAAAGTACAACCTGCAAGTACAGTGAAGCAAATTTACTTGTCAATGTCTCAGTGAAGCTTGAATTCGTATTTCAGTTCTAGTACTCTGTTTTGCACTGAAATAATAAGAAAGTCCCACATCAAAACAGGCCTTCTCCAAGCTAAAGAAAAAGCTAGGGAAATTGTTCACAAATGTTTGCATGAATTCTAAATTGCTTTTCTATTCAAAAGTGTTCACACCCCTTTTGGTGATTAATCCATGAACATTTGTGCTAATGGACATCTGCCCACACAAATGTTTGGCTTTTCACTAAGTGACAACTTATTTTATTTGCAAATAAGGTATTGGTGCCCCAATAGGGCACTCACCATCATCCAGTCAAAGAGTAGGAACAGTGCCATGTGACTTAGGTTACTAATCTTATATAATGAGTTGTGAATAGGCAAAGATATAGTGGAATTAACAGTTGAGGAATACCACATGAGTAGAAATGTGTTCTGTTTGGCACTCCAAAAAAACTGAAAAAAATTAGGATGTTTGTGAAAATGAGAAAAGGGATGCATCAGATAAAATATTTCTGTAAGTAGTATAACCTGTTGTAGGTGTACTACTATAGCCTGGTTTCAACCAGGTCTGAAACTTGATGGCTTGAAGTTTTAGAAGAGAATGTAAGAAAAAAAAAGACTCTTGAAGCATATATACAAAGCAAGGTACTGAAGTATTCGCGTAACTGGGTACACACCTAGTATTAACTTGCAGGCACGCAGAAACTCCAAACCAAACTACCCAAGCTATTAATCATTATTACTGGGTTCAGAAAGGCAGCCAAAAGCCAACATATATTCTGCAGGTTTTGGCCTCAGAAGTGAGCTGGATTTGTTAGGACAGCAGGCTCCTGGTGGACTTTTTTGTTTGCAAACTTGGCAGTAAGTCAGAGCTGTTTTCTTAGCTATTGATTTTTCAGGTGGCATTCTTCGATATTTAACCAACAGCTTCAGAAAAGTGCTCTTTTCATAGAACTGACAGCTAGGACATAGGACAACTGTATTAACAGTATTCCTCTTTTCCCCTGCCAGAAACATATATCAAACCTGAATCTTGCAAGTTCTTGCTTCAATGAAGAGAAAGAAATTGAGTCCAGGATTTCTCATTAAAGCAGTAGAAATGGCTATTTAATTTGTCACCTTTCCCTCAGTAGGATCTCTTTTGAGATGCAGCATTTAAGACCTCTCTGGCAGGCCTTGGTTACCTTAAGGAGTAGCATAAAAGAACACTACTGCAATGATAAGAAACCATGGTCTGTTCTGTTGATATGTCTCAGCTGTGTTGTGCCCTAAATGAAACACTGAAGACCAGTAATGTGGACAGAACAAACATTGATTTGCTTGAGGTGGTGCAACTGCTTAAAATGGAAGTAAGCTCTACATACTCAAATATGGTTTTCCTGCTAGTTTGTTTGCATGGCAGTATGGGCCAGGAACATCTCTATATGCAAATACCTAGCAAAAAATCTGTCTGTCCCTAAGGAGCTGGACATCTCCATTTATATGCAAGACTATTCAAACTAACAGACTTGTAGGAAAACAGCAAAACAGCATTGACCAGTGTGCCAGCCCAGGGGCACAGGAAATTAGCTTGACTGCCTGCTCTCAAAATTTTGATAGTCTTTGCAAAAAAGGAAGATTTTAAGGAAAAACTTGAAAAATTGTATTGGTTGACAGATATCTCCCAAAATTTTCACCTCGGAGTGGTGAATAATTATCTGAATGCAACAGCTTAAGACTTACTTGCTCAGTAAGATGTAAGATGCAAGCAAGTGGTGACTGCATACATATCTGTGGGAAAATGCCAAGTTGAAATCCTTTTTGGATTCAGTTTGAGACGTGAGTTTGGTTTGTTCTGGACAAATGCATGCTCTGTCTAATCCATGGAATATGACCCTGTCTAGCAGAAGTTTTAGTTTCAATGACTTAACATCTTTGGAGGAAAAAGTATATTTTTCATCAATGCTTCATCACAGAATTTTCAGCTGTAATTCTGAGCTTATTTGTCATACTGTAAGTACATCCAACAAATAATAGCTTTAAAACTTGACATTTTCAGTAACCAGCTGTCAAGGAGTAATTCTTTTTCCTGAGACACGTCAGATTTCTACAAATTTACATGCTCAAGCAGTTGCCTTATAGATACTCTAGTACCATTTAATTGCATTCTTGATTGATTTCAGATGTCAGGAAAGGTCAGGCCTAATCAGTACTTGGATGCACAAACTCCCAAGAAACCTGACACAGAGCAGGTTGTGGTGATCCAGCATACGGGACCTGCACCCTATGGCTGCATCTCAGCAAGGGCCAGTAAGTAGAACTTTCCATTCCAAGATCTTGACAGCTTGTAGTCTCTACTGCTCCTTCAGTGTTCTTTATTATCATTAGGATATTAGCTGTCATACCTTAATCAAACTTCCATTGAGAAATTACAGCAGGCCTCATTCTGCTCATGTTGAAATAGTGAAACTGATTTTAGTGGAAGCAGAATGAAATTATAAACAATTTTACACTTAACAGTTCCTGCATAATTTCATTTTGATAGATAATCTTTGCTTTTTGTCCTCAGTCACTGGGTAGTATTATGTCCCTTTAAATGGCTCCCCTCTTCTGCCCTAGAGGTAATTGCAATTGTGTGATAGATGAAGTTGTCTCTTTGCCATATACAGCATATGATGTGCTTATGTCATTGCATGAGTTGTTCTAGGCTATTATATCACCATCGCAACTTCTATTGTGGACACAATATCCTCTCAGTCTGCAACAGCATGGTTAGCTCAGTTTCAGTTGTGATAGAAAAGAAACGCAAACAGAAGCTCGCAGAAAGCAAAGGCATAATTGCTATTCAGCCTGCCTGAATATGCCAGCAGCATTTGCAATATTCTACTCAATACATTTAGCAATGAAGTTGGTGGACTGTTTTGCTCGTTTTCACTTCACCTCTGTAAAGCCGCCTTCCATACGTGCCTCTTTCATATACTTACATTAATATCCACTAATGGCTAATGTTAAAGAATGTAAACAGGCAAAATGGATGATGGTCTAATCCAGCATGTCTGCTCTTCTGTTATGGCCCTAACGACAACAAGAATTAGACAAGTAGTTTTCTCACTTCATCCTTTTTTGCCAGCCCTCATTTTGGTGGGTGTTCTTTGTAAGCCATTTCTTTTCCTTCCTGCTCGCTGCACAAACCCAGCATTGTGTAACATGCAATGAGGAACAAAGGTAGCGCAGACTGCTCCTGTGTGCCCCCTGCCACTACAATTCTCTTGTTCATTAAAAGCTCCTATCGACTTTAAATCAGTTCCACAGGGCTTTGTGATGGCAGAAATTTGCCCAGAGACAATTTGGCTGAATTTTGTTTTCAGACTTCAAAGAACGTTGTGCTTGTACATGTAGTTCAGACAGAATTATTGATAAAGTTGGAGTGGGATTAACAAAAAGTGCTGCTGGGGCCATGGCTGTAAACTCTGAACCTGTGATATGTCACGGAACATCGGGTTTTATATCTGACCTTTACAGCTCCTCAAATCTTTATGAATTCAAGACCATATATGTATTAGAACTTAATATTTTACATAGAGATTTTTGTGTGCACCTTTTACTACAGGAACTTCAGCCTGATGGTGCTCATAAAAGTCAAAAAAGACAAATCGAGGACTTTTAATATGTAAGAACAAGCATCATCCTTATATTGTATTATCTTTATTTTATTATATATAATAGTATGTATTTTACCCATGCAAACCATTGCCATGTTCTGAAAAGCTGATCTTTTTGGAAGCCAAGATTCCATGCAACATTGGACAGATCGGATGGCATTTTACCTAGTGAAAGATATTCAGCATTTGAATCAACAGTCAAATCTGAACAACTGGAGTGGGAATGGGGGGAGGACAGGATTAAATTGCTTTCAAATTTTAATTTTAAAATTAAAACTTTAGATGTTTCAAAAATGGTGAAATGGTACTTGAGCACTCTGAAGCTCTTTTGAAAAGTTCTTAAATAGGATTTGTATTCACACCAATGCTTTCCCAGGAAAAAATTCTTTCCAGAAATCACAATAGAAAAAAAAGTCTTGCAAAGACTTGTGCTGAGATCTATTCCTGAGTCATTGGACAGGTGACTCCAAGAGTTCCATGTAGAAAAGTCTGACTTAAGGTTCCTGCTGTGGAGAGGATGGAGGAAGAAGGAGCCTCCCTAGAATAAATAACACAAAGCGTTTGCTACGGCTGGGGGAAGAAAAAAGGCAGGGGGAAATCCTCTTAGGGTTTATAGTCACAGAAGATTTTCACTGTGAAGTCTTGCTAGTTGGATAGGTTTAAGAGAAAGATTTAATGTAGTAGCCAGACAGACTTTTACACACACTTAACTTGAAGTCCACAAGGCTTCTCCTGTGATGATGTTTATATGGTTTACTTGAATATTTCCAAAACTGAAAACTTTGGTTTCGGGGCCAAATTTTCCCACCAAACAAGTTCTAAAAGTAAAAACCTCCAAAAAATCCCCCCTGCCAAAAATCCTAAAAATCCCCCTCCAACCCAACACATATGCTAGAACACTTTTAACTTAATGAGATATACTAGAGTTTCCACTTAAATTTAGATAGTATAGAACATTCAAATAAAGCTGACAGCTCATGGGATAACTCAGGGTTTTTAACTCCAGAGGTTACTTGATTCATCTGGTTGGGCTGAGTAGAGGCAACTGTTGGAAAGGCTGATGGGGTGTTAACATCCTCCTTGCTAACTACCTTATCATCCCTAGATACAGTATGTATAATTATAAGTAGATACATTATATGCATATAAATACATATATATACACTTTTGTATCTGTCTACATATATGTATACATATATACATATATTTTATTTCAGTTTTTAAGTTGTTTTATATTTTATATGTAATGTAGGATTAAAAGTAGAATCGGTCACTGGCTTGTGCTGTATCAGAGAGCTTCCCTGCTGAGCCTAGCACAGTGGTCATGAGTGACTGTTATGTATTAGGACTTTAATCACTTGCATTGTGACATTCAGACCAAATCCTCAAGGACTAAATCCACACAGGCAGCTCTGAGGGTTCTTCTGGTCCTGTTGGCATGCTGTACATCTCCTAGTGCCCACTCTCAGAGTACCAGTGAGTGGCCCAGAGCGTGCAAGGGCTCGTGGTGGCCATGCACTTGGGATGCTCCCAGTGCCATTGGAAGCAGCATGCGTACAGGCTCACCAGCACTAAGCATGAGTCCCAGCTATGGGGGACTCCTCAGGGCCCCCAAAGGATTAAATCCCTCCAAGTGGGCACTGCTATCCTCTGCTGGCAGAGCACCAAGGGGCAGGAGGAAAGGTGACTGGCATCCGAACCTCCCCTACACTTTATACCAGTGCAAGTCTGTTTCTATCTCAGTTTTGCATCAGGGAACACCTCCAGTTTGGGGAGGAGATCGCAGCCTTTCAGGCCGTGAGACAGGGCTAGAGAATGTGCAGGAAGGTGGGGACAACTCCTCTCTGGATTGGGATCTGCTCACCAGCAGGAGCTGTCTTACTGATAAGCCCCAAACAATGCCAAAGGTGAAACACTGTACGGGGCTGCAGCAGTCCACAGAACACAGGCTGCCTGCCCTTGTTTCACATCCAGCAAAGCTGGTAGTTTTGAGTCAGAACTGTCTTTGGTTTGCAAGGGAGCCATGGTGGAGAAAAAGCAGACCAAGGTCGTCAGCCATAATTTGCTGCTTCCTGTTCATTTGTTTGAAGACTGGAAAACACACATAGTCTGTAGGGGTAAACTGCCTATGGGAGCCCAGCAAAGACAGCAGGATGGGGAGAACCCAGCACCCATTTGTGGCCCTTCTTGGATGAAGTGTAGTTAAATCCTTCATTAGTTCACCCTAAGACACATATGGTTTGGCACGCATCAGAGACAGCTCTCAGTTTTCCCACATGAGGAGTGATACCACTGTCAGTCGCTAACAGTCAGTCCTATCAATATCTGTGAAAGCTGAATCACAGGAAGATGAAACCCCCTTCTATGTTGCAGTGAGTGGTGTTTCACTGAGATGTTGCTGGGTTTATTTCCCTGTGCAACTCCTGTGTTTGCAGACTGAAGCAGACAGATGACCCAGCAAACAATTTACAAATACCAGTCACTTTGCAGCACATCAGCAGATTTTCCATATGTCTGCCACAGTTGCCATTTAAACCCAAGAGCTCCCCAGTTGGAATCTGCCTTTTCTGTCCCAGGGCACTGTGTCGCTTTGATCCCTCTGTGACCATAACCGAGCTTAAGTGGGCCAAAAAGTCACCAAGTCACACAACTGAAACATTTTGTACCACAACCATACAAGTAGGAAGATCTCAAACACCTGATTTCCTACAAAAATAAACTATGAAGCAACCACTATGGCCTGGAGAATAAAGCAAGCTTTGTCTCAGAAAAAATGGTTAAAAGATGGTAAAATATCTCTAGGCAGCTAGTTGGTGCCTGTAATATATTTCCTTGGAAAGCAAGGTAAAGCGTTCCCTCTCATAATGAATTAAATTCCAGATGAATTCCTATGAGAATAAATTCTCATCAAGGTAAGCAAACAAAATCCAGCCTTGAAGGACTACAGACTTTGACATTTTGTGGCAGTTTATGTATAATAATACATAATGGTAATGAAAAAGTAACAGAACACACTGAGTGGTGCAGTGGAAGGGAAGAAAAAACCAACAAGTTCTCATGTTTAACTGCAAAAGACAGCAATCCCACTGCACTGATTTCTGTGCAACTTGCTTCTAGGAAACACAGCTCCACTTCAATTTACTTTCTATTTTATATCTAATTATTAAAAGACTAAACACTCCTAAGAAGTTGCTCTAAGAAGGCAACAATGAGATACAGATAAAATAATATAGACCATGAAAGCCAAAGCAACTTTTGATAGAAGTCCTCATACAAGAGTTGTGTCACTTTGTCTTAGTACTTGGCTGAAAGCAAAATGTACTATGAGTACACATTAACCAAAGTCTGTTTCAAAATGTTACATGCAGTGAAGACCAGTGCTTTTTGTACATGCACAAACCTTAAAGGCCTTTTTCTATGTGCTGGTATTATGTGAATTATCATGCACCTATTGAGTGGTTAAGACCAAAGGTTTTCACTTTTTGGCAATCAAAGTGTGTAGCAAATAATTATCGCCTCATCATCACATCCTCAATAGTTGGTTTTGTTCGTACCATGCAAAGCTCACGCCAGTGCTGTGTCAAAGTGGAGTAAACACAAATTCTCCTCTTCGGGTTCTTCATACAGATATTAGGAGGTGAGTTAATTTTCACAGTATTGCCAGGACTAATGCAACGATGTAAATCTACTCTTTCACACTGTCAATTTAATAAACTATTGCTGGTTTGGATGAGAAAGTCAGAGGTTTTGGAGCACCCACAAAGGAATCAAGACATTTCTGAGAGTGCAGGTTAGTGCTAATAAGGACTGGACATCCTTAAACACACAGGTCATCAGATCCTGCAGCAGTCACATACACTTCCTATGGAAACAGTGACCCAGTACAGGTGGGAATTTGCTGATCTGGGTGGTCTAAGACAGTTGCATCTACACTGTAGATGAGTGCTCTTCTGACTTATGCCAGCTTTGTGCACACCATATTCAGCAGCAAATAAATTCAGGCTAACAAAAATCCTTAAATGCCATTAAAGGAATTTACCCATAAGCTCCCCAGCAACTACATCAAATGTGTTGAGCAATCACACTGCCAGCTGCAGCAAGGATCACAATGAGAGAGAGCGTGATATCCACTCAAACGCTGCATGTTGCAAGAAGTGTGAGGAGCAGTTCCTTAGCTCATGTTCTGCTGCAGCTACTGGGCTGGGCTGGTGGGGTGGAATAAATTCCCTGTCCATCATGGTTAGAGGCTGCCTATTCCTTCCCTGAAATCCTGGTGAGGAAGATCATGTCAGAGCTGCTAGGCAGATGAAATGGCAGAAAAACGGCTTAGAGTCAAGGGATTGCGGACAACTTCTGTAAATCTAATGTGTTTGTGCCTCGGGGCACATGTGAAACGCAAGTGTAAAATGTGGCCAGAATTTCATGTTAGTGCAAAAGACTTGCTGGAAGTAGCTATGTGAAGCTGAGCTAGCTGGCTGTTCGGTGCATAGACAGTGGTTTCACATGCTTTTTCCTAGCTACAGAAAGTTGTGACATCTTCCTGAGAAAGAAACAGCCAGTATGATATGCCCATGGTGGCTTAGGACCACCCACAGTTTTATTTCTGTCCCTAATGCTGTGCTGTCACTGTCTCAGTATTTGGTGCTTGCCTTGTGCCATAAACCTATCTGATTCTACCTTGTGGCAGTGACCCAAAGGGTGAGCAAAGCAAACCCTCCCTGCACAGCAGAGCAGGCATGCCAGCGACTGTCTCCCACTCTCCGACTGCACGCTGGAGAGTGCAGTGCCATCTTTGAAGTGCCAGGCATACCAGTGCTGCTCACACACCTGAAAGGTAAAACCTGATATGATGCATAAAGAAGTCATCAGAAAATAAGAAGACAGGTTTGCGGCTCACCATGTGTTGCTTTTGCCAAGTTTGATGTGTTCTGGTGATGTGGAATGACATAGGGGGGTTGTAAGAGGTCTCAGGGATACTTATGGAGGACTCTGGATGATCTGGCCTGAGCCAGGTGGCTCCTGGTCACTTTTGTCCTTTCTTAATGGATTTTCCACTCCCAGGTTTCACTACTAGCACACAGCTGCTGTGGGCTGAGCTACAGCAGACATAAACTGAAGTGAAACAAAAATTTGAACCTGACCTAACAGGGTAGTATAGGTTTAGCCATATCTCTAATGTGGCTTATAACCCGAGTAGAAAATAATTTCATATCAGCCAATCATGCTTAATCAGATGAAAAAAACAGAGCCTGAAGAGGTACCTAAGGAATCATAGTTACTTGGTTAGTACAGAGAGCTGAGAAAGAATCCCAATAGTCCCCAGGATCTTGGTAAAACTAAAACTTTTTTTCCAGCATTGCAGATAGTATAGTTAGACTATTAAGAATGTATATTTATCAGGAAACAGCAACATTTGTTTTCTTTCCTCCTTTCTGTCTTCTGTCTGAGAATAAGCTGTCACCATTGTAGCTATTATTTATAGGAATTTAAATCAAATGCCAAGTACAAAAATATTTCTTTCCTTACCACTGACTCACTCCAAGTATTGTGGTAAATTACCCTCTGCTTTTCATTTAGTATAATTAGTAAAGTTGACTTGTGTCCTATAATAGAATTTATCTTCAGCTTCAAGTTGAGGCTTTTTATTTGTCTGATTGTTTTTAATTGCATTTCTGAATAGGTACAGTATGTTTCAAGTGCCTCAAATTGAGATAATTGACATTGGCATTGCGAAGAAAAATTGGGTAACTGTGCTGAAGGAAACAGGGGACACGTGGATGTTACTGAAAAAGGGAAGTGGAAATACCTTGGAAGAAATAGGATCTTTGAACGGTAACATCAAGAAATAGCTACTGAGGTGAAGACTGCGCCTATTATTTCAGTGCTGGCCATAACTAATTGACTGCTTTTCTCTGGTTTTGGAAAGGTTTAAAGAAATCATGTAAGCTGAATCTTTGCTGAGCTTGTAGTTGTTCTACTAAGACACTTTCGTGAGGAAGCACTGTACTATGTCTGGAGTCTGGCACTCTGAGAGGTCACATACTCTCCCAAAAATGAATCAATGGATTTACTGGCCTGCTGCTGCCGAACAGCTCTTCTCAGTGGTGCTAATTTGTTGTGGCAGGATTAGTTTACATTACCATTGCATTGTAAAGAGCAAGACTGAAATCTTTATTGCCCCCTCTTCAGGGCAATAGTGGTAAAGTGAAGTTACCCACTGAAACTCAGGGAAGACACGCGAGGTTCAGTGTGCATTTGAAGAAGTTTTTCAATTTTAATAAAGCAGCTTTGGGTTTTCAGTCTGAGCATGGCTAAAACTGCTTTTGATTAACATTTTTCTTATGTGCATGAATTCCCTGAACCCATCCTAAGTTGTGCTTAATGCTATAAAGATGATCTGAAATTAAAGTAGGTATATCCTTTGTGTTAGACTGTTATGTAGCCATATAGGCTAGGAGGATTTAACAAGAATCTTAACTGTAACCAGCTTTTACAAGTTGCTAAATTAATAATTTTTCACTTAAATTATTGATTATTTTAGCCTCTTTTTGTCATATTGTTTCCTCAAACTTATTGATTACTTAAACACATTAGACACATGCTTTCAAACAATACATTGTGAATACCAAAACCATATTCTGAATAGATTCTTCAGTGATCACCTTAGCAGCCACTTGTAGGAAAACATTAAATAGTGTGAATAACTTCTCTCAATTCCCTTTCTTCTCCCATGTTCTCACTAGAGGGAAGTGTATATGTTGCAGAGCTACTTGTTTTGAAAAGGTTTATGTTTGATGACTTTGTTTTTCCTTGAGCATTACAAAAGCTTTATGAGTTGGTTTGTTTTGTTACTATGTATTTCTTCTGATAGAGACAATAAAAAAATCAGTGTGCACTTGAAGCAGTAAATAAGAGGTTTACACCTGGGGAAGATCATTTCAATTCCAGGTGAATTCCATAGAAATTTTTATTTCAAGCTTTACTTCTTCCACAATAAGCAAATTTGCCAGACATGACTTTTATCTCAGAATCTTGGTGGAAACTGTTTGAGTTTTAATATGTCAAACTGCAAAGACAGGGACTGGATCTAAATTAGATTGAAAGTTTATGGGAAATTTCTGAGATGCTTAAGGCTTAAAGACTACTGTCCAGTTGCTGTGGTCCACAAAAATAGTGAATGAAGGTACTTAATTCAATTGGAGAAATAGTGCAGTTTGAGAAATAGCAATGCTTTTGATCTCAGTAGATGAGTACTTGAGCATATGCTGTGAAATTCAACCTTAAGTAGACTTTCTGCTAACATTTATGCAAGTCTTATGGAAAGTTTTATAATGTCATGGAGAGGAACATGGCTAATTCATGTGATGTTTGGAGACACTTTTGAACCTTTGCTCTTTATTCACCCATTTGTAATCCTGAGCCTGCTAACGCTGCATTGCTAAGTACCCACTACCTCCGTGAAAGCCAAAGAGCCTGCAAAAAGGGTCAGCATGTCTTCCCTGCATCTCATACATTAGTCACCCCTCATCAGGTCCTAGAGTTCTCAGGATGTCCAGCTGGCTATGAACATGTAGTTTTTGCTCCATGGCTTATGGATTTGTTTGAGCCAATAGGGATAGGTAGGAGAGGAATGAGTGAAAAAAAGGTAAAATACAAAAATCAGGTTTTGATACATTGTCTTAAATATGTAATGCAGATTGGCTTGGTTTTCTAATCTGCAACTCCAGCCCCCAAATTGTCACCTTTTAAGAAAAGCTTTACAGGAACCAGGCTGTGCAATTTCAGTGGAGTCATTCTGCCCGGAAGTCAGACGAAAGATGCAAAAGTTCCTGAGGGCTGTGAGAAGGTCTCAGTCTGCCAACAGCTTATGGCATGGCAAAGATGACTTCCAGCTCCTTTTACCCTGTAGTTGTGGATGACCCCTGCAACATTTTCTTCTTCACCTGTTTGCTGTAGTTTTTCTCAGTATGTGTACACTGCCAGAGCTCCAAGGAACTGGAAGCAATCATGAGCCCATGCCAAAACAGTCTGCCTCTCAACAAAACCTTTCATTTGAGGTGTGGCATGACCTTAACCACAGCAGATCTATGGTTGGCTAACAGTGAAAGCAAAGCTTACATTCATGTAATATTATACAAAGAGGGCAAACAGGCAACAGGGCTTTGTATTTCTGGGTGAAAGATGTTAAAGAAAACTTTTATAGCTTTAACTTTTAAACCAGTTTCACACATATGTGAGCAAAAAGGAGAAGAGACTTCTTTTTTTTGACCTCTCCAGTAATGCCTCGAGCATCTTTACAGCAGACTATCCCCACTCAAGTGCCTCCATCAGTAAAAACCACACAAATGACAGCTCTATAGGAGAGGAAATGGTAGGGCTTATGCCTTTCTACCTCAGCTGTAACAAATATACAGGGCTTTGGCTGTCACATGTGTTCATACAGATAAAAAACATTGCTAAATGTGCACACAACCCCAAAACACTTCTCGCCACAGACCACAAACACCTCTTTCACCACTAAAAGAAAAAGGAGCTTTAACACATTACCTCTTCACTTTCCAGGCTAGCTTTTCCTTCTCTAACGTCTCACCCTTATTTTGTGCTCAGCTTCAGGTTTTCAGTGGAGAGTTCAGCATAAAGTCCTAATGCTGTAGGACCCACCATAAACACTGGCTAGCTACTGCCCAACCCAGTCATGGAGTCATTGTAATTGATGAGGAGATTCCTATTTCTGGCTGTAAATGCATGAGCCTGCCTGGTTGGTAATCCAGCTGCGATACAATCAAAGGTCTATGAAATGTCACTCTCTGAAGACTCTTGTGAAGAACCAAGTGTCAGGGACAAGTTTCACTCTCAGCTTTCAGAGCAGCACTAAAGGTTACATTGCAACAGTTCTGCTTTGCTGAGTTATTCAAGTCTGTAGAAAGGTAGCTTGTATCAACTGACGGTGAGACAATCTGGAGGTTTTATAAGCCATTTATGTGAGAATATGCTAATAATTCAGAGATTTTAGTCATTTCAGCCAGTTTCATTTTTGTGATGTGACCTCATAATCCATTTAAATGAGGATTAACACAGTCATTCAGAAATTCCATCTTAATGACACTAGCTCAAGATTAACAGAAAAACATCTATTTACTATAAAGATATAAGACAATTTTTTTTCTGTAGAAGGTGTGGGGGTTTGTTTAAGAAATACATAATTCTTTGATTAAAACATTGGATTCTCAAATACAAATTTTGAGTTTTAAGATAAATGACGGGGCTTGGTTGAAATGTCCACGTGCAGAAGAAAGGATGAAAATCACTGCTGATCTGAAAATCAATGTTTTGTCAAAATTTCAATTCCAGTAGTTGCAGCTAGATTTTTCTTTACTGAAACAAATTAACTGCAGCTAGGGATGTTGCTCACATGCTTTTTTACAGTAGTAGAAAAAGAGTTTAACTTTCCTCCTGAGCTAGGAAACTCCCATCTCAACATCCACCAAGAATCACTTTTAGACAAGGGTTCTTCCTCTCTGTGAGAAGCCACCCACCACTGCTGTGTACCAACATACCAAAATACACACTCACAATAGATGGCAGGCACAGTGGCTGACTCTTACGTTTTTCTGCTGCAGACTGGCTTTCATTAATCGACTGAAAAATGCAAGGGAGCAGTTAGTCAGAAAAGAAGCCCTGCCTTGCAGCTGTGACAGTCTGCCACGATGCATCTATCGTGTCCAAGCCCCCAGTCACAATTTCTTTCCTTCCATCTGGTATAAATATTTAGTACTTTTGATGTCACTATTTCAGATTACTTAGGCTATTTAAACCTTCTGGTGTTCCTTGCCTCTGATGTATTTTGAAGAAATGGCATATCTCGACCCTTCATCTACCTGTAGTTTTTTAATGACAAAACAACTATTTAGTGATGTTTTTTTATGGTGACTGGAATAATGGCAGCCTTGAACATCAATTTAAGTATTTAATAACAATTATAATTATAATACCCTTGTCATTCTCAGCACCAAGAGGGTTTACTCGATGCTCCACTTTTCTATTGATGAAAATGAGAATAGCTTTGGAGTTCACTTCCTCTGACAAAATCTAATCACCTTCACCAAAAGACCCTATTTGTCACTGTAAGATTGTCTGATTTACAGCCTGTTTTCAGGTTTTCCAGTCCTTGTGAGTTCAGTGATTACCTTCAGACTCTTAAGAAAAAGCTACTGGGGTGTTAGTGGGCATGAGAGTGTCAAAGGAACTATTTGTCTACAGAAAGAAAAAATATTTCGCTTGAGCTCTGGTGTTGTTAGCATCTGCTTGTTTTTTCCACATTGTTGCTGAGGTAACCTCTGACAATAACTGATATTGGTAATACTTTTAAGTAGCGTCCACTGTTGCAACATCGTTTTAGTGTCTTGCCATTCAAGGTTTACTACTGCTTAATGCATTTGCTGCCAAACAGGTTCAGGAAGGAAGAGGGATAAACAGAAAATTTCTCAAGATGGTTTTACTTCCATCTGAAAAACATCCGTACAAAAACATGCAAGTGAGCCCTGACCATGCGGCAAATCTGTTGAGAAGCTCAGTTGAGCTTCTTACAGAGGAATTTCATGGTCAGAGAATGCCATCTGTGAAAACCAAATTCTGTTCCTGAAGCCATGCTTTACTTTTTATGGAACTTCTTTCATTGCCCCATCTAGTTAGGTTAATTCTGTCCCTGCTCTTCTTCCCCACCACTGCCTGTAAGCTACCACCTGTGGAGGGTGTTAGGAAGAGCCTGCTTACTCGCTCATGCTGTGACTAACTACTCTGCAAAGATAAAAAAACCCCGTCTTTTTACTGGGGAAAACCCTCCTTCTGAAATCTTTAGGAATTACGCGAGGGCTAGAAAGAGTCTAGTCATCTTCCTCAAAAGGGATGAAGTTGTAATGCCCTGCTTTGAGGAAGGAGGATTTAAATAAAAGGAAAACTGACAAAAATAAACAGGGCATGAAGATGGCATAAAAGAAAATAGAGAACACTCAGAGTTATTACCCTTTAATATAGCATTCACTGAAAAATTTTCTTCCAAAGCATAATGTGCTTTTGTAGACTGCTTTAGAAGCAGTAGAGCTACAGTCTTACAGAAGGAATTACAGGAAGCAAAGGAGACGAGGAAGAGGAACCAGAGGCCTTTGAGAAATGAAACTGACCAGTATGAAGTCCAGCAGAAACTGGATCTCATGGGGGATAGAAGGAAGAGAGTGGGGGTATATATTTGACTCTTCTACTGAATACCTACTCTTTTATCCAGCAGCCATTTTAAAATACAGGCGGCAACAGCAGACAACAAAAATTCCACAAGAAGGCATGAATGCTCCTTGCTATAAATGTCAGTGAAGGGGAAAGCTGAATATCTGTGGTGCTGTGGTAGGGAGGCAGCCCATGCACCTTTCCCACACTAACTGTTTTACAGTAAGAATGACACTCAACAGTAGAAACCAAATACTGCACTCTACAGTATATCTGAAAGGAAGAGCAAACATAAGAGGAGGGGAAGGTCATTTATAATATCATTATTCTAAGGGATCAGAACAAAGTTCTGCCTTTTGATTTTGATTTTCAGTTAATATTAGACTTAACATGTGGACTTTTGTTGTAGTGTTCAGTCTTCATCCCGGCTTTTTGATTCAGGTTTTGTTGAGACAGAATTTGGCCCACCTATGCAAAAGTGAAAATGAAGTTCCCCATATTTGCAGATTGGTTTGAAAATTCTTCCCACTGCCAGAATGAACCTATTCTCCATGCTGCATGGAAGTCATTCTGCAGTCCTGACCCAGGCAAAACTTCTGTTGATTTGAATTGTGGCTTCTTGGCTGCGTGTTATAGTTGTTAAGAATTTTTTAAATGTGTATACTTTTCCTTAGCGGGCTGTAAAGCACAGCTGGATAAAGAAAATAAACAGTTTTGAAAGTGTCATTTGTTTTCACGCTTGAAAAGGCAGCTTCAGCTAGAGTATTATTGTGCCTGTATATGCAAGCATAATCAAAGTTTCTTCTGGTGACTTAGTATTATATTGCTTTTTTAAATGTCTTTTAAAACGGTTGATGAAATCATCTTAATTAGATGATTTGCTTTAGCATCTGCTGCTGTTGTCATTTCATTTTCAGTGTTTTCATTTGGTGAAAAGATTTTTCTTTTCCATCTTGCAAAACAACATAATATCTGTGTGCACATATGTAACTGTAAAGTGTATACATGTATTTTTAGCACACTCTGTTCCTTCAGCTGTGCTTGGGTAACCTGGTAAGCTTCGTTTCCTTGTGTCTGCATGATCATGATGCACAGCATGGGGGGACTTTTGTAATGTGATAAAAGAGCTGTGAAATCTCACATTTGCTTGTAGAAATAGGAAAAAAAAATCTGTCTCAACACCAGCAAAGAGTTCTTTGTAGGCTACCAAAATTCTTTAAAATAAACACTAAGTGGAGAATGGGATGACAGTCTCCCGTAAGTGTAAGGAGAATTAATGTAAGCTTTGAGTAGATCAGTATTTAGAACTTTAAAACTGCTTCCTGTTATTCTCCTGGCTTATTTTCAACCATCTTTAGACTCAGTCAGCTGCTGAGATGTTTCCTTTGTGTGAGACTTTGGGTTTTCATGAAGAGCTTCTCACAGTCCAGCAGCATTCATTAGAAACAAGTCTAGGAGCTGCACGCCAGAGGAACAGATAGGCTGGAAGGCAAGAGGCTGAGACTATTCTGTAAGCTCAGGAAGAGCTAACCACTTTCTTCTGAGGGTAAACAGCAAATGTATGAACAAATCTATCACACATATTCTAATGAGGATCTGGATGTCACTTTCTTTATAGTGAGAAGTGTTTGTTTCACTCCTCACCCCAATTTTCTGAGTCAATAAATAAATTAAAAACATAACAACTTACTGCATCCTGACTTGCAGAGACTGTACAGAAGCAAGGGAAAAAGACCCACATACTAACATATGAATTATTGTACTTAGTTTATTAGAAAACTCTAGATGGCACTTCTTTAAGAAAAGAAATTTTGAATTTACTTTTTTAGAGTCTGCAGAGTATAAATTGAGTACACTGTAAGAGTGGGAACTACTCTTCCACTGGTTTTCTTTCAAATGTTAAACTAGATGATATATGGAGTCACTGTTAGTCATGAATGATAATCCTTTTAAGGGCAAAAGTTCTTCCCTGATTTCAATGGCACCAGAGTCTGCCTCGTGATAAAATACTCACTGGCTTCAGTAGTTATAGAGCTGCAATGGAAGACTGGTTGTGGTCAACAGAAATGGTATGAGAACAAATCAACTAAATCCCAAACAAAATCTTTTTAACACATTTAGACTGAGGGCTGAGCTATTACATAAATGGAAGCTGCTACTTCTCAGATGCCACTGCTGTTTTCAAGTGAATGTGGCAGTTTGCTTCAGCTGCAATGTCCTTGTGCCCAATACTATCTCTTGTGGGGCTCTGCCACGGTGGTGGGCAGAGAGGCAGCTGCTCCCACAGTCTGACCAGATGTAGGTGCAGGAGACACTCCAGGAGAAGATGGCAGCACTTTGGCCATCTTCAGAGGCACAAGTGCCAACTGAGAACTTACTGGGGAGAATAATAAGAACTTGTGGACTTGAGTCATATGGACTTGAGTTATAAATGGGGTGGTAGAGTGACAGGAGCCCAATTCCTATCTTTGATTAAAGATGCTTCAGTTCTTTGCAGCTTACACTGATTTGGAGAGAACCGGTCAATACACTTGATGGCAGAGGTGCCATTCAGAGAGACCCAGAGAGACCCAGAGAGACTAATGGGCCAACAGCAATCTTGTGAAGTGCAAGGACAATGCAAAGTCCTGCACTAGAGAAGGGCGAGCCCCTTGCAATGATATGGGCTGGGGACTGCCTGGCTAGAGTGGACCTCTGTGGAAAAGACCCCGTGAACTGCAACTTTTATTTGTAACACATCCTTTAAGTAGTGAAGGATAAAATTCAGCCCCTAGGAAAAATGTCTGATCAGGAACATAGCGCAGTCATTTCATCAAATACCAGCCACCACAGACTGTATAAATAAGAGAGCTATATGGTCCTACTTCTACTTTTTCAATAAAAGGAGAACTACATTTTTCCTTTGGAGAATGCAGAGCTTTACTCTGATTTCAGGGAGAACTCAGACTTTCTGAAAGAAACATGTTATATCACAGGCTTGCCATTCACATTGTTTGTACCAGCAAATCTAGAAAACACCTCAACTATGAACATCATCCCTTCCCCCTTCAATTTAACTTCAAGGCAGTTTAGTACTTGTTTTCGTCTTATCTGCATATAGTAGCTACTTGTAACAATGTTTAGTAACCATGTGCTAAACAAAACAAGCTTACAAACCAAAAACATTGGTTTTGTTATCTTCTCCACAGGCATGCATATTACAGTGACAGACGGGGTTTTGGGTGGAGTTCATTTTGGTTTGTTACTGCCTATGGATCACACAGCTCATAGATGAGTATGGCACTGAGTATATGACACTGATTTCCACAGAAGACTAGAACTCCAGGTGGCTGATGCAGACATTACCATCTTATCATTAAACAAGCTTGCTCTATCACTGACTTACTTAAGAGCAGTGTGGGGATCAGCACAGGCTGTGAAAGTCTTGAAAAGACTTTGAACACTTTCATCTTACTAAGCATGCACTTAGGAAATTTGTCCCTGCTGAGCTCTGTGCTGCCCTGAATACTGCTAGTTGCTGAACTGGCTCTGTGAGCAGCAGTGCCTGGAGACACTGGACAAACGGATTAAAATAATCCATCTTTTTTTTTCACTATTTGTTCCGACTTTTAAAAAACTTGCTCACTTTGTCCAGGACTAGAGATCACCATCGTAATTGCCATTGCCACCTGGCCTGTGAAAACTTTAGCTTAAAGGTCCAGATTGGGAGTCAATAAAGAAGGAAAATGAGAAAAAAGGACGTGTCATGTTTTGCTGTACATAACCCTCACCTCAATGGAAAAAAACCTGAGGCAGGTGTCTCTCCAGTGGAAGGAAGTGCACTGCGAGAGATGGAAGAGGAGGACATCAGAGAGGCGCTGTGCAGCACGCAGAGCTCCGCAGTACTTTTCTTTTTTGTATTACACATACATCCATCCTACCCTTCTGCAGAGTCGTGGGGTTGTGGGATTTGGTTTGCAAAACTGAATAGCAAACTGAATAGGTACAGAAACATGGTTCTTTTTTGTGAAGGACTAGTTCAAATTCTTACAACATTAAAAATATTACATTATTACTGCAAGGTTTCACAGATGAGAAATTTGGGGTTTTAAGAAAACTATGTTTTCTTCCATCTTGGCTTGCTGAACTGACCATAAATGCGACTCCAAGCCTAATCTAAGGATTTGAGGATTTCAGGTGGTGATTGAAATCCAAGCTTGAAATGATGGTGAATCTTTAATAGAAGAAAAGGTAATCATCACTTAAGTGGATAAGACATCTTGTGAGAGAAGGAAAAAGACCCATGGAGTTTAAGCAGGCTGTGAGATAGTAACAACAAATTATTTTAACCAGAATGTTTACGGGCATTTTACATTTTAGATTAATGTTCTTAATGGGGCAGTTACCTGTACTTTTCTCTATCAATACACAGTGTTTTGGACAGTACTTCTGCACAAGGTAAAATTACTTCTGTAATGAACAGTTCCATTCCTTTATAAATGTGTGACTGTTCTGTAACACTTGTCACTCAGTTTGTGTACAGCCTCTGTACAGGTATAGTATAATCTATTTTCACAGTCCTTTGCAAGTGAGTGTCATGTCACTGACAGTGGTTTCTTCACACTCTTTCATATAAATACTTTCTTGGTCCCTGGAACTGTCACTGAATTGTGCTGCATTACATGCACCTTAAACTATCAGGGACCCACAGGCACAATAAATTAATTAGTCCCTAACATTAGACACAAAGAAAAGGTTATATGGTACGGTATATTCCTTTATGTCAAACCCACAATGCTATGCTAGTAAAACAAACTGATCACAATATAAAATTAATCTTAATGCATTTTGTATGTTGCCTTTTTTATTATTTCAGACATTGTTCTATCTGAGCTTCTTTTCTAGCCTAAGACATCTAAAGTGAACTTTTAAGATAAGTAAAATATTGAGCACACAAAGCCAATAACAGTCTTCAAAGCAATAAAATGTTTTTATTATGCTTTATAGTGATTTCCTTAGACAACATTTTGACACCTAACTGTTAGGACCAGTAGTTTGTCGTGGTGGGTTTAAGCTGGCGTGAAAATCTTTAGCTTTGTTCTTTTGCTGTTTTCAGTCTTCACCACAATCTCTCTCTAAACAATCTGAATTTCTCCCTGTTCTGCCTATGTGTGTTGAAGAAGATTTAAGCTGTGATTTAAACATTAGAAGTAAAATTAGAAAAGCTTGTCTCTAACATGAAGGAAAAGTCAACAGAAGTCAAATGGATGACTGAGGAGGTCTGGCAGTTCAAGTAGGCATAGGAAAACTGTCATAGTCACAATTTAAAGAGAAGAATGAGTAGGAGGTGAGACTCAGATATGACTTTGGACAGTAAAGTCAGTGGCTGTCTAGGATGTGATGCCTTCTCACTGGACAGCAATGAACTGAGACGTCTCTCTGAGAAGTTTGAAGAAAGTCATGAGCACTTACTGGAACAGACATTCTGCATCTGCTTTTCTGAAACATCACCTCCAGGCTCAGTAGGAGAAAAGTAATGAGTGTAAAATGCACTGCTGCAAGTGTCACAAAGTAAGAAGACCTTAAGCTATAATATATAATATATAAATAATATATAATATATATGTTATATATATATAATATATAACATGATCTACATATGTAGATAGACTTTGAACTGGAGCCAAACATATCATCTGTAAGACTTTTGAAGACAAAATCTGCTGGTCATGATGCAAAATAGAACACAAGGAAAGTATCAGTATTATTTGTGCCAGAATCTTTAGCGGTTAAGGATAACAAGAAAGTGGTTTGGGGGAATGTGATGGAGAAACATTTGCCAATGAAACAAGAATGAAACCCCTTGTTTTCCTGAATATTTCAATGTTTATTGCTGGTGCTCTTGGTTTTGACAGCTTGCTACAGGTGGGTAGCAGTCCTGGTTTCATCTGTGTGATCTGAAACCTGTATTCCACAATAACCACAGACTTGTCAGCACCATGTACCTTCTACCCCCTGGCTCCACACAGCATTTTTTGTTTTGCAGACAAACTATAGCTCTTCCTTTCTAATGCCTTTTAGGAAACACAAGAGAAGTTCAGTAGCTAGGTGGAGATCTTGACTTGCCCAAGGCAGAAGAAAGGTCAGATAGTGTTTCTGCTACTTCAGAAATGAGACAGTCACCTGCCTATTGCCTAACCACACTTCCTGTAAGAGGACCGATAAAAGCCTGCTGTAAAGGCTTTCATGTCTAAAACAGGTTACTAATCTTGCAAGTTATCAGAAGCCCAACCCATGAAACTCAAATGGTGATGAACGTGCCAATCATGTCTAATCACATAATGGATAAACTGATATGGAGGAACCATGTGTAGGATTATCCCTACATGTGTTTGGTACTATAAAGAAAAAATAGATTTATGGTGGTAGGTTACTATGGGAAATGTGCCTTCTCATAGGGGAATGTGATACTGACTTGCTATACCTCATGGACAGTCGGTAAGAAGCATCACCTGCATGCATTACAAACACCATGTCACTGGTGTTGCTACTGTTGAGACACCATGCAGGATCACATGCTCAGCTCATGAAGCTTGGAAGGGCCTGTGGATGGGTTCTTACCAACTACTAAGATTATTTTTAATTAATTCTTCAAACCACCTAATACCTTAAATACTATAGGATTGCTAAGTAGATGCTCTACATCAATACAGGTTTGAACTATGAATTGCAAAATGAAAGGAGAAAAAAACCTAATGCAATATACGGCAATGCATCAACAAATGTAATCTAGTATTTGAGAACTCTTATTTTATTGGCAATTGCAAATTAAATGGCCATCTCATTACTGATGCGTATTTTTAGCTTAATGCTTTACCTCTGTGGTATGAATGTTATATTTGGCATTTTAAATAAAAATATAAAACATTCAAGAGCTTCCTCAGGAGACGATTTTTTGCCTGAAAGTGCTTTTCCAGTGTCAGTAACACAGTTCCAGTACACAAAGCGCAGATTCAGCCAGTGAAAACTAGCTGGCACAAATGTTGCAAGTTCTATTAATTTCCTTCTCATTTTTACATCTGAATGTGACTGATATATCTCCAACCACTAACAACACAACCTTGTGTCAACAGATGAGTCAACTGAGAAAAAAGCACGTGCAAAAAAAATTCAAATAAATTCTTTTTTCTAACAACCCCCCCTACATTTACAAACCTAGTGCAAGAAATTTCTGTATAACAGAACGGAGGTTATGCTAAAAAAAGAGATCCACCTCCACACATCAGTGCAGTGCCACCAGGACTCCCCTGACATTTTACATGGTATTTAGTAATCTGCTTCATCTGCACAGGTAAAGTCTTTCCAAAAAAAAAAGTTTACCAAATGGGAGGAAAATGGTACTGGTACTTTAATTATGTATGGGTAATACAGATGCATAAAAGTCTATGTAACTGAGAAGATGGTGGTACTGTGGCTGCCAACAGGTAAAAAGAAAAGCTCAGTGCTGTGAAAGTTTTTCCTGCTGATGCCCACTTTCCACAGTAACAGGTGTAGGATAAGAAATTAGGTGTGTAATAGGATGATGTCTCAGACCTGATTGAGAAAGGTACCTTAAAAAACCTGATCAATTTTGTAATGACTCAGAACCATTGTCCCTAGGGGAATATGAGACAATGTATATGAAAACTTCACATAGATCATTTAGAGATGTAGAAAAGGATGATAAGACAAACATATTTTTTTTTAATGAATGGTTTACTGAGAATAGGGGAAATAAAACTATTCTTTCACTTGCTAGAGGAAAACATGAAGGAAAGAGCTGGGATAAGACAAGCAAGGGAGAAAATTGGAAAGATCAGAAAAGCTTTCAAGAACCTATGATAACGTAAAAGTAAGTAAAGTTTCTACAGGGAGCAAGCAGAGTAAATAATTAAATGAGACAGAGGGAAGTCAAGACAGAAGGCATGTTTTTTCAAAGATTTTGCCAGGACTTCTGAAAAAAAGTAGGGAAAATTACAGAAAGAGAGAGCATACTGAACCTGCTAAAGTAACAGTGGCTGAAAGGCTATCCTCTTACCATATCCTCATTGTCCTTAGGATAGAGACGGAGCTTTCAGGTTTCAAATCAGGAGTTTGTCACAAATACTTCAGTACATCTGCATCATGTCTCTTTTGCAGCAAATGTAAACAATGAAAGCTTTAAATAAACACCATGAAAACCACTCTGTTTTCCATGTATTTGGAGGTAATTTTCAGTTCCCCTCACAGAAATTTCCAAACACAGATTGTCTATACTCATCGTTTTTGAAAATACAACATTCAGGCTCTCAAACTAACCAAGCAATGTTAACTCCTAGAATTCACTTTTTTCTTTGTTTTGAAAAATAGCCAGTGGACCATATGCCCATGACAACACTGACTACTATGCTAACTCTAAACTGAAAACCAAAATAACCTATAGTTCCATGTTATTGATAATTTTCTGACCAAGTGGTTAATGAGGTTCCTGCCATTAACACATCTGCATGCCCGCTGTGCCAGCTGTGCTTATCCACCTACTTGTGAACTCTCTTCTCTAAAGCAAAAATGTAAAATTATCAGGTTATAGCAAGCCACTTCCTTAATCAGCATTTGAAAAGTAACCTTTTCCTAACCTTAGTCCAGAGAGTAGCAACATTAACTCTGTTCAGGAAACGGGAACTTGACCTGCTGAAGGATTTGCAATGCAAAAATGCAGCCTGGGATTCCTAAAAGAGCTGAGACTCTGCCTTTCACTTCTTGTCGTTTGTGTATGCAACAGGGGCTCTAGGTTCAGGTCTCAGAACCCCCACGAACTTTGTAGATTTCCTGCAAAGCATTTATTTGCTTAGTTGGATTTCTTGCTAAGCGAGTATTCAGTAACTATGGGATTCTAGGTACTGCATGATGTAAACCATCCACAATTTTAAAAGATCACAGCAACATTTAGGAATTTTGTGGTGGTGATCTGCAGACCCAGCAGCATCACAATACATGTTTCAAAAACAAGCTAAGCTTGTGACAGTAAAGACAACTATCATTTGCTACAACAGAAGATAGTTGTTGTGTCCTCTAGTTTAAGAGAAAATACTGTCTGGGGGAGGGGATTCTAACTTCCAGGATCTTTGTCTCCTGACACTTCACTTAACCAAATCTCCAACCATCCTCCCGTCAAAAAAAAAATCCCATTACATTTGCTTGCAACTACAATAAATGACTTGGCTTAAGTACTTTTTTCCTTCTTTCTTGACAGAGTCTCAGCATGAAGGATGACAAATCATCTCAAATAATACTTAATCTTTAGAAATTATTTACAACAAGTCAATACCCCCAAGAATAAAAGAAAGCATTTAATGTGGCAGACCATGATGTAGGGGAAGCAATAAAAGGGAAACGCAGCTTGAACTGTAATATTGCTGGGTAACTTACATCTCCCTGCTGAAGACAGCAGAGTTGCAGTTACTGAACGCCTAATCTGTTCTACTGTTTTTTAATCAGATGTTGGCATTATCTGCCACTAATTGCTTTTTCATTTCCACTTGTAATTATTCCATTGCATGTTTGTGGTGAGAAGCTGAAAATGAAGCAGATCACCAAGAAAGAATTAATTGTTAATGAATAATCATCAGTAGGAAGCCAATTTCATTATCTTCAAAGAGGTAGCCAGAGATTAACTACTAACTGGGGTTCTCCTACTTTCAGTGCATGACTGTAAAGTAATCACAAATAATCACACCCTCCAACTTCATCAGTTATTTTCTATTATGTGAATTGATACCCATTTTTGTTTTTGTTGTTTAATGTTAATGGTAGTATTCAAGCTGGGGAGTGTTAATTGGAAGGTGTTGTATTCAGTGGGCTTCAGCCCTAATTATTAGAGCATCTTTTTCATTAGCATATGATTCTAGGAGGGATACATGGTGGTGGTTACTAAATTCACCATGTTATAAATGCATTATCTTTATCAATAAATTTTAGACAGTCACTTAAAATAGATTGATACATGCAAAGCTACTTTCTCAGCAATGCACACCAGTAGGTCTGTTTTTAAAACATGCCATCATTAACTGTTTATTGAGAAATTCTCCTTAAATCAACATGTTGAAAACAAAGGCTGCTTGGGATTTAAGCAATGGGTATAATAGTGCCAAGGTCTGAAAGAAATCAAATAAAGTAAAAAACCTGTTATATACTAAGCAGAAGTTTAAAAAACATCCCATCTGCCTCATCATTATTGCATAGATAATGGTCCAGTCAGAACTGTTGACTCTCAGCTTTTCATTCTGCCTTGCTACTGAATTTTTGTTCAGTCCTCTGTGAGACCAAAAGCAACTGTAAAGAATAGCTCTCCTAATGTTTTTAGATTAATTCTGTATTACAATTTTATAATTTTTATTGAACTGATACGAAAGAAATAATGTCAGCTGTAGAATAGAGTCAATCTCTGTGTACTACTGCACTCTAGTCTTGTCCATGTGTGGGTATCTGGTAACAGTGGAAATACTGCCTGTATTTTTTCCAGCTTTGTACCTCTGCATGTGAAACTCCCTGAACTTTCACCAAGGGAACAGTTGTCACCTGTTAGTTCTCTTCTGTTTGAACTGATTTAAGACAAGCCAACTTTTAGACACAATTTTATTTTTCCCTGAAGGCGACATAAGGCAACCCACCACCTGCATCTGAAGGAACAAATACATTAAAAGTAGTTTTGTTCATGACCCTCCTCAACAGCCTGATTAATCCTTTAACTGGGAAGAACAACAATATATCAATATTCTGGAAACCTAAAGAAATATCACTAAAGCAGATGAACCCTTCATGAATTCCAAGTTTTCTGCAAAGAGAAAGAATGGAACTTCACAGCAATCTTTTGCACTCCTAACAGACTGCATCTCAGAGATAACGCCAGGCACAGTCAGTTATAAAAGGTTTCTGAAAACATTGCAATTAACATAGAAGTTTGACCTTTGCTGAGAAAGAATATTTGGTCTAAATGAAGTTTACCCATACAACATGACTAACAATTTAGGAAACTGGAAAGTTCCATTCAGCTACATGCAACTTCTTAAAAAACCCAAGTAACATCAAACCCCATAAAACATTGCAGAGCAGTTACAGTGACATATTGTCAATCATATAACTAACCTGTGCCACCTCTGTAAAGTAGCAGTATGCTCCTTTCTCTTTGAAGATTGTATTCAATATGTTGTGACAGAGCTTAGATCACTGAAGTAATTTTCAGGCAAAACAGTCAAAAGCAGCCAAGGTAATTTTCTCTTTAAGGCAAGACATTTTTCTCATCTATCACGACAAAGCGCGATGTGCTGATGTCACTGCTGCTACAAAATATTCTTCAAATTGTGCATGTTTGCATTCAGAGTAGGGTGGCTTCTGTTATATTTCTTTTTTGGCACAGAATCTGACGATCTATTAAATAAATATTAATCCCTTGCTGCCTTCAAAGCTGTCTCTGCCATATTAGGATTTTAAATATCTTCATTAATTGCTTAACTACCTTTTCCTAAATTCCCCATGGGGTCCTTTGATACTAGTAGCTCTAATGTGTTACAATGTGATTCATGGCTTCACTCTGCTGTAACACAGAATGTATTTTTAGCCGATTTTGTTTTACAGATGTCTCTGACAAAATGAAAATTCAACATTTTCAGATTCCAAAGGTAAGCAGACCTAGAAAGAGCCACTATAGTACTACATTTTTAAAAGGACAGAAATGAGTTCTGTCCCAGTTCATGTTTGTGGAAAATGTTTGTGATCAGAAACATTCCATGGGTAAATAAATACCTTCAGTTTCTAAGCCACACAGAAAGCATTAGTATAAAACTGGCAAGAAAAGCAATAGGAAAGCTTGGTTATTGAAATATCCATGGTAAAATTATTGTATGAGATGATTATTCACATTAAAATGTTCTTGCTTAAAGCTACAATAGGATAAAAAAGGATCATAAAGAAATGCTAGAGATCAAACCAATTGCTTATACCTGGTGCAGAGGGTCATTTAAAGCTGAGATTTTAAATATAGTCAAGATTTTAGTTGCCCTGCTACAAAAACTAGTTGACAAATGCCTTGTATTGGTTTTCCAACTGCTGCATATCATAAGTTGAAAAGATTGAGCAAAAGACAGTAAAAATACACAACTTATATGTATGTTCAGAATGTGATGATGTTCTGTATATGGAAAAGCTCTCAAACCTAATCTAGCCACATAACCAGGAGAACAGAGGTGAAATGTGGAAAAGTCAAATGGCAACCAGGAGAAAACAGCTGTACTTTGTGACAGTTCTGGAAAGATCACTCCTGAAATGTAACAGGAGAAACTTACTTTCAGTAAAATAATTTTGGCAGCTGCAAACACAGTCACAAGTACCAAAAATGTTATGTTTATGTATTTATGCATTCATATTTTTGATGCAAAGATCTGATACACTGTCCATTCATGTATCCCCCAAAACTGAATTTGCCCACCTCCTCCAATCCCTGGTAGAGACCAAGTCATACACATTTTCCCATAGGATACTTCATGTTGAAATGGCCAGTATTGTATAACCAGAGGTTGCATTACTTATTTCGTCATTGTCTCTTCTGTTTAATCATCTTGCTTAGGGGGGAACAAAAGATCTGATGAAGCATCTCCTGGCTCCCCCAATTAAAGATTTGGGTTCAGTGATGAGAATACTGATCTAATTAACTATGCATATTTTTGTAATTGGCCAGGACAAACTGATCTTTAAGAATATTTTAGACTTTTTTTTGCTGTGCCTTATTCTGTGGTATTTTTGACATGCTACAGACTGTGAAGAGAGTGTAAGAAATAGCATGTGAATTTTCCCTAAGAAGCAAAATTTGGCTGAGTGTTCATCTGTCATTGGGCCTTCTCATGCGAACTTCCCAGCTTTGATTTCTGACCTTTCTTGTATTAAAGGAAGCATTTTTATTTGTATTGCTAAAAGCTAGCTGTCACGCTTAGCCTGATGTATCATAGACACAGATAGTACCGCAGGCTTGAGTTTCCCTTGTGTTTAGCCTAAATCGACGTTTATATGAGAATACTTTGACTATAGCTCACTTTGAAATTAAGGTGATGCCTTTATACTGAGAAAAGCGTTTTGAGAAAGCGACATATTGATGGCAGTGTGGGAGATAGTAGGAATGCTATCTTTTTGTTACAAAGATTCATAGCCAAAGGGTCTTCAAGACTGGCTTTTTTTTATTGTTTCCATTGAGGAAATGCTGATCACAAGATAAAGAATTCCGAAGTAGGTCCACAGTCCAATGCTAGCTAGAATTGTTGTTACAGGAAAATGCAGCCTTTCCTTGGGTCTGGCTCTCCACCAAATTGTTTTACTTCTTTGTCATAACCAGACTGGATTATTGCAGTGAGCCTCTACATAGCAGTACAGATAACTATTCATCTCAGAATTTCAGGGAGCAGAACATAAAGTTTCCTGCCTAGCTGTCTTATTTTTTGGAAGTGATATTTTACAGCTACTCAGAAAAATACATTAGTATCCATTTTACTTCTGGAAATATAATAACTTATTAGTATAGATCACTAAGCGCTGTAGAGCTTATGTCCTATTTCCAAGAAGTTAAATTAAGTGGGGTACTTGAATGGCAAGCCTCCAACTTATACATCTTCTAGAATACCCTGTAAATTTGTAACTTGACTCAATTTTTAACCAAATTATAGCTGATTCCTCCATGTATGTATTAGAAGGAAGAAAACTTTGAATTTGGTGCATGATGTAGAAGAGGGATCTGTAGTCTGCCTATACAATTCGATGATAGAAAACTCCTATTAGATCTATCAGCTTGAAAAAAACATGGAGCTGGAACACAAAGCATCTTTATCTTTGCTGTTACCACCAAACAAAGGAAAAGTCCTTCCTTAAAACAATAAATGAAGGAAAATAAGGCTTCCACAGGAATAATTCAGGTTTCCAACAGCAGAGAAAGATGTTTCTTCCATTGTTCACTATAAAGAGGAATTTATGACACTTTCAGTATTTCATCTGATTATCTATTTAGCTATAATAGAAACATATAAACTATTAAATCCATTTGCAGTTAGAGACCTCTTGGATCTATCATATAAATCATCATAGGTCATAGTCTAAAAGCTCAGTTACCTTCAGCTTTAAAGAGAATATTAAGCATTGAAAGTGAAGCAAAACAGTTAATTTATGTAGAACATTATGAAAACCAACCAGTATGCCATCTGTGATCAAGTATCAAGACCATAATCTCTGCTTTCCTTAGCTGGATTCTTCAGACAACAATCAAAATGTCACCAGAACACAGAGAGTCTTTAGGTTCATTCAGGCACACCCCAGCTCATAGATTGACACGATGGACTGTGACAGCTCTTTCAGAGGCATTCCAGTCCATCATGTCCTGTGCGGCTGTTGTTCATGTACACAACTCTATGCACTAAAATTCCTTATGAAATATTTATCCCCAGAAAGGTAATGTGCATTATCAGTAACAACTTCCCCCTGAAAAATAAGTTAGTCATTTGCCATTTCCCCCCAAAGCACAAAGTGTGCATCACAGATTAATGTCTTCAAATCTTCAGCTAAAAAAAAAAGACAGCAGGAGAAACTATTTATAATTTATAACTGCCTGAATAAACTAGGTGAAAATTTCATGCCTTTCGAACACTTTAAAAGGGCCAAACAACCAGCTGCAAAGTGGAATTTATAATTGGAAGTAGTGACACACTATACCCTACAGCAGCATCAAGAGTACTTTTATAATACTGTCACCTGAATACAGCATAATTTCATTTGGCAGCAAAGTCCTTGTATCAGCCATTCCTGAAAAACACTCAATTCAATAATGTAAAATACACAGTCATATTTTTGCATTTATTTATAAGCTTTCTTTTTTATTCCAAAACAAAATTTCAACATAGCATACATAATTCTGTCTGGTTTTAGGGTTTTTTCATTAAACTATAAGTGAATTGCCCTTCTGGCTGAAAATCTGTTTTCTTTTGCATTCCCATCTCTCCTATGTGCTACATTCCCTCTTAAATTCCACATGGATTCTATAGATTTTATTTAAGCAGGGCCAAGTTGCATGAAGAGATCTGCCCTAGAGAAGTTTGCCTCTTTTAGCATGCAACTCACCACTAATGCTCCTTTTTCATTTAGGTTTTCAATTTGGATGAATTCCAAATTACCATTTATTCCAATAGAAATGCAACTAATTACACAAAGCATCTTAATAAAGAATGGAAACAAGATTAAAAGCCTTCCTCCTTCTGGTGTTTCAATGTGTGGAATTTATAAAATGCAGAAAGGTGCTTTAATTTCAGTTGTTGTTAGGCCTCTTAAACAATCTTTTATCCAGTGTTTTAGTACTAGCCAAATAGAGTGGTGTTCAAGTTGAAGGCAAAGTACAGTCACTTTATATGCATTTATTACACAGGGTTTGCCTTACTCACTATGTTTTGTCATGTTTTGCAAAAAGTAACAGACAAGCTCTTCACATATGATGTGTTCAGAGCACCTATTCTGCCCTGGATAATTCCTTGCCCTAAGAAAGATGTTTCTGTCTTCAAGAGCTTTGCATACTATGGAGAGATAAGCAAGTATGTAACTGGAAGAAAAAGCAACAATAGATATTCTACAGGTCAGTTTGGTTCACTGCAATCAAACCACAAATTTGTACAGTCTCTAAGCACACTGTCCAGTTGGATAAGATAGGTTTCAGACAAGCTCTTAATGGTTACTCGGGTATAATGGTCTTAAAGCAGAAAGAAGAATGAGGCTGGAAACGGTCAAATTAGACAACAATTATGAGAGATGGAGAAGTGTAGGGGAATAATACATATTTAAGGAAGGTAAGTATTATGTGAGTGATAATAACAGTAGCATTGATACCACTAGAGATGTGAAGATGGTGACTGAAGTCCCAGAAGGATATAACACACTCTGCAAGTGGGCAAGTCTGATGACAAGTTTTTAGACTTGAAATTACCCACAGAAAGAATGCATATACTAGGAAGGCCAAAGAATAGACTTTTCCCTTGTAACCATTGCCCATAGTCAAGCCAATAAAATTACAGATCTGTGCTGGCAAGAACAGATTGCAAGAGTACAAAGGAAAGGGATATTTCCTTCTGCTACCTCCTCTGCACCACAAAGAAGCTCTGGCAGGATCCAGTTAAAACAGCCACTGTACAGCACAGCAGATCACTTATGCAATGCTGAACAGGCAAGACTCAATCCCTGAATGAGGAATCTCTCTTATGTCTGTGATGTGAACTGTCGAACAGAAAAAAATCTGTTACAGAACTAAATGAGAGAGCTGGAACTCAATGGAAACTTCTGGGAATACTGAGGAAAGTTAAAGCCGGAGATTAAACTGGAGTAAGGTGTACTTTAAATCAGGAAATACCTTGCTCTGAATCTTCATGTTTGTAAGAATTTTCCACTGACATGGAGGCTACATGTGAATGGGTGTTACAGAAATTTACAGAATAGCACAGGAAAATTATCTGGCCACCCAGCAGGGCCACTGCCACTGCTAGTCATCTTGCTCCTGGATTCAGTGTCTGTATGTCCCCTCCCCAAAGCATGGCACAGGGTTTGTTTCTTCCCTTGTCAATTATTCAGCTCATGGTTATATGCAGCTTAATCAAAAATAGTACCTCCTGGTGCTATAGCAAGTTAGCATGTAGGAATGATTAAGAAGTCAAAAATGGGATGTTGCCAGGCTTGCTTGCTTCATCCTGTGTTTAGTTTTCAAAGGGATCACCATGGGAAGCTAATGACTATACAGAAGAGATTTCCAGATCTCCCTCACAGAGCTAGTGAGACTGAACAGGGCCTTACGCAAACATACATACATACATACATACATACACACTAGTAAGATTCATTATGCTCACTGGTGTACATTCACTTTATATCATCAAGCATCTGAAATACATAAGAGCTCAGGAGTACATAAAAGAAAAACAAAGCCTTCCTAATTATTTTAGTCAATCTATTGCTTTTAAACCTTTGGAAGTTTCATTTACATTGCCAAAACATAGGGGGAAGATGGTGCAAAATAGAATTAAATTATTCTAGGTGAATTTGTCCTTCTCTCTCAGCACAAGTGAAAGGATACCACAAACCAGTGAAAAGGGTCTCTTTAACTGTAGAAGGTAATAATTAGTTATTTTTATCTTACCCTTTGCAAGCATCACTTGCTCAAATTTAGGGCACTGCCAGCTAGTAAACAGTTATTTACAAAACCAGCTCACAATACTTTTCTGGTCCTAAACTCCTGACTGGTTTTTGCAGTGCTGTTAAAGATAGGACAACCAGGAAATCCCACGATCTAACAGCATAAAGGTCAATAGCTGGGAGTGAAACAGTAGAAATATGCCAGAGGCTACAGCCAAATGGTCAACTCATTATAGAGCCTCGGCTGTAACCTTTCAGTTCCCTTTCCCCAGCAGCTTACAGAAAGTATGGCCTTTGTTTCCACAACAGCTTCCTTGAAACCTCCGTGTCCCCACTCTCCCCCCCTATGGTATTATCACAGTAGATAGCATATAGCTAGTAATAACATTACATAATTTACAAAAGTGGGCCAATTTCTGTTGTAGTGTAGACTATGCCCATCTGTACTAATTAATTATCTCAATATTCAGTGCTAACAGTTCTGAGTAGCCTCACCGGCAATAAGGAAACACCATAAATGCTGGGCACATCTGCAGCTGAGTACTTATTTAAGAATACCAGTGCTATGTGCACCTATATTTTTTATAGTGGATAAAGGCTGTCTTCATGAAACTGTTTGGTTTTTTTTCTAAGATCTAGGAAAACTGATTAACATTGCATCCCTCTGCTCTTCTTGGGCAGCTCTATATAGCTTTACATATTTTAAAGATCTAGCCAGAATGTATAACTGAAATCTCTGTCAGCCCAGTTCTGCAAATCTTTTCCAAGTAAACTCTCACTGAGACTCTGCAGAACTAGGCACCTCCAGAGCAGGGTGCATATTCAGATCATCAGTCTCTTACTGCAGATTTTCATGTGGGTGGCTGTTGCAAAAGTACCCGTTCTCTGTTCTTTCCAGGTTAATCAAGCTCCCAAGACATTCAGAACTGACAACAAATTTTCAGTAGAGACATGCAAGCTGGAATTAATAAATGCTATTAAATAAGGGCAAAAGATTAACATCACTATTCTCAGATTTTGAGATACAGCAGTTTCTTTTAATTACCCAGTTATTTTCAATATTGTATCAATTGGCTACTCCTGTTGTGCTTTCATCTGGAGACACTTTAGGAAAGAAACTGTCCCAAGTGCTTCTGGACCTATCCAGTGTTTCAGTCATATAAAGGAAAATTGAACCAGAGCTGATTAGTGTTAATACATTATTTTCCTACAGCAATTGCTGAGCTGTTAATTATTTTACATGAATTAATGAAAGTTTACATGATCTAACTGCATGTTAGTTCCTTCTGTCTAAAAAATAATTTTAAGATATATTTTCTCTATGTGGGAAGAAGAATCACATCTATCAACAATTACAGAAATCTGAAATTCACATCCATTTTTACTCTGTTCTTGAGCAAATATCAAAACCTCACCACTTGATCCAAAGTTGCAGTAGTAGTTTAATGATAAATATGTATTTTACATTGAACTTGGAATAGGTTCTATTTCTTTTTCAAGGCACTCAAATTTTACTTAAAACAAAAATTAAAGTGTCACATACCAAGAATATCTCTACTGAGTTCTAGTTAGTTATATAGATGTAGATTGAGTTAACTGCATGAGTTCTTTAAAGTAACTAAGATAAAAAGAATTATAAGTGTTTTGTGAGGGTAATGTTTTATGGATGATCAATACAAGTAGGAGAGTATACATTTAAGACTGTGTTTTCACTCATTGTGTGTGGCAAAATTATATGATCAATGGTCAGCACCCAGTTAATGAGATTTCAAAAAACAAAGAAGGAAGAAGATCCTTGGTTACTGTTTAATAATAGAAACAGTATCTCAAATTTGCATAGTACATCAAAGGCTTCCCAGCTGTTTTACGAACCAAGACATCTGTGAATGTGTTAAACTGTCCAAAGACAGTTCACTTATACTGTGTTAATACAGCAGTATCCCAACACTTGCTCTGCTTATTGCCCAAGTAATGAGTGGAAATTCCACCTGAGGAGTTATCTCAAAATAGAGAGAAAACTGCACTAAATCCTGATTTGAGAATAAAGTAAATTATTTGATTGACTTGACAATTTTAAGAAAAATACCAGTTAATACTGTCAAAAAGATTGCAAAAGCCAACACTGGCCCTTTCCATACTGAATGAGGGAGATGGCACATCCCTGCCTGTGGACTGGCTGACTAAAAGAGTGTCCAAAAGCTATGTTAAAGCTGTCAGGAATTAAGAAGTTGAGAAAACCACAAAGACCAAGAAGCTATGAGCCAGCATGTGTAAACTGCCTGTGTAAAGCAGTATGGATTAATTCCAGTGAGCTGCTAGTTCCTGGCAGTGGGATCACAAAGGAGAAGGTTATCAAAATCATTTAAAATCTGTGAATGTAACTAGACTGCAGATGAAGCAGTGGTACAGGCCTGGGGGAGACAGCATGCCTCTGTGTGCTTTGAGGGAAGATAACACCAGCAGCATCCCAAACATTTTTGGGACATCGCTGCATGGCACAGCTCCCTGAGAGGATGCTCAGAGGAAATATGAGTAGTGGAGCTGGCAATTAAAGGTATAAATATTATAAAAAGAAGAGGAAAAGGCAGCAGCAAGGTGGCATGGTCACGCCTCAGAAGTGATCATTTTATGATCTAACACCATGTCCCTAGTTGTTTCTGTTCACTCTGTCACCTCTGCAAGTGTAATGTAAAATAATAGACATTAGGGTTGTTAAAATTTCTTCCCCTGCTAACTTTGTGCTAAGGGGTAACTCTTGTTCTTCACTTGCTCACACAAAAGGAGAGCCAACATGCTCTCTCTTCCCATATCAATGGGGAACAGCTTGAAGACTGGGATCACTGCTCAGCCTGATGAACAGCCTCATGGAAGGGACTGAGAAGCAAGATCCTTCCTCCTATCCCCTCTGAAATGAAAATGTTAATGCAAAGGTCCTTCATAGATGCCAGATTTAATTTTCTTTTCTCTAGCCACTGGGCCTCTGGGTAAAAGAAAAAAAACCCAAACACAAAAGTGTCTGTTGGTATCAGCTAATGACCATCCACCAGGAGCGGAGGATGAACAGCTGCAGCAGGTACCTTCTCCAGATGTTGCCAAAAAGAATGACTTTTGCACACTTAGCAAGTAGCTGTGCTCAGTGCTTTCCCAAACCCTTTGATACTACTACCACTTTATTCTGCCTCACCTTCCTGTTCATGTCCCCTTCCTCTTGCCTCCCCTCGCTGTATACCTTTGTTCGCAACAATACCCCATCTCTTTGAACTTTATAAAGGTACAAACAGAAGTGTGGCGGTATTAATGTGACATCTCACAATGTCAATATTTTGCCTGTTTTATCCCCTCCTGCCCAACTCATCTCTCTGCCTTGCCTGTTCAACTGTAAGTTCTCCCAGATGGGAAGCCCCTGTATCTTGTCTGTCACAAAGTAGCGTCATTCTCAGCTGAAATCCCTTGGCATCATTATAAATACTACTAATAAAATCACTTCACTGAGTGTAAATGTAAATAAGAACATAACACCAACCGACTCTTTTAATAAAAAAGTTTCTCATACTCTCTCCTTTTCCCCCTCCTGTTCATTGCTAAAAAATATTCTATCAAAAGTAGCCAGTTAAGTTGTCTCCAAGTACTGAAGAGTTTGGAGACGCAACTTTCTGCAGGACTTTCTTTCATCTTTTTTCTTTATACCTTCATCCTAAGTTTTTGCCTACCTTTAATGCATATATAACTTACTTTCTCAGATGGAAGCTGCTGTCACACGCATTTCAAAGCACTTGACTGAGTCCTGGACAATTCACACGCAGCTACGATCCACAATAGTTCCTCACCAGTGACAGATAGCAGAATAATAAATATAAGAGATGCCAGAGGAGAGTCACTGGCACTAGGGAAAGACCCAGGCTCTGTCTAAGGATTTCCAGCCTTCTGAGCTTGCAGGCAACGCACCTAAAAGGTGCCACTGTGAATTTATCAGTTGCATGACTGATTCATTGTCTCATGTCTCCCATCAGAGGACCAAGACCCCACCAGAGTGTTGCCAAGCAACCCTGTCTTGGGCTAAATACAAAAATAGGTGCCACAAAAGCTTCATGATTGACTGAAGTCCCTTTTCTTCACACTGGTAATGTTACTTTCAGTTACCATGCAGGTCTCCATTGCCTGAAAAACTTTGCTGCTGCTAAGCTAGGAGTGGGATATGTGGGAACAGATCGCTGGCTGCAGTGAGCTGCAACTAACTGCTGCAGCAGTATAAACAAAAGGTCTTTACCTAGCCATTCTCCTTTAGCAAGAATGTTAAACTCGGACTATGTTTTTGATGCTGCTGCCATTTGCTAAGCATACAACCAGCAAAAGATCATCACTAGACTTTTGGCTCACTTGCTGCATATAATACGATTATAATAAGATCCATCATCTAAGAGTCACGGACTCAATCTACACCACACAGCAGCAATGCTAAATAGGTTTTTGCATTCATCTGTTTATTTCCAGCTGTCTTGATAAAAACCAGTTCTTTTCCAATGCCAGTCCTTAAGCACCATTTTGAAAACGTCGTAAATGAAAATTAAAGTCTAGATTTTGGAAGGCAGAAGTTAATAAAAGAATCAGCTTTTATATCCTTATGTATTACTTAGATCTTATGTAATTTGATTTATTTTAGTGATACTGCTCTTGGTAGTACTTTGTTTTTTTAATATTACTGACTGGTCGTCCATTTTTAACCAAAGGATTCACAAGGGTGTTTTGTTTAAAAATGCACAAAGGTATCTTATTAAATAATGTCACAAACATGAAGTTCATTATTATGCAAATGCCATCTTCAGAACAGATTTGTTAATTGCAACTCATTTGCATAATTAATGAACTCTCAAATGAATAATGCCTTTGCAGATTTGTGCAGCATTGTTTTAAAATAAATTATAAAATACATGTCAAATGAAGAGTGCTTCTTAGATTCCCATAGCATTGTTTGAAAATTAATTACCAAACGCTTGTCAAATTAAAATGAGTTTATAGTTTTTACAATGTTGTTTTAAAATTAATCACAAAATAAAATGTCACCATACTAAAGTAAATAACTTGTTTTTTTTTTTTCAAAAAAGAAATGCAGAAAAATGTGTGTAAACTTCAGTTACATTGTTTGTTTTACTGATGCTGCATTTTAGTCATTTTGTCATAGCATTATGATTTAACAAACTTAGTAGCTGTATGTTAATGTTTTAGTAAATTAAGATTAATTTAATTATATTGGGTTGGATCTCTAATAGTACTAATGATTAATGATAGTGCATATAAAAATGTTGTGTGGGCAAGGTCATGATATATTAGTAACAAAAAAGCCTGGACTTCCAATGACTGCAGATTCATGCTTGCTTTAATAAAGGGTTATATATCTTTAAAACTAATTATTTCTGGATTTTTTGAAACAGTGTCTTGAACCAGGACTCTTCTTTCTTGTCGTATAACATATATTTCCATTTTTCACATAGAAAAAAACCATAAAAGTTCAGGAAAGTAAAAATTTGCCTTCATTCATAATGATGCAGCTTAAATGAAGTCAGATCAGTCTCAGGAATTCAGCACTACAGCTTGATATCCCTTAACTGTCTGCTATTTTAAAACCCAGATTATGGATGATCTTCCACTCTGAGACACAAAACCTTAGGCAGATCCTCTGCTTTCTGTAAATTAGTGTTCACTGGCTCTACAGGAAGAAAAACCCTTTATGTCTTGAGTATGTGAACATCTCTGTAAATGATGGAGGATTCACATACACTGTTAGATACAGCAAAAAGAAGGGTATGGAGGCAGTTTACCAATTCTTTGAAGATTAGCCTTGCTAGGTAAAGAGAGAGCTTCCAACCATTTCACAACCCTCTGAGTTATGTTAAGATTCATCCCACACAATTAATAAGGTCAATATCCTTTTTTAAGCATCCTGGAGGAAGAGCAGTTCCTTTCTTCACTTTTACATTGTCCATAGTTCTTAAGAGCAGTTCTATCCTGTAGATGCTATCTTATTTATGATTTTACTCAATTCCAAGCAGTGTCTTGACAATGTATATATAAATATATATATGTTTTTGTGTGTTTGTATGGGTGTAAAGAAATATTTGAACTCAACAGAAGAACTTAAGTATTAAGGGAAATTTCATACATTAAAAAAAAGAGAAAAAAAAATATTCTAGTTCCTGGAATTTACTCCGGCATACTTAAGGTTGTTGATGACTGTGGAGTGATGAAAGAAAACATAAACATGCAAGATAGATTGACCCATTTCGAAGATGCCTTCACACTGACAGTCCCAAGGACTATATCCTTTGGAGAGAATAATAGGCTAAATAGAGATCAGGTATCTGATGTGATGTGATCAAAGGGAATCATCTTTTCTGCCTTTCCAATGCAGCAGCTTTGGGATTCATGCTTCTGAGAAGCAATAGGGATTACCAATAAAATAGGACAAGCCTTCTTTTGGGTTATGTTGGTATAAACTTGAGGCAATGCGATTTGTTTTCATAGTCTGTAAAGCAAACTAAAAGCACACAACGTACACAAGAGATTGTAATAAATTATATCAAATGAAGGAGCATCTTGTCAGAGACATTTTTTGAAATATTGCAAGATGTAACAGAGGACACGTGATAACCAAGTAAGTGGTAGAGTAACACCCATACACATTTGGTCATGCAGATGACAGGATTTCATTCTGTGCCTTCAGATGACGGTGGATGCCACAGCAGTACTGCTACTAAGGGAGAATGATCTGTAAAACACAGCAAAGCTGGTGTTGCTGCAGAACATGCCTCTTGAGACATTTCGCATGGTGGGGTGTGGCTTCTGGTTGTGACTAACCAATGGAATTTACCGGCAACAGTGATCAGAGGTGACACACCGAAACTCTGGGGTGATACAGATTACATTCAAGAAATCACAGACTCCTCGAATTTTGGTTTCATTAAGTCAATTGGAGGTGTGAGAGCTTCTAATGGAGACTGTAGCCACTGTCATTTTAAAGTTTATTTCACTTGATTACTCAGGGACTAACTAGTTGTGTATGAGTCATCCATCACCATGACTGTTGCCCTAGAGATTTAAAATGCTTAATGTGTTGTTGCTGTATTGTGTTGCTGAGCTTACCAATGTGCAGGAAGTTAGTTATGTCTTTGCACAGAGAGAGTCCATGTAGAGAACACTGGTGAGATTAAATTCCTACTGCTTGCCCTTCAGACTAGTCCCAGCACCACCTTAACACCAGGAAGAAATATTTCCTCTGATGATACAAAGCCTGTTTGTTTACTGTGGAAGATTGGTCTGCGTTAAGCATTCTGGAAAGAGCCATCAGGTTTAGGAACTTCACTGGATTGAGCAAGAAAATGTTTCCTCTTCAGAGTGTCATGGATATTAGTGGACCCAGGATTACTTTTTATTAGAAAATAAGTTTACATTTTGCATTCCTTGTTTACAAAATCTTCACTTAGACAAAAGAAAGAAGCAATATAACTTAACTTTACATCAGTGCCTTCTTTCTTCCTCCTTGCATCTGTGAAAAAGCTATCAAATTTCTGGAGCACAGGGCAGAAAGTTTCTGGACATCCAGGATATACTCTGCAAATGCTCCAAATGGTTGAGAAAACAAATGTTTAGGCTAATGTTTGGTGGTGCCAGTCAAATTGTATTACTACTAATGCGTACTGCCAACAATGCTATGTATAAATATACCCTGTCCAGATCATAGGCAATGCCCTATGTGGACTGAAAATCTAACTGTTGTAAGAAATTCACCTCTTTGGCAAAAATACCATATATCACAACAGAAATGAAAAGTAATAGAGATTAATATGATACACTTTATATGTACACATATATACTGATTAATCACAAATCAGCTTGCAAAACTAATGAAGCACTGTAATCTTAATTATTAGTTGGAGAAACTAGAGAATAAAATAGTTAAGGATCTTGCCTGGAATATTACAGGCTGCTAAAGAAATAAGAATAGAATCAAGATCTTAACCTGAATCATGTGTGCTTTGTTGTGATTGTACATCTGACCTACAATGAGAAGAATTCTAACATTAAAGTTTCTTCTCAGTTGTAATTTTCTAAATTTACCATTGTTTCCATGTGCATTATTATGAAAAGTAGACATTTTTGTCTAATAATTGTGTTGCTGACTTTTCTGTTAGTGCAACAATTTACATTAATTTATATGAACTTTTAAAATACACAATTATAGTTGAAAGAGAGCTTTGGCTGTTAATCACTCTGACTTTAGCTTCAATGCAATCAGTGGAATTGTACTGATCTGTTAAGAATGAGATCTGGCCCTGCTGCACTGGTGTTTTACAAACACTCCTATTACTCTTTCTTATCCTCTTCTTTAATGAATGCCAGTTTTTCTTGCATTATTAAAAGCTCCTCTTCATCCAAGAAAATTCTATGAGAATACCATTAATAAATTGATTATTTATTTTCTCTGAAACCTGTATGAGTGAAGAACCAGATTTACCAACATTCAGCAGGCTGAAGGGCAAGTCTGTGGAAAAGGCCCTGGGAGCTGAGGGGCAGCAAGCTGAGCATGGGCAAGCAGTGTATCCTGACAGCAAGCACAACCAACAGCATCCCATCCAACCCACCCAACCTGGTGGGGGTTTTTTGGAATAGTTATTGAAAATCAAAGCTAAACATGCAAAATATTTAATTCTAATAACTTATCCTTTTAACTTGCTTAGGAAAAGAAATGCAGGGAGAGATGCTGGAAAAGAAATATCTTTGTTTTTAAAAATAAACAAAAAAAATATTCAACCCTCTTGTTAATAATAATCAAGGTACAGATTTCTCTATGAGTTATATACAAAGTGGAAAAGGATTTTTTAAATCCTATAAAAACTGCAGTAAACTAGTTATATAAGACACTCCAATGCTCTAGAAAATAAAAAAGTCACTGAATGAATTAAATTGTAATAGACCTGCCTTTAGAAAGTCACACATCCAATGTCAACTATAGAAGGATTACAGAGGACTTATTCTCTAGTAATCTTCAATTTATAATCACTTAATTTCTTTTGGATTAGATCCAGTCCATTTCATTAACCTGTAGTAAGGTTTTTCCTTTCTTGCATTTTAATCCACTCGAGCCTGATTTACAAAGATTAACTTCAGATTGAAGTTCTTGAGATCCACATCCGTAGATCAGAATATTTGACTTGGAAACACATATATCATAAAATATGTCTCAAATAATGGCCCTTTTAAATTTTCCTAATTAAAAATATATCAGTCTGAAAATGATTGATCAGCAAGTTTGTAGGGACACCAACATTCTCAGATATTCCAAAACCTAGTGTTCAACCAAAAAACCATACAAAACAACAAAAAACAAACATCAAATTTAAATATGCCTTTACTGACCTTGAGGATAAAATTATTCATCCTGATCTAATGAAATAAATAAGAATTAAGAAAGATACATAGGAAATAAATGAGAATTAGAATGAGACATGAAGGACAAGCAAGACAGCTCATATTTAGCAATAAAGCGTGAAAGATACCTTAGTTTGATTTTCTTACCATTCATAAGTTTGAGAAAAAAGTATATAACTGTGTAGTAAGACAATCTAATTCAATTATCTGGGTGTAAATTCAGTCAAACATTTCTGAATTGCAGTAGACTGCCAAGTCTTTGCAGTCAGCTGAGTAGACAGCAGAAGCTGAGTACTTGAGAGTACCTGATCTCAGATATTTTAGATATTAAATTATACCTGAAAAGAGGAGATAGACAGAAGTATTTCAAAAAAGTAAAAAGAGTTCTGATTCTTATTATAGTTGTATATAATTATTCTTACAGATGGTGACTATGAATCAATCAAAATACCAGTTCCAGATGTTATAATACATCTTCATTTGTGAAATAAGAAAATCAAAGTTTAGGATGCTGTCACGTTATGACACTGTGCATTCATTATAACTGGGCTGTATACAATGTAACCTTGATATTTCAGCTTTTCTATTATGTTTTTAATGATGGATACTTCCTTCCAAAATATTTCCATTTCACAGTAGTATTTGGATTTCTAAGTATTTTCATACAAAATAATAAAGAAAACATAAGCCTTTAAGCCTTCTCCAAATATGATTGACATTTTTTCAATCCAACCTGCATTTTTATCCTGAAAGTCCTGCACTAGAATTTAAATAGATTACCAGTTTGCTCAACGTATTTTGTTAACTGAGATCATTAGAGTTACAAAAAATCTGAACTCATGACTTGTCTTAATCTACTGTGTTGCCAGTGACAATCATTTTGGGGTTCAGTGGGTATTTTTCTCTGAATCATTCATATCTTTACCTAAAATGATGTGAAATACAGCAGGATCACATTACAGAGCAAGGACGTGAGTTTAAAATCATATACATAAAAAATAAGAAAAGGAGCTGAAGCAGAAAAAGCCCTTGACATTTCTCATTTTAGACTTGCTTTTGGCTCTGCCCCTGTCTGCCTCCAAAGAGGATGCTCCCCTCTATGTGGCCACAGCAACATCACGATGCACTCTCCAGTGCTGGGGCTTGCTGTGGGTAGCCCTCACTCAGTTGTTGCTCTTAAAGTCTTTCACATCCAGCCATCATCCTCTTGCTTTGGAGGCAGGTGTCAATAAAATGCCTGAGTCCTAGGAAGGCTGTAGAGAATCAGCGGACCTATTTATTCCTGGGGGATTTGCGTGTGCCCATCAGTCAGCTCTTTGCCCAGAGGATGAATATCACATAACCCTGCTAACAGTCAAAGTTCCCTTTCCTTCTTCTCTCTGAATCAGTCAAGAGAATAGCTTGAAACACAGCAGTCCCTTTTCTGTCCTCTCAGCTCAAGCGATTAATCTTATTTTTCCTCCATCACATGCTGTAAGTCCCTTGACTATTTAGTGAATTTAGTAGACATACTGCCTATGGTTATCCTGGGGTAGGGGTTTCTGTCCTTATGGAGAGTGACCGATCATGCGCTGAGCTCTGTGACACAGCCTCCCAGTAAGTATTTGCTGAATCCAGCCATGGCATGTACATCCAATACCATTAGGATTGTATAGGTCATATTCTGGCTGCTTTAGCAGTATGATCAGCAACAGCTTGATGCAAGGTGCACAGGGACGTGTGGATCTAAAAAAGATCCAAACACATAAGGCTGATGTGGTTGATCAAACAAAATATGAGTTTAACATGTGACTGTTGATGAATTGTATGGGTTTTGTACCTATGAGGCTTTTGTAGGAGTCTGCATCAGCCCAAGAGCCTCTGTGTGAAAGTGGCACAAATTAACGTTAATATATGGTCAGTGGTGTCCAGGCTGTGCTGTTAATTCTAAGCAAATAACATTCTATTTAAAGGTGTTTCTTCAATTAAACATTAAGTCTTTTTTTCAAAATATTACAGTTATGGCATAGTTCTTTCTTCTTCATATGGAGAGACATTATAGCAAACAACCGAAGTAAGTAAGTATGAATCTGTCATTACACATGGAAAACCATAATGAAAATGCATGCCTAGCAAGAGTTGAATTAAATTCAAAATATTTTTGTGAGAATTGCTACCAACTTTCTTTCAGTCATGATTTTTCCAGAAAATTAGCTTTATACCCAAACTCTATATTACCAGTAAAAAGGGCTTTATTAAAGCTGGGATAGACTGTATTTTTCATTTGGGGGTAAAAGGTATAAACTAAAAATACTGATTCTTCAAGTAAGAATCAAAACAAAATATTCAGAAAGGCCTCAATACCCAGAGTGTTGTGTTCAGTTTATATTTCTCATCTCCTGATTTTCTTATACAAGATGAAAACAAAAAAACTTTCAAAACAAGAGCTCAACATTTTATATTCTAAAAGAACATCAAATGCTTCACAGTATTTTTTTGAAAATAGTAATGTCAAAGTTGGTATATTTTTGCACATTTTGACTTTGACAAATTCATGTTCAAGTTAGTTCACTTACAAAAGAAAAAACTGTTGTCTGAGAAAATTTATGACCCATGCGAACTCCCGTGAGCTCTGGGATCAGATGTTACTTTGGCAAATGTCTTAACCACTACTGTAGTTTAGGTTGAGTTGTTTGCGGGTTGGGGTTGTTTTGTGGGGCTTTTTAAAAAAATTTCTGGAATGAAATCCTGTAAATTACCAGGGTATCTTTAACAAAACACTTTTTTCCATAGTAAAAATATTTCAATATTGGAATTTCCTCAGCTTCAGGGTAAATTTTCTTGCTAATGTAAGAAAGAAAACAATCTGGAGAGTCAGAATTCCTGATACATTAGATTCCCAAACTCATCAGGAATATGACAGGCCTTTCTCTCTCAGAGAAGATAGAGATTTCAATAGGAGCCCCTACATTCTAGATTAACATATTGGCCACTTGGCTATTTGGATAGTTCTGACATACAATGTTTAATTTTTAAAATTTGAAAGCTCAAGGTTGTGGGTTGTTTTCTTTTTCCCCAATGTAGAATGAAGGCCAAATGCTTGAAATCATTTGCAAAACAGAATTCTTGTTTTACAGCCAATCTCACAGCTGACTTCAGTGGAGCTATTTACGTGAATAAGGGAAGTAGATTTTGACCACAGTAGCTGTGTCTAGACAAGGAGATTGAAGAGTGCCAGGGAAGCGCTTCCAGGCACTGGAATTTGATTGCCACACTGTTAAATCATTAAAAAAGTCCCTGGCACACTCCTGTTTTTTCCCAGCTAGAGCAGTTGTCCTGGTTTTGGCTGGGATAGAGTTAAATTTCTTCTTAGTAGCTGGTACAGTGTGTTTTGGATTTAGTGTGAGAATAATGTTGATAACACACTGATGGTTTAGTTGTTGCTAAGTAGCGCTTATCCTAAGTTAAGGATTTTTCAGTTCCCCATGCTCTGCCAGCAAGCAGGTGTGCAAGAAGCTGGGAGGGAGCATGGCCAGGACAGCTGACCCAAACTAGCCACAGGGGTATTCCATACCATGGAATGTCATGCTCAGTATATAAACTGGGGGGAGGTGGGTGGGAGGGGCAGATTGCTGCTCGGGCATCAGTCAGTGGGTGGTAAGCAATTGCATTGTACATCCCTTGGATTTTCTTGGGGTTTATTTCTCTCTCTCTTTTTGTTATGTTCCTTCTCATTATAATTATAATTATTACATTTCTGGTTTATTATTGTTATTATTATATTTTATTTTACTTTAGTTATTAAACTGTTCTTATCTCAACCCACGAACTTTACTTCTTTTTTTTGATGCTTCTCCCCATCCCACTGCAGGGGGGGGAGTGAGCAAGCAGCTGCATGGTGCTTAGTTACTGGCTGGGCTTAAGCCACAACAGCAGTTCCAAGCAATTCACAAGAACCTTTCCCTATGGGTAGCGTGAACACAAACACCCTTTGGACAGTTAGACAGTTTCATAGCATGGATGTAGGCCAGTCTGCACCACATGCCAGAGAATAGTCATGAGTAAGTTTAATTTACTGGTATAGAAATAATCAGAGTGGATCAAAAAAGAAAATAATAATCTTGACTTTCTCTTCATGGAAGGGAAGAAAGGTGAGAAGAAAGGGTAAAAGGGGAAAACGCCCGCTATCTAATTTTAACAACTAGATTTTTTTAGGGGAATATCTCCTTCCTTCATCTTCTCGATGCTAGGAAAACCCTATGTTCTTTCTGACCTTGTCCATACTGGTTTATTTTTATCTCACTGCCCCATTTCCCTACTTTGCAGTAACATATCAATAAACTGACAAAGAAGAAATGCACAGGTTTAACTTATTAGTGAATTTCACAACAAAAATTGTAGCTACATTAATTCTGAGCAGGCCTTTGTCCAACCCAAACATTCTACTGAAGTTCCTGTGCCAAAGGCCAAAAAAGGGGGCTGTTCAAATCCTTCTCCTCCAAATAACCTATGGCCAAAAGAAAAGATGCTTTTGAATAACAAGGATCAGCTCAGTCAGGGAACTAAAAGCTAAATTGTGTTTGTGTCTTTGCAGAGATACACAAGGGCAGAAGGGCACCTTCTTCAGGCATTCAGTCTTTGCACAGGGTCGAGCACAATGGCAGTGATTGTACTCATGGAATGACAGGACTCTGCAGGGCTAAAGCCCCTAGAAATTATGTGTGAGAAGGGGTACGCCCTCTCACCCACTTTACTGTACCATGGATATGGCCGGAATTGGGAAGCAGAGTTTTCTGGCTCCTGAGTACTTGTTTTACCTGTACTGATTGTGTTCACCTTTAGGACTCCTAGGACTGCATTGACTGAGGCACTGTGGAAAGCCTCTGAACTCTCCACTGCCACTGCTGTGGTTCAGGTTCTTTTCAAGGAACCTTTTTGAAAAGGCAGTGCATGCTGTCCTGTTGGAAACAGGTTCATTGAGGTGTGAAGGTCTGCTAAACTCAGTTTGAAGTGGTTTGGTGAAGACCCAGAACCAAGATCAAGGATCTGTTTTCCTTTTATCTTTCTTCTAATTGGAATGAGGCAACACCACAAGTAAATTCCCATTGCTAGTTTCCCATCTATGCACTGCAATCTATCCCACAGAACTGATTTCTGCCATAGTTTGGAGATTAAAAACAACAGACTGGTTAATGTATATCTTTTTTGAGAGTACAATACAGTATAAGCATAAAAGCTGTCTTAAAGAAAGAAAGGTCACATGAATTAGTTGATTTGAGGATTCCTCTAGCATTTCAGAGGGAATTTGTTTCAAACTATGTATATTAATAAAGCAAAGCCCATGGTGTTTCCAAGCATGCTTGGTGACATGTGCAGAACTGCCAAATGGTCCATTATTTCTAAAAATTATGTGTCCCAAGGCAGTAGCAAACTTGTTTTCCAGACTGTGGGCATCAGTTTATGTGCTACGTTTAGCATGTCCCTTTCTCTTGTGTTTTCCAAGATAAGTTTGGTTTTAAAAGTCCAATTCTTTGAATAACATTCCTTTTTTTCAGAATACATCCTAAAATGCCTGCTTATTCTGTGTTGTCCACTAAGCATTAGCACTGTTCAAGATGGAGAATGAAAAAAGCAAAGTATGGAAATGAAAGATCTGGAATGTAATGGCTGTGTTATAGCAGCACATAAGGTCTATATAGTAATCAAAAATAAGATATTGCTGCACTTTTATATGCCCTGTTGTATTTTATCATGTTAATTATCTGTTCATTAATACTGGTGAGAGCAATTATTTTCTTTAGGGGTATAGTATTCCATATAAATCACAATGCCTGAGGACTTTTATAGGTTTGGTTTTGGTTTTGTCATCTACTGGATTATTTCATCCTGTAGTAACAGTAAATTCAGAGACAATATTTCAGACCATCTACTTATAGGAAATCAGAATTTGCTTGCATGAGAAAAAGCTTTTAAGGAAGAACATGGCATTTCATTCAGTCAAAGATTCTGGTAATGCTATCTGCTAAACATAAAAATAGAGTTTTCCAGTGACAAATGCTTATCAGGATTTTAGATTGTATACAAAAGGCATGAAAAAAACAAGCATGATAATGCAACAGGGCAAATTCACTCTTCTTTACAGATCCAAGGGCTACTTGTGAGCATGTCGGTCGTGTTAGGTACTAGTTCAGCAACTAAAATATATGCATTTTCAATTTTAACAGGCCTGCACTTTGGTGCAGCAGACCTCTACCAGGTCAACCCAATTATACAGCATTTTCCCCAAAGACTTAGTGACACTGAGAATTTTGGATTCATGAGGAGTCATGGAACAGATTTTAGCTGTCCCCTCAGCCTACAAAAGAGAATTGAGGGGAAGGGTGATTTTGGAGACACAAGAAAATTGACAAAATAGCTACATTGTTCTTAGCAGAGTGTGATCCCTTCAGCTTTTAAATTCGTGACTGTACAGACTTATAGAGCACTGCCTGGCATAGCAGAGATATCCCTGGCTTAATATCTGACTTCAGGGAAGTCCCTCTATCCATTACTCAGCCTCTCTCATGTTCTGTCATGTGCATGAACACACAGGCATAGTGCCTGCCTCAGTTTCTCCACTTTATAGACAGATATAATGCTAATGACCTCTGTGAAGTTCTTTGAAAACTGCTGGTGTGAAAGAGCATGTATAAGTAAAGCATTACTCATCTACAACCGACTCTCCTTTTCCCTTTCTGGAGATTCAAGTGCCTTAGAAAATAAAGAAAAATAAAACTTTTATATCATGAAACAATCAGTCTGTAGTAGAAGGATGAATGCTTGGAGTTGATCAGTTCTGCCCTCACCAGCAGAGCTGATAATAATCAGTCACTTATGTGCTATTTCACAGCTGATACCTCCTCCAGAAAAAAATTAATTGCAAAAGTTTCACAGATGTCTGCAGCAGTTGACCAGAGCTCTTGGGTTATTGCTTGTCAGACTATTAATGGGTTTGGCTAACCATGACAGTCATTACTTTCCCCCTCCTGTGAGCTACTTTCTGTGTAATTTATGCATAGGTTTTGCCAAGATTTGACAACTTTCAGGATATTAACATAAAATTAGACTGCAGAGCTGAACAATGGGTGGCATTAAAATTAGCAGCAGTGGAAACCAATCAAAGAGCATTGGTTTCTCTCCTGCTTTGCTTTAAAGTTAGTATTTTTTATTTATTTTATCTTATTTCATTATCATTTTTGAAGGAGGGGTAAAAGAATAAATGCTAAAAACAGTTTTGTTTTGCTGTGTATGTTAGGAACCTTCAGAATGGTGGAGAAATTTCAATTAGACAAAATGCCTGACAGCATCTTAAACAACAGCTATCCTGACATCAGTCACAGAGGAAGAAAAGTTAGAAGGTTGTGTTTTTTTTTTTTAAACGGAACTTTAAACAGAGCAGAGTCTGCTCCACACAGATTGTTTAGTGAATGCCGTTACAGAATGCGATGTGTGTGTTAATAAGTAAGGACATCTGGTAACCAGCTTTTTTCTGATTCATTAACTGACTCTGCTTCTGTGGCCACAGGGCTTGATAGGGAAGGCTGCAAGACTTTTGCTCCCAGAAAATGGGACTTTGATGTATGCTTCATTTCTTTGACCCAACCATATCCTTTAAATTTCCTCTTATGGCTCCATTAAAAATATTTAAATTTGAAATCTTGCTGGAAACAAAAGCTTAGAAGAATATATCATCCTATTTAATGATATATAGCAAGAAGTCACATTTAAGATTCCTTCACTGATCTTCTACAATAATTCATCCCATCAATACATATCAGTAAATGACATTCTCTACTTCTTAGCATTTATCATGGCTATGTTTAAATATTAAGTTATTCTCCTGTTTCTCAATGTTTACACTCTTTCAAACATGATTCATGACAATGGATGGAATATTTCTGAAAAAGGACTTTGAACTGGTTCACTTTTTGGAAAACTACAAGTTGTGCCAAAGCAGTAGGATTGGTTTTTTTTAAACCCTCCATGAGATTAATGAGCTTGGACAGAGAAAGTAAAAGCATCATACTGCTCATATCAAGTGCTGTTTTTCTTCATATAATACAAGTGAAACAGCTCCAAATGCTCTAGAGAGAATGATTGAGCAAAAGAAATCTAACTTGATAGTACATGTTGAGGGATGAAATGGACAATGAAGTTTCCATATGTTGTTTTTATGCAGTAATTAGAAACTGTCACACACCGTTTCATTTTTTAGTTTCCTTGGGCTTATTTGCATATATGAGGCTTTCCTTAGAGCAGAATTGCAAGCATCAAACTGGCACCCAGTTGAAATCTGAGGCAGTGACACGTGGGCTTCTTCCACCTCATGGATAAGAAGCCAGCGGCAGGTACTGTGATGGCCCAGAGCACAGCTCAGCAGCAGCCAGCTGCAGCCTCGCTTACCTCTTTGCCTCTGCTGAATTTTCTTTTCCAGGTTGAAGCAGTGGCCATTCCTGTGGTGTGAGTCTGTACACTCTCGGGTATGTGGACTAGCTTTTGTTTCCAACAGATACAAGGAATTTAACATATTAACCTGCATGTAGGTTCAGTGGGAGTTTGGCTCCTCATTCCCTTAGGTTCCTTTGAAAATCCTTGCACAGTTTCTCAGGGGCAAGACAGGCAAACAGTGCTCTAGTTCTCGGTTTTCCTCATGGATGAAGAAAATTGCCCACATCATTTTGACAATTTTTTCCAGCTCTTTGGTAGTGATGACTTTCTATATCTTGATAAACAGCTGGTTCACTTAAAACATCTGTATCTGGCCTTCAGAATTGCACCAGAGCAGAATAACCAATAAAACTATTTGCTTTTATCTTTATTATCCTGATAGTAATGATGACTGAGGACTTGGTCATATTGACCTTTTTTTTCTAAAACAAGAGAGATATCGATAGATAGATACATAGATATGTACACTTTTAATGTCAGCTAAGAAACTAAGTCAGTGTGTGTGTGTTGTGTAAGTGGATTGATGTTTTCTGTCTCTGAACTGTTTTCCAAGCCTTTGTAAAATACCAGAAAGCTGGATGCATCTCTCTCTTGTCCATGCAAGAGAGATTAGCTTTCTGGATTGCTGTTAAATCCCAGCTCTTAAATGATCTATAACCCCAACAAGCAGGCCTCTGAAAAACATCAAAGGACATTGATTACATTTGCAGTTACATCTGAGAGACAGAATTCAAAGATCTACTATTAAACTACTATTTTTTTTAAACACTGGTCCAGATCCTTGGTGTTACTAATCCTCTTTTGTTCATTCCTGACTAAGGCAAAATTGGGGTTGTTTAAAAAAGGGCTGCATAAACTTTTACTGTAATCAGTAATTATTTGTACTGTAATAGCACTGAAATGCTCCTCTCTGCCAGCTGCTGTACAACTTCCCTGAGATCCTCATCCTCACACTCAATCCAGAGATGGCTCTAACATAAACCTAATTCATTCATGCAAGTGAACCTTTGAGGAGAATAGGTCATGGTTACTCATAGTCACTTCAAATTTCATAACATAGATCTTTGCTTTTTTATGTATTTTACTGAATACTTTTAGTTATTATTTATACTATATTCAAACTATAATTAGAACTTTTTTCTAAATAGGGAGGCAAATCCTCAGGAAGCTATGAAGATAAGCTGTTGATTTATACCAGCAAAAAAAAATTGGTATTATACTTTACAGAAACTTTCAAATGCAGTTACAGTATCTTGCTTTATTTTTACTATTGGAAATATAATGATAAAATGAAAATGCTCATATGGAAAATGATGCAAAGCTAGTTTGAGAGATAGTGGAGTTATTGGTCAACACAGTGGAAGGCATGTCATTGGTTATAGCACAGCTGCTGGAGGTGACTGTGTTGGTATCTGTAGCATGTTGATGTGTGAAGTGCAAAAATGAATCTTATTCCTCAGGAGAGTCCTGCATATGTCACGTATATTGTCTCATTAAGCCAATCCATTTATCAACCCACTGAATGCCAATTAAATTGCACAGGATGGTGCAGGTATATGGTGGGCTGATGGTGCCAAACTTTATTACAGCTGAGCTTTTCTGGCTCAATACATTCCTGCATAGCAAAATGGCAGACATATCAAAGCCAAATTAAATGTTCTTGAAATAATGCCTTTAAAGAGGAAGAAATGCCACAGTCTGGCACAAAAAAGTATGAAACGTAATGTCACTTCTTAGTGTACTTTTGGTTCCAATGAAGATGTCACAGCTCAGATCCAGCCAGTGCCAAATGTCTTCACAGCGTGCAAATTAGATCAGTGTAATTTCATCAGGATGATGATCAGACTCTGTTGTAGTTATATGGCTGCATACACAGCTTCTGCTGACTGCTGCAGTCAGACTGGCACAGCTGAGCTAATGCTGCCATCCTCAGAAAGAGACAGCAGTTGATTTTATAGCATTCTCCTGATACCAGAGTCCAAAGGATATTCCTAGGTCCTGGGAATATGTTGAATTAGTATTTACTCTTAAGTGTTGACTCAAACTCACCTTTTATCTCAAACAAGTCCCCTTTTTATCTCCATCAGTAACATGAATACCTTTATTCAATATATTCTTGTTATACGTTATCAGATACCAGATTTTGACTGAAGGTTTTTCAACTGTTAAAATGTGAGCAACAATAATCTAGCCAAGAAATGCATTCTGCCCCTCTGCTCCAAGACACTGGCTGGTACCAGACAGCAGAAAAGACCTACTGCCTTAGCTACTTTGGTCTAAAGCCTATCATATGAACACAAACTTACCCTCTTTGGCAGTATTCATTAAGGGTCCTGACAGTTGTACTCTGTTGGATTTAGCATCAGTCACTTAAACATTATTGCTCTGGCTGTCCACCTCGCTCCTTTGCTGGAGGTTATGGCCTGGATAGCAGAGGTGGGAGAAGTGAACATTTCCCAGCTCCTTCAGTTCACAATTCACTATATTAGCTTGACTAGTTCCTGCTTAACTCAGTGCATCTGATCTGCTGAATGAATCTTAGGATACCAAATCCTCTCCTAGAATGGCTGGTGCACAAGCACACATTTTGTTCTGCTGATGGGGTGTGGGGCTGGTCACCCCCAGCACCAGGGAAGGACTGTCAGGTGGGAAAAGTATTGTCTTAAAAAGGCTCAGCCTGCCTTCTGCCTTTTTGTACACCAGGTCTCCAGGTATGCAAAACAGGCCTGACTCTTCTCAGAAATACTGTTCTTGTATAGCAACATTAAATCTACTGCATCAATGATTTGGTGATAAATGCTTTCAGAAGCAGGAACGTGATATTTGGTACTAGATATCAGTGCCAGGGCCAAGGCATACCTTACATATATTGAAGGTTTGGGTTTGCTTTAGCTGTTTGCATGGAGGATTTTATATGTTAAATTTTTAGATTTGGTGATTTTTTTTTTCTCCCTAAAGCATTTGGTAAAGAGCAATTACTTACACATATAACAGCTAAAATCCCCAAACACCATGGCACACAGCCATTTGAGGCAAGTTGCCAAGTCTGTAGCTTCAATTAACCTTCATATATCCCCCCAAACTTGGAACACTATCAGAAGGCTATTATGTTCAAGCCTTACTCATGTGGTGAGCACTTAGACACTGAAGTTGAAATCAATAGCACTGGTGGATACATGATTGCTCATGTATTCAGGTTTGCACAAGCAGACTCAAATTTGTGGCAATCTCATCCAGACTGAAGTAGGGAGATGCAGAAACTTGCAGACATACAGCCATTTTAGGGTTTTGTCACAGAGCTCAAACCCATTGTCCCTTATATAGCATCTGTCCATCACTGAACCTTTTTGGTCTCAAAGAGTAGCTACTGAAGTTAAAGACTGGAGTTAAAGGGAAGGGAGCACAGCAAGATTTGGACATCGCATTAAGTAGCCATTGCGTCCAGTAATAGCTACCTGTTCATCAGAGGTACCGTGCAAATGCATTGCTCTCTCTGGAGACTGAAACAGAGACTCTATGCATCCCAGATGTTCCTAAGCAGTTTACTTACCCTCCCCTGTGTGCATTTAATTTTCAAGATGGATGGAGATGGAGCAGAAATGGCAAATTAAATAAAAAGTCAGTTTAGGCTCTAAAATGAAAATGTTACTTATGCTCACATGGAAAATGTAAAGCTTCAATAAAAGCAGATAAACACAGTTTTTATGTGGGAGCAGACAAAGGGCTAGATGCCCAGCTGGTATAAACTGGCATAGCTTCACACTGAAGTTGATTAAGCATAGTGCAGTTTGTGCCAGCTGAAGATCTCGTTTACAGTTACTGCTCAGTTTCCCTATTGTGTGGGTGAAATCTTATCTGTTTAGGACAGAATATGGCATCCAGTGATGGATATCTCAAGTGCAAAGGCTACAGGAACCTCATAAGAGAAAACTTACACAATTTTTAAACCTCATAAATGCTGCTACAAATTACTAGAAATTGAGAAAAAGTACTACTACACAGCCTGAAGTCCTGGAAAAAAGAGCTTCTATCAATAGAAGAAATGGAAATCATATTTAATAGATGTATACAGTTTTACATTTAGAGAGAAGTATTTACTCTGTGGTGCTTTTACTCAAATATTTCACATTTGCAGTCTACAGGATCTGCAGTCTGAAGAAAATCAGATCTTTTCAGCTGATACAAGAAGCAACTCACCCGGCCTTTCTGTTTGTGCACCTACCCCAATGAGGGGGGTAGCACTCCGGGCCGTTCCTGAGGCATGCCAGGACCCAGATGTCAAGCTTGGGAAGGCTCTAGCAGCAACATCTGGCTGTGCGGTGAGGTCTAAAGGCAGTTGTGCTAACAGATCTGGAATAGCCTCTGGGTCTGGGCTTGCTTGTTCTCTCCTAGGACACATTTTCCTTCTGCTCACCTTTGTTTTGTCAAATGTGCGGGGTTTTCAGTTATTACACACTAGAGTAATACAGAAAGGCTTTCTATCTGATCAGCAAGGATGTTTCCTATACAGTATATTTTATTCTCCCAGAAATCATTGCCTCAATAACTGCAGCCTATATAAGCTCATGCCACTTGATTTTTGCCTTCTTCATTTTATCATGAAACTCTTTGTAAGATCTAACTGCTGATTGGAAACTAATGACATGAATTTGTGATCTCATTTTTAAACAAAAAAAATGTATTTTTAAAAATCAGTTTGCTAAAGCTGAAAAATATCAGGGACACTAGTATCTTTTGATTACACATATATTATTGTACACATTAGATGTAGAATTAAGTAAGAATGATTGAATTAGCTCTAGAATTTGCTCAAATTGCTCTTGGTAGTACAAAAAAATATCAAAAAAGGACATGAAGCTAAGAAATTCACTACTACATTTAAGAAGTAAACCCTTTCATACTCTTTTTATGTCTTTAAGCCTTTGCTGTCCATTGTATATGCAATGCAAAATTTATGACAAAACAGATCTTTGCATCATTAATCCTGAATTAAAAAGAAGTTAAGGACTTTTGAATTCCTGGTGAACATTCCTGTAATTGCTTGAAACGTACATATATGACCTACCATAAATTTTTCAAAGACCGTGAATTCTGTTGCATAAACACTTGCATGCTTCCAAAAGTTGAGAGGTAGGTTTCTTTGTGTCCTTTATTTTAAAAGAAAAAATTAATAAACATGGCAAAACATCTGAAAATAATATCAATTTTGCTTAAACGGATCACAGCTTAGGAGCACATTAAGTAAGTAAATAGGACACTAGCCTTTGGCCCTGAGCTAGCAAGAAATATGCCATTGCACATCTAACATTCACTAACATTTAATAAATGGACGTTTACAGTATACAATTTTTTCCATGGGCAGAGTACAAAAAGAAGTATTATGGGATGGCATATGCTAGTCATAATGTTCTGTGCACTGCTAAAGGTGTTCAACAAATTTTAATACAAGCTGAAATTTGGTTTTATAGTTCTCTACATAGCAAATAAAGAAACATGCAGTAGAAAAATAATGCTCCAAGCATTCCAGGTGTCTAATGGCAAATTTTTTTTTCCCTCTAGCTTTGTGGGGACAAAAT
>JANZLQ010000001.1:26293114-26326608 GCA_026212715.1 Elanus axillaris | reverse complement strand
CCCTCTAGCTTTGTGGGGACAAAATAACTATGACAGTTAATAATTTTGTGGAACTAAGAAGAATCTTACTCTTCAGGGATTAAAAAAAAATGTTCAAGGAAGGATAAATCCAGAAAACATAATCCAAGGGAATTAAAAAGGACATGAGGATTAATACAGAGAAAAATTAATTGGAGCATTAAATGTTAAAGAAAGCATGAAATGGATAAACAAGACATCTCTAACTTATCATGTTGCTTAGGGATTTATGTGCAGCTCTGCTTAACTACAGGCCAATTCATGGGTTTAGGCTTGGTTTCTCTTGAGTTTAGAGTTAATCTGATGATACATCTAAGAGCCCATACTAGGGTTACAACACACATAAAGTGTCAGAGAGGTGGCTGAAACAGTATATTTAAAGGAGTGTGGAGTTGGGAATAGAGATGGTGTAGTGGTAGCCATTGCCATGATATTAAACTGTATTTGAAACTGTCTTACGGAAACTGAGCTGACCATGACAAGCTCACTTATACAGATTTGTGACTGAGATAGTTAATAATCATAAGTGGGGTTATCACTAAAACTAACCTGGGAAAGAGTGAAAAAGAGTTGCTGATAGTCTGTAAACCATATTTACACACACAAATTGGAATCTTGGGAAGGTAATTACTAATAACCCCGTTAGTACAGACCCCCAACTATTGTTCCCTTGCGTCACAAGGAGGAATGTAGCCTGCTGTTCACAATCTCCTAGTACATCATATACTAAGCTTTTCTGGTTTTTGTATGCATCCGTGGGTGGGTAGATGACTGAGAGAAGCCATGCCTTCTAAATTAATTCAAAATGACTGAAGTTAACTTCATAGGGAAATGAACTGTGGAAAAGAATTTTGGCACCAAAAAAATGGTAAAATATGTCTGACAGATTTTTCTTTAATGTCCAAGCACAGCTGAATTATAATAGGGTGAGAGATTAACTATGATTAAGAGGTGATGTCATTAATTTTTTTAGCATCTAGGAAAAAAAACATTTACTCAATGAAAAGGAATTTATAACTGACTGACTGTTAGAGCTTTGCCTGTCCTCTGCTGCACAAAAAGCATTGAAATAACTCCAAAAGAGGAAGAATAATGATCAACGCTTTATCCTGAAGGAGATTTCACACCATTTTCACTTGATGAAGGAAAGCTTACCCTCTTCATGTAACTTGCTTCTCTTCCAGGAAAAACAATGAAAGTCATTAGCCTAATGTCCCTTCTGTGACATATTGAAGAAGCAGAGCACTAGCCCCAGAAGGCATGTGGGGCCAGCCCTAGGGAGACAAGAAGAAGAAGCAGCCACCACATGCCCTTATGGATCAGCTAAGAGTGGCTAAATCTGCCTCTTGCCATCAGTCACATCATCTAGGAGATAATTGACAAGAGCTTTATGAAATAAAATCACTTCACTCCCTGTTCTCCATATTGCTGAACTCCATATTGCTTTTCTTAAATAATATGCTCCAGTGGCAGGAATTTGTCCAAATCTCTTCACAGAGTGGTGCCTAGCTGGTGGCTTTGCCACAAGTCCTGACAAAGCAAGTAGCAATGTTTTCCTTATAGCAAACCAAGGATCAAATACGTTTACATTATCTGGTTCATAGCTTCTCTTCTCCTTCTTCAGAAAGCCCAGCTTGCACCTAGTGAGTGGTGAAGGTAGGTAGGGAGTCCAGGATTACCCTTAGACACAAGAGTCTCACATTCTCGAGAGATCAGTGCCTCTGAACTTCATCATAGAGCACATAACAAAGTCCTACTTCAACTTTCAGTATGTTTAATTTCACCTTAGGAAAAGCAAGGGACACAATAATGTATTTCCTAATCCTTGTCTATTTTTATTTATAGTTGTTCTGCTTGCCGCATCCCTTCTCTCCTATTACTCCAAACACCAGAATGCAGCCTGGTTTTAAGTTACAAGAGTTTCAGCAGATCAATCACAAGACTATTGAAGACATGAACAAAACCTGTCCAACTTTGCAAGCATGGATCCAACATTTCTAGCTTAGGCAGACCTCAGATTGCATGGCTGGATCTAACAGTGCACCATTTGGGCCTCTGATGTGACTTGCTCAGGGCGTCACCTCAGAGCACAATCCAGGTAACTTTGCAGACACTTTCACAGGATCTTTCTTCTTTCCTGGCCACACATTTTCCTGAAAGTTACAGGGGTTTCAGGTTTTATGATTTCTATTCTTCCAGCAAATAAAATAGTTAAGTTTCTCCTAAAACAGCAGGCTATAGAATTTGTAGTAGAACTTTTTTTTTTTTTTGTAAATGCATACTACAAATTAACATAGCCCATTGACTGAAATACAGCTTTTGATAACAAATCCCTTATTTACAGTGTTGCATCTGCTAAAAAGAGTGGCCTCATTGATGCATCTGGCCCTTTATTATTGTTGTGTTATATGAGTACTACTCAAACTGCAAATTACTATGGAATGCTACATCATGTTCATCTTTTCTAAATTAACATCCTTCAGTATGCCTCTTTGGTTAATACAAGGAAGGCACAGATTACAGTCTTTCCGATTGGGTATAACAAGGGGAATACTCTGTCATAAAATACACGTGTGGAATATATTTGAAAAATTTATGGTGATGACTTTGAAAAATGCTGGTTTAGAAAAGTCATTTCCAGCACTCTTTTCAATTCAAGCAACTTGGTGGCTCTTTGGAATTTCCTCTTGTTAGTACCCATCTTGACTATATGAACTACAGGGATCTTGGTGCAAATATTTGGACGTGCAAGAATGAGCTTTCACAAAGGCTATATAAAACAAGCCATTGTCACTTTTTGATTGTAAGTAACAGCATCAGATTGATATTTATTAAATATGCTATATCCAGGGGAATCTTACATAAAAAAATATCCTTGTGGAGGGATAAGAGCTGTAGGATGGCTCTGCTCTGTCATGACTCTGAGGCTGATTTACACAGGCTCTGTGCATAACACAATCTGTTCTAACTTGATGACCAAGAAGATCCGTACTGAGACAGCAATAACATAGCTATCATTGCTAAATGCCTTTTTTTCTTGAACATTCCAGCCTGGGTGTTGAGGACACTTGAAGAGAAATGCTGACTTCTTGACTTTCCAGTTTCTTGGGCCCAGGTTGAGAAGGGAAACAGAGCAGGAGTAATAAAAACAGTGTATCAGGCAGTGACCCTCTTAAGCAGACATAGCCATTTAAGCCTACCCTGGGGCTGGCCTGCAGAACCAAAAGAAGCTGAACGTGTTAGGATACTTAAGGATTCAAGCTACCCTTTAAAATGTATGATTGATACCTGAAATTGTTGAATCATGCAAACCAAAACTATTCCATGGCTCTAACACTGCTGGAAACTAAACATTGCCCTTGTTTGGAATTATTTAAATTAAAAAGCTGTTTCTTTAAATACATATATATCATTTATAGAGACTTGCCTGTCATATTAGGTTACTCTAAGATTTGAGGACAATACGCAGATGCTTACCACTGTAGTTCTGTCTGGGGTTAACAGGAGCCTGCATGGTTAAATATCACTCATTGCTTTGACAGTATACAATGCCCTTAATTATTCACACACAGATCAGATGTTGGTAGTGGAAAACATCTGTTTCTGCTCATATATTATAGAAAAAAAAAAACACCCAAAGACTAGAAATTGGTAGCAGAGTTGCAAAATTCTGGCTCAGAACATAAGCAATCATAATGTTAGGAGTCCCTTCTTTCCTGGGTTGCCTGGGCTTTACATTTTTTTTTAAATATTTGAATACTGATCTATTGTTTAATTCTCTTTTTAAATTAAGCAGCAACAGATATTCTTGCTAATACTGAATAAATACATTTTGTAGTTGAATTGTTTGAAACTTTGAACAGGAAAATAAGATATTTGAAGGTCCATTCAGTCCAGTTTAGGAGTATCAGCTTATTTCAGTCTGTCAGGGAGCATTAAGAGACAGCAGCAGCAGAGCAGAGCAGCAGGAACCAAACGGCATCACTCGGTTGCACAAAATCTCCAATTTGTCTACTAAGCAGAATGGGTATAGCAGGTAGATGGTGATTTCTATTATAAGATCTCTGTTCCACAACACACACACATGCAGACACCCAACAGCCAAGGCCTTGCCCCACAACTCGAGGGAGCATGATGCTCTCTCCAACACACATGTCTGTGTCCATGCAGACTTCCAGGCATAGTACTCCCACCTCTGGCTCAGCCTTCTGCATAGGGTTGGACATCTGAGGAGGTGTGCTCCTGGTGAACTACTTTTCTGTGATTTATTGATTTCTAAGTTGGATGGCCAGGAAAAAACACTAATGGCCTTATTAAACCATTAGACCCCCTGGCATGGCCATTAAAAGGGACAGGTGGGAATCCATGGAGCAAGGCCCTAAGGATGAGGTGGCCCCATTGAGTGGGCCTTTGACTGTCTCAGCAGGTCACTCAGCTCTGCAGGCCTCCAGCCCTCCCACTCGGAAAGGCAGAAGTTCTGCAGTCACCAGTCCCCAGGACACAGGCGGATGAGCCTCCCTCAGGGCCGAGGTCCCTGTCTTTGGGGCAACCCTGGCTCTGCAGGGGCTCTGCTGGGTGACCAGGCAAGGATTCACAAGTCCAAGGAATCACATCTTTCTTTTTTATTTCCCCAGTGAAAATAATCATGAACACTAAAAATGTCAGTCTGTTTGACTGAACTAAAACTGCCTTTCTTGGAGAAAAGGACTCTGATGGAAAATTTCTGGCCAGATCTAATAACTTCTGCTTGTGACTGAGACAGTTTTTCTTTCTAGCTTTCCCATGTGACTTCTGAATTCATTTTTTTATTAAGTTCTCCCTTATATCACAGTAAAATTGCTCTCACAATAGTGGTGGTCTCATATTACATTCTTTTCCACATATATGTCATGGATACCAATTTACTAAATTAAGGTGTTTCAGCAGTAACCCAGTCTCTTTTGAATTCAATGGGAAAACTCCAGGGTCTTGCCTCCACCATTTACCTGGATTGTTTAAGCAATTTTAAATCCCATTATTACATAATATATGTTCTATTTATCACAAATGGTGGCAATTTAATTTAATACAGTAGCTATTCAGTTTATATATTTCTATAAATATTTAACAAAGTAACTTTACAAAAATGTTCATGCTGTTTGTTCTCATTAATTTTTCATTGTTACAAAACTGTTAATTAACATAATAAACCAGTTGTTATAGCAAGCAAGGAATTAGACATTTTATTAGAGGTATCTTCTGTAAGTAAGCCAGATATTGCCTCCTAGATAATAATTTACTTGCAGGTGAAATGCCTTCCTGTGTGTCCTTTTTTTTTTCCACCTAATGCTACTGTACTGTACTTATGGGAAGAAAAAATTACTACAGATAACTGAGGAAATACTGGATCAGCCTCAACAATTTCTGTCCTTTTTTTTTCTATATCTGATTCCTATTCAGTACTAGAGTCATATTTACAGCAGATGTCATCTGGACATTTTTCATGTAGGGTAGAAGGTTATCATGTAGATAACCTCAGCTAGATGTAATAATGCACATACCTCAAATTATTGCTTATATCATGTCTTGCCTTCAGAGAGGAAATGGACAAGTGCAGGCAACTGGGAACATCTCTTGCATAAATAAGCTGCATTCTTTTATTCTAGCTCAAAACCAAAACAGCTTGCATAGTTTTAGATTTATTCCATATACTCATGCAAGCTGATATCTCCATACATTTTAGGGGGGTGCTGGTACTGAAGCCTTTACCTCGCACTACTTCCACCTAGTTCCATTTCTAAGTCAGGGGTACTTGACATGCCCAGACCTTTGGGTTAGAAAATCATTCCTGGTTTTTTCAGACCATGTAACTTCATTGTAATTTCTGTTGATAGCAACCACAATCATATCTAACAACAATTCTGACACAACCTCTGAACACACCAGAAAAAATATCATATACCAGAGATCCTAAACTTCTTCCTCTAGCCCATTCTCCCACCCATTTTTTATTGTGTCCTTCAGAAATCAGCCCACTTTACCACTTACTTACATACAATAGTCTTTTTATTCTTCACTGACTTCATATATAACTCTCATTTATATGCACTTTATCTACTCAGTACTATGTAAAGGATTTTAAGCCTTCTTTTCCCCATAGTCAGCAGGAAATAAATTTGGTACTGATTAAGAAATATTCTCAGTATTTTTATGTTCTTATCCAAGACCAGTAAATAGAGTATTGGTTACATTTTCTTTTCTTTCTCTGTGATAAGAGAATAATCCTTCAGATATGCTTGATAAAACTTCCAAAAATTGTATGTTTGTATGCTATAAAAAAGTTTTGTTAGCAAGTATATTACGCTAGAAACATAGAAAAGAGTATATTAAATTAACCACAAGATTTTCAAAAGCACTCAAGGGATACTAGGCTCTATCTCTATAAGCTCACAGGAGCTAAAGATGTAGTCAAAAACAAGTTAGAAAAATTCACTTTAAATATTTAACTAGAAAGTAATTGTTCTTGTGAATTGGAAATTTTATCCCACTCCCAAGGTGTATGGGAACAAAAATGCTAGCAAGCTCAGTCCTCCAAATCCCACAGGCCTTGTGGAAAAGTGGAATGACATCTTTTCCCTGCATCTTTTCAAGTACTCAGCTATACACATTATAGGGTGGCACAGTTTAGATTTTCTCAAAGTATAGTTTAAGGTAAGTCAGAAGACAGTAGAAACAACGAATTGCTAATAAGAAAGGAGAAGCGTTGGTAAAACTAATCTGAAAAAGGACATTCCACCTCTTCTACACCTTTCCCTTACAAAATGTTACCAAAACTGTAAATAGAATTATCTTTTTATTTTTTTAATTACAACTTTCTAAAGGAGATAGGCAATTATGTTTCACTGTTTGAAAACACCAATTCCTATTGCATAAATATTGTTACACTCAAATGGGAGTTTTAAGTTTGGGTGCTTCGCAATTTCCCCTGCTTTGTACAGGCTGAACTGATAATTTGCCTGCACCTTTCTTAGTGCCTTTTATATTGTTTAGTGTCCTCTCACCCTGAAAGGTGTTTGCAAGACAGGAGTTTTTGTTCTAGCACATCACTGGAAACAAAAGCTAGCTAGCTAGTATCTCTGCTTATTTTGAGCATGAGGAGCTTGAGGAGGTCAAACAACAGGAGGCCAGAAAGACCTATCCAAATAGAAATAGTTCATTTCAGCTGCTGAGAATGCATTTGTCCTCTCATTCCCCTCTGAGATGGTTTAATTGGCAAATTAAAAAAGTCTAGTTATGACAAAACTAGCCCCAGAATCTAAAGTCCTAACAGTGAGCATGCTTTATTTTTCCACAAGCCCCACAGAAAAATTACTCTTGCTTTAAACATTTTCAAGAAGACCCAAACAAGCATTATATCCTCCAGATGGGTCTGGTTTTGCTGAAGTTTACAAATCAAACTTAATTTAGTAAGTGCTTAGCTTTGGTTCTGTTGCTTTACATATGCTCTGTATAATAATAGATGAGAAAAGTATTGTAACATACTGAACAAAAGATACAAGTTCATCTTCCCTTCTTCTGAGCTACGAAACTGCAGAGGCAGTTTGATGGCTCAGAAGCTAAGATACTAAGCTAAGATACAGAGCTAAGATAGTACGTCCTTTCATATTTCCCATATGCATAAGTTATTTATTGTTGTGGTTGATAAAAAAATCTAAAATGCCTCACCTTCCTGATGTTGCTGTATTACGCTATATGGTATGAGCATAAGTGTAATTACTATATACTTCAGTGAGTAGGGAAAAACATAAATTTGCAGTGAAGTGAAAAATACGCATCACAATATAATAAAGAGGAAACCTCCTTTGTTTTCTATTTTATGCTGTACTTTCAGAACAAGAACTTCCTTGCATTGAAAGAAGATCACAAAACTGAGAAATGTTTTAGTATAGATGCTCTTACTGGTAGAAGTGGTGTTTTTCCTTTCAATGGAATTTTCCAAATTCATTCAGCTTAAAATTTGTATCTGGGTGAAATTTGCACTAGGGTATAAAAATCAGTAAAAAACCCACCATAATCTATCCTGATAACTGACATATACAATACCTCTCCTTCACTGGAGGATAGGAGAAATCCCATTTCTATGGCGGTGCAGTTGATACTTCCAGAGTTGAAAGCTGTGCCTCTGTGAAGAAAACCTGATTCTGCACAAATATTGGAGCACGCTTAACCTTGGCAGGTCACCCAGGAATAGGGTCCACAAAAGAAGCAGATAAATAACCCTACTGTCTGGTATTTCTCTAATGCAAGATGATAAAAAGGATTAAGCAAAGGTTTGTTGTGCAAGCAAACTTCAAGTCAAGGATGGCTGAAGAAGAGCTGTGTGATATTCAAAAGATGAAAGGGCAGATTTGTGTAATATGGAAAAAAGACAAACATTACTAATTATTGGATGAATGTTGTATTCAGTACCCATAATAATTAAAAAATGTTAAGAAATAATTTATGCTACCATACATCTCTCAGATTCTACAACTTTCATTCTAAATTTCTGAATTTTCTACTTAAAGGATGTCTGATAATTTGGAGTGCTCTGCAGTGTACCTTGCTCATGAAAACAAAAACCTTTAGGAGATGAAAACTGGAACCATGTGAAACTGACAAGAAAAGCAAACATGAAAATATTATACATCTGGCTTTTTTGGATTAATGTTGTCTCCAAAGAATGTCTTATTGTACACACAGCTAGAGTTGCTCATGTTGTAAGGGAGCACATTCCTGACTTGCTATCTTTGAGTTATTTGCAACACATAAATGAATTGCTGAAAATGAAAATAGAAACCTTGTCATCTTTTCCCCAAGAAGCCTTTAAGTAGAACTGGATGAACCATTCAAAGTTAACACTCTGTTTACTACATGTCATTTTCCCTGTTGGAACTTAACCACAAACCAATCATGATCTTGCAGAATTTGCCTGTTAGTCATCACTGTTCACTGACACTTGTCCAAACAAATTACTGCCTATGGATTATCTGAAATGTAAGTCTATTATTTGCACATAATTATATGTGATAGATCACTCAAGTCACATGTTATTTAGATGTTAATTAGATGATCTCTGTTTCATACAATTGAGCATACCTGAAAATCATTTACCTTTAGAATGTCTAAGTGATTAGACAGAGATCTAATTCCAGGATTTATTTTTTTTTAAAATGTTTTGCAGGGGAAATCTGACTGACTAGAGACATCTTTGCTGGTAATATATGGAGACATCAGATTTCAAAGCTCATTATGGTTTGAGTGAGATACCTAAGAAATTTTTCATTTCCTTTTTCCTCCAAGTCTCTTTCCTTCCAAGTCTCAAGTAATAGGGGAGACATGCTTGATGCTGTTCATATACACAGTCCACAGAGCCTGGTCTCACTTTGATTGCTTATATGTGTTGCAGGAATTACTATATCCTTTCTCAATAGCACACTATTTCAGACACCTGTTTCATGCTTGGCCTGAAGCCACTGGCCTTTGCATTAACTTGAAGGGTCAAACCCAATGCTGTTCTTAATTTTGCTCATTTTCCATCTCACCACACATGCCCTGCATAAAAAACCTATATGTAGTGGTTACTAGTTCAATGGGTGTAGCCCAGTAATGGTTACTGTACTAGTGGTTACTAGTTCAAATGGCTGTAGCCTGGTCCTGCTGGAGCCCTGGGAATCCTGGACAACAGCCATAATCTCTCTTCCTCCCAGTCAAAACTTAAGGACAGAAGAAAGGGAAAACCTAGACAAATGTTAGCTTTACAATTCTCTCTACAGCAAAATAATACCCCAAAACATGGTTTTACTGATGAATGGCTGAAGTCTTTTCAGCACCTAATTATTTCTTATTTTCAGCAATCACCTTGAGGACGGGATTTAACTTTGGATCTGCCGCATTGATCTGAAAGGGTTACACATGACTTGTACTTGGAGTTCCTTACAGTTGTGGGACATATTTATTTTAAAGTTACCGTAAGAAGTCTGTTTCATCAGGCATTTCATCCTGCTCTCTCTGACTTTCATCTATTCAGGCCAAACATTCACTTCAGTCAATGATACTTTTGTGAAAGATCTAAAAGTGTGAGCCCAACTTGTGCCTTGATGAAGTTAGAGTTACTTTGAGTATATTACAATAGTGTATCTATACTGCAGATGTCAAAGAAACACAGTTTTCTTCCTTCTTGAGATGAAGAAAAAAGAAACAATTTTGTAAGTTCCTTAACATGAAATAATGCAGGCCAAATCCTAGTACCCATTTAAAAGAATATGTCATTTACATCTTTTATATGGAGAGTTGATTTGATATTCAAAAATCTTTCCAATATGATTTAAGTTAAAACTATTCTGACACAAAGATTTCAATATATTTCTTTAAGTATTCTCTATCTCTAATATTTCTTCTTTGTTAAATGAAAGATACACTGGCTATATGCTGTGGGCATTTCCTCTGATTTTTCAGAGTCATTTCCAATGTTATATGATTATTATATTTGTATGGGATAGTGATTATAGCATAAGAGATTACTGAAATACAATTATTTTTAGACTTCAGGGAGTTGTAAATTGTTCCTGACTGCATCTGTTAAGATCCTGTAAAAACTAAGCCAGATGCTGCGTGGTATGCAAACACTCTGAGTTGCAGAGATCGTATGTGCAAAGACTACAAAAATACTCTCTAAAAAGTAACTGTGATTATGATCAACATGACAGGCAGTTAAGATTGAATTCTGTCCGTTTAAATTGCATAACCCACACAAGTTTATGGGAAAACTTCAGCTGTCACTGAAACTGGCCCTACTTGTGGCAAAATTGCTCTCAAATATTTAATGTCAGCAACCACTGCTGCACAGAAGCAAGTGGGTTGGGAAAGATTTTAGAAAGATAAAAATATGTATCTACTGCTCAAGGAATGATTGAAAATAATCCACCATACCAGTTTCTCTCAGCTAGTGTAAATCAATCTAACTCCACTGACCTCTCATCCCTCCCCCATCCCTCAGGCATATACTATTTATCTTTAAGACATGGAATAAAAGTCTGCAGTCTGCCTAACAAACTGTATTGCTGCATCTTAAAGTTTTTAATATATGATCTGCATGATTTACTGTGGTGTATTTCTCTACAAGTCACAGCTCATTATAAGCTCTGATGGCTGTTACAGCCCAAGATGGCGAACAGTTACTTACTCCTACACATGCATCTATTGAAGTCAGACTCTGTGCTCAACTGATTAGATCCAGAGCTGCAATTTTGATCCAAATACAGGAACTATGCATGACACTTCCTTTGTGCTTTTGAATCTGTCCTTCAGATATCACCCCAGACTTAAACAGGCCTTTCTCTACTCATAAGTAGCACAGTGCTTGCTGCATTCTCTCTTCTCAGTGACTATAGCTCTTGCTGAAATAGTTTACCATGTTGTAGATTTTAAAAGATGCATAGGCACCAGTTTAAACCCTTTTAAAGGATAGTATTTTCACTTTCGTGGGTGTATGTGTGCATATGCATCTGTATCTGTAGCTACATCTATATCTACATTTTATATCCATCTTCTGCACATAAAGGACTCATTGTACTAACAGACCCCAAACAATTAATGATTTTAAGTGAAATGTTTTTGCTTCCAGATGACTTCTTTTTTTCTGTGAAATTTTAATGTCAATAGTTCTTTTTGCTTTATCTTTTGTATAAATATGAAAATGAAGGAAAAGCAACATCCCTTGTGAATAATTACCTATTGTTTGTACTTAAGAGTTAGCAGGCATAAACAATGATTAATAGAAAAAATAAAAAGTTCATTTTAGAAAGCAGTTTCTAGAAGAGCATGCCAATAAAACAAGCTTCAGGGAACACTAACATTTGCACTGAGGTTTCCATCAGTCAGCTTGTACCTTTAAACACAGAGACATTTGAAAAGCTGTAATTCTTTTCCCTTGTGGAAAGCAGCCCTCTACTACCATTAATCTCTGGGATTGTTCTATTCTTCTCTATTCATCTACCATAAGCTTGAAGTCCAACAGTCATTGCAGCTTTCTAATGATTTCAGAAGCACTGGATCTCCCTTTCTATGGAAAAGTCTCACAGAGATTTCTTTAAAAAATATTTAGCATTTTATGGGTATATCAAACTGAATGACCATGAACACTGGACCCAAGTATCTTTTCTGGAGCAGAATTGTACTACTAGACTGACACACGTGGCTTCCTTAATTTCAAACACCAGGGCCCCTGGAAATACATAAAACTAGAGCTATTTGATTTCACAGTCTTCATAAACTGCATCTAATTACATTTTCAAGATCTAAACCATGAAAGATGAACAAGCAACCAAGACAATGTGAATATTCAAAAAGCTTCTGAAAAAGGAGATGACACAAGTCTAAGTCTGGGATTTTTAATTTCAAAAAAGTAGACATTACTTCATTTATGAACAGTTTGCGTACATGAAATAATCTTGACAGTGAGAGTAAAGAGAAAACTGTGGTTCAGGTATGTCACAAGAAAGAAGATGACTCAGGTATTTTTATTCTCTTCTTACATGGTAGGTTAATACCCATATCACTTTTTATATAAAATTGTGTTATTACATATGGCTTATAATGATGCTTAAATAAAGGTGTGGTTTTTTTCATTAGTACATCTTTTCAGTTGCTCTAAAACTATGACAGACCACAAAATGATAACTGTACTCTGCCTAAAATAAGAAAAGCCTTTTTTCTAAAAATTATGATGCATTTTCATATCTCTAATTATGTAATAAATACTATGCTGTAGATTCTTCACTCACCTTATCTAAAACTGATACAAACTCACATATTTAGTACAAGATTCGCAGCCCTTTTTGAACTCTTCAACCCTCTGTACAGCCCAGGGAGGATTCTCAAGGGAAGACATGGTAGGGAAGGGTTATCAGAGGCAAGATCGCAAAGTATAATACTGAGCTTGTAATAGCTGTAAACCCCAGGGAGTTATTTGTGTAACCAAGAGCAGGATCCTTTCCTTATATATCATATGAGAAATTCCACATCACTTTAAAGTCTGGAAAAATCAAATAATGTGTAGTTTCTTACCGCTTCTTTACAAAGAACTAGCTTGACCCTTCTGCATGTATTAGACCTTGATTAAGCCTTCTTTCATCATAACTGTCATGGCAAGCTGCATCAAAAAAAGTAAAAAAAAAAAAAAAGAAAAAAAAGCCCAATCAAGTTTTAGGAAAGAAAGAGAGTTAAACAGAGAACATTTGCATGATAATATATAAATCTATTCACTTATATCTTGAATATTGCCCTGAATATTGATTATACCTCAAATTTTACAGCCCTAGTCCCTTTATACTGAAAGCAGTATTGTGGAATTGGAAAAGGTCTGGAACTTTGTGGTAGCTTGACCTTGTCAGGCTGCCAGACACTCACCCAGCTGCTCTCTCACTCCATCTCCTCAAACAGTACAAGGGGAGAAAGTACGATGAAAAAGCTTGTGGGTCAAAATAAAGACAGGGAGGTCACTTAGAAGTTACTGTCATCAGGAAAGAAGAATTGACTTGGAGAAAAATAATTTCACACCAGTTAAAATAGATTTGGAGAGTGAGAAGCAAACACAAATTAAAACAGCACCTTCCCCACCACAACTTTTTTCCCCGACTCAGCTTGACTCCTTAATTCCCAGGTCCTCTACATCCCCCAACTATGCCCAAGAGGTGCAAGGGGTATGGGGAATGCAGGGTCATTGTGAGTACATGAGTCCCTCTGGGCTTCTCCTTCCTTCTCACATTTCTCCCTGATTCCAGTTCCTCTTCTCCATGGGCTGCAGTTCCTGTCAGGAGAACTCTGCTACAGTGTGGGCTGTCAAGGGCCACAGTTCCTGTCAGGAAAAACCTGCTGCAGTGTGGGCACTTCATGGCCACAGTTCCTGTCAGGAGAACCTGCTCCAGCATGGCCGCAGTTCCTCTAAGACGAACATGCTCCAGAATGGGATCTGCATGGCCACAGCTCCTGTCAGGAAAAATCTGCTGCAGTGTGGGCACTTCATGGCCACAGTTCCTGTCAGGAGAACCTGCTCCAGCATGGCCGCAGTTCCTCTAAGACGAACATGCTCCAGAATGGGATCTGCATGGCCACAGCTCCTGTCAGGAAAAATCTGCTACAGTATGGGCTCTCCATGGCCACAATTCCTGTCAGGGAAACATGCCCCACTGGCTGCAGGGTGGGGTCCTCCATGAGCAGTAGTCTGGATATCTGTTATGGCATTTTCCTCTCCATGGGCTGCAGGGGAGTCTCTGTTCTGTCACCTGGGGTGCCTCCTCCCTCTCCTCCCTCCCTAACCCTGGTGTTAGCAGGGCTGTTTCTCATTCTTTTCCCCTTCACACCTCACTGCCTGTGCAGCGTTTTGCCTTTTGTTAGTTATTTCAGAGGCACCACCAGCTTTGCGGATTGGCCCAGTCTACAGGGAGTCCATTGAGGAGCTGGCTGGAACCAGCTGGAACTGGCTGTGTCCAGCATGGGGCAGCCGCTGGCCTCCACCCACAGAGGCCACCCTGCAGCCGCCCTGCTGCCAGCACCTTGCCACAGACACCCAAAGCAACCTTTCAGTAAGCACTCGTTAAAGGCAAAACAGTTTCCATGCAAGGAGTTACGAATTAGGCCAAGCCTCTTCAACCTGGGGAAGAGATGGGGGAGCTGAATGTGGGGAACACAGGCAGGACCTGGCTACCCCTTGAGCCTTCTGGTGCAGGTGCTGGGGAAAACAAATTCAGCTGGGGGAACCAGCTTCAAAACAAAAGCTAGGAGTGGGTACCAATTCAGCCACTGGGTCTCTAATCAGGATATTCACGTATGAGCTCAACTTTACACTCACTAAAATTCAGGGCTGTCCTACAGCTGAACACATACTTGCATGGTCCTCCAGGACATGAGTGATTTTCTGAATCATTTGTGCTATTGGAGTTATTAAATAATCAGTTTCACTGTTCATTTTGCTTCTATATAAACCTTTATGCATTTGGCACAAAACAACTGATGCATGTCTTTACGGTTCTCCCCCACAATGAAAAAGATTAGCATGCTTAGTTGGAGGCAAACCACAACTATGTGGAAGACAGACATAATGGTCTTTCCCTGACTTTTGGAAGTACTGTCTCATTAAAAAACATGTTTTATCTTACCCCTTCCTTAGGAATCCACTGATGTCTTAGAATTATAATATAATATTGCTTTTATAGGGAGGCCCTTTTCCTGAAGCTTTTGTTTATTAAAGCATCTTGCTTATTTTGTTGCTGTAACACACAATTGGTTTGGGGGGTGATGTATTTTAGCAACAAAGAGCTGAATATCAATATTCTTTGGTAACAGGAGGAGCAATGCAATCAAGGCATTCTCTTCTCAGTACAGACTATACTGTGGGGCACCTGCTCAGGTATGATAAGCACCCACTGAAAAAGGAGAATAACTTTTTTCAGACCTGATGCCTATGTACGTAGGGTGTGTAAATTTTTAGAATAAGTTAATGAAAGAGTATAAGACTACACTATGAATGCTTCAGGTCCATTTTGCAACAGAAGACATGCCCATGGAAATATGAAATTAAAATACATGTATACATAGCTCATATATGTATATTGGGTGTTGAGTCTTTAGAGTTTGCAAGTGCACAAAAGGCTACATACATTTCAAATATGTCCAGCTACAATTACAACATTTCGGAAAGAAATTGAGAATTAGGACATGTCAAAATCAAAACCTAAAAATGAAAATATTAAAGCTGTTACATATAGTACTCTAAAACAGAGCCAAGACAACTCAGAGGAACTTCTCTAAGTAAGACAGCAGTTCCCTGTTTCATTTCATTACAAGTTTATAGCAACAAGATGTCACGTTGTTGTTTATAGCAACAAGACGTCACATTGTTTATGGTGCCTATTACATAGATCACTATACAGATAAAAAAAACCAGGTAAATAGACATGGCCTACTTCAGCAAAAACCACGAATGGGGACAACTAAGTTTACCTGTAAGTGGATGAACTCTTAGTAGTGTATTCTCTACATAGTTTGTTTTCTGCCTAGTCTCAATACTCTTACAGACTCGGATTGGTCTTGTTCCTGCAAGCCAACAAAAATTCTTTATATTTAAAATGTGAGGGTCTAAACTTTTATTAGACCTGATTACTATGAAATTGTAGAAACAGAGCTAGCAAATAACTACTTAGGACGGTAATGCCAGTACCAAGGACATTTTAAGTCAACATTTTAACAACTAGAGCTCTGATAGCTTGCCAGAAAGTTTTTGTTTTCCCTAATTTTTAAAGAGGTTAATAAGTCAATGAAGATGCATTATGGTTTTTATAATCATAGTAAGAGCTTCAATGGAAGGAGTGCTAGAACAATACCAATATACATACATAACGTACATAACAAGCTAGAGTGATCTCTTTTTTTTCATCTCCTCTGAAAAATTACAGAAGTCTCACATTGTGTATGGCTATACAAGATCACTGAATTTTCACTGCCTCCTACCATAATTCCTTCTTATCATATTTTGTCCTGGATTTAGCTGTGGCTTGTCTTAGGCTTTTCTCTGCAACAATGTTGACATCTCAGGGCTGGCTCCTGGTTAGAGATGCCTGTTTCCATCCTCACATAGTTTTGGAGTTTGTGAAGTAATAATTTCTGTGCATATCTAGGATTCCATGCTAGCATCAAAGAAATGACCAATGGATGAGATGTATTTCTAATATACTGTCTCAGGAAGCAGAATCAGACATAATGATTATCATGCTTCATAAAGGTGGCCTGGAGTCCATATTCAGAGGTATGATCTCATTACGATGTTGTCTGATGAAGCACAGTATCACATCCTGGAAAATGTAAGTTATGATATCCTGAAGACAAGATTGAAATTGCACTGGCATTTCCTCCAGATGTTTCCTTTCAACAGTTCTCTTCCAACAACTGTTTTGGTTTGGGTTTTTTTTCAAGAAATAAGGGGGTCTTACGACTTTGTTTCCTATCTGAAACACAGCCGTTGTCACTGCTGAAAGAACATGCTCCACACACAACCAAAATCTTCATAATCCGAGGACTGTTTTAATAGTGCTCATTCTTCCTACGGAGCCAAGCGCTTTCAGCCTCAGCACCATTTGACCCACAGATTCTAAACTATTAATTGTCCGGCTTTCACCAATCATTTATCATGCTTTTTTTTTTTTTTTTACAATTTATTAAAGAAAAAATAATAAAAAGAAAAGAGAGAGAGAGAGCAAAGAACACCCCCACTCCTCTCAAAATATACAGTCATTCAAGTATCCTTGAATGGACACCTTTGGAAAATAACAACTATTAAGGCAGTCCCGTGTAACATAACGGTCTCATTGTATTGACATATGCACATTCTCAAAGGCTGATACAAATTGTAACTATCATATGTCCAAGCGATTTTGATCTAGTGATGATAAGTGCTGTATAAATTCATATCTGAGTACAGAACTCATGCTTCTTGTCAGCAAAACTAATACCTGCTTCGGTCTACTGTAGTTAAATAACCAAAGCTTGTGCTTTTAGCTTATCCTCTGGTTTATCTTGCCTAGCAGAAGCAACAGACCGATGTTTAACTTAAAGTTGCTTTGCAGCTAAGAAACAAATCTAGGTAAAGTTTTTATGGATTCTATTCCATCCCCATTGCACCCAATCTCTTCAGCAGACATGTGAAACCTATGGAAGAATAGAAATATTAAAAAAACTAGAAACTCACAATATCAAGAAAAGGTGAGGAATATTTTTGTGGAGATATTAATATGCTGAAATGGAAATTAATTGCAGGAAAGGGTTGATTTAAAGAAATTCATTTTGAAAGAAATGAAAACTAAATTTTTTATGTTGAAATTCTCTGAACATACTTATTTGCTTTTCATGTCAAAATACCTGTATCAAACCAAAAATATTTGTTTTAAAAGCTGAAAATAATGAAAAATCCTCCAACTGTGCTGATCCAGACTTTTGCAATAGAAGACACAGAGCTGGCATATGAAAACACTCTTTGTTTCTATTTGAGATGGGAAAGTTGCAAAAGCTCAGCAATTCCTTTGGGATGGGAAAAGAGGTTACTGCCCAGCTCCACTCAAAACTAATTATTTATGGTTGGATCTGACCTTGCAACTCAAAAATCTGAGACAAAATTCTAAGAAAGAAAAAGGATATACAATGCATTAATCGCACATACACATATAATGATTAATTTCTAGTCTTACCTATCTGTAAATCAGAATGCAGTCATTAGTTAAGCTGTTGTTAACTATAATGATCCATTGTTTGACTCTCGTAGTCAGGTTGCCATAGTCATTGTCTGTATGACACCATTATAAGCTTAAATTTTGGAAAGCCTGTATTTACTTCACCCACACAAGTGTTCAAGGGAAGAAAAAAATTCTTTACAGTATTTCCTAAAAAGACATCACGTGAGCTTGAAGACATTATTTGCTGATTAAATGAAAAGCTTCTTCCTCTTTAACTGATTCTAACTGAAATTCAGATCTCCAAAGAGAACATAAGTAGAACGATAAAAATTAAGACCCTTGTTAATATTAGCTGCTTTTTGGTGCCTCAGACATCTGTGCTTAATTATACTTGTCAGTGGACAATATATCCTCTTCATGCAAGCTCACATATATCTTACAGCAGAGGCAAGATGAAGTTTCTTGAAGACAATCCTAGGGGTAAGTGTAACAGTATATTTGCCTTCTATAATTTCTCAGATGACAGCATATGAATAATAGACTTTTTGGCCCACTGCTGTTGTTGGGGGCAGGGGGGAAGCTTACAGACAATCAAGACATAGTTCTGATCTGACCAAAACCCTAGATTTTCTATGTTTCAGTGAATTACAAAGGTTTAGAAAATTTCAGTTTGAAATACCAAATATTTAAGTACTTAATCTCAAAATGAAACTTTCAACTCTTTCTAATTAGGAATGGGAAATCAGCCTCTGATCATTTTTATTTCTAATTGAGAGTAGGTTTGGAGACGCTCTTCAATAAGCAGTGGTAGGCTTCTGTGACACAAAGGAGACCAAGGACAGACACAGCTGAAAGCAGGCATGTGCATGAAGATTTTTAGGAATGTGTGCTTTCCCTTGTATTTGCAACACAGTGAAAGCACTTGTGATCAGTTACCCAAGGTCAGCCCATACACAGGGCTTAATTTAATACAAATGCCTTCCAAGTTAGGGAATCAAAAGGGGAGTAGTACTGGTTACGTGGAAGAACACTAATGACAGTCATTCAGAATGAGCATGTTCTTCCTGCAGAAATTTTCTTTCCTTTCTTCTCACCAGCAGTGGGATGTATTACAGGTAAGCAATGTTGACAGAATGATTAAAGACTCAAACCATTGCTTTTCCCAGATTGAACAGCAATGGGGAAGGCAAGTTTTTTTCTTCCCAGTGACTTCCTTTCATACCTCTTCCAAATGCAAAAACTAACACAGGAAAATCTCAGCAGTAGTTACTGCCTCATAATTGCATTTGAAATATTAAATCTTGAAGGACCATATATGATCCTATATAGACCTGTATGGTCACCTTGTTCACGTGATGTTTTGTGTTGTCATTTATGGCACCAGTAAATCCAGTTTACTCTAATATAGCTCTTTTTGAGCTAGACCCCTCACACATAGGCAGCAGAGCATTTGGACCAAGGTCCCTGAACTCCAGCAGGAGATCAGAGTTGGGGAAGTGGATTTCTGCTTCCATTTTAAGGTAGATGTGTAGGCTTTAACTTTGCAGACTCTTGCCACTTCTAGAAAGTTACGGCTGTTGCCTGAGAAAGCTCCTAAAGCTGCAGCAGTGGCTTAAACCACCTTACGAATACAACCAATACCAATGGCCAGCCACACAACATATGCACTGCAAATCTGATGCAGGTTTGGGGGTTTTGCTGGGTTATTTTTAACCCAGATCACTTCTCTGATCTGGTTCACTGCTCAAACACAGAACAGTATCAGTGTAACAGAGGCAGCAGTATGACTCAAGAATGAGCAGCAAGAGATGAGGACAGTCAGATGAAGTGCATGCATCTGCTATAAAAAATGTTTGCCAAACTGTGGACTAATATACTTTCTCCCTTAACAAACCATCCCAATAGCTCCTCTGAAATTGCCTGAGATGGTGAACCAATGTCAATCAGAAGAGCAAGTCACTGTGATATTTTGCTTCTAGTGTTAGTAACTCACAGAGGACTATGGGAGATGTGCTGTCCAGATTGCAGATTGCATAGTGGCAAGATGTTTTGGGAAGAATTTCTTTTTATTATTTCAGGATAACAAAATATATAAAAATATATTTTTTCTTTATAAGTACAGGTACTTGGCTTCCAGTGCTGGTTCCCCCTTTTCTGCAAGTTCTCCTAATCCCTAATAAAACTCAAGTTCTCTCTCAATTACAACATTTTGCCAGTTTTGTGTTGATTTTGGTGTCTGCCTGGTCCTGCACCTGATTGGTACTAAAAACCTCAAATATTTCTCAAAATATGGATTTCTCACACTCCAGTAGATTTATGTTCCGCTTATTTCATTGATGCCTGGTGGATCATGATCACATCTATTCTAGCACAGCCTCAGAGACAACAGACACATTTCCTCCTGACAGGTGAGGTACAGTACAGTTCTCATCTGCATCACATAATCGGCTATTTATGTGCCAACAACTGAATCCCACAGCTTTACAATCTACATTTTCCTGTCAGCTAGGATCCCTGCCACCAGCTCAATGCCCTCTTTAGCAGTCCAGGGGCCACTAGACTGGAGGGTCTGTAAAGTCCCTAAAACCTTCAGCAGTGTCTCTCTTCCTCCAAACTCACCCCCACAATATTGGTCGAGAGAGACTGTAATTAGTCTCTGAGGGATAAGGTGGGGTTCTGTTAGAAATACAGCTGCAAAGAGATTGCTCAAACACAGTAACATGGTTTCTGCATCACCCATTTGCAAAATGATAAGACTTAAGATAGGACTTGAGGGAGAGCAGAAAGAACAGGGATATTTAGGACATAAACTTGTAAAAGAGAAGGGGTCTGGGAAACTGTTCCCTTCTCTGTCGTTCAAGGGATGGAGCTTTGTGTCCATTTTTGTGAATAAGAAATGAACACAAGAATTGTAATGCTCTCTTGGAGAAAAGCCTGAAAGTCCCCCAAAACTGGCTAAGTGATCAGGGCAGTGGTGAAACAGTGTTACGACTCCCACCAACTAAACCACAATTTAGCATTTCAGTTTTCAATCATGCTTGTTTTGCTGCTTTCAGAATGATGAGGAAAACTTCTTGGCTGGTAGAGATGCAGATTCACAGCTGCTGTTGATTGTTGTTACTCCTTTGATGTCAGAAGTTGGAAGGAAGATGAATAGCAGCTGAGGAGCTGTTTAACTCCTTTGCACGAAATAGTCACTGCTCCACATCAGTGTGATCCAGGGAAGCCCTCTGATGGTTCTAGCGATGAGGACTTAAAAAAAGATACGCTGCTGGCTGGCTGACTGACAAATGTCAGATCTTGCAACGTGCTGATCTCATCCCAGGAGCAACACATCTGCATGCGCTTAGGATGACAAGACGTATCACTTCTGCGTTGCCTCAACGTCCTGCTCTGGTAGTTGCTTGGCATTTTGCAGAAGTGTTAAACTTCCCACATTTCCACCAACGGAATGGAAATCAAAAGGGATTTTATTCCAAGAAGCTTAAAATGCTGTGTTCTGAATTTCCATTAGGGGATGGTACTCTACCATCTCACAGTTAATTCAGATGTGTGTAATATTCGATAGTTGAAATCATACTGGATTTGTCTTCCAGATACAGTAAGTCATCTTTCTTACTAAACTTTTCATTTTGAAGAAGTGCTTACGTTCTCGTTCCTCTGACTCAAAATACCATTATACATAGGTTGTCCGCATACATGGATTATCAGAGCAGCAGGGAAGCCCTGGTATTCAAGTGACTTCAGTGAGGCAAGGCTTGTAGGTAGAAGTAACAGCCTTGATTTCAGCATGCACACGATTCAGTAAGAGCTAAATCAAGAGTCAGTGACTGACTTCTGAGAACACACACAGTAAAGCTCCTCACTAAGATCAAGGGAGCCTTTTCCAAGGCCTGCTAAATACCAGATCTCTTGCGTGATACTCAGGTTTCTCTTTGCTCCTGTGCTGTCTGGAGGAATGGCTGGTAACTTTGTCAGCAGCGGAAGAACTGAACAGGAATGTGAAAAAGTTACTCTAAGCTGTAAAAAAAAAAAAAGTGATGGGGGGTTTGTTCCGATTTCATCCCACACATAAGGAAGAAGTCATCAGCATGGGTAGCCTGGGCTCAGGACTGTCCCCTGCTGCTAGGGCACTGGTTTCAGGGCTCAAATACCCCCACACCGGGGCGGGGGGCGAGGAAGACCCCCTCAGTACAGTGATCGTGCGGGAAGGCCTACAGCACAGGGGTACTGGGTTTTCTTTCCGAAATCCGAAAGGAAAACGCAAGCCTCGCCACACAGTTTCTCCCCCCCAGAAGATGGGTGGCACTCGGCTGGAGCTCCCCGGCTGGTGCTCGGGGGAGACGGGCTGCGGCAGCAGGAAACCGAACTCTCTGGGCCCGGGCGCTTCAGGGGCAGCCGGGGCGGGAAAGTCGCCGGGGAGTTCTCAGGAAAAGCCTGCCGGCTCTCCCGCCGCCCTCTCCAGGCCGCCCGCCCGCCCCGCGCACGGGCGGCTCTGCCGCGCCGCCCTCCGGGCAGGTGTAGCGGGGCCGAGGTGAGGAGCGGAGAGGAGAGGGGACCCAGCCCGACCCCCTCGCTGTCCCGCCAGGGGCGGGGGCCGTGAGGTGGCGTCCCTGAGGGCCGCGCCCTGCCCGGGGGTAGGGAGTCCCGGGGGCCGTGCCCCCTTCCGCAGCACCCCCCTAGGCGCGGACGGGGCGGGGAGAAACCCGACCCTGGCTGCCTGGGAAGGGAGAGGGGCTGCCGCTGCGCGGGAGGAAGCGGCGCGGCCGAGCGACTCCTCCGTCGCCCGAAGGGGACACCCCCACCCCGGCCAGCGGCGGGGGCGGCCCGGCCCGGCCCGAGCCCAGCCCGCCGGTGGCAGAGGCAGCGCAGGGCGCGGGCTGCCGCCGTNNNNGGGCGGGGCGGGGCAGGGCGGGGGCGCGGAGCTGAGGCGGGAAGCCGGCGCCGGGCGCCCGTCTGCCTGCGGCCGGCCGGAGCCATGCGGAGCTGCGGGAGGGCGAGGGGGGCTGCGGGCTGGGCCGCCCCGCTGCTCCTGCTGTGGCAGTGCCTGTCGACGGCGTGGCCCTACAACCTGGACGCCCAGCACCCGCTGCTCTTCCGCGGGGGCAACGGGACCCTCTTTGGGTACTCGGTTCTCCTGCACCGCCACGGCGAGGAGAGATGGTGAGTCCCGTCCCCCCACCCCGGCCGGGCCGCCCCCGCGGGGGCCCGTTCCGCCGGCCGCGGCCCCTGACGCTGCCGTCTCTGCCCCGCAGGCTGGTGGCGGGCGCCCCCCGGGCCAGCTGGCCCGCCAACAGCTCGGTGGCCAACCCCGGGGCCATTTTCCGGTGCCGGATCGGGAGGAACCCCCGCGGGCGGTGCGAGCAGCTCCAGCTGGGTGAGTTGGCGGCGGGGCGCGGAGACGCCGGGGCGGGCGGCGGCGGGGCCCGGGCGACGGGACGGGACGGGACGGGACGGGACGGTGGGTGCCCGCCCGCTCGCCCTGCGCCCGCGGCGGCTCCTCGGCCGCTGCCCGCAAGGCACCGGGCTGCGGGCGGTTTCTCCTGGGCCCTTTCTCGATTCAGCTGCCTCTGGCTACAGGGCGAGATGAGCGCTATTGCCCGGCAGCAGCAACGGCGGCACTGGTTTTTCCGTAGGCAGAACGAAGTGCAGCAAAACTGGATGTAGGGAAGTCGCGCGTGACAGCTCCCGTTCCCGCAGTTTTCTTCCGCGCTTTTCAGCACCCGGTTCAAAAGCCTCGTGAGGGTTTCGGTCTGTGTCTCTCCTACTTTTCCGCAGAAAGCTACTCCAGCCTTCAGAGCAGAGGGCAAACGTAATTAGCTCAGAGGCGCGGGGTGGAAGCATGTGCCTACGTCGTCTCTTCTTCTGCAAAGCCTTCCCTTTGTAGAAACCACCCCAAAGTAACTCTGAACCACAGTCGTCTCACAGCTGGGTTCTCCTTGCTTGCAGATTCGTTGAAAAATTGGGTTTCAGGGGTGCAAAGCTATTTTTGACTGAATCCGTTTTTCCAGGTCATGCGTTTAACCCAATGCCTTCCTACCTCCCCGGTCCCCGTGCTTGGGAGATCTAACGATGCACTTGCCCAACTTCCAAGTGTTCCATGCTTGTTGGAAAGGAGAATGCTTTGCAGTGGGTTACTGCGAATATGCGGGAATTGCTTTGGGCTCTGTTCTTGTCCCCCTTGCATACAGTACCACTCATTCTATCCCTACGCTATGCGTAGGAAGCTTCCTGAACTTTCTGTTCTGCTGTGACTGAGACCATCCGATCCGTTAAAATTATGAGCTTGCCGCCCAGTAAGGATAAGCGCGGGAAAGGGTTTTAAAAATATTTGAAACGAATGAAAGTGATAGCGCGCCATGAACTGATGGTCTTCCAGGGCAGAACACAGCATTCGGTGACAAATGTTAAAATTCTTATTTCTCTACACGTCTATCCATAATGCTTAGGTTGATGGGTTCTATCCATTTTGTTTGTACAGATAGAAATAAGAGTTATTTTTTGCAATTGAGCTACAAAAACCTGAGATACTTCTGTGGTGCTTTATTTGTAGCCACATAAGGAAAAGACAGGCAGTTGCTCGTAGAAGGAACTGCCGTTAAACTTATTCCAGCTGAAGTCGTTTGAAATGACTCAAAAAAAACTAAACAACGTTCCAATATTAGATCTATTGAAAAATGATACATAACAAAGAGGTTTTTTCTCCAACTGCTTGTTTGTAAGGAGAGGCTTACAAAAGTGAAATAAGTCAACCAAAGTGCTGAAATAGCATACGTTAAGAGGCAACAAACCCCTGCTCCTGGTTTGGAGGTAAAAATAGTCCTTTGCTGCATGGAGGAAGGAAAGGAGGGGAAGGGTAGAAAGTTTCAAGTTCTTTGAAAAGTACATACACCTGCAGCACTTCTCAACTGAACTCATTTAGTCAGTGAAGAAACAAAAGCTCTAACAAAGTAACTTGATGGGCTTTTCATTAGTAGCTTAGGGGATTATAAATTAAATGATGCAGCAGGTGAATGAAAATCTTTATGTGGTTCCAAAGGCTTAATTTAACACACCTTCTATGCTTGGGTTTAGAGGCCACAGGTAAGGCAATGGCCTTCACTGTCTTGTCCTGCACTTTTAAAAACAGTGATACCACAAGAGATTTTTGCAAAATGTTTGTTTCCTCTAGTGCTAGATGACATTGTTGCATCACTAAGGTATGTCTATAGTATTTCTTAAGTTAAATAGATACTGAAAAGAAGCGCTCCATTGTAGAACAGGTCAATGAGGTCAATGAAGAAGCCAAAGGCAGCTGTGGTGCATGGGATGTAAATGAAGCAGGGTAGTATTTGAGGCTTGTTAAGCCTCTGCCATCCTGCTGAGCGGTCACAGAAATGCACAAGGGAACTTGCAGTTGCAAAGCTGAACTTGATTATCTCTTGTCTAACTCATTCAGGCTGTCAGCAACTTTTGGACATAATGGTTTTATCAACGCTGTGTCTTTCAGTCAGTGACCTCCTTGTTCTTCTGCTTGGATTCTTGCCAGTGACAAGTTTGGGTTCTGATCTTGTAGAGTAGGGTAATTTGCTTTGAAAAATGTGCAGGGTTATATTACATTGCTGGAACAGGCAAATTGAGAAATGGCTATTTCTGTCTTTCTCCTAAATACTTGAATTCACATTTCTTTCAGTAGAAGAATCTTTGAGGTAATGTTTCTAATTGTGAGTCATAGAAATGTAGAGGTGACAACAGGTGATAGAAGTGGGTCTCTCCAAATGTTAGGCCTCTGTAACAAATGGATGTGAATTACTTAGAGACATAAATATGTTAAAACATTTTGTTGCTATTTTGCACTAACGTAGCCTTGAAACTGGCGTAGTTAATTAATGAAGGATTCATGCACAGCTAGGAAGCCCTGATCGCACAAAACTGCTGTTGTATTTTTTTATGTCACATGTTCCTATTTGCTTCCTCGGTAGAGAAAGAGTTGCTGGGAATTGTCCTGTGCTGCAGTCATCCCAGCACCTGGAAATAATTCATCCAGGCATACTTTAGAGAACTCTAATGTTGTTCAAGGTGTTGCAGGGACCTGGGCTGGTTTAAGAGCCAAGAGGAGCCATGAGATACACTAGCAAATCTTTGTCTTCCCAGACCCTCACTGGCAATTTCAATCTCTCTCTGTTTGCTGAATAGAGGAGTAACGTTCTAAGAGTTTCTTTTCTAGCTCTAGTACTTCTGCCAATGGTGTCGAGTATTCTAGGCTGCTGATTTATGTGTATTTGGAGTATTTTTAAACAACAACTTAAGTTAGATGCAGAGGCTTGTAATCAAGCTTTAGGCACAAATATAAAATACAGTCCTTCAAGTTTGTTATTTGGAGCACTTAAGTGTCCTTCTTCTACCAGTTTTGTAGTCTTTGGATTTCAAAACCTTGCCTACATCAGTTTGTGGTAGTCATAGATTATTGCAGAGGAACTTGCACAAAGTTCTTTAGATGTTTTGAGCGATTACATTTGGGACTAGTAAAGCATTGACAGAAATTCTTCAACAAAATTGCTCGCAGATTTGAAACAGAGTGATTCACTGGCTAAAAATACAAGAAACAATTAATTAAATTTGCCTTCCAGTCTAAAAAAAAAAATAATAAGAGCTTTAACTACAAATGTACCCAGTAAATTCAGTGTGCGTTTAACACAAGGCCAGAAAGTTCTGTGTGCAGTTTCAGTCTTCCACCATTCCTTTGAGTCCCTGCTACAATTAACCTATGAACAAATTGCCCTCTAGCTCCCCCAGCTGAATCCTTACAATGGAAAAGTGAACAGTTAATGGTTTTCCCCAAAAGGCTGACCTGTGTTTCTTCAACTTCAATTTCAGTAAGTTTTGCCTTTTGATAGTTTGGCTTTCTGATCTCACTTGCATTGCTCATAGCCTGCCAGTGATCTCCTTTGAAATAGCTGTACCTTTCCAAGGAAAGCAGGACTTTCTGGATGTAGGTCTGGTACAGAGTTAAAGAAACAGCTGGGACTTAACTAAAATGTTTGGGGTAGAAGTGGTTTGAGGGATGTAAGAGGGATAAGACCTATCAAATATGTGAAAAGAGAAAAGATTACTGTGGATGAATGAAAAAAGAGTCTGATGAGGCCCTGACATCTAGGAGCAGGATATCAAAGGCTTGTTGTCTTTGCAGTAGGCTTTGTAGTTTTAATCAATTAGCAATAGGACCAGAGGCGTTCTGGGACGATAAAAAGGATCATGGGAGGATGTTGGGCATGGAAAGCACTGGAGCAAGTTACATAAAACTGGTTTCTCAGATGACATTGCAAACATCTGTGTTAGAGTCCTTGAGGCCAAAGCTAGAAGTGGCTTTATAAGTTGTGACCTTATTTATATGTGATTGTGATGTTTCTGTGGATGCATGCAGCGGGGATTATAGCAGAAGTGTATCTTCCAGCTGTGTAATGTACACAGGCTGGGCAATTACTTATCTCTGGGTGACTTTATGACAGCGCGTGCTCCTTTTCCTTGAGGCAACCAAGCTGCTGTGTTCTTATGAGCTTATGCAGTGCTGCTCTGTTGCTTGTGCAGAATATAGCATTTTCTCTTCTCATTTGATAAAGCTTTTATAATGTCATTGCCTGAGCAGGGGCTCATCATGGTGCCTGGGATGTCAAGCTCACACTTGTCTTGCCCACAAAGGCCTATCATCTTCAAAGCGGTTGAATACTTGCCAGTCAGAGAAAGAGAGGAGACTTAAGACAGCAGGTCAGCAGAGGACCAAAGTGAACCTGAATCAAGAACATATGGTGGAGCCAGGGAAAAGGGGAATACAATCCAACGAGCAGGAAAGAATGGTGGTGCTTTTTCTTGTCACAGACCTGAAGTAGGCACAGGAATGAAATGCTGAGATGAGCAAAACTTCCTCTTACCTCTCATGTCATCATTATCCTGTCTTCTTTGACTTACTGATAGAAAGTCTCAGAAAGCCTCTTGAGATCTAAATTTGTGACACTGGTCTTCTTCCATTCTTCCATTTCCTGCAAATCCACATATGCTATAAAGCAAGTTCCAGGTAAGTCATTGTCATAAGAGGATGGAAAACATTGCTAGAAGGGAGTTATCAGAAGTGCCTTTTGTGATTTAAAGGAGGATTAATTCTTATATGTGGGAGTGTAATGGAATTTTGTTTTCTGAGGAGATTTCAGTCAGGTTAGCATGTTCTACAATTCATGCAAACCATGGAAACGTCTCCCTTGGGAAGTGAGGAGTTCTACATGACATAACTCTAAAATTAAATTCCAAAACTAAATCCCAGATTTGTGTCTGAAAATGGTATATATTCAGTACATGGAAGTTCAAGTCACTGACATTAGCCAAGTAGGAGCATTTGGAAGCTTCTCTCTTAAACCTCAGTAACTGACAACATGCAGAAAAAACAACTTCTTTTTAGTAGATTTTTGAAGTAATGTGTTTTAGTTCATGCTTGTCTTGGAGTAAGAGCCCACATTTGTTAATTACCATTTCTCAGGTGACCTACAGGAATTATTAAATAACAGTAACATAAAATCTCTTCGTCCAAAGACAATTGAATGTGGTCGTGTTGCGAGTGCTGAGGTCAGTTCCTGTTTACTTGGATTTTGCATGCTATTTCCTTCATGTCTTAGGGAAAGGCACATGGGGGAGGAAGTAGTAAAGAAGAGATGGAGGGCCAGATGCCTCTTGACCCTGTGAAGGGTGTTATTTTTGGAAGAAGGTATAGTTGTGGTGCACAGGGTGCATCATCCTCTCTGCAGTGTGGTAAGGGGTTCTGGACTGCAGTACTCTGATCTCTCCATCTGAGCAGGGAGAAAGTGTGGTGTTTGGGAAAAGAAGTGGAGAGGTAGTACAGAAGTAGAAGTCAAGGCTCAAGCAGTTTCTTCAGACAAATGTCAATTGCTGGGCCTGTCACAAAACAGTAGGGAACAAGCTCTGAAATAAAGATAGTTGTTGGGGTTTATTCCTACAAATGCTTCTCCTGACATTTTCTTACCATGTGAAAAAGAATTATCTTGATTCCTTTAATCTGGTATTTTCTCTTCAGAAGGTCCATGACATCCTAGGTATAAAATCATTTAAGTCACTGTTGGTTTTGAGAATGTATGTAGCGAAGCTTGCAGTTACTCATCTTTCTCCTGGCTAGGTGCCAGAAGGTGCATCCCTTTATTCTGTTTCCATACTTAATCAATATTGTGCAGTTGCATGTTCTGTAAAAGGAATGTAACAAGTCCACTAAATAAGGAGTGTGTTTATTTAAACTCTGTAATGCACTGGACAGTAATAAATTTCAGCTCTGGTGTGAGCACAGTGTGGGGGGGAGTTGATTTTTTTTTCTTTTTTTTTTTTTCTCTCCTGTCAAAACAGTGTCCCCAGTACTCTGTGATCTGTATTGGCGCCCTCTTCTGGGTGACTAAACCGCTTAAACCTCAAAAGTTTCGGGTTCACCAGTAACTGCATTGAATCTGGGGAAGTCTTAAAAAATATGCAAAAGAGCTTGTTCAAATAACATGACATGTTTCCTTATTTTATAAGAAATTTTCTTTACAAACTATGACATGCTGATGCATAGAAAATAGTGGTTCAGTCATTTGTTAATGATTATTCATATAAATGTTTTACAAATTAAAAGCTTGCTTTATGTAACTTAGAATGCTTTCAGATGTGTAGCTTCTCCTTACCATGGGTATCATTACTGCTTTCTAGAAGGAAGCAAATGTTTTCTGGCTTGGCAACACTGTAGCCTTTTTGGAAGGTTAGAAGAAATTTCACCATGGTCTCTAAGGTTATAAAATTAACTTTTCTTAAGAATAAAAACAAAGAGCTACTGCTAAGTAATTGCAACAGTGTGAGGAGTACACAGGACATGCATACATAATGATCTGACATGCCAAGCAGAGACTGCAGTTATTCACCCTTTATTTGATAGCCGTTTGCAACAGAGATAATTTTAAGGTCTGCTACCAATAGATATGTAGCTGGAGAGATGCTTGCTTTAGATTAGAGTTTAGGTAGCACTCACGGATATTACTTGTGTTTCTTAGGAACTTTTAGGCTGAAGAGCACTTGCAAAGCCAGGCCTTCATCAGATTGAATGTAATGTCACTTTCTATCTTAATTTCATTAATGATGGAGAAGCCAGTCCTCACTGCCAGCATATCCTGTTCAGAACCAGTATGCTCCCTTTGGCTACAAGCAATTGTACCTTTGCTCAAGAAGAAAGCGAAATGCCTCCATGGCCTGTGTGAGACAGAGCTTAGATCCACCAAACCTGATTTACTGCAATTTCCCCATAGAGTTCTTGGGTGCTCCTGTTACCACATAGCCCTTCAGCTTGCCCCCTGTTCAGAGCATTGGTCTTTGTGTCCTAGGCAACCCCAATGGAGAACGCTGTGGGAAGACTTGTTTGGAAGAGCGTGATAATCAGTGGCTGGGTGTCAGCTTGTCGAGGCAGCCAAAAGAAAACGGATCTATCGTTGTATGTATTAACTGCTAGAGCTGCCTGTCTGTTTGTCAGACTGCCTTCACCTTTTTTACACTTCTGTGTCAAATAGCATGTTTGTTTTTTATCCATAGGCTTGTGGACATAGGTGGAAAAATATCTTTTACATAAAAAATGAACACAAACTCCCATACGGTATTTGTTTTGCCATCTCTTCTGATTTTCGAACTGAACTGAGCAGAAGAATATGCCCGTGCTATATAGGTAAGCAGAATGCTTGGGGCCCTTCTAGGGAAGGGTAACATACATAATTGCATGGTGCAGAGTTTGTGAAGAGCCTGTGTTGCTCTGAACAGGCTTTTTGCACCCAAAGGTTTGAAGATTGAATGCTGATGATACGAGCCCAGTTTATGTAAATTTGTTAGCGAGATGTTTGTCACTTCAAAGAAAAGCTGCTTTCAACAGGCAAAAAAAATAGTTTAAATAGGGCATCAGAATGCTTGCTCCTTGGACTGGATCACTGAAGGATGTGTGCTCCTCATAAATAGGCCAGTAGAGGACATCCTTCCTTCCTCTACTCTGTCATTTGCTTGCTCTGCTCAGGAGAGTGCCCCACAGCAGAGCAGCAGTAATACCTGCAAGTGATTGTTGCTCTCCACTCCTTACCCTTTGATAGAAAGCTGTTGTGGTTCCTTGACACAGTGTGTGACCCTGCTCCTAACTTGCCTTCTGCCAAGGCCACTGCTGTGGCATGAGGCCCTTCAGTGGTCCTTCCTCGGAGGACTTCAGAAGCAGAATAAGAGTCAAAGCCTGAAGCTATCAAAGGAGTCCATCCCTGCCTTCCCTTTCATACCTACCTCCCATCCAGGAGAAAGATCTTGTGACCCTGCCCCTTGCCAGTGCAAGGAAGAGCTGACAACCTGGCCTTTCTGGGCAGACCAGTGGAGTAATGTCATCAAACGTCCCACTGCTAGCTTCAGAGACTGTTACGAGCATTGGTGAAATCATGTTTTTATCTTCGGTGACTTTTAAAGTGAATACATCTATGAATGAGATGAAGGGAACCCTTGTAGACATAGATGGAAAAATATCTTTTACATAAAAAATGACTACAAACTCCCATATGGTATTTGTTTTGCTGTCTCTTCTGATTTTCAAACTGAACTGAGCAGAAGACTATGCCCATGATATATAGGTAAGCAGAAGGGAGACAGTTAGCAAAGAAATGCAAGAAAACAGCTGGGGGAGTTGGATGTAAAGACAACTGCTAAGGATGATTGATACCAGTATGTATAAAGTAGCTGTAACACAAGCCCTTTAGAGCACTAGTGGAGCATTAGGGCAACTCCTATCAATCAGATTACGCCTGAATTATAGAGTGGAAGAGAAGAGTTAAGCTTATCTAGCTGTGCTGCTCAAACTATTTGTGCTATTTCATTCATGGAACAATTTAAAAAGTATAGCCTTTAAAGTCACAAGATTTCAAAGGCAGCTGTGATCAAGTGATTTTTAGTGCTTTGGGTTTGTTACAATACTATATTGAAGGTAAAGGCTATATAGCAGAAACCGTTTTTTTTTAATTTTATTATAGAACTGAAAAACAATGTAGTTTGGTTTGTTTGGTTTTTTTTTTAACTTGTCTCAACTTCTGCTGAAGACCTCATAACAAATCCTGAAACTACATGCTTCTCATCCTTTTTAATGTTTCTTGCCCATTCCCAGATCATGTGCGAAAGTTTGGAGAAAACCATGGGTCATGCCAGGCTGGAATGTCTAGTTTTTACATTGAGGTGTGTATTAAAGATCCCAAACTTCTCTTTCTATATATACTTACTTACATGTACACATACATAAAAGCCTATATGTAAATGCAAACATTAAAACTGTCTCTTATTGTGGGAGGGAAAAATCAGACTTTTCTCATTTCTTTTTAATTGAATCTTGATAAGACTTGCATGATAATTCCCAACTAACACTTTTACACCTTACTAAACCCAAAGATAGTTTTCATCTAGAAAGAGGGCATGAATATAACAGAGTATGAAGTTTTAATATTCTCTTTAAAGTAGTCTGTTTGATGTAACATTAGTGGTAATAATGCCTACCTTCTTGCTTTACAGAGTAATATTCTGTATTATTTCATCTCCATTTCACCCTAAGATTGTGACTTCTAAAAAACTCTTTTGAGAAGAGAATGTCCTGTTTGTGCTCTCAAGTTGTTCAAAGCTCAAAGTTTTTAATAACTGTATTTTTAGAATGTCTGAAAAATGTTGTCTGTGATCTGCTGGTAATCCCCCAGTACCGAGCCAGATGCATCTCCAGTAGCATTTCACTGAATTTGCAGGGGATCTGAAGAAAAACTTTTTACTTGTTTTGCTTATTTTCATGAATAGTTAAATATGAATAACATGGCTTTGTTTTATTTTTCTTTTAGGACTTAATTATAATGGGAGCCCCTGGATCATTTTACTGGACTGGTTCTGTTTTTGTGTACAATACAACTGCAAATACAATCCATGCTTATACAGATTCAAATAACCAAGTGAAATTTGGCAGTTATCTAGGTACTTAAAATATTTAATATTTTACAAAAAGTAAAAGCCAAAGAATTAGCTAAATACCTGATCTTGAAGTGTGTGCACAGTGTTTATCAGTGCTTTCTTTATTAATGCCATGGCACGTCTAAAGTTGTGTTCCTATTTCATTAAGTATTATAAATAAGTATTAAGTATTATAAATAAGTATTAAGTATTATAAATAAGTATTAAGTATTATAAATA